>OU862872.1:0-625000 GCA_917880715.2 Matsumyia berberina
AACCATCGACAAGGTAATTCTGTTCGACTTATTTTTGCTCTTTGTTTTGTTTTTTTGAACAGTGCCACCATTCAATGTAGCACATTTTTCATACAAAACGATCTCAGGAAAGTTTTTTTTCGAGGTATTTTCGTAATTTTTAAGAGTACAGCGCATTTTTTTCCCTTTTTTCCTGTCAATACGTGCTTGAATCAAATGGATGTGTGCTGCTCAAGCGGAACCGTACGGTTTTGTCATTGGGTAGGCGTTTTTGACATGTGTACATTATGTACATGTATGTGTTTACACACGTAGTTTTTTTTCGCGGTCAGCCGTGTTGTATACCCGATTTTCTGCTGCGAAGCATTTTCTTTTCCACGGACAGAGGTGTGGTATACAAGATTTTTTTCTGTGAAGCATTTCAAACTGTCATCAAAATGTCATTGCATACCACCCGGCCGTTATGATTTTTATTTTCCACGGGCAGCCGTGTGATATACCCGATTTTTTTCTGCGAAGCATTTCAAACTGTCATCAAAATGCCATTGCATACCAGACGGCCGTTATGATTTTTCTTTTTCCCGGCCAGCCGTGTGGTATACCCGATTTTTTCTGCCATCTACCAACCACTAGTGAACTAGTTCTATTTTCGCAGCCTGGGTTTGCATGCGCAGATGCGTCGGTAATGTTGTTCGAATGTAGCAGAAAAATTGTGTCAGACTGTAACTCAGCCTGTAGATGGACCGGCACAGCTTCCACGGGAATTAAATGACATGATAGAGACAAAATGGAGTTACACGAGACCGGACGGAGTGGACTGAATGTGCTTGGGTGTCATCGGAGGAAATTAAGTCAAACGGTCGGAAATCACGGGGCAGTTAGTCGGGTTGTAGTGTGCGCTGCTGGGGTTTGACGTTTCATGTGTGGTAGAAGAATGGGATCAGGGGGTTAGTGAGGATGCAGTGTCTGCCGTCACGGGGTCGGTGGGAACAGCAATGGAAAAGCGGGAATGGTGGAAACGAATTGGAATCGCCTGGACGGGGCGGAAGGAAACGAAGCTAAATAGAACTAGCCAAAATTGGATGGGAACTACGGGGACGGTCTGCGGGCGTCAGAGGGCACAAAATGGAAAGGAACATAACAAAATGTGTGGGAATGGACGGGGTTGGGCTCTAGGGGTCTGAAGGAACGAAATGGAATGGAAGATACCAAGTTGGATGGGAATGGAGGAGGATGGACTCCAGGGATCTAAGGGATCGAAATGAAATGATAGATACCAAAACAGATGCGTATGGACGGGGGTGGACTCTAGGTGTCCGAGGGAACGAAATGGAATGGAGGATATCAAAATGGATGGCAATGGACTCTAGGGCTCTGAGGGAGCGAAATGGAACGGAACATATGAAAATGGATAGGAATGGACGGGTATGGACTCTAGGGGTCTGAGGAACGAAATGGAATGGAACATATAAAAATGGATGGGAATAGACGGGGATGGACTCTAGGGGTCTGAGGGAAGGAAATTAAATGGAAAATAACAAAATAGATGTGTATGGTCAGTAGGGGTCCAAGGGAGAATAAAGTAATGGAGCACGCTGATGCACTTCAATCACTCCCCTTCATCTGTAAAAACAGTTCCCTAAAGCGTTATTCTTCCGACGATAAAAAGACAAACCTTCCCATCGAACTAAACAGAAGGAAACGTACCAGTCAAATAAACAAAAAATACATTCTGTGGGGGAAAGAAATTAACAAATTAACAAGTGAAGAGCAAAGGAAAAGAAGTATAGGATAGGAGTGAATTGAAGAAGGAGAAGCGAAAGAAGTGTTACAATGAACTGAAGCGTGGGAATGAATAGAAATGTAGGGATGAATTGAACTACATGGGAAGGAGAAGCAAAAGAAAGCGAAAGAAGTGTAGGAATAAATTGAAGCGTAGGAATGAACTGAAGCGTAAGGATGAATTAAAGGAGTGGCAAAAGGAAGCGAAAGAAGTGTAGGAATGAACTGAAGCAGTGAAGTGTATGACTGAAGTGAAGGATTGCTTCTTTTTACTGAAGCGCTTCAATTGAATGATTCAGTCCCGGATGCCACATCACTAGTGTCCAGTCCCTGCAAGACTACGCCAACGAGTATGTGGATGTCAGATCTAAAGCTACTGGGCAGCAAAGTGATCCGCATCTACAGCTGTTACGTCCCACCAACCCTGAAGATAGAGGAATGTGAAAGCTTTCTAGACGGGTTAGTTGCGGATGCTAGAGGCCGAATTTCAATTGTAATAGCCAAATATCGGAGGACCAAAGTAGAGGCGTAGACTACTTGTAGACAGGGTTGTTACGTCTGTCAGACTATACGGATTACCAATACAGGCGGAAGCCATGAATACAGTATCGTATAGGTGTCAAATTGGTGCAATAAATCGGCTATATGCGACGAGAGTGAGCAGCGCTTTTCGCACAATAACACCAATCGACATACATAATGCCTAGAGCACTACAGAGAACCAAAGTAACAAAAACCGCTCTTTCTTACTTACCTTCTGGTTAAAAAGTGTCCGGCATTCTTCAATAAAACGAATACGGTTCAATTATTCCTCGATATTCATTTTATTCCCTTCAAAGTAATCTTCCTTGCAAGCAATACACATATTCCAACGCTTCCTCCAATCTTCAAAACACGTTTTATAGGTCGATTTTGAAATCGTCTTCAGCTCCTTCTGCGAATTCTCCTTTATCGCCTCAATCGTCTCAAAACGCTTTCCGCGAAGTGGTCTTGAGTCACAAGGAGCCATGTTAGGTGAATACGGAGCTTGCGGAACAGTATGAATGTTGTTTTTGGTCAAATAGTCGCTTACAAGATGGTATGTGTGAGCCGGTACATTGTCGTGGTGAAGAAAGCACGAGTTGTTTCTCCACAATTCTGGCCTCTTGCGACGAACAGTTTTCCTCAAACGCTTTAATACGCTCACGTTTTACTCCTTATTTACTGTAATAACCGGCCGAAAGCCTATGGAATACGTAAATTCGCGGTTTGGAGCAAGCATTTAGTTTGTCTGGAGCACATGTTTCTAGTACATACATATGTATACATCTCTGCAAGTGACCCCGAGAGTAGCCCACCATCGATGCTACCGTCAGCTTCTAAAAGACACGTCGAAGCAGTGAACCTCGAACACTAAGTGGTTAGAGGAACCAATGGAAATAAAATGTGAAGCATAAATCCGCGCAAAAGAAATAGAGGCATTCTAAGGGAAGAAATTCGGTGAAAGGGTGAGGGGTTTAGATGAGGAATTCAAGAATGAAACAAAGGCTTATGTTATTACATGTAAAACGTGCATTACTGTTCGATTGCAACGCGATGCAACCGCTTGGGAGAGGTTAGTTGTAGTTTAGTCATGGTCAAGCAACATCGCTTGCATAATAAAGAATAATTGAAAAGAAACGCTTCTCTTTTATTGCTATCAAGTCAGAAGTGGGATATTGAATCAACTTAGTCGGTGCGACAGGTGGCGCGTATATATTTTGGCAACCAATCGTGCGAAAAAAGGGGAATCACGCATTTATGTATGTAGATACGTACACTGTATTATCCGGAGAAGGAATATGAGGTGCACACTGACGCCTCTTCGGTTGGCCAAACCGGAATTCTTTTTCAACATGCAAAAGATGACAACAACTTGCTCCTAGTGATATACTTCAGCCGTAAGTTGACAGCAGATGAGAGAAAATGGTCGCGTTCGTCGATCTAGGCAAAGTGATTCATATGCCTTCAATCGATTTCTATTGGCTGAGAGCGACAGAAGACGAAGCACTGGGCGCGTTTCATTTCTCAGATATCTGAAATTTCAGATGAACGGAGCATAATGATTGGACGAGAGCCTGTCACGTGACAGAAAAACAAGACAACTTTTTTGAGGTCGGCGACTGGATTGTTAGTCTAAAAATTTTTGTCTTACTTCTCTGTCAGTTGAAAAGTGTCATTAAACAGCTGTTATTTCAAATTTCAATTTTAATCAATTGCTGTATTTCGCAAATTTGCCAATAAATATGCATATTTTAGTTACATAAAACACCTTAAGGGTCCCTAATGAGTAATTAGTATGCACACAGTTACATTTCATACGCAAATTCGATGGAAAAGCAGAAAGTAAAAATGCAATTTTTGCACAAATGTCAATCAGCTGTTATCTTGTTTTTCAGTCAAGTTTCAGCGTTCCATATTCTAGTTTATCTGAAATTTGAGACATCTGAGAAAGGGAACGCGCCCACTTTATTTGGGGTCGAGGAGGGGATTTTCAGTCAAAATTGTATATTACTTTCTGTTTTTGCATAAGAGTTGCTTTGTAAATTGTATGCAGAATAAGGAAACGCTATTAACTCTGAGGATGAAATTGTTTGAAAGTAACATACTCGCGTTTTGAATAAAATGATTAATAAGCATCGTAAATGGAATTGCACTATTTGGATTGAACAAAGTATTGATCACCTGTTAAAATTTCCAATATCGTCCATATACACAAAAGCACGAAACGTAAACAAACATACTCATAAAATATTTTTAATGCACATCATAGAAAAGGAAATGAAAAATAGAACAAAAAAACAATAAATAAATTGAAATTGTAAAGCTCAACGAGTGGGCGCCGTGGCTCAGTGGTTAGTGCGTTGGACTGCTGACCGAGCGGCGTGGGTTTAAGCCCCAGCCAGGAAAAACACCAAAACATTTTTCGCGGCACCACCTCTCGTCGGGGTATGACAAGCCTCCGGGAGTATAAACTGTCATGAAAGAGCTTCTCACTTCGCACAACATGAATGGTTGCGAGAAGCTAGGCCTTGGCTCATTCCGAGCTGTCGCGCCAGCTATTTATTATTATTTAAAGCTCAACGAACAAATGCAAAAATGATTTCAAATGTCAGCTGTTTTATGTCAATTCTCATTTTGCTTCATATGCTGCAAGAATTTTTTGGCTTAGAATCCAGTGTCCGACCTCAAAAAAACTGATTCGTCTTCTGTCACTCTCAGCCTATAGAAATCGATTAGAGGCATATGAATCACTTTGCCTAGATCGACGAACGCGACCAATATCACCCAAATGAGCTGGAAGTACTGGCGATTGTAGAAAGCTTAGAACGATTCATGTATTTCGGGTATGTGCGGCGATTCAATGTTACGTAATGGTTTCTGAATTTGTGTGCTTGCATTGAATTGACACTAGAGTATAATTATTGGGAAAGGTGTTCAGGATTGTAATTGATTGCTAGGAGATAGTGGCAACAAGTAATAAGCAAAGAATCATCCTGAGGTTAGGCCGCTGGTGGCTCAAACGATAAGAGTTCACGTTTGAGATGGTTCATCAACCTAGGAAGAAAGCGGCACAAGTAGAGGCCCTGAGTCGACAGCCGTCGGAGAACGAGCGCACCGTAGAAGAGGCCTCTTAATTTGTCTTCAACGTAAACACCACCGACGGAGATTGGTTAGCGACAATGCAGTGGCAGGACAGTAAACTGCGATACGTTATAGCCACACTGAAGGCGGCGGAAATGACTCCTACCAAGAACCAACTATAGAAGGAAAACTGCATCCATGGAACTCGCCTGTTTCGAATGGTAGATAGCGAGAAAAAGTGGATCGTTCGAAAGGTAATAAGATTAAGGGTTTTGAAGCTATGTCTCGCAGATGAGAAGACGTTTTTACGGCTGAGGGACGTTTACTGGTTTCCAAACATGGCAAGTTATACTCGAACTTACATTAAGCCCTACTTAGACTGTGCACACGCAAAAAATAAAGGGGATTAGTCCGTAGGGGACCGGCTGGATATAGCCATCCTAAATCACCAAATCAACAACCACATACTAGCTAGGTTTAAACGAGTTTCGTGGTTACAAAACGTCGCACTCTAGCGCTTATAAGGCTCTAAAAGGCCGCCACTTTACCCACTTATTTATGTCCGAAGGGGAACTGCATAACACCGAAAGAGTTCCACTGCCGTTCCATACAGCTTATCTGAACCACCTCGGACCGTTTACAATAGGGACAGTAGGAATCCGATATGTACTCGCTTTAGTCGATAACTGGAGAAGATAAACAGACTTGGCCGGAACAATAAAGTCACACTCTACTGGGTGCCAGGTCATGTAGCGATAGAGGGAAATGAGGCAGCTGATGAACTGGCAAGGAAAGGGTCAGTAACACCATTAGTTGGACCCGAGCCATTCTGCGGGCTGGGACCGCACCGAATCCAAGAGGAACTCAGAAAAGAGGAAGAATGCAAAAGAAGGATGCTATGGGAAACACTGCCGGGACTAAGGCAAGCAAAGGAACTCCTCGCGAACTACAACCGAAGGAGGAGCAAGGCCTGCTTAACAGGCTTTCTAACGGGCCATTGCAGACTCAGGGAGCATCTCAGGAAGCAAATGGAAACTGCAGATTCTGCAGCAATGCCGAGGAGACCAGACCGTCACACCTTCTTATGGACTGTGGAGCATTGATCCACAAAAGAAAAGCACAACTGGGAGCGTACACTTTCTTTGAAATGCATCTCCCATCGTTGGACCCAATCCAGATACTCCGATTTCTCAGAGTGGTTGGATTAGAAGAGGTTCTCTAGGTCGAGACGTATCGGCCAATATGAGTACCGGGGAGCACAATAGATCTAAACAGGTCGCAGTGCACGCACACACACCCCGATTTCTAACATCTAACATCTCTAGTCGATAATTTTACGAAGTACACCGTGCTGAGAGCAGTAAAAACCACTAACACTCGAGGTGTTATCAACGTGTTGACCGAGATAACTGGCTACTTTGGTGCACCGAGAAGGATCATCACTGATCGTGGAACTGCGTTTACTGATAAAGTGTTGAGCAGTTTTGTCACGAGTATGAAATTGGCCACGTGAAAAATGGAGTAAGGATTTCTAGGGCGAACGGATAGGTGGAGAGATGCAATCGAATAATTCTTTAGTCCTTAAGATGCGTACATGCGACAGAAAGGACTTGATTGGGTGAGTCAGCTACGGGCGATTCAATGGAGTCTCAACATTGTCAAGAACTCAATGACCAGGGCGATCCCGCACGAGCTGTTATTTTTCTACACTCCCAGGGACATCTTGGCCAATAAGCTGTTGCTGAAGGCGGGGAGTAAGCAGATGCCGAGGTGATGGACCAACGCAGAGCCAAAACCTTGCAGAACATACTCAAATGTCAACAGGACCAGAATATTCGTTTCGTTAAGACGCATCGTAAACCTTTGCAGTATCAGGTTACTGATCGAAAATGAAGTGGGTGCAACTGGTACGTTTTGTAAGTTAGAACCGCTTTATCGAGGGCCATACCTGGTAGCCAAGGTGCTGCCGAACGATCGGTACGTGATAGAAGACATTCCAGGGATGCAACGAAATCAGAGGCGGTTTAGCTCGATAATGGCGTCAGAGAAGATGAAGAGGTGGTATGAGTTACCTTAAACCTTGCCCCCAACCCAGCATCAGAGTAGCCAATTCTTTAAAGATGCAAGAAATTTGTATTTCAATCCTATTGGATTGCGTATATCAGATGGTAATCTGTTTTAAATAAAGAGAGCTATGTTGGTAGCAAATCAACGGCAGTGTTCCGTCCTAACTCTAGGAACTGTCATTGCATTTGATGAACGAAGTGAATGCACTTCATTTCTACTTATATTGATATAACCACACCGAAGATAGAACAACCTCAAAACCTTGAATATGTGTAGATATTACAGTGTCAGTATTCTGGTTGATTGAAAAAGAGGACGCGACCTAACTAGGTTTGAACAACTGGTTGCAAGTTAATTACAAATGCACTACCCCAACAACAAAAGCCGTATTTCAAACGAGAATTGACTAAGGCATAGTATATTATGGTTAAAAGATTCGACGGATCAGGCTTACGTAGATGGTATATCTTAATTAAACCCAGGTACATAGTTTTCTTTACATTTTCTATGTATGACTTTCAACTAAGCCTACTACCTAGAGTTACACCTAGGTATTTAAATTCAGAAACTGCATCTATAATTATGCAGTTGCACTAGATATATGCATTGGATCTACGATTCTCTCCGGTTCTTTGTCGAACACAAAGTGAAATTATAAATCACAAAAGTCATCAAGTCCATCACAGACGCTTCACAGAGAAATTTTAGTCTCGTCAACAAAAGAAAACGACTGAATTGATTGTTATAACATCAACATCAAGCACAGCCAAATCTGCAACTGGAAAAATGGAAGAAGGCAAACAATCGAGAAATTCGTTATATATACCAAACCTGTTAAAGTGTTAAAATCATAACATTCACATCTACTGAGCTTAGCTACGTAGTTTTAAAGACTAATTTTCCCCAGTCATCTTCCGGTATTCCGCTCATAGTCCCTCGTATCGCTAATTCTAGAGTAATATCTAACGAAAAACTCATTAAATTTGAAACTCCAGTGGTGCTCCAGAAAAATAAAATCGAAAAACATTCTCTACCTAGATGAAAAATACTTTACTCCATCATCGACCACCGTTTGAGCTTCAAAAGTTAGCAAGGGAATACAATATAAAAACCCTTCTAAACAAAAGAAAATGATAAAATTAAATCGTTCTTAAAACAAACATTCTTACGCGGTTCTTTTCCCGGCACGGCGGCTATCGAAAATATCGAAGGGTCGCATGGACACGGTGGATGGGCTGAACTAGGTGGCATAGGTGGTGCGTGTACGATAAATGTGACACGGGTGGAATAGGTGGCAAGAATGCGATGAGAATGTGTGACATGAGTGGGAAAGGTTGAATGGGTGATATGGGTGGAACCGTGAAACGCGTGGGATATATGGGGTAGGTGGCATGGGTATTACACTATTACGTGTGAGATACGTGGAATAAATGGAATATGATGGCTGGATAGGCGGCATAGGTGGCATGGGTGGAAAGGATGGTGCGTGTGGGATAGGTGGCATGGACAAGATGGAATAGATGGGTGCAGGATAGGTGGCTTGGATGAGGTGAATGAGATGAAATAGATGGGAAGAGTGATGGCAGGATAGGTGACGTGGACGGTATAGTTGACATGGTTACGATGGAATAGGTGGCATGGGTGATGCTGTGGGATAAGTGACTTGGATGAGATGGATGGGAGGGTAGCGGTGGCATAGCGGCATGAATTGTATAGGTAACATGGCAGGGACGGAATACATGGCGGTGCCGGTAGGAAAGGTGACTTGGATGGCGTGGAATGGATGAAATAGGTGGGAGGTTTGGCAGTAGGATAGGTGGCATGGACGGTATAGGTGCAATAGTTGTTATGGAATATGTGGTATCGGTGGAAAGGATGGAGCGCGGGGCATAGGTAGCATGGATAGGATGGTAGAGGTGGGAAGGGAGATGTGGGTGGATTGGTTGAGGAAGGTGGGATGAAATAGAAGGAAAGGGTGATAGTAAGATAGGTAGCATGGACGGTATAGGTGACATGGTTGCGATGGTATAGGTGGCATGGGTGGTAAGGGTGGAGTATGTGGGATAGTTTGCATGGATAGAAAGTGTGGTGGACTTAGGATAGGTTTCATTGGTGTAATGAGTTGGATGTTGGCCACGTTTCAGGTTGAATGGGATGGGTGAAGTGGATGGAATAAGTGAAATAAGTAGGAAGGCTGGATACGCCTAATGGATGGGATGGAATAGGTGGGAAGGGTGATGGTTGTAGGATTGGTGAATTGGATCAGGTGAATAGGATTAAATAATTTGGAGGGGTGGCAGTGGGTAGGTGGCATGAACGGTTTAGGTGAAATAGTGGGAATGGAATATGTGGCATGAGTGGGAAGGGTGGAGCACAGGGGATAGGTGGCATGGATAAGATGGAATACGTGGGCAAAGGTGATGGGTGTAGGATAGGTCGCTTGGATGAGGTGGATGGTGTGAAACAGACGGTAAAGGTGATAGTAGAATAGATGGCGTGGACAATATGGAGCGGAGTGGAATGGACAGCATGGGTGAAAAGGATGGTGCGTGTGGGATAGGTGGCATGAACAAGATGAAATAGATGCGTGTAGAATAGGTGGCTTGGATGAGGTGAATGAGATGAAATAGGTGGAAAGGGTAATAGTAAGATAGGTAGTATGTACGGTATAGGTGACATGGTTGCGATGGTATAGGTAGCATGGGTAGGAAGGGTGGAGTGTGTGGGATAGGTTGCATGGATAGAAAGTGTGGTGGGTTTAGGATAGGTTTCATGGGTGTAATGGGTGGGATGGCGGCCACGTTTGAGGTTGAATGGGATGGGTGAAGTGGATGGAATAAGTGAAATAAGTAGGAAGGCTGGATACGCCTAATGGATGGGATGGAATAGGTGGTAGTCATGATAATTGTAGGATAGATGACTTGGATCAGGTGAATATAAATAAGTGTGTGGGACGGGTGGCGCTAGGATAGGTGGCATTGATTGGATAGATGGCATAGGTGGGAAGGAAGGAGCGTTTGGGATAGGTTGCATGAAATGGCTGGCATGGATGGGAAGGGTTGAGCGGGTGGGCTAAGTTGGTTGAATGAGATGGGTGAAGTGGATAGGGTAGGTGAAATAAGTAGGACGGCTGGATATGCGGAATGGATATACATATGTATATGAAATAGTTGTGATGGAATACGTGGTATGGGTGGGAAGGGTGGAGCGCAGGGGTTAGGTGGCATGGATATGATGGAATAGGTGGGATGAGGTGATGGGTGTAGGATAGATCGCTTGGATGAGGTGGATGGGATGGTGGAATGTGTGGGATAAGTTGCATGAATAGGAAGTATGCTGCGTTTAGGACAGGTTTAATGGATGTAGTGAATGGGATGACAGCCAGGTATGAAGTGGATGGCTTGGATGATTGAATGGGATGAGTGAAATAGGTAAGATGACTTGATATGTGGAATGGATGGGATGGAACAGATGTTAAGGGTGATAATTGTAGGATAGATGACTTGGATCAGGTGAATAGAATTAAATGGGTGGTACGGGTGGCGATATGATAGGTGACATTGATTGGATAGGTGGCATGGGTGGGAAGTGTAGAGTGTGTGGAATAAGTTTCATGGATAGAATGTAAGGTGGGCTTAGGATAGTTTTCATTTGTGTAATAGATAGGAATGCAGTGAATGGGATGACAGCCAGGTATGAAGTGGATGGCTTGGATGATTGAATGGGATGAGTGAAATAGGTAAGATGACTTGATATGTGGAATGGATGGGATGGAACAGATGTTAAGGGTGATAATTGTAGGATAGATGACTTGGATCAGGTGAATAGAATTAAATGGGTGGTACGGGTGGCGATATGATAGGTGACATTGATTGGATAGGTGGCATGGGTGGGAAGTGTAGAGTGTGTGGAATAAGTTTCATGGATAGAATGTAAGGTGGGCTTAGGATAGTTTTCATTTGTGTAATAGATAGGAATGCAGTGAATGGGATGACAGCCAGGTATGAAGTGGATGGCTTGGATGATTGAATGGGATGAGTGAAATAGGTAAGATGACTTGATATGTGGAATGGATGGGATGGAACAGATGTTAAGGGTGATAATTGTAGGATAGATGACTTGGATCAGGTGAATAGAATTAAATGGGTGGTACGGGTGGCGATAGGATAGGTGACATTGATTGGATAGGTGGCATGGGTGGGAAGTGTAGAGTGTGTGGAATAAGTTTCATGGATAGAATGTGTGGTGGGCTTAGGATAGTTTTCATTTGTGTAATAGATACGAATGCAGCCACTTTTGAGTTGGAAGTGGATGGGATCGGGAGATAGGTATAATGTGTAAATACGTGGAATGGATGATATGGAGTAGGTCGTAAGGGGGATGCTCGTAGGATAGGTGACTTGGATGAAATGGACGGGATGAAATAGGTGGGAGTTGTGGCGGCAGGATAGTTGCCTTGGATCAGGTGAATAGAATGAAATAGGTGTAACGGGTGATGGTTGAATATGTGGCATTGATTGGATAGGTGGCATGGTTGGGAGCGAATGCATGACATGGGTGCAGAGTGTGCAGCGGTTGGGATAGGTTGCATGGAATAAGTGGCATGGGTGGGAAGGGTGGAGCGTGTGGGATAGGTTGCATATATAGGAAGCCAGGTTTGTTGTCGATAGAATGGATGCTTGAAATGAATAGGTGTTGTGGATGGAATGAAATGGAACGTGGGGCATGGGTGGAAAGGATTGTGCCTGTTGGATAGGTGCTATCCATAAGATGGAATACGCGGGTGTAGGATATCTGTCGGATAGGCGGCTTGGATAAGGTCGTTGGTATGAAATAGATGGGAATTGTGATAGTAGGTTAGGTGGCATGGGCGGTATAGGTGAAATGGTTGGGATTGAATACGTAGCATGGGTGGGAAGGGTAGTCTTGTAGGATAGGCTAGGTTAGGTTGCATAGATATAATTAATGGTATGATAGCCATTTTTGGATGGGTGGGATAGATGGATGAATGTTATTGGATGTGTGAGATGGAAGGGATGGCTGGATAGGGGGCATGGATGCTATGGAATGGATAGATAGAATCCATATACTAGGTGTTAAAAGGCATTTCACAGACCATATTCAACGGGATAGAAAACCTCTTCCAGTCGCACAGAGGGATGAAGGCGGTCAAGAGTATCACATTCGTCCCGGGTAATGTCATGGAACTACTTGAACTTAAATTTAGTGAACAATTTAGGTAGGCATTCTATTATGTATGTCTCTGAGTGTAGATAGTCTTTCATTACAAGTCTAATTTCTGGCAAACGAGGATGAATTCGGATCATGCACCCCCGCAAAGTTCTCTGAAAGAGCTCTGAACAAAGCCTCAGATACAGACATAGCATCCTTGTTCTTCTTGTAACAGCATACATCTCCGCTTAACAGAATGATATCCTATGCAATTGAATACCCTTCAATAATCTCGTAATGACGTCACAACGCAATATTCTTCGGTTAATTAAAAATTTCTTATAAAATATGACTTCAAGTGACCTCAATCCCTCAGTTTACATGCAAGAACAATTGTTGGCATCAATTCCCAACAAGTTTTCTATCGAAAAACTGATTTTTCGAAAATAATTCCAAGAGACACGCGTATTGACAAAAAGTGCAGTGAATTCTTTTATGAAATGAACGCATTTTTTCGCCGATTTTGTGTCACAAGAAAAAATGTTGAATTTCTTCGAGTTTTTCGTGATTGAAAGGATCTTCGGTAGCTGGAAACATGAAGAATCGATAAAACCGAAAAAATAAATTGTTTAGTATGAAATAAGAACATATTAAGACACACCCGATTATATTTTCGAATTGAGAAAAGTAAAGTGCGGACTCGGAAAACTGAATTTTGACACTGCTTACAGTTCACACCAGAACGACACCAAGATATATCGACATTCTTACGCTCGTGGCCGTGTTAAGAGGAGTCAATCGTTAAACTTTCTACCGTTAGAGGATACCAAATAAAAGGTTTACTCCGTGTAATCTAATAAAAATACTCACCCTTAAAATACATATTATTATAGATAAGCTTGGTTGACGATTTATGTTTCCGTTGAGTGCAGATAGTTTTTCTTCACAGGTGTAATTTCCCGCAAACGAGGCCGAATTCGGATTATACACCCGCGCACTGTTCTTTGAAAATCCTGTTCTTCCTATGCCAAAATTCAGTTTTCCGATTCCGCACTTTACTTTTCTCAATTCGAAAATATAATCGGATGTGTTTTAATATGTTCTTATTTCATAATAAACAAATTATGTTTTCAGTTTCATCCGTTCTCCGTGTTTCCAGCTACCGAAGATCCCTTAAATCATGAAAAACTCGAAGAAATTCAACTCTTTCTGGTGACACAAAATCGACGAAAAAATGCGTTCGTTTTATAAATGAATTCACTGCACTTTTAGTGCGGCGTGTGTCCCTTGGAATTATTTATGAAGTCAGTTTTTCGGTGGAAAACTTGTTGGGAAATGATGCCAACATTTTTTCTTGAAGGTAAACTGAAAGAATTTGGGCAATTGAACTCATATTTCATAAGAAAAGTGCAAGAAAACTAAAGAATATGTGCATCGTGACATCATAACGAGATCTTTTATAGGTAGTAAATTGCATAGGATAACTGTTGGTTTAGCGCAGATTTATGCTGTTACAAGAAGAACAGATTTATTTATTTATTTACTGAGCTTAATACAAGCATCAGAAAGAGAAGACTTAAAGCTAGACATAACAAAATCTTAAAAACTAATAAATAGACTTAAAGCTAAACATAACAAAAACTTAAAAACTACTAAATTAAAAAAAAAATTAAAGTGAAGGGTAGGTTAAATATGTCAAGAGAAACAGTTGGGAGGTAGGTTGCGAAGGGAATTTCTCAGAGAGGATTTACTACAGTGTAGGTCAAAGATATTGGGGCACATATTAGCGTTTCTTAGCATTCTTGTTAGGGGTTCGTGCTGACCATACTCCGTGCGGTGGTAGTTGAGGCAAAACAAAGGGACAGATCTCAAGCGGTGGGGATTAGTATTAAGGGAGAACTGGTGAAGCAGATGAGGGCAATCAAGGATTCCAGTCAATAACTGATGTACAAATAGTATATCAGCGATATTACGGCGTGTGTATAAGGTTTGCAGGTCTAACAATTTGAGCCGGTTCTCGTATGGAGGTAAGTTGAAGGGGTCATCCCAGCCCAGGCCACGCAAGGCAAATCGTACGAATCTACGCTGAACAGCTTCGATTCTCTGAATGTGGACTTGGTGGTAGGGTGACCAGACCAGACTGGCATATTCAAGGAGCGGTCTAACGAAAGTGATATAAAGGGATTTGGTGACGTATGGGTTGGAAAATTCTTTCGACCAACGTTTGACAAAGCCAAGTGCTGAGTTAGCTCTATTAATAATGCTGTCGATGTGAGAACGGAAGTTAAGTTCAGGGTCGCAGATGATGCCTAGATCACGCATTGAGGTCACTGAGGGAACGAGCTCATTGTTAATAAAGTATGTCCTTTGAGGCAGCGGGGGGCGTTTGCGAGAGTAAGTAATAGACTGATATTTATTCACATTGAGCTCCAAGAGATTTTTTTGGCACCAGGTGAAGAATGAGTTGAGGTCAGCCTGTAGTGAGTGAGAATCAGCAATACATGAAATTTGTCTAGAGATCCTCATGTCGTCTGCATAGATTTGAAGGTCAGAATGCGTAACGGCAAGCTCTACGTCGTTTATAGTCAGTACAAAAATCAGAGGGCCTAGGTGGCTACCCTGAGGCACTCCTGAGAACGCCATGATTGGTTTTGAAATACAAGTTCTAAAAAGAACTCTATACTGACGATCTTTTAGATAGGACATGGTCCATTTAACGAGCAAAGGCGGAAAACAGGGATGGTATGTTTGTATCTGAGGCGTTGCTCAGAGCATTTTCAGAGAATAGTTCAGGGGTTTATGATCTGAGTTCGGTCTCGTTTGCGAGAAATTAGACTTGTGATAAAAAACTATCTACACTTTGCGCCACAATAAATCGCCTACCAAGCTTATCTATGTATTTAGATTACGTTGGTTATACCTGAGAGTCAGCTCTTCTTTGAAGAAGCAAGAATATATCTTCAGACAGGTCTAAATACATGCTTATCTACATTCCTTTCACTATTGAAGAATGGTGAATTATTTCCGTTTAAATTCAGTTTTTCGAGTCCAGACTTATACTTTCCTCAATTCGGGAACATAAAAATTGATTTCTCAATATTTTCTTCTTTTACGCCTCTCTAAACCATTTATATTGTCATTTTCATCCATTCTCCATGTTTCCAGCTTCCGAAGATCCCTTAAATCACGGAAAACTCGAGAAAATTCAACACTTTTTCTTGTGACACAAAATAGGCGAAAAAATGCGTTCGTTTCATATGTGAATTCACTGCACATTTTCTTAGTTCACGTGTCTCTTGAAATTATTTTTGAAAATCAGTTTTTCGATGGAAAACTTGTTGGGAATTGATGCCATCATTTGTTCTTGCATGTAATCTAAAAAAATAAGTGCAATTGAAGTCATATTTTATAAGAAATTGGCAAAAAACTGAAGAATATGTGCGTCGTGACGTCTTTACGAGATTTTTTAAGAGTATTAAATTGCATAGGATATCCGTACGTTCAGCAGAGATGTATGGTCTTACACGAAGAACAGGGATGTTATGTCTGTATCTGATGCTTTGTTCAGAGCACTTTCAGAGATCAGTTCGGGGGCGTATGATCCGGATTCGGTCTCGTTTGCGCGAAATTGAACCTGTGATGAAAAACTATCCACACTCAGCGGGACAATAAATCGCCTACCAAGCTTATCTATGTATTTTAAGGGTGAGTCTTTTCAATAGATTACTTGGGACGAAACGTTCATTTAGGATCCTGTAACGGTGGAGCTCTTAATGATTGACTCCTCTTAACACGGCCACCAGCGTAAGGATGTCGATATTTCCTGGTGTCGCTCTGGTGCGCGAACTGTAAGCAGTTCTGTCATTTACGCTTCCTATGAGTTTGTAATTGGTGCCATGCTTACGTTGGTTATATTTGAAAGTGGGGTTTTTCCTTGAACATACAAGAATATTTCTTCAGACCTGCATACATATGTACATTCATTTCACTTTTGTAGAATGGGACATTATTTCAGCCAAAATTAAGTTTTCCCAGTCCACACTTATACTTTTCTCAATTCGAAAATATAAACGGATGTGTCTCAATTTGTTCTTATTTCACACTAAACAATTTATGTTCTCAATTTCACCCATTCTCCATGCTTCCAGATCCCGAAGATCCCCTAAATCACGAAAAACTCGAAGAAAATCGATACTTTTTCTTGTGACACAAAATCGGCGAAAAAATGGATTCGTTTCATAAATGAATTCACTGCACTTTTTGTCAGTACGCGTGTCTCTTGGAATTAATTTTGAAAAATCAGTTTTTCGATGGAAAACTTGTTGGGAATTGATGCCAACAGTTCTTCTTGCATGCAAATTGAAAGAATAAGCGCACTTGAATTCATATTTTATCAGAAATTTGAAAAAAACTGGAGAATATGTGCGTTGTGACGTCTTTACGATATTATTTAAGAATATTAAATGGCATAGGATATCTGTCTGGTCAGCGGAGACGTATGCTGTTACAAGAAGAACAGGGATGGTATGTCTGTATCTGAGGCTTTGTTTAGAGCTCTTTTAGAGAACAGTGCGGGGGTGTGTGATTCGAATCCGGCCTCGTTTGCGAGAAATTCGACTGGTGATGGAAAACTATCCACACTCAACAGCTCTGCAAATTGCCTCCCAAGCTTATCTATGTATTTTAAGGGTGAGTGTATTTATTAGATCACACGGGTTGAACCGTTCACTTGGCATCCTGTAGCGGGGGAGCTTGTGTAACGGCCACGAGTGCAAGAATCTCGATATTTCCATGGTGTCGTTCTGGTGCGCGAACTGTAAGCAGTGTAGTCATTTGTGTTTCCTATAACTCTCTAATTGGTACCATGTTTACGCTGGTTGTATTTAAATATTGAGCTAACAGCTTCACACAAGTCTACCTACATACATTTGTACATTCATTTCACTTTTGCCGAATGGGAGATTATTTCCGGCAAAATTCAGTTCTCCGAGTCCGCACTTATACTTTTCTCAATTCGAAAATATAAACGGATGTGTCTCAATTTGTTCTTATTTCACACTAAACAATTTATGTTCTCAGTTTCACCCATTCTCCATGCTTCCAGATCCCGAAGATCCCCTAAATCACGAAAAACTCGAAAAAAATCGACACTTTTTCTTGTGACACAAAATCGGCGAAAAAATGCGTTCGTTTTTTAAATGAATTCACTGCACTTTTTGTCAGTACGCGTGTCTCTTAGAATTATTTTTGAAAAATTAGTTCATCGATGGAAAACTTGTTGGGAATTGATGCCAACAGTTGTTCTTGCATCCAAATTGAAAGAATAAGCGCACTTGAATTGATATTTTATCAGAAATTTGCAAAAACTGGAGAATATGTGCGTCCGTTAAATACAAATTTCGTCTGGATAAATCACAGGCAGAGAAAACTTACTGATGCTGAAGAAGGAGAATGTGAGACAGAATTAAAATTAACCGTTAGGACATAGGAATTGCTGAGTTTTCTGGCTTTCACACAAGCAGAAGAACATTTCAATCTAAAAAAAATAGGGTACATGCTCTGTGGTTTAAATTTATAGCTAAGTAAAACCTGAGTGATTGCGGTTAGAATTAATTACGCAATTACCAACTGAAAATAATTTTTGGAATGGATTTTTCTCATCAAAATTAGTTGCTAGTTGTTATATCGTATTGTAAATCCTTAACAAGAGTGTGTTTGTTGTAACTATTACTTTGATTTATCTCGAATAGGGCCAATATTGTATCGTTGCGCTATTTATTTAAAAGAAAACAGTAATGGCTAATCATACCACATCACATCAATGTTATACTATCTCAAAGGTAATTTTACTCAAGTGTTTAAACCACTTCCACGGAATTGTATATTAAATAAATTGGTTTTGCTTACCACTTCTGCATTTCAGACATTTCCAATCTATCTTTTCCACAATTCCTTCCATTTGATCGAGTTTCCAATCGAAAAACAGCCAAAACACGAACGAAAACTTCGAAAGATTGAAATTTCAATTGTGTGACACAAAACAGACGAAAAAATGCGCTGAGTTCATATATGAACTCACTGCACTTTTTGGCTGTGCACATGTTCGTATTAAATTTTTTTTAAAAATCGATTTTCCGATGGAAATATTGTTGGAAACTCTTTGCAACACTTGCAACACTTATGTGTTTATGATTGAAATAAATGCAATTAGAGTGATATTTCATCAGAAAACTGCAAAAAATATTAAAAATTTAATTTTCAATACTCCTGGTGTTTAACAATAGTACTTAGTAGTTCAAAGTTATGAGTGCATTCGACTTCCAATCTGACAGCCATTGCTGTCTTTTCGCTTGCTATTTCCGGAAAAGTGTTTCCGCTGGCAAATTTTAAAAAAATACGTTTGTGACGATGCAGGCGAACGGAAGAAATTACATATTTTTCTGTTTAGGTTATAGTGGTGCAAACAGAGAATTGACTTGAAGGGCCTTTGGCAGGACATTGGACAAACGAGATAGAGGGATCGAAATCTTTGAATTGTTCCTTAGTTGTACCTTTGCTGTTTCATATATATCGTACTGCGTCGTCGGTTGGTATTCTTAGAATCAGAAGAACTGCCTCACCTTGAATTCTCTTGGAATGAGTGAGATTCAAAGAGGTCTTATGACTGTCGAGGCCAAAGATTTACTGAGCGCATTCATACGAATCAGAGACAATCACTTTTGTCCATTTAACGGCCGAAAGTAGCTGCGATAGTTTTAAGCCACTCAGTAATTCACTCGGCGACGACGAGACTATATTTTTGATCAGTTTAATTCTTATGTAATCAGTATAAATAACAATCATAATAAGACGTAGATTAATTTTAGTGGTCAAAGAATTAATTTTTAATTAAGTGGAATATTTAAATATTATTGTGGAGAATTCTACCTTACAATATATTTAAGACAAATGGCCACACTAAATGTACATTCAGGAGTACTGAATCCATCGAAATGACAGTTCTAACTAACACAGAAATTAGTTGCAGGATAAACAGAAATAAGGTAATAAATAAATAAGTTATCGCTTATCTCTGAAGGATAGAGCTATCTGTGAATAAAGGATACATTTCTTTGCACCCTTGAGCCTGCTAATCCTAGATATTTGTTTACAGCACATCAATGTCTATGGCCAAGCGATTGCACAGCGAAATGGACAAGAAGCAATTTTGGAAATGCATTTCTATACTTTAAAAAAACTATCACGCAGTGAATAGGAAAATATTTGAATGCAAAACCAAAGCAGTGCAGCAAGTGAGAAGTGGCATCGAGACATATAGCCCTGCAAACCTGGAAATTAACTTTGAACAAGGCACTCTGAACATCGGATGTGCGGATTTGGTCTTTTGTCCATCCACAGAGAATGAGTTAATACAAACACTATCCTCTGATAATCCTCACTTTGGCTGCGATGGTTTTATTATGTCGCTGATATTTATGAGCAAAAAAAGATTTGCGACTTTCAAGTAAACGCTTTTTCTTGGGACACAAAATCGGCGAAAAAATGCGTTCGGTTCATAAATGAATTCACTGCACTTTTTGGCCGGACGCGTGTCGATTGGAATTACTTTTCGAAAATCTGTTTTTCGATGGAAAAATTGTTGGGAATTGATGTAAAGAATTGATTTTGCATGTAAACTAAAAGAATAAGCGCATTTAATGTCATATTTCATAAGAAACTTGTGAAATTTTGAGGAATATGTGCGTCGTGACGTCATTACGAGATTAATTAAGGGTATTAAATTGCATAGGATATCCGTCGGTTTAGCAGATGTGTATGCTGTAACAAAAAGAACAGGGATGGTATGTCTGCAACTGTTCATTAGTTGTAACTTTGCTGTTTCATATACATATATCGTACTGCGTCGTCGGTTGGTATTCTTAGAATTAGAAGAACTGTCTCACCTCGTATTCTCTTAGAATAAGTGAGATTCAAAGAGGGCTTATGATTGTCGAGGCCAAAGATTAACTGAGCGCAGTGAAAAGTATCATTGCAATTGAAGTCATATTTTATAAGAAATTGGCAAAAAACTGAAGAATATGTGCGTCGTGGCGTCATTGCGCGATTTTTTAAGAGTATTAAATTGCATAGAATATCTGGCTATTCAGCGGAGATGTATGGTGTTACAGGAAGAACAGAGATGTTATGTTTGTATTTGAGGCTTCGCTCAGAGCACTTTCAGAGAACAGTTGACCAGAGCCAGAGTTGACCTTTCATGATTAAGCTTCAAGATCGCAACTCTCCCTCTCAATGATATCCAGTCCAGTACTCTGCCTGCCAGCCTGGGACTCATGAGTATCCCCACACCCAACTGAGTATTTGAGGCTTCGCTCAGAGCACTTTCAGAGAACAGTTGACCAGAGCCAGAGTTGACCTTTCATGATTAAGCTTCAAGATCGCAACTCTCCCTCTCAATGATATCCAGTCCAGTACTCTGCCTGCCAGCCTGGGACTCATGAGTATCCCCACACCCAACTGAGGAGACATTGAAGGTGCTACTCCTGACATGAAGAGTTTCCACCCATCCAAAAGGTCCACCCCTTTGCTTTTTTGAGGAGATACAAAGTATATCTAGTCGATATTTAGTAGCCTCCGCAATAGGCTCAAGCTCCAAGAGCGAAGAAATGTTCCATGTGCCTATCCTAAGTCGATACCGTTGTCAAAAAACCGAAAGTCCACTTATACCCCCATCGAAGCATAGCGCATTTCCCCTTTGACCCCCGTAATGGTTTGCGAGACCATTGCCGGAAAGCTGGTAGCCATTTGGGTTGAACCCGGCCGGCTGCCGATGGGGACAAGCCGACCAATAGACGCTCGCATGCTGCCACCCTCTAGGCCTGGCTCCGAAGGACGCCCTGGCATAGCAGGCTTGGCAATATCCGAGGGCCGTTGTCTTCTTCTTGTCATCATTTAGGGGTTGCGCTTCGTTAGCCATGACTGGGTTGTACAGATAGATCAACTTAAGCTATTCCATCTGCACTTCCCAGCCATGTTGCCCGACCCCCACCGCGAGGAGGTCAGCTGCATGAGGGGGCAGAAAAATATTTAAAATCGAAAAACATTCTCTAGCTAGATGAAAAAAAAATACTTTACGCTATCATTGACCCCCGTTCGAGCTTCGAAAGTTAAAAACGAATTACAATATCAAAAATCCTCTGATGAAAACTAAGTGTACAAATAGAGTGGAGCTGAGAGCAAAGCTGCGAAATTTCCCCGAGCAAAGAGCACGAGAGGCGAGCAAGGATGTAGACTAGCCAGAGTGAGGAGCAAAGAGCAAAGAGCAAAGTAGAAGCAAATAAGCAAGAGTTCATTTTTCTTTTGTGAATAAGAGTGGATCCTAATGTTTTGAATGTGTACTTTACTGAAAACATTTCCTCGAATATGTGGTACTTTCTGTACACCAAATTTTATTCAAATCGCTTCATAATTGCGGCCTCAATCGTGTCATTACCCAAATCTCATGACAATAGGTGAGGGTCGGATCAAACAAACAAAATTTTTCCAGCCTGACCAATCCTACAGGATAACTCAGTGCTGCTCCTTCCATCACTCGTGAAATACTTAAACTTCTGAACCGGTTTCGATAGGACTCTACTAACATGCAGAGTGCATTGAACAGGCGTTTGAGACTTACTTTTGCTTTGTTCACATTTACCCAGCTTCAACATAAAAGACTACGAAGCTATCAAGCGTTCGCTGTAGTTCGGGCCAGATGGTTCGAAGTAAGTCATCAGCGAAAAGCGGATGGCTTATCCTTAAGTCTCACAATGCGAACCGTTCCTCGCCACGGTTACGCTGTAACATTCAATCCATGTACACAATGAAAAGGAGAGGTGACAAAAAGCAACTCTGGCGAAGGCCAACGCTCGCAGTGAAAGAAATCCACATAAAATCAAAGCGATGATAGCGGAAAAATCAAACATGTTTGAAATCGCCGCTTTGCTCTCTTGTCGACGCTTTGCTCGACTTTCGATCGATGCTCCACTCTGTGCGCTACCCTTTTATTACACGTGTTTGATTTCATCGCTTTGCTCTTTGCTCTTTGCTCACTGCTCCACTCTGTTTGTACACTAAATCGTTCAACGCGAAACACATAGATATCGGCTTTTGAGACAAAGAGAGCACGGGGAGACTGCAACTAGTTCTTTTCCGATCACGGCGGCTATTGACAATATCGAAGGCTCGCGTGGATGCGGTGCATGGAATGAACTAAGTGGCATGAGTGGTGCATGTGGGATAGGTGGCATGGGATGGATGGTGTATGGGGGCAAGGATGGCACAGGGCGGAAGGGTGGTACGTGTTTAATATGGCTGCCCATGGCTGCCCAGCGCCCTCAATAAGCGCTTTCTCACTCGTAGAACGCGCTTTGTCAGCGGTGCTTTGGCACAAACCCGGGGCCAAAAAACCATGAAGCCACGCGTCCGCAAGCCATCGAATGTTCACCGCCAACATCCAAAACATCTTCTTGTGCTCCACCTGACATCTTTAATGCACCCATGACGTTGAGAACTAGTGAAGTGGAGAATAGTCCACCGATAACCACATGTTTCCTCAACAATTCAAAAGGCTTTGCAGCCAAAACGTCATCAAGGGGCTCTACCCATTCTTCGGTTAAACGCATAAAGATTGAACTAAGAAGGCTAGAAGAAGAGCGTATCATGGAACAAAAAAGGAAGAAGTAAACAGAAGCGCGGGGGAGACCAGAAGTACATCACACAAAAATACTAAATTCTTAGCCAACTGTAGTTTCAGAGCAACGACAAAATTTCATCGAACTCGAACAGCGATGTACAGGGAATGGTTATATGGAGCGCAAAGTTAAATACAAATGCGCCACCAATCGTTGTTGATCCCAAAAGGTTATGACACTAATCTGAACATCACATGGCCGGGAGAAGGTCTAATGCGTTTTGATGCGATCGGTAGAGTGGGTGACATGGGTGATACGTGTGGGATGGATGGGGTAGGGGTGCGTTCTGTCACCTCTCCTTTTCAATTTGTATATGGATTGGATGTTACAGCGCAGCCAGGTGGGAAATGGTTCGAATTGGCAGATTAAAGGGTAAGTCATCTGCTTTTCGCGAGGCACTCAATGTCGAGCAGCTACTTCTTTGAACGGAGAGGTCCGTACTTCGATGGTTTGGGTACGTCAAACGCATGTCTTCAAATCGGTTTCCAAGACGTGCCATGGAATTCGGTAGGCGTTCCCTGGGGAGGCCTAGGATGAGACGGCTGGACCAAGTCCGAAATCTCACCTCTACTTGTATGGGGATAGCCCCTTATGATTTAGAGTCGAACCCGTGATCATAATAGTAAATAAGCGGGCCATTGATGATGACAAAGGGGCTGTCTGACAATAAAAAAAAAATAGCTGGAGCGACAACTCGGAATGAGCCAAGGCCTAGCTTCTCGCATCCATTTATGTTGTGCGTGTTGTATTGTTTGCACGAATGAAAGGGACCTACAATTTATTGCCGACTCCGAACGGCGAAGTGGGAAGCTTTTTCATGACAGATTATACTCCCGGAAGGTTGTCATTCCCCGACGAGAGGTGGTGCCGCGAAAAATGTTCGGTGTTCCTGGCTGGGGCTTGAACCCACGCCGCTCGGTCAGCAGTCCAACGCGCTAACCACTGACCCACGGCGATTTGCATTTTGTTTATATTTTAGAAAAAAAAACACTTAAGACTACATTTAAATGTTACAATTAATTATTTTCATATGTACAATCTTCGACAACAGTTGGCTTTTACGGCTAATATTAATTAAAATTAAAAATACAATTAGTTTTGAAATATTTACAATCTTTGACAACAAATACTCAGTCTAGGAGGTGGACAGGCACGGTAGGCCTATGTCCAAAGCCGGGTCCTGCATTAACAAAAAGGTTATTGGAGGAGACTTACAACCCTCTTTTGATTTTAAGAATGCGCGTTGCGGGCCATGTGGACGAAGAGGCCGACGGGCCCGTCGCACTCTTTGCCGCTTATGTTACACTTGAAGACATCATCACAGCTGTGGTAGCCCATGTGAATGGTGTAGAGCACTGCGTCACGGAAGTAGATACCGCAGTATTTGCACTCGAAAATGGTACCCGACGGAGGAGAGGCAGTTGTCGCTGCGGTGGGAGTTGAATTGGAGCTGCTGTTGTTGGTACCGCCTGATGAGTTTTCATTGGACTGAGGTGAATCACCGCCGTCTTGGTTCAACTCTCGTTAAGACTCCGTGAGTCTGCCTTACAAAGTAAACAAGATGCCGACGATGATAGGGATGACTGCTACATTAACGACAACGAAGACGGGCTGGATGAGAGCTATGAAGGATCAGCCATGGATCTCTCTGCTGCAACTCCCATGAAGAACACTCAGGTCACAAATGATTATGAATCATCATTATGAATCTCAAAATGAATGAGGAGGGCCAGCACGAGACTCCCCTCATCAGTTCATCCATTCAATTCCGTCATAAAGGCTGCGTTCTAAAGTTGGACCATGTCATTTAAACCAAGGCGAACTCCATGAGCCCAGAAGAGAAGGCTCCGCTCAGTCCACCGTCAATCGAGGTGCCATTCTCCTCATCATTCGATGATTCCCCAAAAGATGGTGATTCACCTCAGTCTAATGAAAACTCATCGGGCGGTACCAATAACAGCAGCTCCAATTCAACTCCCACTACAACGACAACTGCCTCTCTTCCATCGGGTACCATTTTCGAGTGCAAATACTGTGATAGTTTTAGGATTCCAAACCAGGCGACCCCCTTAAGGACTACCTCGTCCCCTCCACCAACGACAAGGTGATTTTGCTTGTTTAACTCCCTGAAATTATTCCAACTGTTTACATCATGTAAATAAAATGTATTAGCAAATACCATACGTTAGCAACGATACATATGTATGTTCATATTTTTACGAAAACTTCACTTGTCCTGTAGAATTCAATGAAAAATCTTAATATCATTGCTTTTCGGTTCGAGAAATATTAATATTTTATAGCTACAACGACTCAAAAAATTAAATAGCATAAAAAAGACATCGCGTCTATAGAAAGAAGGTAAGTGTTTCTTTTTCTGTTTTATGTTTCAGGAATGTAACATAGTAATTTTATACTTCTTGCAGCATGGATGAAGATGACCGATTGTTCTGGTTTAAATACTTTATAGCAAGCACTTTAGGCGTCTTTGACGCCAAGTACGTCAATCGCCTAGTAGAAAATCATTACCTGGAATTTTATAACTTCTTGAACAATAGATATTTGAAGTCGGCTGGCTTTGAAACCGTCCTTCTGTTCATTTGGAGAACCTTCTACGACAAATTAGTAGAAGAAGAGGTTACGGTACTTGAAGAGGGTAAGACATTTGTAGGATTAAGTTTATCTTGCATGTCAGCGATAGATAAGTGTTTAAGTTTAAATTTTCGTTGTCTACGTGGGTATGTCTATAACTATGTATGTACACATGCGAGCAAAACTTTTAATTTCGAGAGGTACTAAGTTGAGGATATATACATACATATATGCAGGTGCTGTAAGTTAATTTATTTTTTTAAGAACGTTAAAGGGTAATTACCTAATGAAGGGACGTATCTACTGATCCACCTCTCATTTACGCATGCTTTGATTTGGATATGTAGCCGATCACGTCTCTTACATATACGTCGATCAATCGTTCGAGTGTTTTTTAGCAAAAAAGGAAGACAGACTAATAGGTCTGGTGTCCTTTTGGGTGTGTGTCCTACATTCCCCGTTTTGGGAATAAAAATACAACGTACCTCCCAATAAGATTTAGGAACATAACCTAGCTTAAGGCAACTTGTGAAGATCCGCTTGAGCAATGGAGTAACAGTTTGTACTGACTCTTTCAGCATCGCTAGCCGAATTTTATCCATTCCTGGTGCTTTAAATGGAACAAAAGATCTGATTCTGTCTCCAGAATAGACAGACCATCTCCAGAGACCGACATACTATACATCTAGGGTAGTGAGTGCTCATCAATATATCGCGTCTGTTTGCGAAATTCGTCAAGTGTGACTTCGTTAGATGGGATGCTTCGTTGGTTGATTAGAAAGTCTCGCAAAAGTTTCTCTAAGAGTTCGTTTCTACAGATCTGATCTCTCTCTTGAGGAGTTTCACATTTGCCCAGTACTGCGCAAGTAGATCTAATTATACTGCCCCAGAAAAATGTATAACGGCAGCACTGATATCGGGTGGATCCACAAGCAGCTGGTCTGCCATTTCCACAGATATCTCCTCGTCAGTCGTTATTGACTGCAATGCCTCTGTTTCGCACTACATGCCTGCGTCAGCCGCCAAGCTTTCTATTTTTAAAATTGGGGTTTTTTTTTGTGAAATTTTGTTCCCACGAGCTAGGCTGGAAATAAGGATCTGCCCCGACAGCGCCGCCATGTTAGGGTAAGGCGCAACTTACCACAGACCTTGACCGAGTATATGTGGGAGCTCGCTTATGGTTGGTGTGTAAGACACAGGCAGACATGACCAGCGCAATACGTATAGGATGCAAGCATACGGAATTGCCAAAATACATGGTCATCAAGTTCATAGGTCTAATGCACGGTCGCCAAGTTCATGAGTGAACACACAATCAGCAATTCAGTAATTCTGATTAATTATAGGTGAACTTACGTATATTAATTTGGTTAGGCAATTAATTGTACTTAAGTAAACAAAATTTATTGTATAAATAGAGTTAAGTGTGGCTTCCCTCTTGTGAATAGCTATCTCCCCACCTGTGGTAAAGTGGCTATTCAGTCAACAGTTGGTTTGCTCCCTAACCTTTCATTTTTCGGTACGGTTTTGGTTAGCTCTCGTGTAGCATATGTATGCACATTAAAAAACGGTTATGCATTTGCAAACATTTCTTTTGTGCAGTTAGATAAATCCATTGAAATAAATTTACTACGTATTATAAATCTGTTATCTATTTCTATTAAGTTTTCTAATTTTTTTTTCCGTACTAGTGCCACCACCACCAGTTGCTGAACCTGAAAAGAAAGATAAAAAATCTAAAAAAGGTGAGTAGCAAGATTTAAATTTAATAGTATATACCTACATATGTAGGTAAAGTTTTTTTTTTATTGTGGTAACTACTCATATTATTATAGAGTGTAGTGGTTAGCATGTCACCTTTTGCGCTGAAGGTCCGGGTCCAACTGCTGATGTCGATAAGCATTTATTCCTTGCCTACTGCAAAGTCATAACACTAATTAAAAGAAACAGACTATGAATGTTAAGTTTCAATAGCCTTCAATTCGATTATTCATATGTAGATTTTATCGATCTGTTCTAGAGTAATCAAGTTCTGTTGTTTACCTTGGTTCATGATAGGTTAAGCTAGGTTAGGTTGGGGTTATGGAGGAAGTGCCCAGTCTAATGACTGTGCGTCCACGGAGGCCTACTGGTTCATTGTGTTCCCCTTTGTGTTGTGGTCCATTTTCCAATCTGGGGTTCTAGAAGAGCGGTCTATTGAAAAACCAACCTGCACTCTTAATAAAGTGGAGTATGTTCGCTATTGGGCTCATCTTGTGGTCAACGTTACCTTCCAATACACCAATAGATATGTTTATCGATGTGTGGGTGTGCTCACTTTCCAAAGCGGATACCTGCCCATCCAGTTCGTCCGCTTTTTCGTTAACCTTGATGTCGCTGTGTCACTCAGCAGATGTTGACCTCGGGAAGACGCCTATTTTTTTAAAGGATTCCGCCACAGTTGGACATCGCTTTAGATTTGGTGCTAGCATTATCTAAAGCCTTGAAAGCTGCTTGACTGTCGACGAGGATGGTGCTCCCAGATGGGCTCAGTGTTCTAGCATCTATTGTCCTTGGTGCTCTATCAATGGCGAACATTTCAGCTTGGAAGACACTACAGTCGTTCGGGAGTCTGAATGAATCGTTTATATTTAGCAAACTACTGTTCATCCCTGCTCCAGTAACTTTCTTCATCTTAGAACGATCAGTGTAGATTTGGAAAGCTTGTTATCCCGTTAGGGTATTAACTTCCCAATCTAGTCTGCTGGAGATAAATTTAGCATAACTTCTGACCTTATTTGAGGTGTTGATCTCATAGCTTCTGTTACTCCTGAGCATGCTAATCTGCTAATCTCTGTAGCTTTGTGAGGCTTGTGAGATATGTGGACTTCTTAGTTGCTTTCCATCATCTATCGCGCCGTACGTAAGTATGGGTCTGCCGATCGCTGCATACATCCAGTGTATCACGTGCTACCGCATTCCCCATCGTTTACCGAAGGTTTTTTTTTGCAGGAGTAAAAAGCACACATTGCTTTCTTAATTTTTTCCTCTGTAATGCGTTTCCATTTAAGCTTTAATTCTAGGATTGTACTGCGATACTTGTGGTCGCCGTGGGTCGGTGGTTAGTGCGTTGGACTGCTGACCGAGCGACGTTGGGTTCAAGCCCCAGCCAGGAATACCGAACTTTGTTTGCGGCATCACCTCTCGTCGGGGAATGACAAGCCTCCGGGAGTATAATCTGTCATGCAAGAGCTTCTCACTTTGCTGTTCGGAATCGGCAATAAACTGTAGGTCCCTTCCATTTGTACGAAATATGTAAACCGCACAACATGAATGGTTGCTAGAAGCTAGGTCTTGGCTCATCCCGAGCTGTCGCGCCAGCTATTTTTTTTTTATTAAGATATGATACGCCATAAACATCAATAAGGTACAGGAACAGAGCTTGAAAGCGAACAATGTGGATTTAAGAAGTGACTGTTTCTCCCATAGTGTGCTCAGAGACAATTCACCTGATAGTCTGGTCATCCCCGAGCCAGAAAAAAAACCCAGGAAAGTTGTTAACAGGGACGCCTTAAAGAATTAATATAACAAATTCAAAGTTTATACCTACTCATCAATGGGTTGAAACCCGGGGAAGGATATAGGGCATAATGTGACGTTTTTCCACGCGGACGTAGTCGCGGGTATCTGCAAATGATATACGTATTGCTAAATTAATAACTTAAGGTTATATATGAATAAACATATGCGGTCTAATTTTAAGGAAAATCTAAACCACCTGCAAAGGCGCCAACAGGCCCAGAAACAGGACAAAATGTTGAAAACAAAGAAACGGCAGAAATAAAGACGGAACCCGAACCAGAAAGTTCGATACCATCAGGTAAAAATAACAATTTCATTATTTTAAAACAATTATTACTTGCTAATCAAGAATTTAGATTATATATGTACATGCGTTACAAATATACACATATCTTTATCTACACTTTTTTTTCATACATGCGACATTCAACCATATATAACTTACAATTGACATGTACATTCATGTACACCAAATTTAGGAAGTGAGGACGAATATGATATTGGTAAATACTATTAAACCTATATATAATTAACAATAAACTACATATATATGTACATAACCATAGATTTATGTACATATACATACATATACATATGTACATACCTGCGCAACAAACAATATTTAATAAATATACTTCTTTAGGGAAAAAGAAGAAAAAAGGTAAGAAGGGTAAAGCTCATGCAACTCGTGTCGAACCTGTTTATGTCGAAGTTAAGGTAAGAATAGTATTTAAGAATTTTACTAATCATTTATTTACAACAACTAAAGTCCTAAACACTACAATATTTTCAGAAAATTGTCCAAAAATATGTTAAAACTCCCATACTTCACTGTCATTTTGGAACCATGAGCCCATCTCAAATGGACCCAAACATAAAGTATGTTTATTTAGTACGAAGATGTTCTCCCGCAATAAGTAAGTGCCTTAATCAATTTATGTGAAAAGCCATAAAGCGCTAAACAGTTTTACGATATTTTGTAGTGAAATATTCTAGTCGCGATGACTGCTTTATTGAGCTGCCCAAGAAATTTTATTTGGGTACATTAAAAGGAAGTCATATAGAGAATTTCAAATTAATTCTAAACCAGGTAATTCTGAAAAAAAGTTAATATTAGTTGCCGAGAAATCTAATATAAACAAATTTGTAGCCTTTGTCTGTAATTTCCAAATTATCGGAAAATTTCATATTTTTGTTATTTGCAAGACACACGTAAACAATATAAATACTTTTAAAAATGTTTGTCCATTTGTCCGTCTGTTTTTTGTTCACTTTACGTGCAAAAGCTACTTAGCTATTTTCAACAAAACTTGGTATATAGGATCTTTGGTAACCATTAAAGAAATAAATAAAAATAGCTGGCCCGACAGTTCGGTATAAACCAAGGCCAAGCTTTTCACAACCACTTATCCTATGAGTGTTATATTTTTCGAACGAATGAAAAGGACTTACAATATTTTGTTAACTCCGAACGGCGAATGGTGGAGCGTTTTAATGAAAAATTTTACACTTGGAGCTATTCGGCGGATATAGCTGCGGCTTAAACCTTCGTAATAGTCCAACGCACTTAGCCTCGATGGCCATTATATAAATAAAAGCATTTATATTATTACATAACCTTTTGCCAAGTCAATTAATCATGATATATGACGGACGCTCGTATATTTTTATGGACAGAAAACGGGATAAATTCCCGAGAATTTTAGGAAATATTCAATTTGAAATTAGTTTGAATACTTCCAACCAGCGCAGCGATTCGAAAAGCCGAAAATTGTGACGGGCACAGTCATTTGCAGTACTCAGGCATTGCAGTCTACAAATTTCTGAAAACGAAGCCTGAATTGGTTTGTCGTGGAAGCTATCCCATGAATATTTCCATAATCCTGTTTCTATTCAATCCGTTATCCTGCTTTTATCCAATCTTTTTTATATATATATTTTAACTAAATATTTCCACCCAGCCGTTCGATGGTGAAAAAGGCATTGGGTAAAAACGGGGTTACGGAAATATTCATGGGATAGCTTCCTCGACTTTTGAAAAAAGGGATATTCTCGCAAAAAATGATAGATACCAGCGGTATATATGAAGTACTAGCTGAATAATACCCGGCGTTGCTCGGGGTTATTACATTTCAATCCAGAAATCGACATCTTCTTCAAACAATTTATGAAAGACTTATCCTGATTATATAATATATCATAATCTCATCTTAAATCTAAATCGGAATTTTATATTCAACCCAATCGACTGTATTTTATTCTGCCACTTTTGCAAATGTAATCAAATTCTTTAAGTCGAACCGAACCTCCTTTAACTCGATTTTCCCTCTTACTCGAATTTCCTTTTAATTCCAATTTCTCTCTAACTCGAATTTCCCTCTAACTCGAGTTTGTTCACCTATTGTCCCCTGTCAGTTTTCATTCGAAAAGTCATCCTCCAAATCAAATTCATTCTAAATCAGAAGTCCTTGGAATTTGAATACATTCGTTAAATAGATACATACATACATACATACATACATACATCCATTGCAAAAAATAAAATCAAAACAAAAAATTCCCTTCCCGCAACTGGCAATATTATACCTACATCAAGCACACACAATCCCATACCCAGCCTGTCGCGTCGCGTCGGCGCGCTATTCCTTTATCTACCGAAAAAGAGAATCCATAAAAAAAATTGTGAGGAAAAATGTGTAGACATTTGCGCATATGGGTAAAAAAATGAATAATCCGGCTGGCTCGAAAAAAAGATGATGTGTCATCATAACAATACCAAAGTTCACTCACCCACAAATGGAACGGGCAAATTGATCCAACTGCGCTATGACCTTTTCCCTCATTAACTCAATTCTCCAGAGTTCATTGAATTTGATAACCTGTGTATGCACATATGACGTACATATGTTAATACATATGTAATGTAATAAATATATAAATACAAATGTACAGATGTATATCCAATGTTTGTATGTATATATAGGTATCTACCGTACCAACCACCAAATCATTACCCTGTACACACGAATAGATAGAAGCAAAGAACGAACAAAAAAAAAAACAACAACAACACAGCAGAAAAGGAAATGAAAAACTACCCTTGTGAAACTGGGAAAAACAAAAACAACACGTACGCTCATCAACCGATGTGGCTCACGATCGAGAAAATATCTTTTCGTGTGCGGCAAGGAATTTCTTCTGACTTGCTCCACGTTTTTGTTAACTGCTTGGCTCTTGAATAAGATAGCGTTATAAAACATAGCCTATTATATGACCCGATGTACAACCATTCTGTGTGCAAAATTTGAGGTTGATTGGTTTAGTAGTTTTCGCATAGGTAAAGTCCAAACAAACAAACAAACAAACAAACAAACGGACAACGTTTCACTTTTATAATATTAGTAGTGATAGTAGTGATAGTGATTATATGTGTACATACTATACTATTTTTTTAATTCTTCCATATTTTAAGGTTTACAAGAATGTTGTTGAAAACCATTTTCGCGAACCAGCAGTAACAACAAGTACACAGTTATTAGAAGTCACTGAAGAAAATGTAAATGCTGCAAGAGATAATAGTCTGGGATTATTAGACTTAGCAAAACCATCTGAACTACGCGCTTTGGCAATAATGAAGCAACAAAAGTATATAATAGTAATATTTATTGAATATATTATGTACTTAATTACATTATTTTTGTTAACTTGAAGAAAAATTGAGAAACTAAGTAAAAAGCAAGGACAATTGGCTTTAAACGTAGTTGAGGAAACTGCTAGTGGTGATGAAAAGGATGTAGAAGATGTAAAAGTGGAATCGGAGAGCTCGTCAGAGGCTAGCTTAGGTAAGTATAATATTTATAAAAGGGTCTATAAAATATTCTCCGTCGACGTACCCATTATGACTGAAGCTGCGTTCGGTTTGGTGGAAGAGCAAAGATCAGGATCGCGTGTCGCCTGCAGCTGGCCCATCTGCCCTGTAATAGAAAACGCTAGAGTTGGTTCTTATCTGCTTTTCAATCTTTACCCAGAAAACATTTCTCTGTCTCGTGGTTCTTACCACGCGTACAGCATCGAGACTGGTTTCGTAGTTCGACGCGGCATCCAGAAATCTCTGGGAGCGAACGTATTGCAAAATTCTGTAGCTCTTCTTTCCCTGTTCCAGGTGACAATCTGGTAATCTTAAACCTTCCTCAGATCATCTATTTTGCTACGGCTGAGCCAGAAGAGCCGTAATATCCGTTTCTTCCTTTTGACGGCTAGTGGTGCCGCGTAAAATGATCTGTTATGCTGGCTAGGAGGTTGAACGTGATTGAGGCTGTAAATAACCCCAATAATGGTTTATGTTTCATGTTCCGAGTATCCACTGGGCCTATCGTGACTCGCGTTAGATGCAGTAATGCATGAACAGTCTCCGTATGTTTTTCGCAGAGTAGGCACATGTCTGTATCTGGTAATTTCACCTTATGCAGTTGGTACTTCAGTGAAGAATGTTCAGTTAGGTAGTCCTTAAAAAAAAAAAAAAATATATATATATAAATAGATGGCGCAACAGTTCGGGATGAGCCAAGGCCTAGCTTCTCGCAATCATTCATGTTGTGCGTGTTACATTTGGTTCATGAATGGAAGGGACCTACAATTGATTACCGACTCCGAATTGCGAATTGAGGAGCTCCTTCATGACAAATTATACTCTCGGATACTTGTCATTCTGCGACGAGATGTGGTGCCGCATAAAATGTTCAGTGAATTTGGCTGGGGCTTGAATCCAAGCAGGTCGTACATCAGTCCAACGCAATAACCTCTCAGCCATGGCGATTTAACTGTAGCCCATTAGGGTCCTTAAACTTTCCTTGTTGAATTCAACTAGTTTTTTTGCTCTAATTTTGTTGGGGTTAATAATCTTTCTCGTTTGCCTCGGACCCTTTTGGTGTGCCCAATAATCAGCCATGGCGTTATTTTGAAGTGGATACTACTAGTTGGTTGGTTAGTGAATTAGAGTAGGTAGGTATAGGTATGTAGGGTGGCAGTCCAATTATTTTATCGATTTTTTGTTTCTCAATAGATACATTTATTACAATGTTTTTATTTTCTTAATTTAATTGTTTTAGCTTAATGCCAAAAAAAGGGTTAACTCTTTAAACGAATGACATACAAATATGTCCATACTTTAAAAGTCTACCTCGATTATGTACAACCTATGTATAGCGTAGTGCATTCGTTGTAAGGTTGTAGAAACATTTTCCAGCCTCTATAATCATTCAAAACGCTCATCGCTTCATGTTACTGCAATGTGTTAGATCCGAAAAACCTGCATTAAAGTTCCTTGAAAATCTGTGTAGCAGCCTGGCTATCGACAAAAATTGTAATGTCCTTAAACAAAAGGACAGCCAGGATAAGTTTTCATTAACTGCCATGATTTCCACCTGAAACACGCTACAGGAGTCATGTGGACGGAAGGAGAGCAATTTGAGGTGAGCATTTCGATCCGCAAGCTCGAAACCAAACGGTTGGTCAAGGAAGTCATTCCGGATATAGACAGATTGACAACAAGTAACACGAAGTGTTAGTAGAGCGTTTCGCGTGGCAGTCAGTTCAATTGAGGACTCATCTGCGAGTTTTACTTTCGTTATTCTTTAACCTACTAAGCCCCACACCGCGACAAAGTAGACAGTTAGGTAAGGTTCGTGAAATGTACTTCTGTCTTAATTGAGCTATAACTTACGGTTATTTATATTTATCTACAAATTTCGTTCATTACATACATATGTATATCTTATTATTTTGCAGAAATTATTCCTGAAAAGCTTTCGATAGAAGAACGTTGGGAGAATCTTCTTAATGCCACACAAGAGAAAGCTCGTCAACTTCGTAAGCAGAAGGACGGCACTTCAAAAAGAAAATCTATGTACAGTACAAATCTTTTACAATGGGTGAATGAACTCAGTTTGGAAGTAGATTGGACAATTGAGCACATTGTATGTGCTTTTAGCCTTCCAACTGCTTTTAATGCTCCGGGTCAAGAAGATGTTGAATCGGAGGATGCAAAGAAAAAGATCGTTATTGATACAAAAAAAGCTGTAGTAAGTTCTTTTAGCATGAACCAACTTGAAGACGTTGTAAATGGCTGGATTTATCATATTCAAAACCAACTCAAGGAACTTAAAGAAAAGGTACATACATAGCTTTAATCATACATTGAGTGATGTGTTCTATCTTTTGTATTAAAGCAATTAGAAGAGTTTACTCCAATGGCTGAGTATCGACTCTGGTATCATAGAGAATTGGAACTATATTCTATATTGGAAGAGTTAAGGACGGACTTTGTTGTATCGGTATTAAGTTAGTATTTAAAGCTTTTTTGTCAGAATTTGAAGCTTTAAAAATTAAACTACACAGAACGCCTTCATGCTACCCGATCAAATGTTATAGAGACTTGGGAAAAATTCAAAGAACACATTGAAAACAATTTTAAATTAGCGAAAGAGAATTCCGATTATCTTTCAACTATTAAAGATTACCTAGAAGTAAGAAATTTAGCAAACATTTTTTGGAAAGGATTTCTATAAAGTGTATTTCAGAAAATCCGTTGTTACAGAAATTTTAAATTTATGATGCTTATCCTACCCGACTTAATGATAGGACTAAATCACATATGGACAATGTCAAGCTATTATTGTCGAGATGAAAATATGCAGGTTCTTTTAAATCAAATTTCCAACGTATTTACGGAGAAGATAAAGCGGATCGTAAGCCTCAATGATATATTCAAGTAAGTTGTAACATTAAACAACTTTACAAATTTATTTTTTATATTAATTATTACGGATATCAAGTAGGGAGCGTTTTATAACCGCTTCTTTCCGCCTTTTTTCCCTGTCCCGTTGGCATTGACTTGATTTGTTGTTTGGTTTTGTCCGAGAATGAGTGATTATTATATTTTGGAACAGAGTATACATCTCTCTTTTTGACATCGTCTAATGCGGCGTTAAGAGCACGGCGGCAGACGTCCCCTGGGTAGGCCTAGGAAGAGATGGCTGGACCAAGTCCGAAATCTCACCTCTACCCGTTTGGAGATAGCCTCTGATGAGTTAAGAGTCGATGGCGGAATATCGGCAAATGTGGAGAGTCCACTTAAGCTCTTTAAACCCACGACCCTCATAGTGGATAAACGGGCTATTGGAAGATGATGATGATGATGATGATGATAATAATTTATGTAAAATTAGGGTTTGATCAAATTCAATTCGGCCGTTATTGAGATTTGAGCGAATTTACGTTCATATACACACAGAGGAACAATTATATACATACATATGTTCATGTATATGTATATTACTACAGTATAAAATTGCATGTACATATGTACAAATGTAACGTGTATACATATGTAGATTCGCAAACATACATTTTTTTTTTAATTACTTAAAAGTTTTATACCACTTATAGAGAATAGATATTTTTATAATCGCTGCCAAAATACACCTACCGTTTACCTTTCAGAAATCCGGCCAAAACGGTTTTCGAGATGGCAACAAATTGCGCTAATTTTTTAATTGGTTGGAAAAGTTCCTACATGGCTACTCGAGCTAAAATTGAAAACTCGGGTGTTGGATCCCGGTGGGAGTTCGATAAAAATATTTTGTTTAATGAAGTCGACCATATATGCCGTATTAGTCAAGATATTGCATACATCGCAAAAGTTTTTTTTCAGTTTGAAAATCTTTTTGGATATCGATTGAAATCAATTGTCGTCGACCCATCAATTGTTGATACAATGATGGAAAAAGTGTACTGTCTTCTAGGAGATATTGTGCGAGTAGACTATGATATATTTCGCCCATCAAACTGGGAAAATTGGGAAGATACTTTGGATGGATTTAATCGAAAACTAAATAATGTTGAGGCCGAAGCAAAGGCTGTGATTGATCTCTGTATAACTTCGTTAAGAAGTTCACATTTGGGGCTAGCTTTAATAACTGACATTTATACCATTGATACAAGAGAGGTGTTAGCTGAATTTATTTCCGGAAAACATGAGAACATACTCCGGTTCTTTGTAACCGAAATCAATACTGTGGAATATGAGTTTATGGTACGTTATTTCGTTCTTTACCATAAATATGTACTTACATAGATATGTATTTACGTATGTATGCAATTTACATTATACAACTTGAAAGCGAAATATACATGTTTTTATTTAGAACAACAAAAAAAGGCCTCCGCTTGGCAAACATCAGCCGGCTAGCATTGCAATTATTCGATGGACTCGTTTACTGAGCAACAAATTGAAAAAATCAGTATTGGCCTTTAAAAAGGTATTTAAGAAATGTTTTTACTTTACCGATTAAAACTCGAATTTTTTTAAAATATTTAAAATTATATTAAGTTAAATTTGTATACGTTCATTTCATTTCATTTTTAATGCATTTGAATTATCTTAATTCATTATAACTAATTAACTTAACTCTTTTACTTAATTATCACTTACTGGCCTTATACGGGCACTCTAAGCTAAAGGTAATGCTTAAAACTATGTGTTTCGAATCTAACGTAAAATTACTTATTATCTACGAACTTATGTTACAAATTTAAACTAAGAAAAATGTTTTCAGGGAGTTTTTATATTTAAAACTTACTTACTGGTCGTCCTTGCCCAGTGGTTAGTGCGTTGGACTGCTGTGTGAGCGGCGTGGGTTCAAGGCCCAACCATGTCCACCGAATAATCAACTTATGCACATGCAATACAGTTTTCCGTTTACTATAGTTACTTTTCAGTCCGTATTAAAACTATTGACCCATTTAGGCGTAAAAGTATTATAGGCAAGAATTATGTATACTACAGTGAAAGTAAGAATTGAAAAAATTATACCTCCAAGAAGACAGCAATGAGGCTGATAGTGGGACTCATTACATGACATAATAATCTCAACAATTAGGTGGATAAACTTGGGCTACTGAAGCGAGAAAGAAAAAAGACTTCGCGCATTTACTGTGCCGCTGCCCAATCTCAGGAAGAATGCGAAGCCCCTGGGGTCTATGCCGACTCTGGATCTGGAGCACCTTATGGAAAAGCTTACACCAAAGAAACAGTGAAATCAGCCAGATCACGCACACCTTAATAGTGCCAATTTCACGTATAATAATAAAGCCAACGCTACCGACTACGGCCTAAAGGAAAAACATCCCACTCGCCCTCATAAACCATATCATACATGTTGTAGCATTATTTCAATATAAAAACTAACGCTTTTCAATAATGAATGATATTTATTCATTATGTTACTTATTTCTCACCTTTATAGACTTATTGTAATTTAATAACATCGTGCAGTTTCTTTAGAAAAAAGAATGTGTGAAAAAAATATTATTTTTGTTATACATTAGAACGTCCAACTATATGTATGTATTTGCTAATCATTTTCTCAATATTTTGCATGAAAATACAGCTGGAGCACTTACCGAACCTAAAAAACAGTTATTTAAAACGCAGCACTTTTAAACAGTACTATGAACTTGTCAGCCAGATGTATCAGTACGAACACGACATATATGACAAATTCACTAAAAGATCCACTTACAACGTGAATGCCGTTATGCGAAATAATATCTTATCAATAGAAATTTGTAACAAAGAAGCCTGTAAGTATTATTTTTCACTTAACGTTTTGTAATGAAAGGCATGTTCTTTTAAAAATATTCGCGGGATGCATATTTGTTTATATCTTATTTATTTCATGCAATGCTTACATATTGTTCGGAAATATTTTAAAAGTCGCTTCAACTTAACTAATTGTTTGATTTTGCTAACATTAGAATTATACCCTAACTATGAAACATTGCTTTGTATGTAAAGAAAAAAAAAATAAGAAAATAAAAATGAGATAGAAATTGTTAGATTTTTAACAAACAGTGTGCCAAATCGATTTACTCGTTCACTTGGATTTCGACCACATTAGAGACATAAGTACCTTCTTTCCTTCCGTACTAAACAACATTGTATTTTTTGTTGGCTTTTTTCTCTAGCTTCGGCGAGTGCTGGTCCTTCAATATCATTCGTTTCAAATAATAATTCGCGCTCGGGAAACACAAATCAATCGTCTGGATGTAATCCACCTCCGCCTTCATCGTCATCGTCGTCGTATCCAACTCATCTCGTCACCAACCACACCATCAATATTGCACAGTGTGATACCGCGGTTGGTAAAGTTCATATTCATGACGACATTGAAGTAATTTCCGTTTATACATTACCTCAAAGTGATAGTTTTCCATCGTAACGCCGGTATATGTTTCGGTGTTCGCAGATAGCTCATGTTTTGTTTTATGATTTTTGCACTATTTTCTTCAGTATCAGCCCAAAAAAACTGAGTCGCGCTGTCTAAAGCACTATTGGTATTAAAGGTTTTAATACCATTTTAAACTTTCCCTTCTAAAACACTTGGGCGTTGAATGAATGAGCAAATAACTCTTTTTCTTTTTTTCATGGTAAATAATAGTCATGTAGCTGATTACTCTTATAAATTATTTTCATTTTAACAATCAATAATAAATTATTTAACTTAATTCTGTTAAAATCACTAACGTAATTTTTAGGCTTCTAATTTATAAGATTCTGTAATCTTAAAGTTGTAAGTAATTTGTATAAAAATCTGAAACTGAAGGTGTCGGTGGTGTCTTTTCCAACCTTGAGCGTTCTCTATCGTCATCCTATAGAACACCCAAACTAGACATGGCGCAGAATAGCTAATCTCTAATCACACTATCATGTGCTCATAACTTTTGGGTGTTCTCTAGAATTTGTTGTAAAGTTAGGATTTGGTAAATTGTCGATTTTTCAGGCCTGAAACTGAACTGGCGATTGCCTGCCAGTTTGTTGATTTTATTATGTTTTCTTTGACAAATAACAAACATTTCTGATTATTTATTATTGCAGTATCTTTTATTTCCCGCGCAACAGAAGGTACGATTGCTCGAAAAGTAAGTTAATAATGAGCATCTTTTGTATAATATCGACGATGGAATGGAATCGTATTGCAATTCAAAATTGAAATTTGTTTATGTACATATGTACACATGTATTCAAAAAACTCAAGTTCGATATTCAGCAAGCACTCCTTCCGGGGCATATTAGTGTTGCGAGACTAAAACTATAATTGTAACTTACTCACCAACTGCAGTTCAAAATACCTTAAAAATTAGAAAAAAAAATGCAGTTTCAACCTTTTTGGTGCTCTCTCTTTGAGAGTTTCGTTGTTGAAGTTTCGTTATATTCGTACACTATGCCTTGGCTATTCTCGGAATATCGTGCCTATTATGTATTTTTTTACCCTAATAAACGATAACCTTCCTATCGTCGACATGTAAATGTACTTTTACAAATTTCGCTTTATGTATATAAATTAATTTTTTAGCCCGAGGCAAATAAGGAGGTTGGTGGTGGTAGTAGCAAAACAAGCGGGGGGTTTATAAGAAAAATTACGAAATTTACGGTCTTTGCCACACTTGTGCAATGGCTTGTCAGCCGGCCAGAGCAGGTTGATGTTTTAATTCAGAAAGCCAAAGCTTACTTACAAATGATGCGAAACAAAAAAAACAACACGACCGAAGAAAGATTTCGAATGAAACAATGCGAACGTATGAGAAAAGTGTTCTTTTACTTAGTTAAAAAACAAACTAACGAAGGGAGTGGTTTTATTTGCAGTTGTTATTCAAGCTAATAGCCAGGACTATATGCCTACTTGGAGAGAGTTGGTAGGAGATCAAGTTTTAATTGAAATCGAAATGCAGTTTCATGTTAATATTTCTAAAGGTAATGTTAGTTTGTGTTGTATTATACATTGCAAAATCATAAATAGTTTTGATGTTTATAGACATTTTTAACATCTTGTATGAAGGACAAGAATTTGAGCATCTGGGATTTGCCGTACCTTATGCTGTTCGGACGGCTATAATGAGGAAAAGCTTGATTTTTACTGACTATGAGGCTATCCAGGACGTTATAAATGAGTACAATTCAATAATTGGTCTACTTTCGCTTTCAGAGGTATGTAGACATACATATACATATATAAATAGCTTTATTTAAACTTGTTTAAAATTAAACGAAATAGCGGATCTCTTACGTATTTGTGCTTTTGTGAACATACGTAATGTACATATGTAGCAATAATACATGTAACACACATATACATATGTATGTACATACGTTTGTTATTCCACGGAAGACGGTGGCTTATTAGTTAATTATTGGACAGGTTGGGGAGTTTGTTCAGTAAATTTTTTTTTTAATATTTGAGCTACATAAATGGAAAAGCTAGAATAAAACAAATATAAATTCGTATTACCATGTTAAAAAAAACAGTTTTAATAAAATGGGTAGTTAAATTGCCTCCGGAACTTTCTACATTCTTGGCAAATACGTACGTACATATATACTTTAACCTGAATGCGAATTTACAATTTGTGCTAGTTTTATCACACATTGTTTTGTATGTACATATGTACCGTACAGTCTGAATAGGGTGAACGAAATATTACACAGGCTGTTAACGCGAAGCAAATGGTTCTTGTTATCCAATTATTTTTAAGTATACTTTTGTTTATACTTTTTTATACATTTTATTCCACTTTTATTACTTAGTAAGAAAATGTTTAATACTTGTTTGTTTCTTGTTATTCTTCAATGCTTTTTCCACAGCCTTTTCACGAATTTTTTCTTAAAACTTACTTTGTAGTATTGGATTCAGCCCATTGGGTGTTTTCGCTAGCGCGTAGTTCAGTGGTTACTGTGCGAGTTGTGTGGGTTCAAGTCCCAGCCATGTCCACTGAATATTTTTCGCGGCACCACCTCTCGCCGAGGAATGACAAACCACCTCCGGAAATATAATTTGTCTTGAACAAGCTTCTCAACTCGGAGTTGGCAATAAATTGTAGGTCCTTTCCATTCGTGCGAAAATTGTAACACGCACAATATGAATGATTGCGGCAAGCTGGGTCTTGGGTATCACTCCAGCTTTACGCTTTGATGCTTTCTTTATTTTCTCTGACGAATGGGTGTCTCGCCTTCGCACATTTCTTCTATTTGATAATGTTTCATATCTACGCTCTAGGTTGTTGTCAACGTTTCCTAGCTTTTCTATAATTTTGTGTATCTTTTTGATATAAATATGTGTGTATATATTGCTTTTTTGATTTTTCTCGTTCTCCAAGAGTTGCAGCGCATGCAAATTTTTAGACATTTAATGTAAATGTATGCACAGCATTTTCTAGTTGCGCCTTTGTTTCTATTATTATCGATAGTTTGATATGTTTTTCTTAAGTAGCTCCATCCAGTTTGCTTATTCACTAGCCGTGGGCGGTTTTCCTTCAGGACAATTTTACCGCCAAGCATTACCAGTCTGAAGGAGTACTTAATATTCACAATAAGACCTTGAAAAAACTATAAAACATTGCTATGGAATTGCTGGCATTAAAAATGAAAATTATCCTTGACGATATCCGCGCAGAGTGTTTGCTTTGCGTTCTTTGTTTCCGTGCATGTGTGGCGGTGCGGGGATTTCTATTCACTTTGGCCAAAAGCAGTGCAAAGTAGTACTAGGATGCTAAAAATATCTTGCATCAGGTGATTTTCAACGTCAATGCTCTTCTAGCTTCGTCTCTTTCTACCCGCTTTCTTAAAATGAAAACGGAACTAATAAAAACATTATTATCCATCATTAAATAATAATCTTGCACTTTGATTCTGTTGTTATGTTTAAATAAAACAAGCATTGATGGAATGTAAAGCATAACAGTGACGAAATATGAGCATAACATAAAACTAGTATAATACTTTTTATAGTGTTAATTTTGCATACAAAGTTGTTCACTGTGCAACAGTCGAAACCCACTACACATGCATTGTGTTGCATTAAAATCAGAAAATCACAAAGAATTTTTAAGATCGGATCAATGGTAATGGTGTAGAATAAGGAGTTTGTTTTTTGACTTTTTAGTCATATTAGAACTAACAACTCAATATTTTAAGACACATTTTTGATTACTATTCATGTATTTTATTTTCAAACATCAGGTTGATTTTCTACGAGATCATCTATATGAGACTGAGGTAATAATACAAGCCGGCGTAGGACGTTATACATGGCAGTCTTTTAACATACAAAAATTTGCTGCCAATATAAAGATATTGTTACGAAAGCTTGAGTCAATTGTAACCCAAATAAATAATATTCGATTTGAAATCAAGAGGCGGATCAAAAAAATTGAAAATTTTAATTTGTTCAAAGTTATAGAACCCGACGAAAATACTGCACAAGGAATTTTCTTACATGAATTCGAAATCCCTTGCTTAAAATTAGATACTGATAAGGAGAACCGAATGCAAGGCGACCATATTTATCCAAGCGAAGAATATTTTTCAAGATTAAAAGATTCACGAAATGAAAAGGTATCATATATGAAAAAAATTGTTGATTCCCTTGGCCCAGTTTTGGTGAAGTTAGAAAGTCTTGTTTTGGGAACTTTTACTGGTCGTTCAGAAAAAATGAGAGAATACTACGTTTTTTGGGAGAAAGAGACTTTTGACTGCATTTTAAGGTATTAGAATTTTAGTTAATCATTGAGTTCACTCTCTTTACTTTATTTTTGTTTAATTTTTAGATATACACGTAGAAATTTTCAAAGATACCTACATTCTCTGATGGGCAACGTACCGATATTTGAAATTAAAAGTCTTCTTCTAACGCCGGATATTGCACTTCAACCGAGTGCTGCAGAGCTCCAAAATATTTTTTTGCAGCTAGCAAAGGACTTTTTGGAGAGGTTAGTAATTACTTAAAATTTGTTATTATTGATATTATCATTGAGTTTGAAGTTAAGCAATTTAAACCATTCAAGCAATGTTGGTATATACTTATATGTGCATGCAATCGCGTTCCCATAAACCACTCTTAACGAAGTAGAGATTCTTGTGGTTAACAAATCGAGCTGTAAGGGTCTCATCTTTGAAAAAATCATTTTCAAAAGTTATAGGCTTAAAAATTGTCGACATATTCTAAACACCGAGAAAGGAGCAGCACGGGGAGAACAAATGTATCGACTTCTTAGAAGTAAACAAAGAGAAACCTTGGATACAATACCTCGGGCAGTTAAAGATGTTTATTTTGAATCAAAATGCTTCTTCGTTGATGGCCAAGGTGGTACCGGAAAAACCTTCGTCTATAAAATTACTGCTTATTAATTCTTTGCGGACATCGCTTTAATATTGCTAACTAATGGTCGTGCTCCTCATAAAACCTTTGAGCTCAAAGAACCGCTTACACCAGAGTCAATTTCAAGTATAGCACATAGATCTCTCACAGCTAGAAAATTAGCAACATTTGATGTTTTCTTCATGGATAAACCTCTTATACTTCCAAAATGTGCATATCGGCTTCATCCATTGCATACACAAACTACGATCTAACATCCAACATGTTTCCATAATATGAATTGACTGACATTAACCGACTTTTCGCTATCATAATGTGCGAACAATAATAATCTAAAATGCTTGGTTGGTATCCAGAAACAATTATTTTTTCGTCTCAACTTAGCCTATCCAAACTGCAATATTAAATAGAACCATTTAACATACCCTATGTATCTTAATGCTCATGGATCTTATGTTCATTTTTTTAAGAATAAAGGTTTTTAAACGCTGGATGAATGGAACATGCCTATCGTGCCCACCTGTAGAAACGAAAGGATTCAAATATACATTTACATTTTACGAGGATGTTCTTAAGGTAGAGATGCTTCAGTATTTTTAAGTAATTCAATAAGCTTTTTAATTACTATTACAGAAGGATGAGATATCGGTAATACTTAGAAATATACAGAGCCTAGCTAATAGGGTGGTTGATGAAGCTCAAACCTATGTCAAGAGGTAAGACTTTAAAAAAATCCTTTAATTGCTTTTCTATTTATTAAATACGCATATTAAAGATATTTAAAGCTTTAACACAATTTTATTAAAAACGCATGTTATGTACATACTTACATACTTTTGTATTATACTTTTAGGTTCAAAAAGTTCTATGGTCTATGGGTTTACGATAAAGTTGCAATTTGTGATAAATTCGTAAATTCTGGTGTACCGCTAGTTGAATTCGATGAAAAATTTACGTTTTATGCAAATGTTATACAAGAATTGGGCCGCTCTCCAACATATGCTGACGTTCGCTGTGTTCGCATAAACTTAACACCTTTATTAGATAGTTTGTGTGAACATGCATTTGAGTGGAAAACTACTTTGGGTGAAATTCTAGCTAATAAAACCAGGAAGAATATGACTTCATTAAGAGATGAAGTCAAAGTAAGTAGTATTGGCATCATCATATCATTATACATACATACATACATACATACATACATGCATATGCACCAGGTAATCTGATATTTTGTGTCCACTCGACCCAATACCGAAATTTGCGCTTTAAGCCTGTTTTGATTAAATCCGAGCCCTCAAGCTTAGATTTTTGAGTACAAAAAGGTGTCACAAGATAAAATTTTTTTTTAGAAAAAAAAAAAAAAAATTAGAAAATAAAGAACAAGAGAGATTTAGTGTGAAAGACAGAGAGAGAGAGAGCATCTCAAAAGAAATACTACAATACAAAATTTGCATAAAAAATATTCGGTTTATTCATTATTTACACTGTCATTAGTTTCTGTTACACTTGGTAATACTGATATTAATAGTTTGTGATAACTAAAATATAAGATACTAGCTGATACTCGCGACTACGTCCCCGGGTTTCAAGCCATAGATGAGTAGGTATAAACTTTCAATTTCTTATATTAATTGAATAGTTTTTTGGTTCGCTAGTGGACTGTAGTTTTAAAAAAATAATTAAAACACAAAATAAACTCTTTTCCTGGCAGAACACGTCTGCTTTATTCAACCTTTCTTTCTAGAATGATTACATACTTTTGGGTTTTTGTGTTCTATCCTGAATAAACAAAGGATCAAAGATAATGCACGGTCGCGTTAGGTCGCACATGCAGTGATGTGCGTGTATATGTGTTCACAGCCTTTCCCTTCGATATTCAATATTTCTTCTTGTCCCTGTAAACAACTTTCCTAGGTTTTTTTTCTGGCTCGGGGAGGACCAGGCTATCAGGTGAATTGCCTTTAAGCACGCTATGGGAGAAAAAGTCACTCCTCAGATCCACATTGTTCGCTTTCAAGCTCTGTCCCTGTACCTTATTGATGTTCATGGCATATTAAGACTCAACGAAAAATTGGAGACGTTTGAACTCAAAGTGGTAGTCTAATGGGATCAGAAGAATGCGGTGATGAAGACAGTTTTTCCCTGTTGGACATTTGTGAAAATCCTGGTTTCGATTATGTGCAGTCTTAACCTGCACAGTTTCGGAGGGTTTAGATTGGGTAACAACTGTGAGGTGGGTTTCCTGGTGGATAGAAAGTGTCCAATAACTCTACAGGTTAATAAATGTACAGCATCCTCGAATTTTACTTCCGAGTCCAGAGATTCAAACTTCACATTCTCAGTTGGCAACTTCAGCAGAAAATTTTTGATGTTGTTTATTTCAGTGCAAATAGCTTTGAAATACTTCAGCCATGAACTCCAAACTGATGAATGTTTAGGTACATTATATTCTGCCAGTGAAACTAATCATATCTCCTATAACATCGCAAGGGTTGCTGGATATATTAATTTTTCCCTACTTTTTCCATCACCAATATCAAGAAATAAGTTAGAAAACTCCTCTGTACTTAAGTCACGTTAAGGATAAATCTTTGACATTAGGCTATCAGATGGATGACTTGAGACATTCCTTCACTTCATTTGCCGTGTCTCCCGTGGCACAACGGGGTTGGTCTGTCTGAAGCCAAAAGCACTGTCGGACCGTCCTATTTCGATCCTCAATCCCTTTCCATGAGCCATGGTACACTCCTCCCACACTAACTTTGGCTTCTCGAAGCACCTGAGCCGAGTCATTGTGCTAAGAGATTTTACAAAGCGTAGACTCAGAATAATTTAGGTTGAGAAGCTTTGAGAAGGTAGAGCGACCCGGAATGTGTGTTTTAATCAAGGTGGCTGCAGTACCTGAGAAAGCAACGGAAGCGGCAGTATTCCTTTCCCCTCCCCAGCAGTTATAAAGGGTGGACCATCTGTTGGTTTCTTCTTGAATCATATGTTATTTTGACACTTTATTTACAGAAACTCAGTATTATATTTTCGCTGTATTGATCGATTTACGCTTGAACAACGTTGGGAAATATTGCACAGTTACTTCCAAAGTGGATGCTGTGTTACCGAAACAACGTGAATTTTGAAAAGAAATTTCGGTCGAAATAGTGCACTAACTGCAGCTGGTGTACCCAAGTTTGTGGAGGAAGTTCGTAAGACTGGTTTTCTGATTGATAACCGAACATGTCCCCGTGTGCGTCATGTGCGCTCAACGGAGAATATTGCAGCTGTAGCCGAAAGTGTGCGCCTAAATCCGAGAACCTCAGAACCCCAAAGATCTCAGCAACTGAACATCAGTCGCACTAGCCTGAGGAGAATTTTCTTTAAGATCTCGGATTATTCGCTTACAAGGTCCAATCGACTTAGGAATTGAAGCAAAATGACAATTCGCTTCGTTATCGCTTCTCTGTTTGGGCTTTAGAGCATGAAAATGTGAAAATGTTACTATTTAAACCGAGCTCATCAGTTAATTTTTTTTGGTATTATTGTGCTTTGCAGCAACTTCAACATGACTTAGATAAAAGTCCAAAGGATTTGGAAGACTTCAAAATAGTTATGGCAGCAATAGTTACCATTCAGTCAAAGACTCTAACAATGCAGTCAAAAATTACGGAAATGCAGCAGACTTACACGGTGTTTAGTGAACACAACATAAAGGTAGGATATCGTCCAAAAATGGTATAAAATGATTTAATTTTTCTAATCTGGTTGTTATTATTACCTACAATACTCCCTTTGAAATACATATGTTTATCTATCGAGTATATATACTTTGATAGACATAGCTTAAAATAACATAAAGAAAAATTTGCAGTGAATTCAAAATATAACTTTTAACAACATTTCTATACATATTGGGCCAGCGCACACTGGATTATTTCTCCCGGCGTAAAACTGACTTTATAGGAGAGGGTGATGAAGTGTAGAGTAAGAAACGGGTTAAAATGTTCATCCAGCGTTGAAGTGGTTAAAAATCGGGTGAAAACCAAAGCACATATAAGTTGTCAATTTCTGCCAAAAAAAAAAAAACATTACAATGAAAATGGTCGCGTTCGTCGATCTAGGCAAAGTGCTTCATATGCATCCAAACGATTTCTATTGGCTGAGAGTGACATAAGACGAAGCACTTTTTTTGAGGTCGGGGAGGGGATTTTTAGTCAAAATTGTACATTACTTTCTGCTTTTGCATTAGAGTTGTTTTGTAAATTGTAATTGTATGTAGAATAATGAAACGCTATTAACTCTGAGGATGAAATTGTTTGAAAGTAACACACTCGCGTTTTAAATAAAATGATTAAAAAGCATCGTACATGGAATGGCTCTACTTGGATTGAACAAAGTATTGTTTACCTGTTAAAAATTCCAAAATCGTCCATATACACAAAAGCACGAAACGTAAACAAACAAGAAAGAAATGGAAAAAAGAACAAAAAACAATAAATAAATTGAAATTGTAAAGTCCAACATACAAAGGCAAAAATTATTTCAAATGTCAGCTGTTTTATGTCAATTCTCATTTTGCTTCATATGCCGCAAGAATTTTTTGGCTTAGAATCCAGTCCCCGGCCTCAATAAAAGTGCTTCGTCTTCTGTCACTCTCAGCCAATAGAAATCGTTTGGATGCATATGAAGCACTTTGCCTAGATCGACGAACGCGACCAATCGATTCATGTATACACAATTTCCTCCCGCAATTTCCAGTGTGTGATTAAAGTAAAAGATACCCCGATCGAGGGAAGTGTTCTGAATGTTAAAATCTGAAATTGGCTCAATTCAATTCAATTTTCCATTATGCCATGCGGAAAAGCGCAAAATTAATATATCCTTCTTGCAGATTCTAGATTTATTTATTGACATCTTGTTTCATAACACGGTACCTATGTGAGAAAAACAACATATTTCTCGAGGCGTGTTTATGTTTAGAAGAAACTAATGAAATATAATGTCCTAAGGGTCAACGATATCTTAAGAATTACAAAACAGAAAACCAGGCATATGTTTGGTGATGAGGAAGACATTTGGCTAACCTTTCTATGTAATTAAATCCATAAAAGCCCAATTGGGTTTAAATTCGGCGACTGTGCTCTGGCCAAACAGTGTTAATTTTTCCTGGTTTTGTTTTAGTAAGCTTAAACATAACTTTAAAGTGTGTTTGGGATCGTTACCTTGTTAAAAGATGAACCTTTTTTCCATTTACCGAAGATTTCTTGGAATAGCATTCTTATCTTCTGTAGTCCTTCAATACGAACTAGATTGCTAGTTCCGCAGAAGAAAAAAAATTGATCCACCTCCAAGTTTTACGGTGGACACAATTCATTGCGGCGAGGCTCAAATTTGCCTCCCAAAGACGGTTTTTATGGTTGTAATGAACCCTGGAATTTCTCTACTCCCGTTGATCTCTAGGCAGATTTCTGATCGGTTTTTCTTGGAGATGTACTCCTCGCTCTAAGATCACTGCTTACGGTTTTAATGGACTCTAGAGTTAAAAAAATATACATTTCCTGATAGATACTATTCTTTCGGGTTTACATTTTATATAGAAAAATAATTTTACTTCGTTTCTCAATGGATATTTGCTTTAAACAACCTGTTTCTTTTATTTTAATTTTTAAATTCTCTAGCTCCGAAACGAATGTAGATTCTATTATGAAACTTGGCAAGCATTTTAAGCTATTTTTTGAGATTTTTTTACATATTAGTGTAAAACAATAGGTTATTTGTCTCATATATAATCCTGTAAACTGACAATAATTAGGTGGAATGAATGGGAACTACAGAATTCGGTTTATTTAGGCAAGTCCTAGCACTACTTTTTAGCGAAATGTCCGCACCTTTGGTATGCTCATTGACAGAGTCTTACAACAGAATTGCTCATCTCTACATATGTAGGTATGGAGAATATCGAATTCCAGAGTTGAGATTAGAAATTTTAGACTACTCTGAGGTTCGATGAATTCGTTAAATCGACAACGACGTGCGAAGTAGTTGTTTGACTATCGTTACCCTACTGTATTTAAAAAATGAACGTATTTGAAATGTTATAAATATATATATATTTTTATTTTCAAACACAAAACTGAAGTTCGATTATAATGATATGCTGTTGGCATACCATTTAGAGAAAAGATGGAAGAGACTTTACCGATCTTCGATATACAGGTCGGTAAAGTTGGGACCAATTAAACAAAAATTTGCTCAGATTGTTACTGTGGAAATAAACACATTTTTGGAAGAGGTAAGCATTTCGCTTTTTCAGAATTTTTAAATTATTGTATGGGGTTTCAATAGGGACATAACATTTTGTATTTTAATACAAACGCACCCTTAGACTTTTTTTATGATCTGTCAATCAAGGCTTACATTTTTATCATGGTGAAGTTCATAAACGAGCAACGTTTGGAAATCATTAAAAATTACTACTAAAATTCTGAGTCGGTGGTCGCAACTTTAAGAGCGCTTACTCCAATTTGTTATGTCCTTATTGAAAAACGCTTTACCAATCAACTTATGCTTATACATATCTGGGGTGTTTTGGGAGAAAACAAAAAAAAGTTATATTTTGTGGTACAGGCATTTAAAACAAAATAGATTTTATAAATAAAAGAATAATTTATTCAGCTTTTGTTATTATCGTTGTTGGATAAATGAAAGTAATTCTCAAAAAGTTCAAAACAGTAGTCTTATTACTATTCTTGTTAGAGGGGAGCGGTTGATCCGCTCTAGCACTGCGATCTCACATAAAGGCCTATTGTGCTTTCCCAAATATCTTAGAGCAGTTGTTCTATTCCGGAGGCTGTCCAGAAGCTTCTCAGGGTGGAGGGTGGCAAGTGCGTGAGACGAATTCACTGCCTAGGGTCGGCTTTTTCACATAAATAAGGGCAGGCGATTCTGTGACGATGTGGAGAGAGCTTTCATCGCTCTCCAAGCTTATACTGCATGTAGGCTCCGATAGAGTAGTCTTAACAGGAAAATACATTTTTTAGAGTTATTCGATTTTCGCAAACACCAGAGATATGTACATATGTACGTAGAACACCTGTGTAATCTGACCAACCGTAGTTATTCAGTAAGTACTACAAAAGCCAAATATACCATAAATTTATAAACAATGGCAAACGTCGCAAATGTCCCTAGTTAGTCTGAACGCCACTCTCGGACGCCAGTGTAGCCAAATATTTCCTAAGTTTCAAATCGCCTAACTAAAAATTCTTTGCTATTTCCTCCCCTCCCTGATTTACATCGTGCAACTGTAGTGTATTCAACTCAAATCAATACATATTTTAAAAAAATCTGTAATCGAGCACACAGGAGAATTGTGAAGCTTATTAATTTGGTACTCATGGTGCCCTCATTATTTAATGGGGGGTGGAAATCTAGTTGTTTCTCTCGTTACATATCAAATTCCATTATACACCTCAATGTTCAATATTCGTATATTTTGTCAATGAAAGCAGTGATGTAGTGGATGTTTTTTGAAACTAGATGTTGGTTGGAGCGGGGATGTTGGAAGTGGCCCAACTCATCAGACAGGGGTAGTTCTTGTCTTCCCTTAGTCTTACACTAGGTTAGGTTAGGTATATGGATGTCTTTGTTGACAGGACTACCAACGGCTCACTTGAACTACCTAGAGTCTATTATGCTCAATTTGTTGAAATACCCTGGAAACCTTATATTAATTGTCGACCGCTAATTAAGCCACCCATGTAAATTAATAAAAGGTCTTCTAGTCCTACAAAGAAACTATTCGGATTCGTCGTCACCGTTAAATAGTCTGCAAAAATAGTTCTTCCACATCCTCAGCATCGACTGCGATTCTACTACGATGTTCCCTTGTTGTCATTCTCATGTTGTAAATGATATTGCGGCATAGGACATCTTGCGAGATTAAGAGAGAGACTCGATCGGAAAAGTATCTGGTGATCTCTTGCGATTGCAGCAATCCGACGTCAAACTTCCTTACAGTATTTCCTTGTCTTCGCGGTGTTTGGGATAGCCTTACCTTGGTTACAACAAGTCGATGTTGGCCCCTCGGAACGTTCAGATATCCATAATACTTGAGGAGTGCCTTGCGTTGATCGCTACGTGTTCAATTTAGTTGACGGTTGATTTCCTGTTAGTTTAGAAATGGCTCTCTTTACTTCGTCCAGGTTACAATTTTAGTTTTATGTTAAAACAGCACTGTGCCTCATTAACGTTGATTAGTATAGGCCCATTTTGTTGGCTTAAGTCAATATATATGTACAAACATAGATACATATGTATATAATAAGTCATTCAATCACTGCATAAAATAAAATTGAAAATGAAATAATTAAGCTATAATTTTGGTGTCCAAATTATATTGTACTTTACTAGTTACTTGTTTTCATTGACGATTTTGAACAAAATGGCCCAGGCGCTGTTGGGACTGAGCTTGACAAAGGAATTAAATTACTCGATATTTACGGCACGAAATTTCAACGTTTAGAAGAACGAAGGATAGAGTTATGTAAAATTAATCTAAATTTGTACATCGATAAATACATTTAACTAAATTACTCTCAATAGCTAATGCCGAAAAATTATTTGACCTACCCATTGTCGATTACAATAATTATGTTAAAGTAAAAACTGATTTTGAAGGAATGCAGCTGGTGAGTGTCAATAATTATCAACGATTATTTTTCTTTGTTTATTCTCGGTTAGATCAACCGGTTCTGCAAAGCAACAAGAAACTTGGTTAAATATGTTAAAATTAATTTCCTTCTTTATTTGTTCCTGGCTAGATTTACCGGCTCTACAAGCAGCAAAAAATTGCAAGAGAAACTTGGTCAAAAACCCTATGGAGTGATTTGGATCCGCAAATTCTAAACGATGGTATAGAAAGTTATTTGAAGGAATTTCGGAAAATTCCCAAGAAGGTAATTTTTATTTTGCATTTGGACTGATAGATAGATAGATTGTAGGTAGAGGTGGGACCGAGTCACCTTATCACTGCGGCCATCGATGGGCCTATTGGGTTTTCCTCCAATTAGAGCTCGCTTCAAATGATGCCTGAATTCGACATGAATCTAGGGATGTCTTTGAGTGATCGCTGTATAGAGCCATAGTGACATTTTGGGTTTATTCTCCAGCTAAATGAGACTATTGCTGGTTCATTAGGAGATCCTGGCTCTGTGTATGGTTTTCATGAGATGAGAGTTTCAATTAAGTTTTTCGTCTAGGGTGAGGCCCAGGTACTTGACTTCTTTTGAGAACTCTATTGGTTCACCGACCAGAGTGGGTTTTCGCAGTTTACTTAGATTCCTTCTCATTGTGAAGGCAACTATAGTGCTTTTTTTTGGGGTTGACGTTAAGTCCAACTTTCTTGCACCAGGATCGCAATGTAATCAGCGTATCCTTGGACATTGAACCCGTCATTGCTGAGTAAGTTCAGCAGTTAATTTACTACGATGAACCCCAGCAGATGGTAGAGGACACCACCCTGGGGGCATCCTTTCGTAGCCATGACTGAAATACATACATACATACATATGTATGTACAAGGTTTCCCAAATTCAATTAAATGCAAGATAGGCGTTTGTTTCAACGATGACTTCATTGTTCGTTGCAAATCTTTTTCACTAAGCCATCTCTTTTGCTTGCGTGGAAATAAAGTTGCAGAAATAAACTATAGATAATTAAGTTAATGAGGGAATAGGTCGCTGAGCAGTTTGACCGGTTTGACTATTCCATTTGTGGGCGAGTGATCTTTACCACTGTCATGACAAAACAGCTCCTTTTTTTTAAAGAAATACGCCTATTTTATATACATCTACATATGAGGAGCTGGCGAACAAAAGCGGATAAGTCCAATTTACACTTCTTTACAGGAGATCCAAAAAATTGATTGATCTTATTAAATAGTACAACATGTCTAGAATATTCACCCAAAATAGAGGCTTAGGAGTTCCGCCCATCAGGCCACGGCAGCCTGGCGCTTCGCACTTCAATCGCGTTTTTTTCGAAATTCTATTTTTGTAGTCATGATTTCTCAAAAAGTTATGAACCAATCTTGTTAAAATTTTGCACACTTCTTCAAAATAACAGTATATAGAACTTGAATGAAGGATTTTTTTTTATCACAACTTATTTTATGAAGCAATACGTGACAACAAATGGGTCTTTTTGTTCGCAATTCCGCCAAAAATTCTAATTTCAATTTGTTTTCATTAGCTTTATAAACATATCTACTAACAGAAAAAAATTGTTTTTTTAATTTCGGATGAACTTGTCATGAGTTATCCTGACTACGCCGGGAGAACTTTTTTTGAGAGGTCAAGGGAAATGAGGTCCCAATGGCTGAATTTTCCAAATTGACTGTTAAATATGTATCTTTGATATGGTAAATTGTTTGAATGAAATATTTTGTTTGATATATTTAAAAAAAAATTAGTAAAAATACGCTTTTTTTGAGCCTTCGAAACCCACCTAACCCCTCAAAGTACAAACATGTACCGGTCTGAATGCAATTAAATTTCGTTTAACCGTTTTAGATTGAAAACGCATTTTTTGATGTTGATTTTATAGATGTTGATGATAGCTTTACAAGTTAACAGAAAACATGGGTAGGCATGTTTGTATGTATGTGAGCACTCTGCGCGCACTGCAACCTCGGTTTTCTGTTAACTATTACAGCTATAAAAAGAAAATAATTATTTTTAACATTTCAGTGCGTTACTCATAAAGGCGTGTTTTTTCTTGGTTTTTTTTAAAATGTAATTTATTTATTGTCACATTAAGTTAACTAAATTTAGGATAATAGGGTTGGTATTGTAGGAAATCATCTAAAAGAACATATGTATTTTTTTATCTTATTTACTATACTTACTCTATTTTATTGTAGCTTGATTCATAATTTTTGCTTCAAAAGGTACGAGAGCTGGCTATTGGTCAAATGTTGGAACTACAAATGAAACAGTTTAGAAATACTGTACCCTTAATGGTTAGCTTGAAAAGTGAGGCCTTACGAGAGCGCCACTGGCGTTTACTTATGCAGAAAACTGGCAAGGTGTTCGACATGGCTCCTGACAGATTTACTTTGGAAAACATGTTTAATATGCAATTACATCACTATCAGGTAAATAACTAACAGGTTTTTCTAAACTATTTTGATGACTATATTATTGTTTATTTAAGGACATTGCCGAACAAATTCTTAACAATGCATTGAAAGAATTATCGATTGAAAAAGGTATTAAAGAAGTTGAAGATACATGGGCTACTATGATGTTCAAAGTCCACAAGCATTTTAAAGCAAAGGAGGATCGTGGGTATATACTTGGTACTGTTGAAGAAATAATGCAAGTTTTAGACGATAATGCAACCAATCTTCAATCAATGGGGGCTTCGCAGTAAGTCATAGTTTTGTAGAATATACTGAACACTAAAGTGTGAAAAATCCAGTTCAATGTCTGGTCTTGTTTATTTTTTTCGCTGCATTTCTTTCACAACTTTTTTTTTGCTATGGTTTTAATAAGCAGCCTGAATCGCTAGCCTCTTCACTACAACATCATGAGCCAAATCGTTCGCACGAATGGAAGGGACCTACAACTTATTGCCGTCTCCAAACGGCGAATTGAGAAGCTCTTTCATGTTAAATTATACTCCGGGAAGCTTGTCATTTCCCGACGAGAGATGGTGGCGCGAAAAATGTTCGGTGGATGTGGCTGGGGCTTGACTTACACAGTTTGCTCAGCAGTCCAACTAACCGCTGAGTCACGGCGACCATTGTATGTATGCACTTATATATAATATGAATATATATGAATGTATGTACTTATTCATTCATGAGGGTCGCGGATTTAAGGTGCTAGAGTGGGCCCTCCACATCGTTCCATCTTCCGTTATCGACTCTAAATCATCAGTGGCTATCCCCATACGACTAGAGCTGAGATTTTGCACTTGTTCTAACCATTTCATCCTGGGCATACCTAGGGGACGCATACCTGATGGCACGGGTTCCATGGCACGTCTTGGAATCCAAGTTGGAAGCATGCGGTTATCTGAAATTTCAGATAGACTAGAATATGAAAATTTGCAAAATACAGCAATAATTGAATGAAATAGAAATTTGAAATAACATCTTTTTACGAAATTTGTCAACTGACAGAGAAGTAAGACAAACATTCCAGTCTGAATTTGTCTGGGTGGACGTAAGGATGACTAAGTCACCCGCAAAAAGCAGATGACTTATCCTTTGGTCTTCCAATTAGAACCGTTCTTCGCCACGGCTGCGCTGTAACAGGTGCTCAGGGTGCCGCTACGCGGCTTTTAGTCCGGTAAACTCTAAGTTTATTCTTACATTGCCCGATTCAATTTGTTATTATTCACATTATGAAAAATGCCCTGGCATTATAAATAATTCTAGCATTAATCACTTTGCGCATGTTACACAAAAGGTACTACTTATTTATTTATGGTGAATATTTTTTCCACTTACAGATTTATTGGTCCATTTCTTCAAACTGTAAATAAGTGGGAAAGAACGCTGGCGCTAATTTACGAAATTGTGGACGAATGGATTGGTGTTCAGAGAAAGTGGCTTTATCTAGAAGGAATTTTCGTTGGTGGCGACATACGCACACAGCTGCCTGAAGAAGCAAAAAAGTTTGATGACATTGATAAGGCCTACAGAAGGGTTAGTATTGCAAGAGTTTAGGTTCACACAAGAGTTTAGGTTCATATATTTAAATTTTTCGTGTCGTAAGTTTTGTGTTTTGTATGACACAATTTATTACTATTACTTTTAGTAATGCGATGATAACAGCTCTTGTAGTATTTAAAATTGATAAATTGACGTGATTTTAGTTTTTTGGACCACAAAATTAATTTAGAATTGGGTAACTGGTACTATTACGTTTATTCAAAAAAAAGCGTTTAACTTTGAATATAAAAACATGCATTTAACACATAAGGTTCTTCTTTAACGGTTAAAAATGATAATTAATTACTTGCGAATACTGCAATTTCGGATTTACCAACGATTTTCTTTTTGTTTACCGTTATTATTTTAACAGGGTCAGTTTTGCTCTGGGATGTTCACAGAGGAATAAATCTTACTACAAAAAAATTATCTTTTTAAGTAAATACACACATATGTACATATTATGCACATAAATACTTACTTACAGTGGTGTGCAAAATAATTTGATAAGTGTGTTTATCAAAACCGTCAAAATCGTTGCTCAAAACGATAGCAGAAATTCTTCCTTATTTTTATGATCGCTTGACACTACTTCAAAGTCGCGCGATTTTTTAGTTTTATTTTCTCAAACCGCATGGGCTATGTACACACTTAATAAATGCCTATATCCACACGATGGAAGAACATTAAACGTGCCATCAATTAAAATGTATTGTTCTGATGAAAGGTTTCCATTGTTTTTCACAAATTTCTAGTAATTGTATTTTATTGATAATTGTAAGTAATGCGAACAATTGAACCAAGGAAACAGCGTTAAATTTTCTTACGTTATAAAGAACCATTGTATGTACATACATATAGTGGAAAAGAGGGGTTTCGATGCCTATTTGAAATCCATAAAGTTTTTTTTTATAAATATATATCAACTCTTCGAAAAATTGGGACTTATGTTCCATTTTCGACGAAAAAATTTGGGACTTATGTCTCGATGGGGTGGGACATAAGCCCCTTATTCGATTTTTATGTCCCACTTAGGTGGGACATAAGTCCTAAAAAAAAAATTTTGTACTTATGTCCCTGCGCCGATGATGATGCCCCAGTCAAAATATCCTTTATTCATCATACTTCCACGGTTGGTTTTAAATGTATAGCCAGCGTGTCAAAAATTGAGATGCAACTAATACATATGCATGTTGCCTTTGATACTCGAATTAGGTATCAAAGGACCGCAGTATTACAAAGGTCAATAAAGGTTTTAAAGAGTCGAAACATCTCTACTCACACATACTTACCGTAAGTTACCTGTTGTTTTTGTTTTTGATGTTATTAGTTTTGTATAAAATGCACGCGAAACTTTAAAAACCCGCTATAGCGCTTTAAAAAGAAAACTCTATGAATGATTAAATTAAAAATTAAGTTAAAAAATTAAAATTAAATTAAAAATTAAAGTCTAAAAATTAATAAAAAGAAAACTCTAAATCATGCTAAATCACACCCTTTAATGATGTTGGTACAAATGTTAACTCGAATCAAATGAGATTCAACTTTTGTTTTTTTACTTCCCACCTGCATAGGGGAAGTATTGCAATTGGTCCGAACAAAATGTTTCAAGATATTAACAGGACTTCATATTACGATACACTAGGAATCGTTTGCACCCATTTTCGAAGTGATGTCTGTGTGTTTGTGATAAATTTGTTCGTCTCCGATATTTGGAGAACGAAAAACGTACGATCATGCTGTTTTTTTTGTTTTATTTATTAACCTGAAACTTAGAGCTGATTAGATTTTGAGCATAATCGGCCCAGCGGATGCTGATGAAATTGAAAAATGTTTTCGCTGTCATTAAATTGATTATCCAATTATTTTATGCAAAAGAAAAAAAATAATAAAAATAAATAATAATAATTCAACTCGAGCGTTATGTATGTGTTTTTATATGAATGTCGCAAAATTGTATCTTCTTGATACAACGCAATACGAGGTGGGAAGTATAGGACTGGCTCCCCAGTCGAATTTTTTTAAAAGTATAACCGTAACGTATAGGACCATTTTAATATATTAAATTATATTTTCTTTTAGATAATGGTTGATTGCGCTAAGAATCCTCTAGTGATTCCTATTTGTACAGTAAGCGGGCGATTGGCGGAGTTTCAAACCTTAAACATAGGCTTGGAGGCCTGTCAGAAATCGTTAAACGAATATCTGGAGTCAAAACGTCGGATATTTCCCAGATTTTACTTTATATCTACTGATGAATTACTGTCAATACTAGGTAGTAGTGATCCAACCGTCGTACAGGATCACATTATTAAGGTTTGTATAAAATGGTTTATGACGGGTTAATGTGGAATGATTATAAATAATAAATAAATATTATCTAATTGTTGCAATTAAGTAAAACAAAAATCAGACTTTCATCCGACGCCTTAGAAAAGTTAAAATTGATAGTTCAAAATAATAACTCCTTTTTTTTTAAGAATTGAATCTAAAATATACCGTGTTATCGATTGTAAATAAGAGTAAATCAAGATTTTATACCTATGACAGTATAGTGGAATTTTCATTTAACTTATTTCTTTACAGATGTACGATAATATTAAATCCTTGCGTTTCTCAAAAGATTCTATGGACTTAAACATAGTTTCAGCAATGATATCAAGTGAAGGAGAAACGATGTTGTTTTGTAATAACGGTACATTTCGAATTGTATAATATTTTTACCAATACGATTAAATATATTTTCTTTTTTCATTAAAGTTATTGCGCATGGAAGAGTTGAGAACTGGATGAATGACATTCTTAGAGAAATGAGACATTCTAATTGGTACATAACGAGAAAAGCAATTCAGGACTATGGCAAAAAAAATGAATTGTCAAGGTATAACAAAGCGACTTTCTTTTGTTGTATCTTGTTCTCGATATGCATTTTCGGGCATTTTTATTTGAATTGGTTACAGATTTTCCTTACAATATTAATATACATACATACATATATGTACGTGGTCCGTGTTCTATGCACTTTAAATTGTTCTATTAAATGTTTTATTCGCCAAAGTGACGACAATATTGGCAGTTAAAAAAAAGATAAATTGACGATCAGATTATAACGAGAACACATATCTCGAATTAATTGCTTAAACTAACACTTTCTAATTTTCTGTGAATGAAGGAGTTTGAATAAGGAAAAGTCAATATTCAACGTTTATATTGTTAGCTTTGTTTTTATTGTTCACTAATGCTTATTTGCTTTTATTAATGTCTTGATTTTTAGAAATGACTGGATATTGATGTACCAAGGAATGGTCACTTTAGCAGGAAGTCAATTATGGTGGACTGTTGAAGTCGAAGAGACATTTGTTGCCTTGCAAAAAGGAAATAAACGCGCCATGAAAGATTTCCTATGGGCCCAAAATAAACAAATTGAACAATTGGTGATTAAAGTGCGCTCAGATCTATCTAGAAATGACCGATTAAAGTTTAAAACAATTACAACAATCGACGTCCATGCTAAGGATATAATTGAAACATTCGTACGTGACAATATATTAGACGCCCAAGAATTCGGTTGGGAAAGCCAATTGAGATTTTATTGGCTTAAGCAATTTGATGACTTATTTGTTATTCAATGCACTGGTCGTTTTAATTACGGATACGAGTACATGGGTTTAAATGGGCGATTGGTTGTTACACCTCTAACAGATAGGATTTATTTAACCATTACTCAAGCACTTGTCATGAATATTGGGGCTGCTCCTGCGGGACCAGCGGGGACGGGAAAGACTGAAACTGTTAAAGATTTGGCCAAGGCGATGGCATTACTTTGCATTGTTACAAATTGCGGTGAAGGCATGGATTTTCGGGCTGTTGGAAGTATTTTAGCGGGCCTTTGTCAATGTGGTGCTTGGGGATGCTTTGATGAATTTAATCGCATTGAAATTTCTGTGCTCAGTGTCATATCTACACAACTACAAACGATTCGAAGTGGTCTGCTGAAGAAACTAAAAATGTTTATTGTAAGTTGAAAATTGACATATGTATATTTTTTTTGTTTATTTATTTGGAAACGAAAAACCAAATACAAAATGAATGCCATAAAATAGCCACACCATTCAGGTATTGTGCACACAAAGGGAAGTTAAATTTGCATGCACTCACTAGACTGAAAAGAGAAGTCATTCCTGATATAAATAGAGGCATGTACAGCAGTTTTAATGATGCCCTGAACATTCAAAATACTAGCTCGAAAGACAACATGTTATGCAGAACTTTTTCGATAGAAGTTTCTTCGCTCAGATTGTAATAAATAAATAAAATAAATTGCTGGCGCCACAGCTCGGGATGAGCCAAGACCTAGCTTTCCGCAACCATTCATGTTGTGCGTGTTACATGTTTCGCACGAATGGAAGGGTCCTACAATTTATTATTCGGTGTTCCTGGCTATTTCAAGTTACACTGGAAATAAGAATCGCCGGGCGTTATATCCATTTTATCATAGTAATAAGGCCCCATTTTCAATGCGGCCTTATTTCGTAGGGCACTATTTCACGTCACCGCAAATTGCATAGGTGGATAAGGTGGTGGTCCTTAATGCTCTAAATGAAGTTAACTGGACACTGGTTAACTAGTGCAAAGAAGCTGCTTCACACAGAACGAGAATCATAAATAAACGAATGTTGCTCCCCAATTTTGAGAGTCAGTAATACACGATTTCATAAATTTTTTTTTAATTAAAAAAAAAGTTTTAAATGTATGCTTTGCGTGAAATTTGTGTCCTTTTTTAACTCAACCGAAAGGGTACAGTGTCCTATTATTTTACTTAGAGCAAATTCAATAAGAACTATTACAATAATGAAGTATTACTTATAATGCTAGTCTATGTTACTCATGAATCAACTATTTATCTTCTATCTTACATATTTTTCAGTTTGAAGGTGTTGAGATCGGTCTCGACCCAAAAGTTGGTGTATTCGTCACCATGAACCCAGGATATGCCGGACGAACGGAGCTCCCAGAATCCGTTAAAGCATTGTTTCGACCGGTGACATGTATTAAGCCTGACCTTGAGCTGATATGCTTAATCTCCTTATTTTCAGACGGATTCTTAACATCAAAGGTAGGGCATATAAAAGCGGTTAAATTAAAGACTGACCACTTTGAAATTCTTATTTTTCAGATTTTGGCTAAAAAAATGACAGTTCTTTATAAGTTGGCTGAGGAGCAACTATCGAAACAGTGTCACTATGATTGGGGACTGCGTTCGTTAAACTCTGTTTTACGAATGGCAGGTGTTATGCAAAGGCAATCCAGCGATTTGCCTGAATCGGTTGTTCTCATGCGCGTACTGCGCGATATGAATTTTCCTAAATTTGTATTTGATGATGTGGCTTTATTTTTAGGCCTTATTAAAGCAAGTCATTTTAATTTTACGCTTTTAAATATAATATTATATATATATATATTGTACATATGTATATATGTTGAACAATTATGTAAGCAAAGTCTTAAAACCAAGTACATATATGCGGAGTAAATAACACTCAAGACATAAGTGAAACTGAAACCACTCGAGGCGTTGGGGGTCTTATTTACTCCGAGCGCCCCTTGTCGCCCGTTTTTGTCGTCCTTGCCGTCCAGTTAACTCCAGGGTAGCTTTCGTCTTTAATCATTTGTATTATTCAGTGGCAAGAATGTTCCTACCTAAAGGATTTGAGTGGGTCATCGGGAGTTTTCCATCCTCGTTCACATCCTTCTCGTCTTTGATATAAAAATAATGTTGCTTTTTTCGGAATTTTTTAACTGCTTTTTATTGAATGAGATGCTATTGGAAAACCTTTTAGAGCATTAAACAATATTAATTAGAAAAAAATATTTAGAGATAATTTCGTACTCAAACGTCAAAGTAACGAACTAAGATGGTTTTTTTTGTATTAAGCCAAGAAACTATTTCCCACAAGATTCTTTTCTTAAATAATATATTTACATAAATCTATTTATATATATGTACATTCTTATGTACACATAAGCATAAATAACCTCGTCATATCTATCGTATTATATAATATTGTGATTAATATATACTTGTATATATACATATGTACATACAAACATATGTTTTTACTATACAGTAAAAGTGCTGTATATTTGCTAATATGCTTGCATACTTTTTTTTATTAATAGGATCTGTTTCCTGGCATTGACTGTCCCCGTTTGGGATATCCGAAATTTAATGCTGCAGTTCGTCATATATTAACAACCGATGGCTATATAATACTTGCAGATCAGGTAATTTTTGGAATCATTTACGTACGTACATATATCAGGCTGAAATACCAAGTATATAGATGTACAGATATACGTTTTCGAATTAAAACCGAAATCTAAAACTTAATTGCAATTTTGTTCTTCATCTTTATTGTTGTAAATCTTTTTCAAATCCACTTTCAATCGATATATGTATGTATGTATTAAACGTATGCATGTGTGTGAACATATGTAAATATTTTAAAAATTAAACTAAAAAATTAAGAAAAAAAAAAAAATACAAGAACAGTGATTTGTTTACAACCGATTGTGTAAAAGTTGCGTTTTTGGGTACAAGACGTATTTTATTTTATTATTATGGATGGAAAGCTTCGAAATCCGGAGTATGGGACTTTAATTCTTACTAAAACCGCCTCTGCCTTCACCCCTATTCCCCACGGTACCCGTCGATAGGCCTTTCGTCATGGGTGGGGGGGTTTTCGGTTATTTTTTTTTCTTGGTTACGCCAAGGGATGTTGTAATCTTAGTGCCTGTGCTTCTAGTACGCACGATTCGCAAGCTCTAGTACTCCATAACAGGAATACGCCTACGTACTAATCCACATCCAGCCCAATTTTAAGACTTTCCCCGCGGGATTGCCGTTAGGTATTATTACTTCGTGGGGCTGGTTAGCAAATTATGCTATGTTGTCTACGTCTGCCGATTCGACTCTTTTCAATCTTTCGAGCTTTCTCAATTCATTGTCTATGCTCGTTGTGTTAGAACAGATCTCTCGCCTGCAGTGAAACATTGCATGCTCCGCGTCTTCCTCTTCACCTGGACATTCTTAACAGAAGGCCGAGCTATGGTGTTCAAATCTGTGTCCGGAATATTGAGTTTGGAAGCATTGTGCTCACGCCATTAAGGAATGACTTCTATGCAACATTCGAAACCAAATTAGAACTCCACCTCAATCGTCAGATATGAATGTGATTGAGCATCTGTGGGAGTATCTCGAGCAACAAATAAGAAATCACGAAATCAGAACCAAAGAGGGTTTGAAACGGGTTCTTTTGGAAGAGTGGCTTAAAATCAGCTCATTCTCAACACAAAACTTAGTTAAATTGATGCCTTTAAGAATGAAAGATGTTTTACCAGCTAAAGGATACCCTAAACCCTACAAAGTATTTGTGACGTGAATTGTTCGTTTTTTAGCTTCAAAAATTTGGATATATTTTTTATGTTTTGTTATTTTGTAATATTTATTTATTTATTTATTTTTTGAGAACGGTCCTTAGCACGTTAAGAAAAAGAAAGTTTGTTCGTTTTCTAATTCAATTAGTACTCATTTTTAAAACGGATACAAAGGAGTAGATTGTGTATACTTACTTTTGCGATTAAGTGTAATTAAGCTTGGGAAAATATTTGAATTCAGTCGTCTTATTGAAATAGCTTTATGAAAATCAATTCAAAAGAAAAAGATTTGAGTACACCAAATTCCCCAATCATTTCCGCAGTGCCTCTTCTCGAAAGACAATGTCAAATCTCTTGGGTACAATTTGTCATGACAAAGCTTCTTAATCCTCCGTTCGGAGTCACCCAGATTACTATAGGCTGCTTCCACAAAAATAAATCAAGCACAACAGGATTGGTTGCCGTTGTCGTACAAAATAATGATTTATTCTAAAAGAATAAACAGATTTTCTTGCGACTTTGCGACTTATTTTCAAATATGCTGCAACTGCGCAAATTCCTATCGCAAAGTAAATTCAATTAATTTAATTTATATTTAATATAATTATATAATTTATTTAATAAATAATTTATAGTAAAAATGTGAATAGCCTATGAATTAATTCAAGCCACACTTAAAGCATATTGTTGAACTGGCATATTAATAAAAAAAAATAGAAAAAAAAGTTAGTGAATTATATCTAGATATTACAGGTACCTAAAAAGAGAGGCTTTAGGATTGCTTTTGTTTCTGAATTATTTTGTTTTCCATTCTATGGATATGGAGTTCCATAGACGGGTGACATGTTGTATTTGAGTGAAATCTGGATTTATTTAAAATTCAAAACACGAAACACAAGTGATTAAGAACAGTAATTGTACATTCATCATGAAAATTTACCTAAAGCGATATATTAATTTTTCAGGAGGATAAAGTTGTTCAAATGTACGAAACAATGATGACTCGACATTCAACCATGATTGTAGGACCAACAGGCGGTGGTAAAACAGTTGTCATAAATACTCTATGCAAGGCACAAATCTATCTTGGGCTACCTACTAAGTGTATTACGCTTAACCCTAAGGTGAGTTAACAAAAAGTGTTTATGCATACATGTGCATACCTACATATGTTCTTATGTACAAACTTACCTAAATACAGGTGTACATTTGGATTGCATTAGGACTTTTCGTTTTAAATTACTTAATTAATAAAGGTAAAATAAAAGGATATTTAGAGATGTACATTTGGGTGGTCCTTATTTTTAAAATTCGGAATTTTTTTCGAGCACCCATTTTTTTTTTCCTTTACATCTAAAAACATTATGCTCTTTTTATTTGATTTTGATCACGTTACTACGTGCCGCATTGAGCTTAAAGTTTAAAATTATTGGTAAACTGGTATATTTAATACGTTTCTAAAATATGCATTGTAAATTCTACATCTGTACCAAATTTCAAGTTGTTAGGTCTACTGGAAGTGGGTGATATGTTTTTGATGATCTGTCAGTCGCCTACCAAACTGACGATTTTCTGAATTAAATATCTCGGAAACTATGATAGGTACAAACTTCAAACTTGGAATATGTTCTTATATGGTGCTCTTCTTCTCTGGGCCATCAGGAAAATCAGACTTCCAGTTACTAAGTTGAGTTATAAAAGTACCGAAACAGCCGCGCAGGGCTTCGGGTAAACTATGCCTGTAGTGCTGTGGAGCTTGGCGGTGCACTACCGTGCACCCAGATTTGTCAAAACATTAAAGTTCACATGAACAGGAACACTGAACATTTTTTCGCGGCACCACCTCTTGCCAATAAATGACAAACGTCCGACAGTAAAATTTCAATTAGCGGTTTTCGCCCCCTTTCGTTCATGACATGAGTCGTAGAAGTCAGGCCTTGGCTTCTCCCGAGCTGTTGCGCCAAAGCTTTTAATCCCTTGATATTATAAACTGTTTTAACTACACCGCAGTTGTAAAAAATGCGATTTACTTTTCACAAAGTGATAAATGATATTTCTATTTCTCAGGCTTTCTCTGTAATTCAATTATATGGATATCTTGATATGATCTCGCGAGATTGGATTGACGGACTTTTTTCAAATATATTTAGAGAAATGAATAAACCAACGACCAAAGAGGTAAGTGTGTTTCAAGCAAATCATTGTAAAAATAATTTACATTCACTAATCTTCCTTTTTTAATGGAAAATTCTAGAGAAATCCTCTGTATTACATTATACATATTACATAATGTTCTATATTTTCTTATTTATGTATGCGATAGGAACGGTGTTCATGCTTGAACAATACTTTCTCTCGATTAGTGGAAATCCTTTGACTGCTAATATATGTACATAGTTTAACTCTTTCAAGGTGTGGTGACAGCATAGAAGAAGTAGCTTAAAGTCGTGTAACCGCTCATATGCTATAGTTTGTTTTATGTCCGCAGAAGAGCTCTCACATAATATCTGCCCATAGCCGAAACTTGTACCTTTTCATCTTATCATTATCAATAATTTCAAATGACCCGCTTATCCACTTTGAGGGTCAGGGTTAGTCATCGACTCTACATCACCAGGAGCTATGCCCATACGGGTATAGGAGAGATTGCGGATGTGGTTCAACCATCCTGGGCCTACTCAGGGAACCACACCTAATAGCATTTCGCATTGATATTAATCATTTTAAAATTATAGTCAAGCTAATTTTTTTCTGTATCCCGTTAAAACAATAGAGAGTTCTTGCAAATTGTTTGGCAAAGAAGTTAAAATTTCGCAAGCAACATGGTGGGAATTTAAGAACTTTTTGCATTATCTATAATTGTTTTAACTTTTGATTGATATGAAAATATTTTTGAGAATTCCGATGTATCTGCTGTCTGGTTTCTTGAATCCTTTTCTTTTAATTTCGCGAAAATTTGAATTCACATTATGGGACTTTTTTAGATCCAAATAAAAATAGTTAGCACGCGACATGCGGAATTTTTTTTTCCAAAAAGCCCCATATTTCCATACAATCATTGTGGTATGTGAACTGGTTCCATGTATGGTTACAGGTATTTTATCGCATATGTGACGTAAGTAAACGGTATGCTAAACAGTCCGTATCTGCCACAAGCAAGAAAGCAAAAAGCTGCAAATATGTACATGCGGCTTGCTAGTACACGACATGTAAAAAAGGCACATTCTTGCATGCGACCAAGCTGTGTATCTGCATGCGACACCGCATAAATTATAAGCCACAATTGTAACCGACTGTGACGTCAGAATGACCTCAAAGCCACATGTCATGCAATCCTAAAAGCCGTAATAGAAGCTTTAAGGCACGCCAGTGTTTTATTAAGAAAACAACAAAGGGCTTGAAAGTTGCGAGACTGCGAGTGTAGTAAACTATGTATCTTTTGTACGCGTAAAGATTCTAACTTGCAGAAATTTTTAATTATTATAGGAAAAGCGGTATGTTTGCTTTGATGGAGATGTTGATGCACTTTGGATAGAGAACATGAATTCTGTAATGGATGATAATAAACTACTTACTTTGGCGAACGGGGAACGCATACGCTTAGAAAGCCATTGTGCTTTATTGTTTGAAGTAAGTGTTTTTTAAAGCTTTTTTATTTCTTATGAATTTTTTATTTTATTTAAAGGTAGGAGATTTGCAATATGCTTCTCCAGCAACAGTTTCTCGTGCAGGAATGGTATATGTTGACCCGAAAAATCTTAGATATGCGCCCTACTGGCAAAGGTGGGCATTATCCCGGCCTAAATTGGAGCACGAATTTCTACAGGTATGTACCTTATACATATTCACAAATTTCGTGTTCAAGAAATATTTCTTTTCTTTAAGGAAATGTTCGAAAGAATAGTAGTACCACTAATCCAGTTTATATTAGAAGGTCTCGATGGCACCCAACAAGGAAAACCGTTGAAATCAGTTATACTACAAACTGATCTTAATATGGTTGTGCAATTTTGTACATTATACGATGCAACATTTCCACCTCCAGGAATACAAGAGGACTCTGATGAACCTTTTGTGGATTATAGCCAATCGATTTTGGAGTTAGGTTTTATTGAGGTTAGTTTAAAAACAAAGAAAATACATACGTCTTAAATATCACGTACGACGGAGCGCATGGATGTTGTATACATACATACATACATACATACATACATACATACAAGTATATACAGTGGTGTTAAAAAATATACATATGTAGATGCGACACCTTGTTTTTAAGGAATGATATTTTTCTCAGAGAATCATGATTAAATGACTATTTGGTCTGATGAGCCAAATGTTAACTCATTGGAAGCAGATGGTACCAAAGCCTTTGTGTGAACATATCGTTAAAACCATCAAAAACGGAAGTGTAATGGTAATGCAGGCGGGGTAGGACAAATTTTTTGAATAAAAGATATTTTACCTAACCAACAGAAAGAATTGTTCCTTTTAGCACTGGCTAATTGGCACACTCGCTGCCAAGTTAGGTATCCCCTTCAACACCCGCAGTTATAACAATAAATAGAAAATTTCCTCTGCGACAGCCGGCACTAGGCCAGGCATCTCATTCTTGGAAAAGGCTTTCTTGAAGATCTATCAAAAATTTTCCAGTATACATATTTTCGACAGTACGGGGCTCTATTTCCCGAACAGTTTGGTCAATATTTTGCTTAAGTACTTAAGTGCGTGTGTACATTGGGATCTTGAACTATTAAAATTCATTAGGATGCCATTGAAATCGATTACTACTTGAGTTTTGACCCACTGAATTCTTAAACCATGCGGAGAAAACGGTGAAATCCTTTACCATGCGAAGCGGAATAAACGAAAGATTTTTTGATTCGTCATCTGAAGCCTTGAAAATAAGTATTGTTTTCGATCTGTCCCTTTATTTGGTTACTAAATATAAAACATTAGGCTGTTTTTACTGTAAAAACTCATATGTAATTGATCCAGTAGTAATTTATTAAACAATTTATAATTCGTATGTACATATACATATCTGTATGTGGGTGTACTTATGTATGTGTATGCAATAAAAGATGTGACGCATTATTTTAAACGTTATTATTATAAAACAAAAATGTAGTATTTAACCATTTTTCTAGTGTCTTTATGGTTCATTTGGCGCTTGTCTTGCTGAATATGAACGAGAACGATTTGATGAATTCGTTAAAAGAACTTCTGGATTGACATTGCTAGAGGATTCTGAAACTAGACATGCATCTGAGGGTCAGATACCTACTTCCAAACCTACTGTCTACGAATACTTTTTTGACTGTAAATTGAATGAGTGGATTGCATGGGAATGGATTGTGCCGGCCTATGAACATGATCCAAATACAAAGTTTAGTGAAATTCTTGTGCCGACGGTTGATACACTACGAACTAATAAAATTTTGTACTTAATGAGTCTTGTAAGCAATTTAAATTTCATCGTTTCAAATAAAAAAGTCATTTTCATTATTTAGAAAAAACGACCGGTATTGTTGATAGGTGATGCGGGATCTTCAAAAACAGCCATCATCACGAAATATCTGAGGGAACTGAACTCTACTGTTTACGTAAATACGTTAGCGATAAAGGAAAATCTATTCATTTTAATTGTTAAATATTTCTAGCTTATCCTAAATGCAAATTTTTCTTCACGGACTACCTCCCTTGATATTCAAAGAACTATTGAAGCATCAGTCGAAAAACGTACCAAAGACACTTTTGGGCCACCGATTGGGAAACAAATAGCATGTTTTATTGATGATATGAATATGCCACAAGTTGACGAGTAAGTTTGTTTAAATTATTTGTGGTTTTTTATGTTATATATTCTATATTAGATATAGTTAGTTAGTTTAGTTTTGTATGACTTTTATATGACTTTGTATGAATTTTATTAGTGGTCGCCGTGAGTCGGTGGTTAGTGCGTTGGACTGCTGAGCGAGCGGCAAATACACGACCATACTTTGATATTCTTAACTACGAAATAGTATATACAATTACATAGTTTGGTTAATAATATTTGTCAATAAAAAATTAATTGTCGACGCTGCACTCAAAAGAATCCGCAAATATGAATACAAACAAAATAATCATTTACGACCATATAAATTTCTTTATATAAAATTAAATAATATTATAATTAACTTACTGTACTGATAATTTTTACTTTCTAGTTATGGTACACAACAACCAATAGCACTTTTAAAACTACTTTTTGAACATGGAGGAATGTTTGATAGGGGGAAGGATTTAAATTGGAAAAAGTTTAAAGATCTGACATTTTATGCGGCAATGGGTTACCCCGGTGGCGGACGAAATGAAGTCGATCCTCGATTCATATCCATGTTTTCCGTTCATAATTTGGTCTTTCCAAGTGAGAACTCTCTTCGACTTATCTACGCTTCTATTTTCAAAGGGCACTTAGTACATAGTAACTTTCCCGAAAACCTTCACACCATTGTGGATGTGGTTGTTCAAATTACTTTGGATTTATTTACGGTTTGTTTTTTTCGTAGTTCAGATTCTCATTCGGTTTGGTACTTCAAAACTATAAATAACCGTTTTTAAGAATTGGATATTCGTTGAGTAACAAAAGCGAAGAGAATGCGAACTCAGGAAGTATTTTAAATAAGCAGCTAAAATAAAACGTTTCATGATACAGAAAACCATTGCGGAACTCCCACCAACTCCTTCAAAGTTTCATTACATATTCAATCTTAGAGATCTTTCAAGGATATTTGGGGGCATACTTCAAATTCATCCAAATTATTTCAACCAAGCTCGAGAAATTGTTCGAGTGTGGCGTAATGAATTTTCAAGATCTATAATAGATCGACTAATTACAGAAGATGTACGTATAAATGAATTGATTAGGAATGAATTACAAGGTTTACATCAAGAAAATTTAATTTTAACTCAGGATATAAATTTGATAAAGAAGTACATCGACACTGCTGTGATCGAAAAATTTCCACCATCGTTTGAGCTGGATCATGGATATGCCTTGCCCAAAATACCTTCAGTCAGCAATGACCCACCTACACAGAAAACGGAAACTCCTGCTCTGACCGCAGGTAAGCATTGATTGTAGTAAGTTTGTATAAGAATTATTTTTCGAACATATCAAAACAATTTATATACGCCAAAATTACGTGGAAATGGAAAAATGTATTAAAATTTGTATTGTAACCGCTGCAAATCTCTGCATTTACCTTTGGTAAAGAAAAAATGATGGTGGAGAGGAGAAAACCTGTGTACAAGTCAACAATGCCTAGTTCAAGTTGGGCAAAGTTTGCAAATAAATGAAACAACTCGAAATCGTCCACCCTAATCCGGCAGTGTATGCTCATTATAAACCGGGCATAGTCCGCTAATAATCGGTTTTTGCGAACTATGCCCGAAGTATCTGTAGAAAGTCGACACTGCCCGGACAGTGCGGACACTGAAGGCCCTGCAGACTTTGGTCGTAATATATGTAATGTACATTCATATTTGTATACATACGTATGTATATGGTAGAATCTTAATTAATTTGTATGTATCAAATAATTTTCTAAACTTGACATTTTTAGTTTATCGATATTTTACTTTTACCGCTTCTAGTTATTTTAAAAACTTAACTATTTCTGGCAGAATCACTTCTTAGGGAAGCGACTGATGACACCACTTCTATGGAAGGAGAAAAAGTCATTCCAATTGCCGATTATGTGTTACGTAATCCACTTCTATTCGGCGATTACAGAAATACGTTGAATGAATCAGAATCAAGATATTATGAGGATATGCTCGATTATAGGGCCATATACTTTCTTTTCCAAGAGGTATGCTTGTTAAATATAAAATGAAAAATAAATATGTACAATAGAATAATTTATTGACATATTTAACATCCAAATACATGCATATCTTTTTACATTTCTTTGTAGATCCTTGAAGAATACGGTGAACGAAAAGGAAAACTTAGTTTAGTGCTATTTGAAGACTGTCTTGAACATTTGACCAGGGTACATCGAATTTTAAGAATACACCGTGGGCATATACTTTTAGTTGGTGTTGGAGGAAGTGGCAAGAAGAGCATCACCAAATTAGCATCTTTTACAGCAGGTACTTTAATGCCTAAAAAAGTTTACTTAGTATTGTATTTGAGCAAAAAAGAAATAAACAGCTAAAAACCACCTATGTATGCTAAAGTGAATTAAATATTATTTAGGAAAGATTTTTTTGAATCCGTTTAGTAGCTCGGGTCCTTAAAAATATCAGTAAGAATACATATATCTTTGGGTCTAGATGAGGTCCATTCGCGCTCAAGGGGTTTTGAATACCCTTCTGATCCGATAATTCTTTTGTCTTCCGTTTAGCAAAACCAACTGCAGAATGAACTCTTTTTACATACATATGTAAAATATGTAAATGTAAACGAAATTTGAGTTGCCTATCGCAGATAATACACGAACACTGCTGCAAGCAAACAATATATTATATGTACCATAGTTACCAATACTCTTCCCTATTAATTGTCTTCGCCTCTCATCTACTTTTTTGATAATACTAATGCAATTTAAACTAATTTTGCTTTCAGATTGTGATATTTTTGAAATAACTATAGCACGTGGATACAACGAATTCTTTTTTCGTGAAGACTTAAAGAAGCTCTACTATCTAACAGGGCTAGACAGAAAAAAAGTGGTATTCATTTTAAGTGCCGCTCAGGTAATACATAAGTAGTTATTTTTGATAAAGCTATAAAAGTGAATTAATTGTTTTTTTTTTTACCACATAAAAGATTGTTGAAGAAGGTTTTCTGGAGTTAATAAATAACATATTAACAACTGGAACCGTCACAGCACTATTTGCAGATGACGAAAAGGATAGTATAGTTGGTCAATGTCATCCATTTGCGCTAGAAGCCGGTTATTCAAGTGCTAGGTAAATCCTACATTTTGGAAAAAAAATTGGAAAAAAATTTAATTTTGTTTAGAGATTCAGTCTGGGCTTATTTCATTAATACGTGTTGTGAAAATCTTCATGTTGTATTGTGCATGTCTCCAACGGGAGAAACTCTAAGAAATCGATGCAGAAATTTTCCAGGACTTATCGGCAGCACAACAATTGATTGGATTTTTCCTTGGCCAGAACAAGCTCTCTTTGCCGTTGCCGAATTATATCTAACTGAGAATCCGATGGTATTTTCTTTGTCTGTAAAAACATCTTTTGTTAATCCTGTTTCTTGTTAGATTCCAGAAAATCATCGGGATAAAATTGTTAGTCATGTGGTACATGTACATGGATCAATGCACCATTACTCAGTGGAATACAGAGAAAAGCTTCGGCGTAGTAATTATGTTACCCCGAAACAATATTTAGATTACATAAACAGCTACTTGAAGTTATTAGGTACAACAAATATTATATTATATTGGGTCACTTTACGAAAGTTGTACCTAGAAAGTACGTTTTTTGGATTCATACGCACGAGGGCAATATTTTAATCACATAGGAAAGTTTTTTGCATTTGATTTGCATTTGAAAAGATCCAGAGATAAATGTTTACTTTCGATAATTTTATTATAGAAGTGCGAACAATTATTTAATTTAGTCTTCGTTGAGTAAGTTCACCCTTAGGTTTTAGAAGTATTCGGCATTTTACTTATACCGAAAACTTACAACTTGATTCGTATTATGATACAAACCGCCTCGGCTCAATGGTTAGAGCGTTGGACTGCTGTGCGACTCACGTGGGTTCAAGTCCCATAAATGTCCACCAAACATTTTTCGTAGCACCACCTCTCGTCGGAGAATGACAAATCCCCGGAAGTATAATTTGTCATGAAAAAGCTTCTCAATTCGCCTTTCAGAGTCGATTGAAGGACCCTTCTCTTCGTGTGCAAAATGTAACGCGCACAGCATGAATGGTTCTTATACAAACCTAACACTTAAGTACATACTATTTTGTATCTTACATAGTACATTTACTTTGCCTTGTTTTACCAAAATAGCAATGCTACTGTTGTGTATGTATCTTCTGGCCAAATTATTAATTTTGATTTAATTCTCGATTGAACGTCCTAAATCTTACTTTAATCGACATTTAACTCGCTAGATCGACGTTCTAAATGGTTAATGCTCGCCCGATTATTGAAAACCTTTGTTTTTATAGTTAAATGGTCAAATTGAGCTATTGACATGAAAATATACGTTTGACATAGTTGCAAGGAATAATAAACATTGTGCAATATGTTATTGCGACTGAAAATTTGATATTTTTCGTGTTTTGGACACAAACCAAAGGTAAAATATATACTACATTTCTACCAAATAGTCTCCATAAGCAGTCACTATAACGATAACCCCGCTGTAATGTAATGCCGGTTTATTCATGACAAGCACCCAGAGTAGAACGGATATGACCCCTTCTTGCGGGTCAGAGAAGCAGACATTTTTAATTGAATTTCACCAAAGATCATATAATACCTAGTTCCTATATCATATCATATAACATCTAGTTTGGTGTTGACGTATATTTTATCTAGCAAGTTGATAATGGGGTTGACGTTCGCAAGAAGCTGCTAAAATGATGAAATATATATAATTTTTACTTCCCACCTAGATATGGGAAGTATCATACTTAATCGATCCGAACAAAATGTTTTGAGATTTTAACAGAATTTTACATTACGATACACTAGAAATCGTTTGCATCCATTTTTGAAATGATGTCTGTGTGTATGTGCGTGATAAATTTTTCCTCCTTCGATATCTGGAGAAGGAAACAAAGTAGTATGTATATAAGCATGAAACTTGGAACTGATTTTGAGCGTAGTCGGTCCAGCAGATGCTGAGGAAATTGAAGAAACGTTTTTTTTATCAAAAAATTGATTATCCAATTATTTTACTTATTTCTTGATATAACGTAGGAGGAGGTGGGAAGTATAGTACTGGCTCTCTAGTCGTTTTTTTAAATCCAAATTGAGTCTTAATAATACCAAATAAGCCGAGAACGGAAATTAGTGAGATTACATTGTCAATAATTGACGGCGATTTAGCGCGCAGTTTAAATCTCGATTTATATTTAAATCGACGTGAATAATTTGGCCGAATCGAAGTGTTTGTGTACGCAAGAGATTTTGGTAATATGGCGATCGTATTTGAGGATATTTATTTTCTTCAATTCAATTTTAATGTATACCTGTTTTATTAAAATAAATTGAAATTGTATTGAATTGTTTAAAACCAGTGACGAGGTTATATCAATTGAGACGATAATATTTGTAGATGGGGATTATAAGTTCCTTCACAGATAAGGAAAAATGCCCTGCGAGATCGATAATATGAATAAGGCAGAGAGGGGTTGGACATTGTAATTTGCACATATTTTTAAGACTCTGGTAGGTAAACCAATACCAGCGACGAGGTTATATCAATTGAGACTAGCTCCATATCACCGCTGTGCTTATAGTAAAAGCTCATCCATAATTCTGGGGTTTGTATTCAATTCACATAAGCCTTTTCTACAGGTGTTGTCCTGTGCAATGAGATGCCTGACATGAGATGCTACTTTATTTGGCTGTTATATATGTACATATGTATTTACTTTCTTAGTCTTTACATTGATTTATCGATAAAATTTTGTAGCCTTATCTATGCGATTAAGATGCTTTTTAAAATATTTAATTTTGTTCAGTAAGTATGTAGATATACAAATGTATGTATATCTTATGTATGCACATTATATGTCTACCAATTATTTTTGTTATAATGATGTTTATCCGATTATGTATTGATTTGAATTTTTTTGAATAGTGGAAGAAAATAATTTCATTGTAAACCAAAGCAATCGTCTAAGAGAAGGCATTGTCAAAATTGATGAGGCAGCTGAACAAATTGATCAACTCCGCGTAATAGTCACCGAGCAAAAGAAGAATGTGGAAATAGCGACCGCTAACTGCGAGGCGATGATGGTTAATATAGGCATCTCTACACAAAAGGCTAATATTAAAAAGGCAGAAGCCTCGGAAAAATCAATAGAAGTAGAAATAAAAGGCAAACAAATTGCTATAGAAAAGGCCGATGCAGAGGTGGCGTTAGCTGAAGCAATGCCAGCGTTGGAGGAAGCTAGACGCGCTTTAGCTAACCTCGATAAAAGCCAAATCACCGAAATTCGTTCATTTGCAACTCCGCCCCCACAAGTGCAAGTGGTATGTGAATGTGTTGCAATTCTTAAAGGATATAAAGAAATCAATTGGAAATCGGCTAAAGGCATGATGTCCGATGTGAATTTCCTTAAAAGCTTGATGGAAATGGATTGCGAAGCATTAACTGCAAGACAAATTAATGCATGTCGAGCGCACATGAAATCGTCTGCAGGGTTGGATGATATGGAGAAAATATCACTAGCAGGCGCAGGGCTTCTTAAATTTGTTCGAGCAGTTATTGGTTTTTTTGAGGTATTTAGAGAAGTTAAGCCAAAGAAAGAACGTGTGGAATATCTTCTTCAAGAGCATGACTTGCAACTTAAAATACTTAATAAATTAAATAATGAAATTAATCAGTTGGAGGAAACATTATCAGAATTGAACAATAAATATGCAGAGTCCATTAGACAAATGAAAATGTTAACAGAAATGATGAACCAGGCTGAAAGAAGACTGGTAGGTAGATTTTATTTTTTAAAAACATTTGTATATGTTTATATAACTTTTCCTCATTAAACACAGATAGCTTCAGATAAGTTGATAAGTGGATTAACTTCCGAACGTATTCGATGGAGCGAAACTCTTCTGAAATTTGGCGAACAAAAATTAAAACTAATTGGACAGTGTCTTATTTGCTCTGCGTTTTTAGCTTATACGGGAGCATTTTCGTGGGAATTTCGTAGAACGATGCTGTATACAGATTGGCTAAATGATTTAAAAGAACGTGAAATTCCGATCGCAAGCGACTTTGATCTCGCAAAGTCCTTAACCACGGAAGTACAAGTCTCGGATTGGGTATCCAAGGGTTTACCCCCTGATGAACTTTCTATTCAGAATGGTATTCTTACAGTACGTGCCTCTCGCTTTCCACTGTGTATAGATCCACAACAGCAAGCGCTACACTGGATTAAGAAAAGTGAAGCACAAAATAATTTAAAAATTCTGTCATTTAACGATCCGGATTTTCTAAAACAGATAGAGTCGTCCGTAATGTACGGAATACCAGTACTTTTTCAAGATGTCGATGACTATATCGATCCCGTCATAGATCCAATTTTGGAGAAAAATATTCGCATAGCATCTGGACGCAAATTCGTTGTACTTGGAGATCGAGAAGTCGACTACGATGAAAACTTCCGCATGTATCTTACAACAAAATTTACCAATCCAGTATTTGATCCGGCAGTCTATGCAAAAGCGATGGTTGTAAACTATAGCGTTACACATTCAGGACTGGAGGATCAGCTATTAAGTGTTGTCGTACAGTGTGAAAGACCTGACTTAGAGGAACAGCGCGAATCACTTATATCGCAGACGAGTGAAAGTAAAAAACTCTTACAGCAATTGGAGGATTCTTTATTACGTGAACTAGCCACATCAACCGGCAATATGTTGGACAACGTAGAACTTATTGAAACTTTAGAAAACACTAAAACCAAAGCAATAGCAATAACGAAACAATTAAAATTATCAATCGAAACTGTTCTTGACATTGAAAAACTTCGCGATGGTTATCGTCCTGTTGCTAAGCGCGGTGCTGTTCTTTTCTTTGCATTATCTGACATGGCTGCTGTGAACTCGATGTACCAGTACGCACTCAAATCATTTCTCGACGTGTTTATATATTCATTAAGAAAGTCGGTGCCTGATTCAATGCTCATCAAACGAATTTTAAATATCATTAAGACTTTAACAGAGAACGTTTATTCATTTGGTTGCATGGGCATTTTTGGTCGACATAAACTTTTATTTTCATTTCAACTGGCTACGAAGCTAGAACAAAGTGATGGACACTTACCACAAGCCGAGCTAGATTTCTTTATAAAAGGTTCCGTATCGTTGAAGAAGAGCGAAAAAAGTTGCCCTGCGTCATGGATATCAGAACAAAATTGGAAAAACATAGAAACGCTTTCTTCAGATTTTCCTGAGTTTTTTGAAACACTTACTGAACATATTGAACGCCATCTAGATACATGGAAACAGGTATGTACACAATATATTGTCAGTTATCAAAATACATATTTTCTTTTAAATTTTGGGGCATACCGCCGTTGAAAAATTGTCTCTTATCCATAACTAGCAGGTAACCACATAAATATTCACAGGGTATTAACGAAAGTTGTGACCAGTTCTACAGGCGTATCTTCACCTTGTTCAGCAAGGGCGTTTGTTTTGTGTTTGACCGACTAAATCAGAGATTAACTATTGTACTTTCCAGCCAATTTTCCAGTGTCTACAAGAATTAAGATCGCCTCAATTCACACATACTGTTTTATTTTCTTTATAAAGGGACATTCAAATATTAGCCAATCACTTAAATTTCATTTAAGCTAGATGTACATATATGTATTATGCTTTAGTTAATTGACAAAATTTTCTGTTTCTATTTTTTACATGCACATAAACATCGTTGTATGGGATAGTGGTTTGAATCGGAAGATCCCGAGGAAACTGCTTGCCCAGGAGATTTCAATATGGTGTGCAGCTCTTTTCAGGCAAGTACGATTTGTATTTGCATGGATTCGAATGAATATTTTATTTTTATTTATTTTATACATGTTTTTTTTTTTATAGAAGCTTATGCTACTTCGCTGTTTTCGGGAGGACCGTGTTTTTCTTGCGATTAACAATTATATAATAGATATAATGGATGAATATTATATTACTCCACCAGTAGTTAGTCTTCCACTCATCTACGAACAATCGACAAATATGGTACCAGTTTGCTTCATTCTAAGTGCGGGCTCTGATCCAACCAACGATTTAATGAACTTTGCAGCTCGTTTTAATCAGAAAGTTTCCCATATTTCTTTGGGACAAGGTCAAGAAAAGGTTTGTATGTATTTGAACTAGTTTTGTGTGTATCCGACTCTCGATAAATTGAATCTGTAGGGACCTTCAATTTAGGAAACTTTAATTTAAAGACAGATTCATTTTATCAGTGTTTTATTTATAGAGAGTCGACTGTATTTTGTAAAAGGCACTACAAATGTTACATATATTTTGGGTGAAGTGCGCAGTCAGTATTGCCCAAACAGTGTCGGTTTTTTATTTGCAAGCTTTGCCCAAATAATCTGTGCGAAGTATACACCGGGCAGTGCTATTTTTTTTTGATTATAAGATTATAGTACATCTACTTATTTTTCTATAAAGTTTTATCAGCCTCTTCAATACAATAAAAAGGTAAAATTCGTGAGCTGTCAAGTACGCTGCTGATATGCTTTTTACAAAGTGCGTTAATTTCAGCGCTGATTTTTGGCTTTTATTTAACCATCATATATTTCACACTTTGACAGTATAAAACAGTCAAAACCAAAGTGCCACAATTGTGACAAAATTGTGCCACAATTGTGACAAAATTGTGCCAAAAGAAAGTGATAGCCTGATACTTAGTCCCATGTATTAATATTGTTCTTCATATAACGTAGATAGTATGTTTGTCTGTATGAGCATAAGGTACTAATATAACCTATCAACTACAGGCTGCTCTTGTTTTGCTGGACCTTTCAGTACGCCAAGGACAGTGGCTTTTACTTCAAAATGGCCACTTACTTATCAACTTTATTCGCCAAGTAGAAAAATATTTGGAGAAAATGGAGAACCCTCATCCGGATTTCCGCCTTTGGATAACAACAGACCCCACACCAACATTTCCTATTGGAATTCTTCAACGATCTTTAAAAGGTACATCATTTTAAGTTTTTGCATGAACATTAAACACATATGTATATAATGAAATTTTATCCATCTTGTAGTAGTGACAGAACCTCCGAATGGACTCAAATTGAATCTCAACACAACTTTTTTTAAGTTGGAGGATGATACATTTAATTCGTGCTCACATGCCGCATTTAAGCCTTTGGTTTTCGTTTTAGCCTTCTTTCATGCTGTGGTGCAAGTAAGTTATTGCTAGTACCAAAATAAACATACTTATATACACGTAGGTATATGTATGTTGCTTTACATGAACATTTATATCTAAAGGAACGCAGAAGATATGACAAATTGGGCTGGAATATAAGCTATGACTTCAATGAGTGCGACTTTGATGTTTGTTTAAACATTATTAAAACTTATTTAAATAAATCGATCGATGCTAAAGATCCTCGTATACCTTGGGCATCTCTCAAATATTTAGTTGGAGAGGTTCGTAATAATTTACTTGAATTTTTCTTATGGCATTAATTTTGTAAATTAATTTTGTAAATTCTGAAATAAACTGTACAAATATGAGCGTTTTTTTCAGGTCATGTATGGTGGTCGCGTTATTGATGATTTTGATCGGCGTGTTGTACAGACATATTTAAATGAATATATGGGAGACTTTATATTTGACAGCTTTCAGCCATTCTTCTTTTACAAAGATGACGAGTTTGAATATAGTATACCTGAGGAGATGGAACATGTAGAAGATGTAGCAGGTAAATTTCCAAGAAATTTAATTAGAATGAAAACTTAATTATTTGTTATTACTTGATAAGCTTATGTGGATCAGATGCCACTGGTTAATACGCCTGAAGTTTTTGGATTACACCCAAATGCCGATATTGGAAACTATACGAATGCAACTAAGTCCATTTGGAGTCACTTAATAGATTTACAACCACAAACTGGTATGTACAAAAATAATAATTTAGAAAACTTACTGTTTTTTGACTTTAATGTTGGCTTTTTTTTTGGTACGCTCGTTACGTCATTTTTGTTATTACTAATAAATTTTTGTAAGCAACTGTCAATTTTTTATTTTTACATGCAACTCCTAGCTTTGGAATGGAATAAAGTAACCAAGGGTAATATTACTAAGTGCCTTAAATTAATATACCTGTTTGTGCATTATATTATGACCATGATGTATTGAGCGCATTTACATAATTTGTCTCTTAAAGTTCAGTTTTTAAAATTAGCTATTTTCGAAATTTTTCACCTCCTTTTTGCTTTTGTGGACTTTGAGCTGATAGGACGTTTGAAGATTGTATGGGGTGTTTGCAGACAATGATTTGGAGAACAAAATTGCATCAGTTGAAAATTTAAGACGATATTTCCCATTTCGATTTTAATTGGATATAAGTTTTGTTTGATCAAACAGAAGTTCTTTCAAAATCGTTTATTTTTCGGGTAATAAAACTTTCTTTTTATAATGTATGTAAAGGGGGCATACACGGACATGCATGCGGGTCATGCAAATAATTTTTTTGCGTTTTCATTCATTCATTCATTTTAAGGATTTCAGTTTTGGATGAGTTGAGATTTGTTTTTTGGGGTGGATTTTGTAGGATTTTTCACTTACGCAAAATTATGATCGGCTAAAAAAGGTTTATACGGGATCGACCGGGGTGCTGGTATGCAGCCTTATATTTCTGAAAGGCAACTTCATACGGCATTTCAAAAATTGATGATGATACTAGTTCCAGCATTGTAAATACGAAGCACTCTTAGGGAGCTTATGGAAATCAAGCATATTACTTTTTGGAGGACCGGTATTTTAGTAATATAATCAATAATGTTTCTTTACCTTTTGCTAGTTAGTATGTACAAACATACATATGTATGCACATAAAAGATGCAAGAAATTTATAGCTTCAAAAGTTTGCATCGTAGAAATATCAAGGGAAAACTGTGGAGTACACTAATTTTTCAATTTATGTCCTCAGGAGATGGGATGGGTGGTACCAGCAGAGACGACTTCATTGATGGCATTGCTGCTGACATTATACAAAAACTACCTCAATATTTTGAAGTTTGGCGTGTAAAGAAAATGTTCCAAATGAACATTACACCAACCGGTGTCGTATTACTGCAAGAATTGGATCGTTTCAACTTATTAACTGTTCGGATGAAGAAATCGTTAGAATTGCTTCGAAAGGTAAATTTCTGCTTCCGGTGTGGCTCTTCTCTGGTTTTTCTATTATGTTGTGTTTTTAGAAAACAATACTATAGGTCGCCGATTTGTCCTTTGCAGCAAAACTAAAATAGCTAGCAGTTGGCATTTTTTCTGTAGACTTCTGTAGCATCTTGGAAAGATGAACGAATAAAAATTTGACCTCTTCTGATCTGGCCTCAACTTAAAACTCGTATTCGCCCAAAGTTCGCGTATTACCTAGTCCGGTGTTCCCAAAACCTTCTTGACAAATTGTGCAATAGAATTCAAAATTGGGCGTTGAGACTTATTGGTGACAGTGACATCGCAAATGTGTTTTGTCTCTCACTGCTTTGCTGGTTCTACTACAAGCAGTGCTCTAGCATTCCGCTCCGTCAGTAGGTACTTCACGTGCAGTACGTGTCATTCTTCGAATGCTCATCAGTTTACCCTTAAGCGTACCTTTGTGCATACTGCCAAATATGTGAGCAAAGCAGCTCAGTGTTTCGGCTGGTGCTAAGAAAAACATTAGCCAAAATTGGTTTGTCGAACCAAACCGGTGCCTATTTGAAAGAAATCACATATGCACATACATATGTTTAGATATTAATGTCAATGCCCTATTTTATAATAAGAAATGGGTGGTTTTAACTCAATGTTACGACATTCTTAAAAAACATGATATTTTTTTTAAACTGATTTCGTTCGTACGAATTTTTAATTCATTATTATTTCTAGGCATTAGCAGGAGAGACCGGTATGGACAATACGCTCGACAATATAGCAAATTCGTTACTTAATGGAAAGTTGCCTTCAAATTGGGCAAGTCTAGCACCAGATACATGCAAACAACTAGGGGGATGGATGGAACATTTATTGGTAAAAATATTTATACAATCTGTTGTTTATGTTTTTTCAAGTTACTATATGTTCTATTAACACATATGTACATACCTAGACTAGCCTGTGTATATACAAATACTAAATTGTCTGGCAAAACATTTCGAAAATATGCACTTATTCGTATTTTGAAATTAGTTTAGTGGCTGTTATCGGCCAAATTTTTTTTGAGAACTGCTCTGTAAAGAAAAAATTCGACTGGGAAACCAGTCCTATACTTCCCACCTCATTGTATTAAGAAGATACAATTTTCTGACATATAAAAACATACACATAACGGTCGAGTTGAATTAATATTATTTATTCTTATTTTTGTTTTTGCATAAAATAATTGTATAATCAATTTAATGAAAAAGAAAACATTTCTTCAATTTCCTCAGCAATTGTTCTACAAAGAGTTGATACGCGAACTTGATAGAAAACATTTTATCAATTTCCTCAGTATCCGCTAGACCGAATGTGCTAAAAATACAATAAGCTCTAAACAAAACTAGGTGGGAAGTAAAAACTGCATGATCGTAAGTTGTTTCGTTCTCCAGATATCCACAAAGAGCTGTTGTGCGAACTCGAAAATTTCTTAATTTTCCTCAGCATCCGCTCGACCGATTGTGCTCAAAATCTTTTCAGCTCTAAGTTTCATGCGGATAAATAAAACAAAAAAAAAACGTTTACGTTGTTTCGTTCTGTATCGAAGGTGAAAAATGTGATAACGCACAGACACACACAGACATCATTTCGAAAATGGGTGCAAATGATTTCTAGTGTATAGTAATGTTAAGCCCTGTTTATACCTCGAAACATTTTGTTCGAACCGATTGCAATACTTCCCCTACCTAGGTGGGAAGTAAAAAAGGAGATTTCTTAAGGAAAAACATCTAAAATATTAAAAAGAAATTGGTAATTAGTCTAACGAAAAGATTTGATATAACTAGACATTCTTAAGTCTGTAGCTAATAAAATGTGATGCGCTTTTTCTAAAACTGTTTATTCTCTTTCTCTCTTGGAATTCTAAATAACCGTTTACCAAAAATGCTTGTTTCGTTGAAATGTATCTCTGATAAATAGAAAGACTGTCAGAAGAATCCGAAATTCAATAGCTTTGACAATGCTGTGTTTTTTTTACTAATATTGTTTTTTATGGATGACAAAAAGTTAGACTTATTTTTGAACATAAGCCATAATTATTGCTTTCTCCATAGAAACAAAGGTTTTCGTTTTACTAGCCGGAAAATGTAATAATGTATTATGCTAGTATGCACATATGTATTTAATGTCTACTCCACTACTTTCGCCTCTATTAGAACTTATTTTGGATAAAATGAGTATTTTATTGTACCTACTGCTTTTCTAGAGGCGAGCTAGTCAGTACCATTACTGGTCGGTGTCAGGAGAACCGATGGTTATTTGGCTGGCAGGACTTCACATACCGGAAAGTTATCTCACTGCTGTAGTGCAAGTAAGTCGAAAAAAACGCCTAGTTCAATAACAGAGTTATTATGATAATTCTTACGGGAAATAGAAAAACGTCGTTGCTAAATTTAATTTTTAATTAGCCTTTTCATTATCATAGATGGCATGCAGAAAAAATGGATGGCCTTTGGATAAATCCACGTTATACACCAATGTTACCAACATTGTAGATCCTGATGATATTGAGGAAAGACCAGCAACTGTAAGTTGATCGCGGGATTTTTAATTTCAAAGGTTTTTGAATATACTTAAAATACGGCATAAGAACTGATGGTTTGTTTTGTAATTGTTTTTATATTTTTTTTTCTTTACTTTTAAAAAGGGTTGCTATGTACATGGTTTGTACATAGAAGGTGCCAGATGGGATATGAAACGCAATGAGTTGGCACGTTCTCACCCTAAGGTTCTGGTCGAAGAGCTACCATTGTTGGCTGTGATTCCTATAGAGTTGCATAGACTTAAACTACAGGTAAGCTATTTAACATATATAATATGTACGTACATACAGAAACTGGAGGAGTCGACTCCGCTCATCTCAACTACGCTTTACTGAAAAAATAGCTTAACTGAAACACAATATGTATTACAAAACATTTTCTCATAATTTTCACGTAAATTACTCATCCGCTTGCTTATTCCAAAAATTTAATTTTTAGATTTAAACGGTTTTTTTTTGTGACCACTTATTTACTAGTTTTTATGTATTTTATTAATTTTTGTTTAGAATACTTTTCGGGCACCTGTATACACAACATCGCTGAGAAGAAATGCTATGGGCATAGGCCTAGTTTTTGAGGCAAATTTGGAAACACATGAAGATCTTAGTCACTGGATACTCCAAGGCGTATGTCTAACACTGAATAGAGATTGAAGTTTGTACTTTTGGTTTTCGTTGGTTTCACTTATTGACTCTTTTATAATAGATTACGTGTCGAATTGACCTCTTTGTTTTTTAAATATATTACTAAAAATACATATGCACATATGTATGCATCAATAATTGCTCAATAATATATTCCTCTAGTAAATAACATTTATGTATTGTTATTGAACAAGTATAAAGTGCAATGCAAACTTCTTGAAAGTTATTTGGCAGACTGGAAGATCGAGAAGATTCGGTTGCCTCATTTATTAATTGTAATCATATTTGGTTAATAATTGAAATTTTGCCTTCTGTCATACCATCATTTGTATTTGGATTCGGTAAGATTTAACCATCGAAACTGGCGTTATATGCACTTAACTCAGCTCTATTCAAATAGGTGTAAAATAAGGAGCACACAAATTTATTAACGCTGGATTTTTGAAATTTTTTGTCGTCGATTAAAGACAAGGCCAGACACTCAGCGGCAAACGGCGCTGCTCTGTCACTCAGAATTGACGCCTGCCGCTGAAAGACTGCGTGGCCACAGCTCGGGATGAGCCAAGGCCCAGTTTCTCGCAACCATTCGTGTTTCAGATTTCGCCCGAATGGAAGGGAACTACAATTTATTGGCATCTTCGAACGACAAATTCAGACAAATTATACTCTCATAGGCTTGTCTTAATTTTTCTTGCTGCTCAGCATTTGCCGCTCTGCCGCGTATTACGTGGCGTTATGAAATTTGAATAACCTGGGTATTTTATATGTACCTATAGATTAAGAAAAATTTAGGGTAACTCGTAAACAAACAGTAGAGGTGATTTCCTTCTAAAATGTATTGCATGGAACGCTAAAACTCGGACCACAAATATTAAATTTGACATTTCTTCTAGCACTTTAGTAAATTTAACTTATCGAAAAAAAGGAGACACTGAATTGGGCCCCTTATTATGATCAGCTCAGTCAATTAATTATTTAAAAATGCCTTGCCTTGTTAAGAAATATAAATATGCATATGTAAATTCTTTTCATAATTCTGTATTTGAGGACAACCTCCATCTTAATCTTAAAAAGGTTAAAAGGCAAAAGCCCTGGCGGCATAGTGACCTTAAACATATCAGGTTCAAAGTAAAGAAGGTATACAATCGCGTAAAATACAATGTCAACTGGCAACCCTACTCTGAAGCTTTTACTAAATAGAATCGTTTATTAGGTGAGAAATATCGCCCCCCTAGTTCCCGGGTGCCGTCTGCGAAAAGTACTTGCCGCTGATAGCACCACTTCTTTTGTATCACTCAGAGATGAATATAGAGTTCACACTAAAACTGAAAAAAATTTCTTGAACTTTTACTTAACACTCACTTCCCAGGATCAATCTTAATGGAACCATCACTACATGCAAGATAGCCCGATTTGGGCCATGAAGCTACTTCCAAGGCAGAGTACTCTAGTCCCTAACTTAGCCCCTCCCTTTAGACAGGTTACTTCGTTCTCTGAAAAAACTAGTAGTCGTTTGGTAACATAGATCACGTTGCTGTTATCGTGCGGCAAACATTAAAGCTTCATTTCAGAAGTGCTGCAATATGCACTATCCTATGAATAAGAAAAATATATATGCACATTCAGTTGAGGTGGAATGTAATATGATAATAATGCCACGTCAAATTTGTTCACTATGTACATACATGTAAGTTCACATATACACAACCATGTACATACATATACATATGTAAATCCGTGTATGAATTTATTAAAGATGCAATTAAAAAATGATTAGTCATTATACAAACATACATATGTTTGTTCATATGTATGTATGTACACATTAGATACATGTATTTCCAGAATTTCCAGAAACTGTATTTTTATTTATTGTTCATTATTGTTCAGCGTTCATAATTTTTTTTACACTCCGAAAGTAACTGCTTAAAAAAATTCTACCAATATACTTACATTTGTATAATGCATACATATGTACATATGTATGTATGTACCTGCCTTTTCATACATATTTGCTTAAAAATTCAAAAAAGAAGATTGGAAGTACAGTTTTATTGCTAAATTTCACCGTGTACACAGTAAAAACAGTTTAACATCCTATCAAGGAGATTTGATTTCATTCGTGGTGGGAGTAGTTCCAAGTTTGGCGAAATATCGCTATCATCAGAATTTTCCGAGTCAATTGTCATCTCCTGTATGCTAAACGTGTCTGAAAGTTCTTGCTTCTTCGTGCTCTTAAGTTTCAAAGGAAAGAAGGAGATTTCTTCGTGGTCGTCACTAAAATTTATTAATTAAATTATCTTGAACTAGCCCATACGAGTCATCAATACTAAATTATAACTTGAGTTTAAAATGTGTTAAATCAATGATTTGTCTATGCACTCACATCTGTGGGTGTTACATAGATGCGCCAATTGTGTTAAAATAATTGTGAATTTATTACTGACAGCTCGCATTCTGTAATCTTATTTAATTAATTACCTATCTGATTTGTAATCTACTAATGGTTGGTTCTCTAAAAACCCAGGTATTTGCAAACGGTTAATTGGTATTAAACTGGAGGATTGTGTTTTCCTAGACTAAAAAAAATTTACAGTTTTAAATTAAATTAATAAAGCCCATTATTATCTCACACAAATATCCTGATATTGGTTATAATTTCGTTTCGCTTTCTCAACTTTAAGTTCTAACTTTCTTTGAAGAATTCGACATGTATTGGGCTGTTGCAGATATTCTTGATTTTCAATACCGTCCCTTTTGGTTGTCGAGCTTGTACATGAACGTCCACAAAAGGCTACTTCCAGATGTTGTGCAGATTTCTGGTCAATTTAATATTAACAAAAATATAAATATTTTCTGCGTATATTATGCTTATGATTTCTTACTTTTTCAGTCTTTCCAAAAGGGTCATCTATTGATGCAAATGTGCTTTCATTGTTTATACGCCCGTCTTCCATACTCTTAATATTATATTTTTTAACACGTAGGTATGTTCTGTCTTTATTGTGCAATTTGATAAAAACTACGTCAACTAGTGATAAAATGTTTTCATTTCAAAGAAAGTAGAATTGTCACATTGACATTTGTCTGCATATGTGTATCGATTTAGTGAACAAAATTTGTCATGCGTTTAAATATTGATTTTTCAATATCTTAATAGCTTTGTTCAAAGAGCCTGTTCCGAACAGTTTAGAACAGATAAGAGAAAAAATCTTCTGCGTTGTGTTCAATGAAGGTGTTTCGAACAGTTTGAAACGGGAAATTCTGCACCTGCCCCTGATGTAGAACAGATTTGTAAAAAAAAGTATGAAGTTGTAAATGTGAATCGTTAAAATGAAATTAAATGAAAAATTAAAACTCCTCTTTCCAATATTTATATTCGATATCTACTACCTAAAACTCGTTCCCAAAAGGGTCAAATTATAAATTAAACTTTTATAGGCTAGATTGCCTTTTTAAAAAGGTTTTTATTTACTGCTTGTCTCCTTCACGGCTACCTAAACACTAAACTTACAAAATGTTCTTACAAAAAAGCTAACCTAAAGATTTATATTTAGCGCCCCATCCATTTCCATGGTTCCACCTGATACGCTGACTGCTCCTGATGCCCTCCGCGTTCCATCACGTATATATTTATATACAATACATATGTACATGTGGCTCGTGGCAGCGGCAGTTTATTGGCGGTACTTCAGCTTATTATTCCTTATTATTATTCAAACAGTTGGCACAATCATATACATATGTACATACATATGTGTTTACAACTAATTCTAAAAATACGTTGCACAAGAAACTGTCCCCCATAAAGCATGATCGCCGCAGCTCACAACACAGCAATTTAATCAAATGTTAGGATGTCAGTTACCTTTTTTTTTTTCCTCGAATAGCAATAGAATTGACAATATCCAATACACATTAAAATACTTAAAATAAAAATGAGGTCCTTTTTATGGATGTAATTTGATTTTTTATAACATCTTTTGTTATTTTTCAAACTAAAAGGCAGAAAAAGGCCGTCAATCTCAATTTTGACGTTATAAGATAAAATTATTCAATATAAATTCGTTTTTACAGTAGAAATTTTCATCTGGCCTGTTGCATTACCTAAGTAAATTCATATCTGATAATCAGAGAATAGAAAGCATTACGACGACACATCAAATCCATACATCTTTTGCGACTAGTGCCGGAATGTCCTTCCTTTTCATATATAATGCAGGGATTGCAATCGGTAAGGCATCTTCTGGAATGGAATTTCGCTAGATGGATGTTGTTGGAATCGGTCAATCAGATGCTTATCTGTTCAAATTATTCTCTTCACACTTCCACAATCTAAGATAATTGTTGAAGTCGACATTGAAGTCCATTAAAATACATATATATGTACATATGTATGCATATGGTTGCATACATATGTCTGTATATACTTTCCCTCCAGATGCTGGAGGAGTCGCTGCCCTCAGGCGCTGTTTTAGATCATATTGTCTTATTTGTCAAAGTACGTCTGTAAATTTTTTTTTTAATTGTTGATTATCTTTTATTTATTTTATTTACAAAAAATGTTTACTCATTACTATGAGAACTGACTTTACATTACATTTACGCAATTGTGTTCGCTTCGAACATTTTAAATTGGTTCAACTTTAATTTTTATCATCATCACTTAGATACTATAAATTAAATGGAATTGTATGACCCATTACGCTTAAAATGTTCGGTTAAAAATACTGCATAAGCCCATAATGTAAATAAATAGGAACAAGTTTAATTCTATTTGCTATAGTGGAATTATAAATAATTTTAGCCCATAGCAGTTTTCTCTCGGGAGAGTCGTTTTTAATACGTCGATTTTTGGTTTAGTTTAAAGTGGTTTTGAAATTCTTGTAATATACTGGCCTGAGGGTTTCAAAAAACAAATAAAATATAAATGTTAATAAGTTCATCACCGTGAAACAAAAATGCTAACGGTTACTTATTTAACAATTATTATAAAGAATTAGGATGTCCACCAGGCAGCTGTCCAGCTAAAGTACATGATCTGCAACAGAACTTGGCATAGTATTCATTGGAACAGTACCTGCCTTTCACAATTAGTGCGCAATTAGCAAAATACTTATTATCAGTACAGTCGGGCCTGACATATACCCCAGCTGAAAAGGAAAAATTATATTAGATAGGAATTGCTTTTAAAGATGACGGCTTACATTCAATCAAAATCTTTTCCTCGTGAGTATTAAAACTAAATGTGTTTCTAGCTGTGCAGGCGTAGTATCCAGAATCCTCGGCAGTGACTTCGTAAATGACCAGTCTATGCGGATTTTCTGTGAAAAATAAGTTTTTTTAAAATACATTTTAAGCAATAAGAAATAAGTTGCGTTTACCAGTTATTTGAACTCGGTTTGATGATAAGACCTGCTTACTGTCTTTTGACCAAGTTACGTTGGGGGCCGGATATCCTCCGACGTCACAATTTAAAACAACATCCGAACCAACAGTGTAGTTGTTGCTTGAGTCGCGACGAATGAGAGCGCTTGCTCTAACTGTCGGAGTGAAAAGAATAGTATGAAAATAGTGAATTTATTTTAATTAAATACATTGCAGATTCAAACAAGCTTTTTTATTCTTATTTATGTTATTGCCACGTACTTACCGGATTGTCTGTATGGGGGCGATGTTACAACTTCTTTCTCACCACCAAACCTGGATTCCAGATCGACCACTTGTGGTGGAGGTGGTCTTACATGCGGTCTAGATGGGTGGAAGGGATAAGCAGGCTTGGACGTAGTTGGCATTGGAGCCGGGTTAAGGATATATTTTGTGAACTGTTCATCATTCCTATTAGTTACATGCACGGGACCTACTGCTTTAAGGACTACTACCATTGACGCTGGTTTGCCATGCCCAGTCCAGGCTGAACATTCATATGGCCCCAAATCTGATAATTCTATGCTACGGAATACCAGCGAATAGTCACGTTTGGTATCATAGCGGTTAGTTGTCAACGCCATTCTGTTCTTTCCTCGCCACCAATTGACGTGGGGCTTAGGATACCCACCAGCGGGGCATCGGACAACTGCCGGCTGTTTTATCGTTACAATTTGTGTGACATTTTTAGGTCCATAAATATAGGCAGGAATGTTCGTCTTAGAGTCTATAGATTCGTACCAACACACCAACGAAAATCATGCAATAGATTTGTGTTAGAGAAACTTAATACGGTAACCAACACCAAGTTATTAAACATGCATGCAAACACATATATGCACATATTAGCATTTTGACGAAGCTTACCTGTTACTTGAAGATTAACTTCACGTGATACTGGCGTACCAAGCCCATTCGAGGCCACACAAATGTACGATCCGCTATCAGACTGGTGTACTTGAACAATAGTTAGGTCCCCTGAAGAAGTAAGCACATATCGACCCTTATTAGTATCGATCTGGAAAAAAAATTAAAAATTTATTTAGAAAAAATAAGCTAGAATATGAAATTTTAACTTTACCAAAACTGCACCACGCCTCCAAGTTACAATAGGGGGAGGATTTCCTGTAGCAAAGCATCGCAAAACGGCGACACTTCCAGCTGAACTTGTAACTTCAACTTCCTCTGGTTTTTTTGGTTCTAGTGCTGCCGCTGTTTCTCCTGGGAAAATAACTTCCGTTCTTGGAGAAGGAGGGCTTAATGTAGTTGTTTGGATATGAGATTGATGTGGACGCACACAAACATGACTGCATCCTTCGGAGCAACACTTGTTATCATCTCTGCAGTCAGCATCATCATAGCATTCTCGATGACATACTGAACTGTTTGATAATTGTGGACATACACCTGTTTTATTGACTTGTCTACAAATGGGAATAAATCTTGCTTCTAATGAGGGGTCACTTGATACATCAACTGCGCATTTCTCTCCACTAGGGCAAGCATGTTCTGCACAGGGGTCTATGCATTCACAACGTTGGCATCCTTCAGAACTTTGTACAGATTTTGCACCGAATGGACACTGCAACGTACGACAATCGTCTTTATAAGATTCACATACATCACCAAACCTAGGCTCGATTTCGGGTTCATTATTCGTTTGGTCTACAAAAGAAATGTATAAATACTGTAATATTTTTCTATGAATACCTACATACATATATAGTTTAATGGATCGAAAAGGAAATTCAGTCAACGAGTTATAAATATCGCAGAGTACCAGGTTTAAATGAATTGATTAGTTTTCGGTGCTTTATAAGAGAATATCCTATTTATTGAAATTTTAAAGCATTGTTTATCATAGTCCTCTGCGAAGTTTTCTTCAAGATTGACGCTCCTTATACTTGTACATACATACATATAAATATCTAGTTGCTTGCTAGCACATAAAAGTATTTACAAAAAAAACTTATACATCAAAATGCTTGGACTGATATGTTTTCAAAAATGGGAGTGGGAAGTGGAGTGCAAAATCTTTTCCAAAAACGTGAATGTGCATGTAAGCAGTGCAAATGTGCATTAAGTTAAGTTGTAATATCACCAAATCGTGCTGGTGTAGGCTTACTTGCGCAGAAATTAATACAAGAATTAGGTGAACGGAAATTGTTTTGGTTTCCGGAACAACCGGAATAAATGAACGGAACACATGTTCCACGGTCGTCATCGTAGTACCAGCGTCTTTCTGAAGCTGTCGCCTTGGTGCAATTTCCAACATTTGGTGGCAACAAGCAGATAGCTACTCATAATCAGAAAATACAAACATTTTTTTTTAATTAAAGGCAATGAGCAGCGCGCGTAATTGAGTTTTAATATTACCTCGGTTAGCTGTGGGCTCCTTCCCTACAATACAAACCGACTGACATTCAGCTTTATCAACGAATCGATTTCCACTTCCTCCACAGCCACCGTAAGTAAATGGCTCGCAGGTTTGTGATACTTTATCAAAGTAAAATCTCGTTTCCCATTGTTTGCAGGAACCCACAACAAGTGGGTCATCGCAAACATCTATTCGTCATTAGTTTTATTTAGAGGCATCGTATATGTCTACTTACCAATTCCTTTGAACTGCCCGCATTGACGGTCGCATTGTTCTCTGCTTTCAAAGCGATTCGCATTACCGTTGCAGCCTGTATAGTAGAAACCTTCGCATTGCTTAGCTTCTTTGTTGTAATACCATGAAAAAACGTTGTCTCTGCAGTTACCCGTTTCTAGAGGAAGATCACATTGATCGTCAGCCTATGGAATCAAAATATCTATTTGAGACAGTTCGAAGGATATTGTATATAAGTGGTATGATAGATGTAAAACTCACAAACTCCACCTTAGGTGATTTTGTAAAAAAGGGAAATAAATTTCCAAAGGCACATGCAACGATGCATTACTGTATAACTGAATGAATTTTTAATATCAATTATTTTTGCAAATTTACTATTTAAATCAAAAATAAATACTCTTTATATTTATAGGAAATTTTTTTTATTTTAATATGAATATTACGACTTTTGCAGCTTAACCGTGGCGTTTTGAAAGTTATGAGATTGGATATTGTGAGTTTTGGCACTGTACAGGGTATTTTACGCTTTTAAAATTATTTTAAATCTATGCAATACATTCATAAAAAATAGGATTATTTCGTATTTTGATAGTTTTTTTATTTGTAACATCACTAACAAATTATTAGTTGGTAATGTACATATGTACATTTTCTTAAACTTTTAGTTCTGGCAGCTCTGACTATGCCTCGTATGTAACAGCAGGTATTTTCTTTTGAAACCTGTATCCCTATGAATTCAAGGGATTCCTTAAAATATGGGACCTAGCAATAGCTTTCATAAAGCAATAGATGGATAATCGTATTAGACCAACCCTAGATGTGCAAGCTCTGCACTATCGTTCACGTTAAATACATTCGAATTTTATGATATGAATCTGCATATTCATATGCATATGTACATGTATGTATGTACAAAATGTGCATAAAGTTGTTTTATTATTTTCGTCAAATAAAAGGAAGGATGTCAAAGAAGAGGAAGAAAAAATATGCTTAACTTAAAATCAGAAAAAAAAAATTGATAAAATAAAATAAAACGCTTTGCTTTCTTTTCTTTCAGTTTCTTTTTTAAAAATAATACATACAATACAAGCTAGATTTATATTTACCGTATGGCTATATCCTTCTGTGTGAGGTGCTTCTTCTTCAGGGTGGGTATTTTGACAATAATCCATGCACTCTTGTTCAGTGAAGAAATTATTTCGATTGCCGCGACAACCACTGAACTCAAATTCATGGCAACGTTTACTCTGTTCATCATAATGCCAACGAGTGTTATTCTCATTACAACGCCCATAAACAGGCGGCAACGAACAAGTCGAATGTACATGGAAGCAGTTGTTTTCGCATTCTTCCTCCGAGTTAAAGTTATTGCTGTTACCGCCGCAGCCTCTGTAAATAAATTGATCGCAAATGCCCTCATCTGCATTGTAGAACCACCGAGCAACATATTCATCACAGTCACCAGCTTCAGCGGGCTGGAAACATTTTTCTTCATCTCCATGTACCGCAGTATTTTCTGGAGCAGGTCTTTGTTCCACAGCAGGTCTTTGTTCAACGGCAGGTCTTTGTTCCACAGGGGGTGGCTGTGTTGGACGCTGTTCAGGCTGACGCGTAGTTTTTGGCTCTTCAGGCTTTCGCTCGCATCGTCGGGAGCACTCTTCTTCTTCCGCAAAGTTATTGCCATTACCACCGCATCCACCGTAATAGAATTGTCGACAACGTCCATCCTTGGTGTCCCAATACCAACGTGGAGTATAGTTTTGACATTCACCAACCTCCGCTGGTATTTCGCAAACATCCTTGTCTATGGTATGGAAACGGTCAGAAGTTTTATTACCAATTTGTCCTTTTACATTTCCTGTCAACAATGAACAGAAAATACGTAACATCGAAAGCCAATCTCACCTATTTTTTTAGGACAATGCTGCTCACAAGATTCTAATGCTTGGAAATTGTTTTTATTTCCCCCGCAACCAGTATAGTAAAATGGCAAACATTTTTGATCACTTTCAGAGAAGTGCCAACGTGCATGATTACCACCACAACCGCCACTTTCTTTAGGAAGCGCACACAAGTCTATGCATTTGTTGAAACAAAAATAGCATGCAAACAACCACAAAGCAAAAAAAAAAAAAAGAAATGCAACACATACAAAAAGAAGTGTGAAATAAAGGTTAAGAAATAAACGAAAATTACAAGGTGAGGAACAAGACGGAACAACGACATTGCTCCCCAACGGTTACAACGATATTACATAAAATAAATGAAGTGGCAAACCTTTATGTACACCAGGTTGTCTACAATGATAGTTGCATGCATGTTCTGTAGCGTAGTTGTTTTTATTGCCCTTGCAACCGCCATAAGTGAACTGGCGACAAACATCAGTCTCATTGTCATAGTGCCACCTCTCGAAATTGCCTTGACAAGGTCCTTGATCCACTGGCTGCTCACATGTTGCTACAATATTTACAATACACACATATTTTAATATATTCTTAATAATGCGAAGCACTTACGTAGACTATCTGCCACAGAACATTGTGCCTTACACTCATCAAGACTGTCAAAGCGATTGCTAGTGCCATAGCATCCACCATAATTAAATTCCTCACAACGACTTCTCTCTGAATTAAAGTACCATTTCTTTTGGAAGCCTGGACATGGTCCAGCGCTCTTAGGTAATAGACAAGTATCTTTGCCCTTGTATTCCTGACAAGTGTCTCTACACGCAGCTTCGGTTTCAAATCTATTTCCATTACCATCGCAGCCGCCATACCAAAAACGTGCGCACGCTCCGTATGATGTATCGAAAAAGTATTTGATGGTGAAATTGCTACATGTTCCTGTTTCTTTTGGTAATCCACATGCTTTCTGTGGAGATTCCTGAATAATCTCACATCCTTCAAACTTATCCCCTTGAGCTTCAGTGGTACCATCGGGGCAACATCCAAATTTACTTTCAGCGCAGGTGCACCCTTCGAAGTTTGGTCCTTTGGCTGGTGTTTTTTCGTCTGAGCAACACTTATATTGTGTTTGCGAACAGTGACAACCATAATGATGGGGACCTTGTGGTATAGTTACACCATCGGGGCAGCATCCAAATTGCATTGTATGACACGGACAACCGGCAAATTTCTCACCTGGTGATGGCGTAAGTTTATCTGGACAGCATCCAAATGGACTTGATTCACAGCCGCAACCGTCGTTATTGTAGCCACGAGCAGCAGTAGTGTTATCTGGACAACAGCCATATGGAGTGTATTTGCAATCACAATCTTGGAAGTTGGGTCCTCTTGCAGCGTTAATATTGTCAGCACAGCAACCAAACTGAGTATTTAAGCAACAGCCTTCGCCTAATGCGCCATGAGCAGGTGTCACACCATCTGGACAACAGCCAAAAGGTTCTTGGGTGCACGAGGCACATCCTTCCTCATTTGGTCCACGAGCTGATGATTTTCTGTCCCGACAACATCCATATAAAGATTTTGAACAATCCTTTTCGTCAACAATGTCGCAGCCCATAAAGTTCTCACCCTTGGCTGCTGTTTTACCGTCTGGGCAGCATCCAAACTTGTCAAAAGAGCATGACTTAACTGTCTTTATTGTAGTTGAACTTTCCGCTGTGTCAGTTGAACTTTCCGCTGTGGCACCTGACTCTTCTGTTATATCGGAAGAACTTTCAGTGACGTCCGACAAAGCACTGCTAAGGGTTGTTTCATCGGTTTCTTCGTCAGGGGTGACGGTGGTTGTAGGTGGCTCGGTGGTTGGTTCAGGGCACCCTCCATTGTCTTCATCTTCAGAGGGTGTAAAGTTATCTGGGCAACAGCCGAATAAGGTTTCCGCACATAAAGATTTCGGACATCCTTTGTTGTTTTTACCAAGGGCTGGTGAAAGACCATCCAGACAACAACCAAATTCTGAATCTGAGCATGTTTTGATGACTGGACATCCTAAGCCGAAAGGTCCTTTAGCTTGAGTTTTCCTATCAGGACAGCATCCGAATTTGGATGATATACATTTTTCTTTTTTCGGTTTCTTAGGCTTACATCTTTTTGGTTTTGATTCTCTATCTAGTGCAGCTTCAAGAGTGTTGGGAGTTGTTTTTGCTAGCTCCTCGTTTGTAATTTCTGATGCCTCTGACGACCATATATCAACTGTGGTGTCGTCTACTGTTGAAGCGGTTTGAGATTCATCAGTCACTTCTGTTGTGGTGATATCTAAAGAACTTGTTTCTTCAGAAACTGAAGTAGTTCCGTCGTATGTTGAAGAGAAATCATCGGAAGTACTTGATTCTGAAGTCACAGGCACATCGGTTGTGGTCGATGACCACTCAGAAGTTACATCAGTTTCTGAAGTTCTTACGCCATTATCACCTGTCGTACCTGATGACGTGCTACTTTCTGTGCTTTCATCTGTTATAACATTAGTTGAGTCCGTAAGGCCAGGTTCAGTAGGAACGGAACTGCTTTCAGAAGTTTCACTACTTGAAACATCAGTTGTTATATCTGTACTGCTTTCAGTAGTAGAGTGAGTATAATCTTCAGTACTTACTGAACTGTCAGAAGTAGCATCGCTAGTTTTTGCAGAGTCTTCTGTGCTTACATCAGTTGAACTAGATACTTCATTTGTAGTTGTTTCCATGGTGGCATCAATCGTTGTTTCGGTTTCTGTACTGCTGCCTGATGTTGTTTCTGTACTGATACTTGATGTTGCCTCTGTACTGGTGTCTGATGTTGTTTCAGTACTACCATCCAATGTTGTTTCCGTGGATCCGTTCGACGTTGTCTCAGTACTGCTCTCTGATGTTGTTTCTGTACTACTTTCTGATGTGACTAATGTACTACTGTCTGATGTTGTTTCCGTGCTACTTTCTGTAGTATCTGTGCTACTCTCCGAAGTTGTTTCTGTGCTACTTTCTGGTGTTGTTTCCGTGCTGCTGTCTGGAGTTGATTCTGTGCTAATTTCTGATGTGGTTTCAGTAGTGCCATCAGAGGTTGTTTCAGTACTGCCGTCAGAGGTTGTTTCAGTACTGCCGTCAGAGGTTGTTTCAGTATTGCCGTCAGAGGTTGTTTCTGTACTGCTGTCAATTGTTGTTTCTGTACTTCTATCCGATGTTGTTTCTGTGCTTAGATCAGATGTTGAAGATGTACTTTCTGTTGTGCTCTCCTCTGAGTTTTGCGCGGTCGATGATTCTAATATTGTTGATGAGCTATCAGAGGATGAAGTTATTTCCGTAAATGAAGTTGATGCATCACTGATACCAGTTGATATATCACTTGTGTCACTCAAGCTTGTGGTAATAGCATCTGTACTGCTTGACACATCTGTAGAATCCGATCGAGTCGAATCTCCTAAAGTTGAAGCGGATGCAGAATCTTCAGTTACAGAAGTCGAAATGGATTCAGATGATGATTCACTTGATGTACTTATACCAGGACTAGACTCCTGGCTCACTTCTGTAAATTGATCCGAAGTCTGTGTCAACTCAGTAGTATCTTGTATAGAAGATGACTCTGTATACTCAGAGACTAAGTTTTTAGTTGTTAAGTCATCTTCGTCGTCATCACCACTACCTTCACTAACATTGATAGTGGAACCAATTGTTACATCTGAGTCTTCTCCAGATCCTTCGACAGTGGTTTCAGGGAGATCAGTTGAGACATCAAGCGTCACGTCTCCATCGTCTATGCTGGGAGCATCACTAAGCATAAGGTCGTCCATTACCAAGGAAGAAAGTGTAGTGAGATCTGCATCTAGCTCAACTCCTTCGCCGAGTTTAAGATCTTCTTTACGTTTTATTGGAAGGAGCTCGACTCCAAAGTCTTGTTCATCATAATCCTCGTCGCATTCTTCATCACTATCTTCATCCTCTTCAATTGATCTGCTTGTGCTATCAATTGGAATTGTTTCATCATCAGTGCAAGCCTGGTTGTTACAATTTTCTGAACCAAATTCAATTTTCGATTCTTCACAGGTTGAAACTTGAGTACCGTTAGCTAAACAAAGTACCTCACGTGTTCTTTGGCCACCACCACATACCTTGCTACATTCACCCCAAGGTCCCGTGAACCATTCGCCAGGACATTCACTTTCTTCACCTTCACATTCTTGTTCACTTTTTGGTTTGTCGGATGCTTTACACTTGGAATCGTCAGTAGCAGGGGTAACTGAAGTTCCATCAAATTCACCACACAAAACGATACGAGCTTGAATTCCCTTCCCACATTTAGCGGAGCACTCACTCCACTGCGATGTAAACCACTGGGTTTGGCATTTTGTTGACTTACAAGGTCTCTCAAGTTCAGGCTTTGCTAATGAACAAAATTTTTCGTCGTATACTTTTCCAGATTTTGCACCACATATTATTGTTCGGGTTTCTTTTGTTTGGCCGCACTTTTCACACTATAAATTTATACGAGGATTAAGTTTTTATATTAAGTAATTATTTGATTATCTCACCCCACTCCATTGTGAAATTATCCAGTCTACACCCTCACAAGGAGTAAGTATACACATCTCTTCGGTGTCGGGTTTTTCTTCTGCGCACTCATCTTCCGGCAAAACTTTTTTCCTGCCATTTTCCTCTTTAAAGCATGTCACCTTTCTTGATCTTTTACCTTCGCCGCAAAGCTTATTACACTGGAATTAGAAGAAATAGAGTTTAAATGCTTGTTAATTTATTAAGCTGAATGACGTACTGGTGTCCACGGACCAGTGTGGAATTTCGGACAATTTTCTATGTCCCTATTACACGCCTGTGTGTCAGCAGGTTTATTTCCAACAGCCTTCAAACATACACTGTCCTCAACAACACTAGCCACCCTAAGAAGATATTTATATATGAACTTACATACATATGAATGGATAGAAATAATATTGTTTTTTTTTTTTAACTTCATACCCATTTGGTGAAATTCGTTCACAAGTCACTGTCCTATTCTGAAGACCATCTTTGCCACAGACTTTTGAACATTTGCCCCAGATTCCCTCTACCCAGTGTGGAGCACATTCTTCCATGCCACATGGTTGAGTTTCACTTGGCTTGGAATTGGCATCACAAAGACTCTCATCCACTTTTTCCAATGTAAGTCGGTTATTGCAAGTCACATTTCTGCTTTGTACACCGCCACCGCAGGATGCACTGCATGGACCATATTCCATGTGCGTCCAAGAGTACGTGTCTGGAAAATTTTTAGTAACTGTCTCCGGAATGCTGTATTCATATTGGACTCCTACGTTGCGATCTTGAATAAGCATCACAACATATATAGATTCCGTAGTTGGTCCACTGCAGGTCAACTGATCAGGTGCTGCAAAACCTGTCGGCTTTCGTTGATAGTGCCACCATGATCCCGCAAAATGCATTGGACGTGGAAAATCTATTCGCCAATTGCCATTTAAATAATAATGACCCGTTAGGTTTCTACATGCTAAATAATTATTTGATGGCGCTATCTCTTTGAGAACAATATTTGTAGCTCCATTTGGAATTAAAAGTATATCATTGTAACCTAAAATGAAACGCTTAGTAGATCATAATAAAACACTTATTCTCGATTATAATACCTGCGGCCAAATTATTTGTCTCGAACAAACCAGAAATTGTTTTGCAGGAACTACCATCCCCAGCACATTTTCTGCATTTATCCTCGCGAGCCTTTGAACCTAACATCATATCACAGCCAACTGGTTGGCATTCACCATCTACGCATACATCAAGAGTCTTGTCATTACATCTAGTACCATCGATGACTTTTGCCTTATGCCGATAATAGAAACGTTCGCCCCTCGGCATACAATTTAATTCGCATGGGTTTGGAGCATTTGTGTATGGTACCCACTCGTAACGTACCCCATCAAAAGGAACGCTATCGAATCTAGAGCACTGCTGGGCACGGAAATCTGGCTCTTCTTCTGTGCAATCCTTTACAAATAAGATATTATTTTAAAACAAATTATGTATATACAATAATCTTATATACATAGTAAGTAGATAGAAGGGTAAGGATTTCACACAAAAAATATAAAAAACAACATTCCATATATGTACATACATATATACAAATGTTTACTAAAACTAAATAAAACTTTATCATTTATAAATCGTATTGTAATAGAAATCAATTCAAATTGTGAGGGTTCTAGCGAAATCCACTTTAACCACTCCGAACCGTCCAGAAAAATAAATTCAATTTTGGAAGCTGGAGTAGCCAAGGCCTATAACCCCATCAATCCGTGAAACAAGTATCGCGACATCATTAAACAGAAATCACCACAGGTTCAGGTGCTGAGTATATCTGAAAAAGGTGACAGGAAAGGCACAGTAACAAACGCTACAGCGAGCCGAGCTCCGCAAAAGAATCTAGCCAGAACAAGAGAAGAAAAGAAAAACCTCTGAAGAAAGACAAAGAAGAGACTATTCGGAGTTTCCTAGCACAAGGAAATTAAAGAGTGGCGCGAGAGGAATAGGAGTATGACTTTTAAGGGAATCAAGTCACTGTTGCACAGAGCATTGTAGAATAAGCAGCACTTCCAACGATTGCTGAATAGGCCTGATGTTAATGGAGTGATAAAAAACAACAAGGCCGCGCGCTGGCTCGAATGGTTTATTAACAGAGCTTTTAAAATGCGACGCTGATGTTAAGTACATGTGCCAAATCATCAATCAAGTTTGGGAAGACGATGGTATGCTCAAGAAAAGCCATCCAGACATAAATATCGCATATAAAAACCTATTTTACATACTGTGAAAAAGTCTGAATCCCTTCTGCAACACACTTAACGGCGGTGTTCCACCTTGTGTTTTCTTATTTTTGTCCGATTCTGTCGTTTTGAGGTTCCTGGCTCATCGAGGAACCATTCTAAAAACCAAACTTAGTCCGGGTTAGGTTGTAGTGTCTGCCAGCTGAAGCGAACACATTTGGAACAATGATAGGTCCGTTGTAATACCACATGGATCTTGGAGAACTTGGAACTTCTGATGAAGCGTAGAAGACTTGATTTGATCGCCTAGATCATTGTAGAAGAAGGGCAGGTCCATATAGCTTCTGCAGAAATCGGCAAGACATAAAGCCTACCTATTAGGCAGTGATGACATCTATAGTAGCGCTGATATCCAATCTCTTGAGGGAAATCAAATCCTTAGAGCGTTCCAGATCCAGCTTAAGCCAAATCAGTTGTATCACCTGTCCACCTAAGATTTGTCCTTGAGAGAGCATCTCGCTTAGTTTTGAGTTTACATGTAGAGATGGGTATGCCTAAGGTAACATATTCTGGTAAAATGGGCACCTTTGTTTCATATCTAGCGAGTTCATCAGTCTTACAGTTCCCTGGAAAGTAGCGATTTATTTATTGTAGTTCCCGGGGACCAGCACGTGGAAGCAAGTACTTTGTTATGAAATTGACTATTGCCCTACTGCCTAATAGCTAATTTTAGGAGGCATTGGACGGTGTCGACAGTGAATTTACTAGGTTTTCCTTGCGCAGAAAGATGTCTTTGATAAATTAGTAGTTTTATCAAGGCAACTTATGATTTTAGATCCAAAAAGAGATTCGACAAGTCTGCATTCTTTCACTAATATTGTTTTTACTGGTGACATAGCTCTATTTCTGTCTGGTTTCTTCTATTTCCCTTGATTCCCTAAACCGTATTTTAATTTTTTTAAGTGATTAACACTTCAAACCAAAAATAATCGATTCCGTTTTACAATTTTTTGCACGGAAGCCAAAGAGCTATCTGAATTATCGTCCATGGATGAAGCAAGTACAGTAAAAAAATTACAAAAAAATACGCTATGCGGGTTTATGGTGTAATCAATCGCTTGGAAAGCCGAATGATAAACATACATACATACATATGTACGTACTTAAATCCTGACGTTTTTTTTTAATACTTCCATAGTTTAAATTTTACCTGTGTATTGCAGGAGAAGTACTTTCGAGATCCGCCACTACATTGTCGTGCTCCATTTGATCTACATTCAGAAACTCATAAACAAATTGAAAATAAAATCTTCATTATTGAAGACTTACCCATAACGTAAGCACTCCCTTGTTTGAAACGCAACTCCACCGCCGCACGATCTTGAGCATTCCGAAGGTGTACTCCACTCACTCCATTCATCTGGGGCGCCTTCTCCATTAGGAACTATAAAGCTTTCTGGTAGATACATGTGAGCACCATTTTGTCGTTTATGTCTTTTGCCATGCTGTGTATGGAAGAAATTAAAAATTAACATGTACTAAGGTAGGTATGTTTGCAAAAAATTATTAGCAGACACACTTACATATCTTGAATATGACGAGTGTATTAGTGCAAGAAAAATGAAAAATACCAAGGCCGTTGATCTGCAAAAAAAAAAAAATTCAAATTTTTATTATCATTATTTATAAAATTTAAATAAATTACAAATTAAGGTCACAAACTATGGCACTAGTAACCAGCGCTTACGGCCAGTGGTACAAAATGAAATTAAAATTAAATTACTTTGATATGGGCAATTCTTCAAATGAACAAATAAGGTGTCTTTGGAAAAACAGTTCTATGCATATGCATAGAAACTATGCGTAGAAACTAGGCTAATGCGTAGAAACTAGGCTAGATCCAAACTTACACCAACCTTATTGCCTTCATTTTACGACCATTTTAAAGAAATTACTGAGGCATATTCAGGAAACCGTGGTCGCCGTGGGTCGGTGGTTAGTGTGTTGGACTGCTGACCGAGCAGCGTGGGTTCAAGCGCCAGCCAGGAACACCAAACATTTTTCGCGGCACCACATCTCGTCGAGGAATGACAAGCCTACGAGAGTATAATCTGTCATGAAAGAGCTTCTCACTTTGCCGTTTGGAGTCGGCAATAAACTGTAGGTCCCTTCCATTTGTGCGAAATATGTAACACGCACAATATAAATGGTTGCGAGAAGCTAGGCCTTGGCTCATCCCGAGCTGTCGCGCCAGCTACACACACATTCAGGAAATCGAAATTGTAACGGCAAATTTGTATTAACATTATAGCTTATTATTAACAGAAATATCAAATTTAAACTACAAACTGCAAAATAAGCCTAGTTTGCAAAACTACGCAAAACAAACCAATTTTACGGCTTTTACGGCTTTTAAGGCTTTTACGTAAAATAGAGCTAAACGAGATACATACATACAGTGAAAGTCGTTTTTAACGACCTCGCTTATAACGACGATTCGGTTATAACAATCACTTTTCCTTCACTTGATTGGTTTCCTTTTTTTTTCAAGTACTATGTATATCGTCGGATATAACGACCTCGCTTATAACAACGCGTCGGATATAACGACCAATTTTTGAAAAGAAATCAATTCCTGTCGTCGAATGAGATGAAAATGAAAGAAAACACAAACATATTTGCATCTGAATATTTCTTTTTCATTCTTGTGATTTTACTTTGGACAGCTCTAACGGTTTGTTGCGTCGCCGACAGTCGTTTTACTTTGTGTGGCTCTGTATCTGTTGAATATTATTGCAGTTTATTTAATTTGTCGCCGTCTTTTTGTCTGTAAATGTTCGTATTTTTTTCCGAATACTTCTGGAGGGCAGTCGGATATAACGACCGCGTTTGTTCGGTCCCTTCACCGTCGTTATATGCGACTTCCACTGTATATCCAAAGATTGACTTATGCTGAAGATTTGGATACACTGAAAATAATCAGCGATCAAAACGAGACGCGTGCAATATTAGTTATTCGATACGTTAAGCTGCTGAAACAGCAACTAAGTATCAGCACCTATCAGACAACAATGATATATGAAATTTTCCGGACATATGTACATATGTATAATCTGTATAAATATGTGTTATCTATTTTTGTACAAAATACAAAATGCCGATCTTTTTACAGTTCTAAGTTTATGTGGCTTCGAATGTTTCTCGTTTGGATTTCAATTTATTTTGTAACAAAAGAATTCACAACAACCCACTGCACTACGAACAGGAGTAAAAACTAATTAAATACATGAACATATTTGTAGTACTTCCTATCCGCTTCATACGCAGTATCAAATCATTAAGAAATACCTTCTGTCCAAAGGCATCATAAAAATGTTCATCATCTTAAAGGCAATGCAACTATCAAGTTTCGGTTATGTGGTTGGACGAAGTAATAATCACAACGAACCGCAACATAAAAAATGCAACCCACAATGCTGCAGTGTTCGCTTAACTTTTCTGTAACGTCCACCTCGCAATGCCCAGTCAAGAAGTACCTGCTGAGTATTCAATTTCGAACAGATTTTAAACTGGGTCACCGTTATCAACATATCTGCTAATTTTCTTTCTCACAATCGGAAGTTTGGGAACTAATTTAAGAGCATTCAGTGGCTTAAAATGGTAACACTTAAATTCATATGACCTTTCTGCCAAATGTATCATTTTTGATTCTGTTGTGAAATCCACACAAGTGTGGAGAATAAATGAGGACGAAACTGAAAAGTTCATAGAATGCGATATAACAGGGTTGCCAAAATTACACATTGGTACACTTACATATGTAAATCGAATGCCGTGTTATCATATCTAGATACACGGCTAACAAAAAGTAGCTACTATACGAATTAAGAATAAGACCGGTGAATAATGGTTGTCTTTTGCAAGCGCAAGCACATAGCGTATCGATACTTCAGTAACCCAATCGTGCAATTGTATCAAGTTATTGAAAGGACGGAAGATGTCGAAAGAGTAGTACTAGGCTACTAGAGTATAAGACCTCGTGAGTTCGAAAGCAGAATTCAGTATTCCTAACTATCCTACAATTTATTTACAGGACTCCTTTAGTTACAGAAAGATCCCTTCTTATTTAAAATAAGGTGCGAAGTTTTTGGTATAAATGTCCGATTTAAAACGTTCGACTCCCTTTTCATTCGTTCTGTCGTCCCTCCTTTTCATTGTGTATTTGGATTTGATGTTACGGCGACGAATGGTTCAAATTTTGAGACTCGAAAATAAACAATCTGATTTCCACTGAAGACTTAGTTATCGTTGCATACCCCCAACTCGGTTTCGAAGATATGCCATGGAACCCGTGCCATCAGGTAGGCCTCCCCTGGGTAGACCCAGGAAGACATGAATGGCCCAATTGCGAAGATTTTCCTTTGCACATAAAGAGGTAGCTCCTGATGATTTACACCCATGTTCTGCATTCCACTTTTTGTGAATTCAACCACAAAAAGTGAAATCATGTGTTCTGCAAACCGAATGAAATTACAAATTGCGGATTGTATGTTGGTGTTCTGCATTTCACTCGAAATGGCACTAGTGAATTCGTTTTTCGAATGTGGAAATTGGTGTTCTGCATTTCGAAAAATCTTTGCTTTCATGTGAATTGAATTCACATGCCTTTGTAAAAAAATTTCCGTGTTAGCTGTGATCATTATTATTATTAGTGGGGAGCGGTTTGTCCACTCTACCACTGCGGTCTCATATAGAGGCCTATTGAGCTTTCCCATGAGTTTAGAGCAGTTTGTCTCTCCGGGGGGAGCGTGGCAAGCACCGTTGGTGAAACGAGTTTACTGCCTAGAGTCCGGTTTCTCGCTGCGAATTCTCTCCATTCGGTTTTCTTCTCGATTTTTACCGATAGAATACAGCAAAATAGCATCCATTTTAAAAAAAAAATATTTTGTTCAATTTTTAATTCACTTTCACAAGAACAACCTAGCTTTTAACTGAAAATCTGAAATAATTTTGAAATGATTTTAAATTTACAGCTGATTTTGTCATTTCAAATAAAAATTCGAAGTGGATTCAGAAAATTCGACTTTATTCGGAATCCAGAACATCTTATTTCATTTCGAGTGGAATTGAAATTCGATTTCAATCCACTTTCACGTGAAATGCAAAACTGAGAGGTCATATAAGTGAGACTTCCCTGTACTAGATAGTCACTGCTAGCTTAATTCATTAAAAAATTAATTAAAGCTACAAAGTATTTAAATGACACTCATTTTTCCTGGTTTTATTTCGCTATTGAAATGAGCCATTGCTAAGCCGGATACGTGGTCTACTGAACTTGTTACATGATGCATCAGAATTATTCAAACCGAATTAGCAAGTGGTTTTTCATATGATCAAAAGCGCACATGCTTTGAAGCCAATAACTTTATACATTCGCAAATTTCAACTCAGTTGAGTCTACATTGTACTTAAGTTTACCCACAGTTGTTTGTAGAAAAACATTATTTTAATTTCTCTTTTTAATTATTCAATTATTGTAAATTTTGTAGTTTAATTTATTCGTTATAGAAATGATTTTGTTCTGTAATTTGTTAAGTTATGAACTTGTAGATAAATAAATAAATTAATAAAGCGCGGTCTATGATCAAAAAAAAAGCTCTTCTTCTCCTTCTAAAACATTCTCTTAAATCCAGCTGTTTTTACTTAAAGGGAAAACCTGCAATGAAAGACATACTTTGAGCGGCAATTAAAGAGATGAAAGTAGTTTTATCCAAAAAGAACTCAAAAAAAAAAATCATTGCTCCAAGTAGGCATGGAAATTAAATTGCCTCCCGCATCTTACTTAAATAGATTCTAATGTCAAAGATTAATAACCGTGATCTTTTTTAAAATCTAATTATGTGTGTGGACAAGTGTTTTACTCTGCTCCAGCTAACAACCAACCCTGGGAATCGCTCGATGGAATGTACTTCAAATACCATCATTTGTAGTTTCAGTTTGTTCTGAATTTACATACATATGAGAACATAGCATCTATTTTAAATAGCGTTATTTTGCAGATGATTATAAGTATATATACATATGCACATACATGGTTATTTTCTTTTTTAGACTTACTCTGTCAATAAGACTTGCATAAGTGAAATTGAAGAAATGTTTATTTTTAGAAAATTTCTTTACATAATTTTAGACTGCTTCAGGACTTCCATCAACCACAAATGCGGTCGACGACCTAAATCGAATTGTGTGTAAACACACCCAGCCATCTTTCTCTAATTGAACAGACAATGAAAACTCTTACGGGAACAATTTCATGTATTATGCGATAATACCAAGCTTTTCGCATTTTGTGTAGAAATTAGCACAAGCGTTTAGAGACACAATGCAACTACTTCTTGCACTAAGAATTTAAGAAAAAATATTTCGGCACGGCTGGCCACACGTTGAGGGCCAAGGCCTAGCTTTGTGCAATCATTTGTATTATGTTTAAAATGGGTATGCGGAGAGTCGGAGACACAAAATTGTTGTCGTTGACTTCAAACTGCGAAGTGATAAATTGGCAAATTAAGTTGGCCGAATATATTTTTTATTTCATTTTACAACAAGCGTAGCGCTACTAAAAAGCCTCTACACATATCCTTTATTCTTCGGAAGTTAGGAGAGTTAAGTATTTGTCGAAGGACTTTGTAATGAAAAAAGAGATAGCCAATATATATATGTAAATACGTAGACAAGACTTTTCACGGAGCAGTTTAAAGAAAATAAATTGACAGAAAAAAAGGACCTTCCGGCACCAACCGTAAAAGATACATACGTGAATTTCATTTGTCGTCGATAGGAATAAATAAATAAATACCTGGCGCGATAGTTCGGGATGAGCTAAGATTAGCTTTTCGCAACCATTCATGTTGTGCGTGTTACCTTATGCGCACGAATAGAAAAGACCTACAATTTATTGCCGACTCCGAACGGCGAATTAAGAAGCTCTTTCATGAAGGAGTATACTCCCGCAGGCTGGGGCTTGAACCCAAGCCGCTCGCACAGCAGTCCAACGCACTAACCACTGAGCCACGGCGATAGTAATGTATTAAGTAATTTTATTACTACCTTCTTAAATGCAGAAAACAAATCTTAACGTCAAAGAAAAAACTTACTATCGACCAGAATTCAATAAAAATAATGATAGCTTTTAATATTAGTGATTGAATAACTTGTGTTTCAACACACAATCACAATAACAATAAACGTTTAAGTGTTATTCTTTAATTAATAAATAACCCAATTAGAAGTTCTAAAACAAATGTACATAGTTTAATACATAAGTTAAAAAAATCTTCTTACTAATGCTAAACATTTTCAATCCATGTGAACATAAAAAGAAACTAAAAATAGATTCAATCCAATAAATCACCGAACATGCGAAAATTTAAATGGTTTCTTCAGCTATTCGCTAAAAATGAGGTGTTAACGTTTAAATGTGGCATCTATTCTAAGTTCCAGTCGAATTTCGATAAGCATGTTAAGTTCAAATACTTATTGGAACAATTTTAGATAATTGCATAGATGAGTTTTGTAACGTATTGGCTGGTAATTTTATTAAAAAAATATATGCATATCTTGGAACTTATTGCATTCACATTTGTTTGTATACCTATATATGTGGTATACATTGAATAAGATTAGCAGTAAAAATTGCTTCCAACTGATTATATAAGTATTTAAAGGAAATTACATACTTGATCCTACGTTCTTTATTTTACTTTTTGTTATAACATGGATTTTAGTTTGTTATTTTAGTTTTAACTTATGTTTTGATTGTTGTCGTTATAATTGAAATACTATCCAAATGATGCTATTAATTTAATTTAATTAGATACAATTTTAAAATTTTCATTTGAAGGCGAATTCAAGCTACTTTTTCTACAATGTACATATGTATGTATGTACAGTGCTCAATGATTCACAAACGTAAGCAAATTTTTACTATGTAACTTCTTGTGTGTATAAATGTGTATTAATGAACTTTTAAATCATGCCACCCAGCTGGATGGATCATTTTCCAGTGAATTCATTTATAAATATTTATATTATACCCTTTGCAAACTCAAAGCGTAAGTAAATTTTTTCTTACGTACTTTTAATGCAGTACTTTTGTCTCGTACTCTTTATGAAAAGTCGCACTGCATTGTATTGAACAATAAACAATTACCTAATGAGACGGTAATATGTGGGTTTCAAAATATTGAGACGATCATGTAGACTGTTTATATTAAGATAAAGTAAGCAAGCAAATTTAAATGTCAATGAAGTATCAATATCAACATAAAGTAAGCAGACACGTGAATTCCTTCGTATACTTAGTTAATCTTCGATATGTACATACATACATACCATAGTAGCAGAAAAACAATATCATACTAAAAAAGATCGATATTTAGTTGCAATAAGAACAATTGTTAAATATTGTAAAGTTCTGTGCGAAAGTTTATTTTTTTCTGTTCTTCTTCAAAGTTATTAATCAACAAAAGTTTTCTTGGCAAACAATTTGAACATGATCCCCGAAAATTGTAGTGTGGCCTTACCAATCCAATCGTTACGTACGCAGCACCAGTGTGGTAGAAAAACCGAAAAAAAGATATTTACAAGAAAGGTTTAACTAAGATCAAAAAGTATCTAGTGTATAAACACCGTGTGTAATGAAAACTGCTCCTTCTGCAGCATTGGAAGTTATGCTAGACCCCTTTATCTAGCAATACATTTCCTATATGCTACCTACATAGACAGACCCAATCCAGTTAAAGGCGTTGGATCTGGAATAGCGCGATTGGTAAAATAATATCCTGATGACCATTTAAACGTTTTCCTATCATAATTGTAATTGTAGACGTTTTTGTTTTTTGTGATACTGTAACAAATTAGAGACATATCTATTTAAGTACTTCAACCTTCAATTTTGAGAATATTTCAAGCGAGAAGACTTCCAATTTTTCATTTCCTAAAACATGAATCATACATATGTTGGCTCAAGCTAAATTTAGAAATTCGATCCCTCGTAGTTTTAAAATTAAGAAACCTAAGTATGTATGGACATACGCACATACATACAATACATACATATGTACATATGCAATGCATGCACTCATCTTAAAAACACCCCAACTTGTTTTTAGCGATATATGATAGTTCTTTATTGAAAGTCAATAAAAATATACATACATATGTATAACCAGGAATGAAGAGGTCTTCGGAATAGATCAAAGAACACTTACATACATAGGTATTCGATGATTTATGTGTGTTTTGAATGTTTAAAAATATCACCACCGATATCTGCGAAATGCACAAGGGCTATATACGAATTAATATACATACGTACATACATAATTTAATAACATAACCAGCCAACCCTAGAAAAAAGGTTAAAGCCCTTTTAAATTACAGAGCACGTTTGTATTTCAAAGGAACACAAACTAGGAACAAAAACTTCAAGATTCAGTTTTCAATAAAAAATTGTAATGAAAACTGGTTTAAAAGCAAAGGACAACTAATTCAGTTAACGTATTGAAAAGGAACCTGTTTTGCCAAAAATATTTTCTATAGTTACACTATGCTTGCACAAACAACTTGCTTAACGGCGTGTCCATCCACCTGAACCGTTGGTCTGCTTTATAGCCGGAGATCTAAAGCGATCCGTTTTTTTTACATTTCTTGTTCATAAAAAGATATATAGCTAACCGCACAATCGGTATATACTTATTTAAAATCCTGGATTCTTGGTACCATTAAAAAATTGCTTCTGGTATCTCAAGTTTGAGATGCCATTGTGGTAATTACATGGGATCATATGATCAAAAGAGTTAAGAGCGTTAGCAAAATAACTGAAGTGTGATGCTTATTGAAAATCATTTAGTCTACACAATAAATTTATCTATGCACAAATACAGTGGTGTGCGAAATAATAGGTGAAACATTTTTATTTTTTAATGAATGGTATTTTTCTAGAAGTATTGCCACCAAATGACGAAATATTATGTGGTAAAAAAAAAAAAGTCAAAGATAAATTTGTTGGAGTCAGATGGTCCAGGTTCAACTCCTGATATCGGAAAACACTTATTTCCCAAAAATAAATAAATTCGATCAACTGTGAAAGCCGAGGTTGACTCTACTCCTAAGTTTTAATATGTACTGTACATATGTATTGTAGTTCATCGTAGTATTTAATCTAAAAACGAAGAACCAGGCTCGTGAACTGATTTGTAAATTAAATGGCAATGTGATAGATATTTGTGTGGAAGGTAGATGCAATAAAAAGAACCATAATAAACTGACCATCGACTTAAGAATGGCATGTCTTTTACGAAAATAACTTTTTGTTCATTCATTTTATTACAAGCAGATTGTGTTTTATAAAGTCAAATTGGACCTTAAAGTAGTACTATCTGCATCTACAAGAGTTATACATACATACCCCGACTTTAATGTTTTTTTGTCTTCCAAGAACTAATAAAAAACACGTCTCATGTTCGAAAAGTATAAAACCTCTTTTTGTTTAATTACTACACAACCATATTTCGTACGCACGATCGTGAATGAAATGAAGACAAAGAATGTGTCCAAAATGTAAAGTAGAATAGAAAAATGTCTTTCGAGGCGCATAGCAACGCTTGTGCTAAGTGGATTTTCTATACGATAAACAACTCGATGTTGTACAGAAACTTTAATAAAAAAGAAGTTCGCTGGATAATTATAAAGTTCCATACATATGTATGTTTGCACGTACATACAGCTGTGTGCAAAACAATAGTTATATGGTAAACTTTTGATGAAATAAAATACAAACATAAATATATAGATATATTTGTCACTAGTTAATTTGTCAACTACAAGTGTTCGAATATAAACATAAGTCTTGAACTTCATATGCATTCAAAGCATTCATTTTGATATTTTTTACCACAAGACATCCTTTCTTATTTGTTCTTCTTCTTTCCGACACATCGTGCAATTGCAGAAAAAAAGTTCCCATTGTATAAAATAAGTGAATGGGTCATAATTCTTTTATACACTTTATCTATTTTACGATTGTCGTACAAATCATTGTATGAAACTCATTTCTTATTATATTTTAATACATACATATGTAGGTGTGGAAACGAAATGCGCAAGAATTATACAAGAAACGCGTCCCGATGCGAAGAGAATAATTATAATTAAATTAAAATAATTTTGCCAGTCGAATTAATAGAAGTGATGCAACGAATTATCAAATGGCTTCCTAGTTTGGTTTGAAAACGAGGTTTCGTAACCAAGTTAGAAAGGCGTGCTGGAAATAAGTCAATATGTATGTAAATAACCATTTCATATTATATGACGCATTTTGTTAATAATTATGAGCAGATCCGGTATTGGGAAAAAAGAAAAGAAATGAAAAGTAGCTGGTTGCGACAGCAAGGCCTAGCTTTCCGCAACCATTTGTTACACTTTTCGTACGAATGGAAGGGACCTACAATTTATTGCCGAGTCCGAACGGCAAATTGAGTAGCTTCTCTATGACAGATTATACTACCGGCTTGAGCCCACGACGTTCGCCCAGCAGTCCAACGCCCTTACCACTCAGCCACGACGACCATTGAGACATAGGAAAAGATATGCAGGTTAGAAACCCCAATCGTATAAAGATTACTTTAAGGCAACTGAACTGAAGAGGTATGCAACTATGTTTTATTTCGCAGCCTGTGGACAAAATTATATGAATATAGATCTAGAAGCTTATTAGAGGGGGCCGTACTTTAAGAGTTGTATTGACATGACACTGCGCCATAGTCACTGGGTTAGCGTCCAACGCACCTGACCATTGGTCATTGGTTTGAAGAAAGATATTGTACTAAAGTAGAAATACTCAAATGACCTCAATACAAGTAATCTCATAATTCACTTCGTCACAAACCTAACTTAACCTAACCTAATGTCAAGTCAGATGTGGGTTAGTGAGACAATTCATAATGACGACATAGGGCATCATATCAGTCGTTTTCGGAAAATATAAATAAAAATACGATTAAATAGGCTCATATTTTAAGAAATTCCACCGCTAAACTTAACAGAATTTAATTAAAAATCATATTTGACAGCTATTGACCCGTAGTAATAATGAAAAAAATTCACTAGCCATAATTCATGCGTCTAATTAAGACAATACATACATATATACGCAGAGTTCATTGTTAAAACATTAAAGCGAACCGACGAATCAAAAAAAAAAATAGTGCAAACATTTAATGTTTGTACAGAAGATGATCTTTATAAAGTACATACACAAAGGAGATTGATTTTGGTTTGCATTGGTAGCATCGAGACAGTCCATCGCATATTTTGTACGTACAGTTTGAAAATTTCACACTGAAGAGGGTCCATTCAATTAGTGACATAATCGAACGTTCGCAATGCCGTAATGTTTGTTATTACTTATTTATTCATTCCGCATACATCTTTTGCAAAAAAAAAAAATAATTCAAATGATTTTTTAAGAAGTCACAAGCAGATATTATACATAGATATGCATGTATTAGTGCGTATGATTCGGAAACTTGCTCTTGTTTAGTTAATTTTTTATGGGAGTAAAACTCATACTAGTTTCTTGAATCATTGAGAACACATGCCAAACACTGCTTCATAGTCTGCTTTCGGTAATTGTTATGCCAGATAGAACGTTCAGTAAGCATGATTCGACTGGAGCTGAAATTCTTTGCACCGATCTGTTTAACAAATGTTTATCAAACATTTATTAAAAACATTGAGATAAACCCAAATCTTAAAACATGGACCGTGAAATATTCACCCTTGCCACAGAATCTTAGTAAATCATTTGGGTAAATCCAGCATTATATGGTGCGCTCTCACTAATTGAAATTGAAAGCAGAAAAATTTAAAATAGTTTTTTTACTTTCTAAAGAACCAAAAAAAATTGCAACATCAAAATCAAATGTTTTGCTTTCAACGCGGTGAATAATAAACATAGTTATTTTTATGTTTCGGGTGATTTTTGTTTATAAGAAACTCATTCAGCGAGATATTTCGATACACTGATATAAACTTAATTTGTCTAGTATATGTTAGCATCCTGGGATATGTATCCGAATTTGGGGCGCGTTTGCGATTGTGAGTCAGCAGTGTGCAAAAATGTTGTAAAAAATTTAAGTTTTGTAGAATTTTATTATTGAATATAACCCAACCGAAATAGATTTTTGAATAAATATTTATATATTTTTTAATCCACATTGATTCTAAACTAGGTGGAAGCCCCGCAACGATTTGACCGGATGTGGTGAAAGGCTTCGTTAAACAAAAACTTTAAATAAAGCTTAGCATTCATGCAGTTCATATGTGCATATATTCAAATAATGGGTATATTTTCAACAAAATAAGGATACAAATACATATGTATATGTGCATATAAATGTTATAAACTGATTTAATATAGACATCATGCCTGTGGGAAATTGTTGGGTCTGGAAACTATTTGTGCAGCAATACGTGCATTTAAACGCATACACAATGGATATATATTAAATTCAATGCCAATCTTTCCTGGAACCTATGAACTGCAAAGATACAAAATGAACGCGAATCATCACCATAACATCCATCCTTTCGACTATAGACTTTAATTCTCCTCTATAAATCTCCATAACTAAGTTTCACAAACTTTAAAGGACATATTTAGTCCTAAGTGTTGGAGAACACCAGTTTGAATATTTGCACTCACAGAAACAGCACATCCTCCCTAGCAGTTTCTTTTTCCAGTAAACAAATCAGACTCCAGTAAAAGTGGCGTCAAACTTTTATTAATGGAGAATTGTATAAACAGCTATCATTAAAAAAATCGATTTTTTTTTCTTATGCTAAATCATATTAGGGAATGACTGCCGCGTCACACCCCGATTTTGTATAACTTATTATATTTGTTTTTAAATCCTTAATAACATATCCTTCCATTAATCCTTTAAAATTGACTAAATAACAAGAAAATAATTCTTCAAAATTCCTAAACATCATTTTATTTAACTATCTTACATATTTAAATACAGTTGCTTAGATACAGTTAGGCACATCTTCAAAATTATCTACTGATGTCATTTGATGGCGGGAATCAAATACCTATGCAAGTCCAAAATACCTATGCAACTCACAACTCCTTTTGAATTTTTTGTCAAATTATATTAAAAAGAGTTAGAAGTAATTTAATAATTTAAAAAAAATCGATTATGATTTTGCAGTAATTTTTTCTTTTGAAATACATCCAAGCATTTTCGATGTATAATTATGTGTTAGTTATAACAAAGAGTACAAATTTACCATCTTTAAAACTAACTAATATGTATTAGGAAATACCATAAATCGTAAATTAGATTTAAGTTCGCTCACCTCAACTGCCTTGATAAATCCATTTCGATTGGAGATTTAAAAAATCACTGGTTGTTTGGATTTTAGTTTAAATCTGTTAATTTACCAATGTCCTCATTAGATGAGTTTTGTTGTTATAGATTGTATAATTCACTTTCTTAATTCACACTGACTGAATTCCACTTGATGTAAGAACTATTTAATAAATAATAAAATTAAAAATGATATTCGTTTGCGTATAATTTAACAGTTAAATTTCAATGGCGTTAATATGTATTTGTTCACATAAGTACTTTAGAGGAAAACAATGTGCACTATGCTTAAGTGCTTTTCTTTTACAAAATTTTACCACCCTCTGGCGTAGAGTACTAGCGGGCTACTGACCACATATCCATACGATCACTTTAAAAGTACTTCCTCTCGAGGAATGAAATATAGAAACAATTTTTAATTGTTATGTATCTTATAAAAAGAATTCTTATCGCATTATAGTCACACTTCACCCGCTTTTTTTTTTTTTTTTTTTTGACGAACAGCAACAGTGCTAATTCGTACACCAGCAATGTCTACAATTACAGTAGAAGTGAAGGAATGTTAGATTAACACAAAGTATCTAGTTGCAGCACAAGAGAAAAGAGTATGGTTCAAATACTCTGCTTAGTTAGATTATGAGTATTTACAAAACACACAAAAATTTATTTGCCAAGGAAATGTCACAAGCACTCCTTTCTCCTGTCTTCTAAGTATGTGCAAAATTCTTTCGTGTACCAACAACGTTTTCACCTTTCAAACCACCAACTTCACAACGCACTTGATCCACACGAATTAGGGGCACCGTCTCTCGGCCTATCCTATTGAAAGCGTACTGGAAGACTGATTCAGAAATGCGTTGCGTTGATCTTTCAACTTCAATTCGCTGCTAGCACATCTTTCAGATTATGCTCGTTCATTCTACTCGTACCATCAAACGGTCCTACATTATACTTGCACATTAAACTGCCTTTTACAGTGGGTGATCTGTCCACAGTATGAAGTGCCACAGCGTGTTGGAAAAGGTTCCAAGGGCTCTTTGATGACGCACTGCACTGTACCATTCTATTGGGCAAGTGTTTAAAGCATCGAACTTGTGATGGTCACTTGTTCTTGCATTGGAGGCATAACTGCAAAGAAAAAGAGGATCTTGGAATTACATTCATGAGATGAACCTATGTTTGCATATCTGTATTATGTGTAGCATAGCATTTCTTTATCCTCTTTGTCTATCTCTCCCTCTTTAATATGAGTAAATAAATATATGTATAACATTATGCGTATCTGCAAGGCAAGATGCATGTTGATGATCACATTATCGTCTGAGGAGTCGTCGTTTTCCAGGGAATTCCTTCTTTCTCAGTAGCGTACCGATGATGCACATGTGTTGACAATATTTCTAGATGATTGTCAAAACCTGACAGGCGGTACTTTGTATACTTCAAATGCCACTTTCTATAAATGCATTCACATATGTGTGTAATTAGAGGGACCCCTTTAATTTTATTTTTCAGCTGATACCTATACAGTGGAGGGAATTTTTAAGAATCGGTTTTCATTTCATCAAGGCGCATAACATATGCAGGATGTGTAACTGAAATATTGTTTTCTTTTTTTCAGGATCAAAAAATTTATTATTTGTTACATATATAAAAAAATAAAAATTAAAACAGCGCGCCAGATCTCTCCCTTCAAAAAGCCTAGCACATTTTTTATGAACGTTAATTGCTAATGCATTCGGGATGTGAAATAAAATCCAACTGCCAATTGGTTCAATTGCTATGGGAAAAATAGTTTTCTATATACTTAACAGGAAGGTTGAATGAATAATAAACTACATACTAACTTGTTACAAAATAAATTTCAAAGTGAGTATGAAAACTTGACATATTATGTTTCCTCTGAATACAAACCACTAAAATAACTTGAATCATATAAATAACCCATTTAACAAAATCCCCTGAGTTGACATGATTTGTCAGCAATTTCTTTTAAAAATTATTTACTGTAATCATAAACAATGTTACAATGTATGCACTTACATACATGTATGATGAGTTGAGTACTATCATAGATTTTGTCTGACTTGTACAAATTTAATATGAGATATTAAAAGCACGTGATCAACAATTTCCAAGAGAAACATTAAAGGTGTCAATTTGAAACTATAGCTTTTTATGAACATATGTATGTATTAAGGTAAAGATCCGTAATGTATATACATATATACATATTTATGTAAGTGTATTGTCTTCCTTTACAGCTTTCGTTAAACGAAACTTCGTCAAGGATTTCTCCATAGAATATTATTTGGAAAATCATTTAGCCTACTATAGCGATATCTTGGGAAACTTTTAAAAAATACTTAAAAACCTAATCACTTCCCTCAAAACACTTGATTTCTATGCAGAGCCTACGTATTCTGCTTTGATCAGTAGTAATTCCTCTAGATTGCTGCCTAGAAATTTCTTTCGAGTGCGGTTATTCCCTGGCATTTGTACAATGGATGTGTCATTTGCGCATTTGTTTCAGTATGTATGGAATATGTATGCAAATACATGCATATGTGCTTCCGTGTTCGGACATGTTTCCGCAAAAGGCAATGACCGAACGGTAAGCGTACTATTATTCCTACCTGCAATCTGCCTATTTTTCGGTGCCGTGAAATAAAGTAGCTGAAAATAATGTCGAATCGACTTTATTTTCATAGGTATTGGAAATAATATCGAACTGCGGCAGTTTCTATGTTCGACATTATGTCCATAATGATAGAGTAATTATTGTGAAAATAACAATGGCAATGGAGTAGAAAATAAATATAATTTGGGTCGGTGACGTGTTCTTTCCAGTACTTCTGGAAATAAAATCGATTCGACATTATTTCCATCTACTTTATTTCACGGTACCTATTTTTCTCAGGTCAAGTGCCGACCTAAGGACTTAAGATACCTTGTGTCCATGCCTTCTCGGTTGTTTAATCCCAAATTATAGTGTCTATGGCAAACGAAGATGGGTTAATATTTACCACTTCACTCCTTTGTGGCACATATACTCCACTTTTTGTTAATCCGTCAGCAAATTCATTCATAGTTTGCCGATATTCAGCACAGTCTAACACGGTACTGCACACATAATGGCTCAAGTATTGTGTCGCAATTCCTGACTGTTTCGTGTTAATGCAACTCGATTCTAACGTTTTGAGCCCAACTTAACTCCCCAACTTTAAGTAGAGAAATAGCTTCAACCAATGCTTCATATTTAATGTTAACACGGCTCCTATGGAATTGCCCAAGTATGATCTTCTTCTCCAACCTCAGACTTCAATAGGAGATTTGATATCAACATGCCAAGAAAAGAGGACTCAGATGATGGAATAGTATGGACTGAAGAAGACCCAGCCTTCTACACCGAATGATTCAAAATGGACGCTGGTACTTGTGCCGGTATCTTCTGTGAATCCACAGAGGTAAACCAATCCTTCAAAATCCAAGACGGATGCAGCGTTTTTCAAGTCGAGATATTTGCCATATTATAGGCCGTAAAGCAAATCAAAAATGACAACATTGTCAGAAAAATCATTACTATCTATGTTTACAGCCAGGCGGCCATTAAGTCTCTGCAGTCAGCATCAACAAAATCGAAGCTCGTAAAGGACTGTAGACAAAATCTCAACGATATATCAACAACCAACAAGGTGACCCTATGCTGGGTCCGGGCCACATAGATATATCAGGTAATGAGAGGGCGGACGAACTTGTCAGGAGGGGTGCAGAACTAGCATATGCATATACCCTTACGGTCGCAAAGACACCCATTAGCACTCTTTACGGGGAAATAGATGAGGAAACCATGATCAGGATCAATACGCCATGGTGTCACATGGACTCATGTGCAATAGCTAGATCACTTCGGCCAGAGTTTCAAAAAGCTCGTACAACTTATTCGAAGGGAAATACGAATCGTCTCCGGTATCCTTACAGCACACTGCGGAATAGGAATCCATGCGGAGCGTCTTGAATAACCGTACAATGATTACTGCAGAAGCTGCAGGGACAAAGAGGAAATAGAATCCTTCCAGCACCTGCCATGCGAATGTCCCACACTGGTCACCAGAAGACTGCGTACTCTTAGTAATATAGCTTCTTCCATGATTTTAGGAAACTCCTGAGATTTCTATCTCTTCCAGATTAGCCAACCCTATCACTTGGTTTGACTCCCATGAGTATACTTTTTATGGGTACAATGGAACTGCTTGAGGTCTAAGTAAGTCGTTAAGACACCAAAAAACCAACCAACAAACCATGATCTGCTTCCTCTGGTTTCATCTTCCATTTTTTCCCTGTAACTTTCCTTTACTTCATCTAATATCTATTAAGTATAACGTGAAGATATTTTGCAGGATCCGATAGGAACAGTTCAAGTTAAAGTCAGGTGTATTGTACTTCGTACTAAGTTGACGTTAAGTCTACAGTTGGCGAAGCAACTTTCATGATCTCCGTTAACGTGTTAAAAAATGTATGTATGTACATACATATTTTGCACCATAATTACGACAGCATCTGCAAATGATAATTTTTTGATGTTTATTGTTATAGTTCATAGAATTTTTTTCCAACCTCCTAATGTCATCATTTTTTATAAGTTCGATTAACTGTTACAGTATGAACACTCTATTGCCAGTGATATGTTTTTCGCAGTTGATAGACTCTATTGATTTCATGACAAATAAATGTTTATTGACATCTGGAGTTGAACCACTACCCACTATGCCATGGCAACCGATTCGAATTGATTTGTGTGCTATCTGCTATCTCTGTTCCATCGCCCTCACAAGTGTTCCCTGTGGGTGTATTTTCTTTTTTAATTTTTGCCTGACCATATTCGTAAAATTTGCATAGTAAATTGATTGGATTGGATGTTCCAGCGCAGCCTTGGTAACGGTTCGAATGGGGAGACTTAAAGATAGGTCATCTGCTTTTTGCTGATGACTTGGTCATCCTAACGTCCACCCAGAACGAACTTCAGCGGTATCGCGGGGTCCTATTCACGAGTGATAGTAGGAGCAATACTGAGTTATCCTGTAGGATTGGTCAGGCTGGAGCAATTTTGAGACAGCTTGGTCAATCTGTTATCAGGAAAGCCGAACTTGGCATCGAAGCTAAGTTGTCGGTCTTTAATTCAGACCGAAAGAATAAGATCGCGGATACAAGCTGCCGAAATGAAATTTCTTCGTTGTATTGCTGGGGTGACTCGTCGAGATCGGGTTAGGAACACCAGAGTACGCGAGGCACTCAATGTCGAGCAGCTACTTCTTCGAACGGAGAGGTCCATACATCGATGGTTTGGGCACGTCAAACGCATGTCCCCAACTCGGTTTCCAAGACGTGCCAGGGAATTCGTGCCATCGGGTAGACGTCCCCTGGGTAGGCCTAGGATGAGATGGCTGGACCAAGTCCGAAATCTCATCTCTACCCGTTTGGGGATAGCCCCTGATGAGTTAGAGTCGATGGCGGAAGATCGGCAAATGTGGAGAGTCCACTTAAGCTCCCTAAACCCGCGACCCTCATAGTGGATATGCGGGCTATTGGAAGATGATGATGATGAGATGAATTTTTGCCTGACCAAATTCGTAAAATTTGTATAGTAAATTGATTCGGTGTGCAAATACTACACTTTAAACCACACGTATGATCATCCCTTAAACGTGTTTCTGAAATTTTTTTGGTAAACCTCGGTATAGCTTTAGACTCGATTTCTCGAATTGCAGAAGATCCGCGTCAAGTGGAGTAATCTTTTTCTTGCGCCTCTTGGATAAACTCGTACGCAGAGAATATGTTCAGCGGTCTCTTTCAGTTCTCCACAGAGCCGGAAAATATCGGTATCTGATAATTTTATTTTATGCGGATGGTATCTGAGAGGACAATGCCCCGTTATATAAAGAACCCATTAAGGTTCTTAACTCGTCTTTGGTGAGATCAAGTAAAGTCTCGGCCTTGTATAGGTTGGGGTTGATCAGCTTTTACGCATGTCTAAGGCGCTGGAGGTTGGTCCAGTAGTCCGTGTTTGTTGATCTCCCATTGAGTTATCTTGGAGTAGGCATTGTTGACTGGTACCTTAAAACAGGTTTCGGGAGCAACGAGTCTGCGGCAAGCGCTTCGTCTCGCTAGGTAGTCAGCCTGTTCGTAACCTTCGAAGCCTTCTTGCCCCGCTATTCGTAAAGTGTGCAATTTTGGCGTACCCAGTTGATAAATCTTCTTTGTAATGTTCCCATGAGGACGTCAACTATACCTATGTATATGTAGTGTCCATAAAAGTTATGTGTCTGTAGTTTTCCGCTTCATTAATAAAGGGTTCTTCAATAGGGGCATAACAATTTTGTATTTTAATACAAACGTTCTCTTCAACTATTTTTATGATGCATCAATGTGAAGTTCACGAACGAGCAACGTTTAGAAATTATTAAAAATTACAACCGAAATTCTGAGTCCGTAATCACAACTTTAAGGGCGCTTACTCCAATTTCTTCCATTTTCGAGTCAACACATTCACTATTGAATGTTTCTGTGCCAGTGAGACAAACCGGTCGAAGTTCCGAAAATATCGCAGCCGTAAGTGCTTCAATTTAAAACGCGCCAAATCAGTCGATTCCACGCTGTTCACAGAAATTGGGAATCTCTGTGTGGAAGAGTGGTAGAGAATTGGCTCCAAAGAATTGATCGGTTCAAGTTTCCCAAGTAACGGACGTCCTGAAGTAAGAGCTTGTTCGATCAAAATACTTGTAAAGTCTTTCTTCAAAATGGAATAGATTTCCATCAAAACTTCCCTATCGGACTACCAACCTTTTCCTGGTGTAGGAACGGAGTAAGATAAAAGATTCTCTGGTTCACTCTTAGATAAATCTTGAAACTTATAGGTAGGGAATCCCGCCGTTGCAGAAATCATTTCCACAATCCCATTTTTCCCACCTACCTGTCTCCTCGCGACCTTTTTGGGTCAATTAAGGCATAACACGACTCCTGTCAGAAAATCTCGCAGAACTTAACAGTCCTAACCCAAGACGAGTAAAAAACTCAGACGAAAAAAAAGTAAGCCCTTCAATCAGGTGCTGAAGGAACATCTGGAAATCACAGTCTTCACGGCTAAGAAATGGAGAAAGATAAAATCTCGACCAACTTTCTCCAAAAATATTGTTTGTGCTGTCCAAAACTCGAAAGACCCTAATAAGACAACTATCGCCACGTTGGGAATGTTTGGCCTGGAGTACATCTCGTACTCGTTATAAAGGAGCAGATCTCAAACCGACCAATAACTTGCATTTGAATTTCGGATTTTTCCTCCAATCTTTGATCGTCAGGATCAATAATGAACCGGCTTCCTGCTTCCAAAGAGCTATATCTTCTTTCACTCTACGTCAATTCAATATTTGCCTACCCTGGCTGCCAGACCACAGAAACATTCTAGAAAACTGACTATTCTTCGGCAGTTTCTATGGGTTCTGCTTCCCTGACACGTTCTTGTTACCTTTTGGTAAACCTTTCGTACGTTTTTCCTGGAGTATAATCCCTCTATAGCTTCAATCGCGCTTCAAATGCTACTTCATTTTTTGAGAAGTCGATGTTCCTCTCGTTTCTTTGCCTCGTTGCACTCGTAAGCAGCTCTCGGCTTTATCCGCAGAGCCGGTTTATATGCATCTTGTTTTACTGCATGCACTTGCCGGCATTCTTTGTCAAACCTGGGGTTTTGTGGTGGGGGTCGTGTGGAACCCTGGGGCCGAATTACGACACTCGTTGACGAGTAACTCGTCAGCGAAATTTGAGGAATGGGCATTACCGCTCCCAATAAGGTTAATCGATCATTCGATCACGAGTCCCACTCGCTCACTCTTTACCGAATGCGGTAACTCGGCCCCTAACTTTCAGAACACTAATTCACGGCTATCATTCAGGCCGTATAAGTACAAGTTCTTGTCCTTTAATATGTTCCTTACATTTGTAAATTAAACTATTCTATTTTCAACAACTGTATGACTTTGTGTAACAAGCTATTTTTTTCAAATAAGCATAGTGCAGGAAGTATATTTGTAGATTTGTGTTATAGGCCCCAGGACTCTTTCGCCGACTTACAACAAGAGATCTTTCTCCGGTTAAGCTTAGTCGCAACGAACATATCGCCTTCGGTATCATCACTGGGCACTGCGTATGTACAGTAGGTCATTGGTACAGCTGCAAATGCGAGATCTTATTGCAAATATTGTAAGGGACTTTTAGGGTCCCTTCTCTGAATGTCAGGTTGAAAAATTTACAAACTATGTATATTCCTAAAGGTGCTTTTGATATGAAATAAATAAAACGCCCCTCACATTCTAACATGAAAACGACAGATTTCCAAATATTCTTTTGATACGGCAATACAAATAGTACATTCACTGTTTTTATTCTAAAAATACTTTCGGTTTGTGATTATATCAGTATCAAGCACTAGAAGATTTGACGCCGTATTTGTTTAAAGAGCATATCTATGACTACTTTCATTTAAACAAGCGTCTAGTTTGTATTAAGGAAGAAAGAATGAATTGAAATCATTGCAAGCGGAACTGGATGTTGATAAAAACTGTTCCTCATATCACTGATGTTACACTTCCCGCTAAAAAACTATATGAGAGCACATTTATTTCGAATAGAGGGCAGAAAGTGTTTTAGCAGCTTTTTGTTACCATACTACAATACCTACATGATTTTTAGCAGACTACTTGCCATTTCATTCATCAGTATAAAAGAATTCATTTTACAAAAAAAAAAATTTAAGTTTATGTATGATGGGCTGCTGGCTTTAGCCTTTGATAAGAGTGGTGGCGTAATTGGGGCATGATAACACACACATGCGACGTCGTAAAGTTACGATAAATAAACATCCGCTGGGAAAATAGCAAATGAAAATTATACCTTACAATACATATTTTGAAGTGATGTTCTGAGTTGTATTGCTATGCCGCATTTGAAAAATACATTTACATTTCCTCTTAAATTGTAATAATTACTCAGAAATATCTAGATTTGCAGTTAAAAAAAACCACACGCTGTAAGACGGGAAAAAAATTAGACTTCGCGATACTCAAACCTCGAAACTTAATTTATGGCATTGTTAATCGGAAGTGGAAACTTAAATTGCGATAAGAAATAGCAGACAGGAAGTTTTCAATGTTTGAGCACATTTAACAATTGTAGTATTCTATATTATTAGTCGATTTCAACTCTGAGCTCAATGAATTTTTTTCAATAAGTTTTGTTTTTCTTTACTTAAATATGTACGTACATATGTATGTATTTGGAATTTTAGCTAATACCATAAACCAAACAAGTCCAATGCAGGTGGATTTATTTTTCAACGTGTGGTCTTAGTTTAATATTTTGGAATCAGTAACGTTGTTCTAGAGGCTTGATATTTTCCTTTTATAAATTAAATACCGGTGACTAAAGTAGACAATTTAAGAATAAATTTGTTGTTTATTCCAGTAAAAAGGTGGATATTTCTCAAACTATTTATTTCAAATATGTATCTGTGCCAACAAGGAAAAACCGGACAATTCAACTTATGTACGTCAAAATTGTACAATAATTTCGATTCGATCGGATGCGCTATACGCCATACCCATACTCGACTTTATGTCATATTTTTTTTCCGTTTCTTATCTCTGTATGAAAAACTTTCTCATACGATGGATAGCTTTTTTTGTAAACTCATGTCAAGACTTTACACTGTTCCTCCTGAAAACTCTAAAACACGACTTATTTTTCTTTGTTATTTATTTTTGATTCTCGTTTTGCACTTTTAATAAAAATAATTACATATTATACAATCTTATGTCATACAAACTAACTTAGAACCCAGGGTCCCAATCGGTTTTTTGGGGCTCCATGTGTGTCGTATAGCATACCAACAAGTCACCACATTCAGCTACTACTTTCATATCCTTCATTCGTATACCACATTCAACGTCTTTTTTGATTGTTTCCACCTCGTTCTTTAAATGTCGCATCGACTCAATTTGACCTATTTTGAAAAAAATTAATAAATTTAAATAAAAAACATTTCTCTATTTACCATCAAATATAGTTTCATCGTTTCGAATAAGACGAAATTTATTAGTCTTTTTAAGTAATCCTTTTATGCAACGACATCCTGCTACCGGCACCTCTTTCCTACCCTCCGTAATGAAAAACTGCTGTAGGACTGTGGCTTCACCAACAATATCTTCTACTTCAACTGGGGTCAATTTCGAGCTGATTTCTTCTTTAAGATCATCCACCAAATGATAAATCACGTCAAATTTTCGAATAGTGACATCCTTTGGGGCTTTTAAAATAGAATCTACCGAAAAAGCGTAGATAGTTGCGTTGAACGCTTTGGCTAGCTCTATATCGCCGTCGGTGATATTCCCGACACCATAGTGAACAACGTCTAGGAGGCAACGATCGTTACTTGTGTAAGATTCTAGAACGTCCAAAATAGCTTCTACTGATCCGTGCACGTCACCTTTAAGAATTATATTAACACGTGGTATTCCATTATCAGGAGTAGATTCTTTAGGGCGAGGTCCTTGGCGCAGTCTGAATCTACCAGCTAATCGTCTTGCATCGCGCTCGCTTTTATATTTTTCCAAGTGTTCCTCCTCCCTTTTACGAATCTCTACTAAGTCCTGTTCAGCCTTCTCTTTTTGGGCCTCTGTTTCACGCCATCGTATGACTGCGTGAGCTTTTTTCTGCACAAAAATAGATAACTTAGTTAACTTGTTTTTTAAAAACATGATGTCCTGGTTAATACCTCATTTTCAACCTCCAATATAAGATCTCCAGAAAGAGGTAGCTCTCGCCACCCTATAATTTCAATAGGGGTGCCCGGAGGAGCTGTTTCCCTCGGTTTACCATTGTCATCAAAGAGCCCACGAACTTTAGCATGTGCTAGTCCACTTACTAATACAGCGCCTTTTCTTAAAGTTCCTCTAGTTACAATTGCAGTTGAAAGTTTCCTAAAAACATTTGAAGTAAATAAATAATGCACCTATGATGGTCAATTTTGTATTATTTACCCTCTCCTAGAGTCTGTTTTTGATTCGACAACAACTCCTTCCACTAGACCTGTGTTATCAGCTTTTAATCCCATTAGGGTGGCTTGTGTACTTATAGCCTCAGTAAGAAGCTCAAGATTTATTCCCTTTAATGCAGAAACAGGTATTACTTGAACTTCTCCACCATTCTCCTCCAAAGCTAATCCCATTTGCATAAGATCACGTTTTGTTTTTTCCTAAAGAAATTTTAAATAATTTTAGTTTAACAATCCTTTGATATTACAGCAGTTAAATTAAGACACCACACATCGTGATTATGTAATCATTTACATATAAAAACAAAATTCAATTACGCGGTGAGTTGTACAATATTTTCAGTGGAGATTGGCCCCAACCACATTGAAACGTTGGCTGTTGGCGACAGCATACAAGAAAGTCTATGAGGACCATTTTTGATCCAAAACCCAAAGGCCGAATAGTTGCATCATATACACAAAAGCATATATATGTACAACCTAAATAACGTTTGTTTTTATTAATTTGGCAGTGTTTGTCATCCCAAGATGAAACCAAATTCGTTTTGTGTACGAAGACTTAGCAAAAATCTGTTGCTGGAGAGAAGAAAACCTAGTTAACATGTACTGTGCCTCAACTGGAAGTGGAAAATCAAGTGATTCAACTGGAGTTCGGCCTCAAAACATTCTCTTCATTTACGTGACATAATTCAGAAATCAGGGATTCGCCTAAAGAACCATTTACAAAGTTCAAATCACTAAATCACTATAGATTGCTAACAGGCCATGCTTTTATTGCAGATATTACTAGGGAAGATACTTCGGAGAGCTCAAGGAAATAATCCCCGAAAACCCAGTATTCGAACGCAGTATTCTTCTCTATTACTCCTTTAGTATATATATTTCGGTTTGCAGTCCTAAATTCATTTGTTTATGGGCAACAGCTTTGCAGGACATTTTGATGATGTACGGATTAATGTTGCCGTTAACAAACTAAAAACCGTAAACTATTCTCTGCAAATCTGATTCAGGTTAAAAAAAATTCATCTTTAGAGAAAACTGCGAATTTAATGTTCGATAATAAAATTTAGTTTAAAAAAGTAATTAAATGTATGCAAACTTACAATGTCGGCTTCCGGTTTATCAATTTTATTCACTGCAACAATAATAGGCACTAAAATCATGGGATAAGTAAAAATATTATCAGTGTCGATAAATGTTAATCAAAATAATACGAGTATACTGCTACTAGCTTACTAAACCAGAAAGTATTGACTTCAAACTCTGTCTTAAAGGTCGTAGCAGATGTCGTTTCAAACAAATTTATATAATAAACTAACCATTCGCATCTTTCGCCAATTTAATAACCTCTCGAGTCTGCGCCATTACACCATCTTCCGCAGCAACTACCAGAACAATTATATCTGTTATATTTGCGCCTCGTGCCCTCATGGCACTGAATGCTGCATGACCAGGTGTATCAAGGAATGTAACCTTTTCACCAGTGTCTAATTCAACTGTGAATGCGCCAATGTGTTGCGTAATTCCACCAGCTTCTCCAATAGCTACACTAGCTCCTCGAAGCGAATCAAGGAGGGTTGTTTTTCCGTGATCAACATGTCCCATTACAGTTACAACTGGTGGGCGCGGTTTTAAATTTTCTGCTGAAGCTGGTGGTCGAGGAATAACATCGCGAGCCTTTATTTGAGTAGTGCCTTCATTTTCTGGTGCTGCCACAATCCGTGATTTCATGCCACATTTCCGAACTATTTCTTGAATAATTTTAAGGTCTTCGAGTCGCGCATGTGGTTCTATGTTATCAGCGCCTTCTACATATAGCATAACTTCCTGAACATCATCTATGCATATAAAATACATTTAGTTTATATTCCATAAGAAAGTGGAGTACAAAAATGGCATACCTAAAGGCCGACTTAACGAACCAGCTAATTCTTCAACAGTCATCCGTCTCCAAATATCCACTACGCCAAATGTCAGTATTTTATTTTTGAGTTTCTTAGGCGAGTATTCAATAATTCTAGGAGATTTCTAAAGAAAAATAAATTAAATAAATAAACTTTTTGGCTGTAACAGAAGAAGTCTATGTAAAATGAAGTGTTCCGTCCCTGAAAACAGGAAATATGAATAAAAAAAAAAGTTCCAGCTAGTATCTAAATATAAGATTTTCCATAGGGAGACTATTATCCAGCTTTATTTCTTCGGCAGTGAAGTCTGGTAAATCTGTGTCCAAAACTTAATTAACATGAGAAACCTTGGTATTTAGTGACCTGAAGATTCTTAAATGCTTCGTAGATTTTTAACAATAGAAATTAGATATTCTTACTTTCTCTTCAGCAGTTTTTCTTCTTTTAAATAATACATTATTTGTGTACAACTGTCGGCTAAGCACCCAGCCTCGATTCCAGTAACACGGTTGATTGATAGGCAAAACAGCTGAGCGAATGACGGCACTGAAAAAGCACATGAAAAAGATTGTACATAATAAATATGTACAATTACTTATTACATGATAATCGCATACTATTAACTGAATTGGAAATAAATTTATCTAAGAAACTATTTGTCATTTCTCTTATAACATAACTTTTCTTACCGCAATTTGGGTGAGCGAAGCAATCCTAGGAACATTTTTACGTAAACATTGCCTTGCCTACATATCATTCGGCATTGACGTTTGTTCTGACTGTTTACATTGACTGTGTTCAACTATCAGAAAACTTTAAAGTGCTGTAGTAGGCTAGCACAATTATGTTTATGCCGTTTAGAGAATGCGATTGAATTATTTTCTTTGTTAACAAATCTGGGCAGTTTTCCAAAATGGAAACATTGCAATGTTTTTTTGATGTGAAATTAAAATTAGAAGATTAGCAATTTTATAAACAATTAAAGCCTTTCTCTGTATTAGTGAATTTTTTTATTACATTTTAAAGAAAGACGTTGTACGTCAAATGCCACATGTATTTGTATGCATAAACCAAAATGAGGCTTTGATATATTTTCTGAAGCATTTATTTTAATTTATCAGGAGCCAAAAAGTTATTTTTATTTGATGTGACACTTCTGCCTGAATTGTAGTCGGCAAGGTAGATTTATTTGCTGAATGCTACCACAATGTCTCTGATGTCTCCATCTATTAGTGAACCTATTCAAAAGCTTAACACCAAGTGAAGTGATTTTCAATGATTTTAAAAGCTCGGTTTTAAATGCCGGATGGTCGTATGCCAATATTTTTTGTTTCCTTTATTCCAGTTGTTGAAATGATGAAAATTGCTTATATGGGCAGAGAGGCATGAAAGAAGTTTTAAATCTCTCATTTTACGTCTGCAAAATGTGAAAATTTGTTCGTGTCAACGAAAAATGAAAAAAATGTCTGAGCATCTAAAACCTAAACCAAAATCATTTTCGAAAAAGGTTCATATCTTCGATTTTAATTTTTTATATATTCAAATCTTTCTATTAACATTTGTAGGGTTTTGACTGCGCATACGATTATTGTAACCGAATTTAAAGAAATTAGCGAAAAAAATACTGCGAACTACAACAGGAATGAAAAAGTTTTAAAAAACGCAAGAAAAAAAGTTTCCACGTTGTGGAAACTTTTTCGTCGTTCGGAGACTTCACACTCTCCGACGTTTTAAACAACTCAATTTGATTTTCTGAGATCGTGGCCTGGCGAAATTTCTTTCGTGATACTTGTTTTTCTGAGAATTCTGGTAGCCTGGTGTCTGGTGCGAAATTTCAGTAAAATTCCGATTCGTCGTGACGTGGATGTGAGTCGTGACTACTGGCTGGGTAGGTTTCAACAAAACACGCCTATTGTAATCGAGTTTAAAGGAAATACTAGCAAGGAATTTAAAAAAAATCCCTTTAAAGCGATTTTTTCCTTTCACATAATGTACATACAAACCTATGTGGATATGCATGCACATATGTATGAATGTATATACAAACGTACATATATGTATTTTCATAAATCAAATTTTCATATAAAAATAAACAACAAAAAAAAATAAGGAAATAGTAAAAAAAAACTATCTTTTTAGACAAGCTCACCTTCCATCATTAACTGCCGCACTTAATTCTATTCCAAAGTGAGTCGCATGTTGAAATGATTGCTCTTCTGCAAATATCGCATCTGTTTGAGTTATGATGGAGCGCGCAAATATTCCAGATGCAAATATTTGCAATAAAACTAACTACACACTTGAGTGCCGGCGTGCATATCGGGGCCAGGCGCACATACAGGATGTGACGACGTGAGAGAGAGACTGTTGTCAGTCATTACAGAGGTATAAAAGTTGACAACATCGCTCACCCACTGCTATACCGTTAGGCAAGTTCTAGAGCGAACAACGAAGCAGGCCATAAGCAGCGCAACTGCATCAAAGCCAAGTAAGAGTGGATTCATACACCTACATAAGTATGTACCCACGGCAGACATACCTACGCTACGCGCGCATCGGAAACATCCTTTGTGTGGTGCGTTTGCATAGTGCACATTGATAAAATAATGAGAGAAGGGGGAAAAGGATACCTATTTGCTTCCTTCCTCTGTCGTTCACACTAAACGGATATAGAAAGGATTTCGCGTCTAGCGTTAAATGTGTTTACATCCTGATGCGAAATGTGTATGCGTTGCAGTTTGTGTTCCTTTCTTCCCTTCCGAGGGAAGCGTTTGGTTTGCAACGATGCATGGGCATGAAGTCAGCTTGAGGACTTGTGTTTGCTTTTACTGAAATGCAAACAAAGTTCTGAGGAACCTTAAAATCTATCAAGTAAAATGTAATTAGTATGAGAAACCTTCAAAAGCTATACGATGCCCAGGACGAGGATGATGGTGAACGGGATGGTTCAGACTGTTGAAGTATCGTTCTATCACATCGCGTTCATGTTGTTGAATTAAATATAAATTTCCTGAATATTTGACTGCCATATATGTATATATGCATGTGTTCATGTATCTAATAGCATTCCGGTGGATTTATAATTTAATAAACCACTGACGTCAGTTTGTCTCTTCCCTTTGTCGTGTTGAATAATATGATTCGCTTACATACATCCATACGTATGTACATATGTATGTGAAAAAATTGTGATGCCTTTGAAATAGCAGTACGTGGTCCCGCTGTGTGAGAGAAAGAGCAAAGCAACTGGTAAGGCGGAGCTAAGTAAACAAGCATGGCCGATGGAAGATGGTCTCATCTTTAATTATCACCGCCTCAAGAAACATTGCTGGTTAGTTAGAGAGCCGTAAGCAAAATTTAAAATGAAACCTTCTGGACATTGGCGAAAAATTTACAATTATCGTGAATTAGGTGTAGCAATTAATTTTTTGCCATTTTTCAATCTGTGGCTGTATTTCGGTGTTAGATGGCACTGGTGGTGCTTATGCATATTCATGTGTGCATCCATATGTACATACATAAGTAATTACATGTAAAGAAAGTCTGTGAATAATTTAAGTAATTGGCTGTAAAATTTGGGAGATAGGCAGCGAGAATTCTCCATCGTCATTTTCCCCAGAGGGACTAAGACGACGCAGAAATTCCAAAACTAGATCTGGCTCTGTAAAGCTTCTCTCTATAAATTCTGTCATATGGTGGTTATCGATTGGAACTTATTGGATTTTCTTCAGGATTTGCAGAAGGGTTAAAATTTGGATGATTGGTGACTTTTCTGAAAACGCATTGATACTTTGTGATCTTATGATCACGTAGGTATGTACATTACATATGAACATATATCCCCTCGGAATGGAGGAAACTGAAGGTAGTCTTCATCCTTAAAGTAGGAAAAATTGGCCATATTGCGGTAAGAGACTTTAGACCAATTAGTCTATCGTCATTTCTAGGTACTAAAGATCCAAGAACGACTTATTGGCATACCCAGTGCCTATTTGGCACTGGGTGGTTGTGTAAAGCTCAACACGCATACATATGTATGTACATGAAAGACAAATCAGTAGAGAGAACTCTGCATTAAGCTGTAGGAAGGTTATAAATGGTTGTGTAAAGCTCAACACGCATACATATGTATGTACATGAAAGACAAATCAGTAGAGAGAACTCTGCATTAAGCTGTAGGAAGGTTATAAATGAGCTTTGTCATAAAGAATATGCTCTCGAGGCTTTCCTTGAGATTTAAGGGGCTGTTAATAACATAGGCAGAAGTAGCGACCATTAGCCAAATGGCGGAATCGAGTTTGGAAATTAGACAAAGCTCAATAAGAATATCTGTAATCAGAGGTACTTCACAGGGCGGAGTCATCTCGCTCCTACTTTGGATTTTGGTAAAAAATGGGATCATTCAGAAGCTTTTTTTAATGGAACAATGGAAGGCATACGTAGTCATAATTGTACAGGACACATTTTTTAGATGCAATCAGCAAATTATGCAGGACACGGTCTGAAAGCCCCTTAATGCCATTTAAGCCCAAGAAGGTAGCAGGGAAGAAATGGAATATATATGAAACACTGGCTATACATATCTATAGTCAGACCCATACTTACGTATGAAACGCTCATCTGGTAAGAGGCAATCAGCGTTAAGTTAGCTTGTAGCAGTACAAAAACTTGCCAGTATCGCCAATGCGGGTGCTCTTCGTACAACACCCTCGGCACCTCTAGACACTTTTTTCCAACCGCTAGACTAACAAATAAAACGCCAAGCAGGCATTAGTGTTTCACTTATTTAGGGTTCTTTAGGAATAATAGTATTAGACATTACTCCATCCTGATCTTTTCTCTGGTGTTCGTAAGAGAAAAGATGAGACAGCTTTCTGGGCTTTTTCGTCTTCAATATACAATACATCACGTTGTATCCTAAGAGGCAGAACTGGCAGAGAAACATTATCATCTCAGAAGATGAGATTGCATTATTTACGGATGGTTCAAAAACCACTAACGGAATGAATTCTGCGATCTACTTCCAAGAGGCAGACCGCGCAAAGTATCCATACTGGCTGTGCTCATCCGGATATCACAATTTATGTTTTCAGATGCTGAAGATATTATTCGCGCAGAATCAAGTTAAACTTTGTTTTGTACCAGGTCACTGTGACATTGAGGGAAACGCAATATTATATGTATATCAGGGAATAGTGAAGACACACAGGCTCCGATTGCTATAACAACATGGTAAAATTCTGTACGAAAAACAAATCAAAGGGTTTCAGAAATGGTTTAGGTTTTGCCAATTTTGGTTTTACAGGTGGTGGCTGCATAACCCTACGCTACCTAATCTAAGCTGAGTTGTTTTTTTGGTTTATTTTTCCAATAATCATACTATGGTAATCAAGACTATCCCGCGCCTAATTTTACCGGCTGATAAAGTGTTTGGTGGGCTAGTCCGGTATATTCAGATTTTTTTTATTTAATCGCAGAAACATGTGTGTATGTAAAACCTGGGTTTTCTAAGTATAGACAAGGAGAATCAGAAACAGGTAATAATAATCTTCCAAACAAAATATTTACAAAGAGTGGTGGCGGCGGCGAAAGAAAAAGATAAAGGAAAGTGCCTCGAAGTGACGTGCCCATTTCCAATGCAAAAAGTGTTGGTAGTGGTACTTAACGCAGACCCGGATGGAACGGTGCGGTATTAGTCCATGAATATACAGGTATAACCGCGCCGTGAAGCAGTCATCCTACGTTTTAAATTTGATTTTTGATTTTCTTGCACCTGAGCAATTGTTTGTTTTTACTTACATACATATTCTGAGTTCCTAAGGTTTATAAAAGCCGGAGAGATGAATTAAAATGTAGCTTGTCTGCTAACACAGGTAGACCACCCATGGTGAGTATTGCTCTGATGTCATGTCATTTAATAATTCCCTAAACGTTGGTGTAAGGCGAAATAATTGACATGTTTTAAATAAAGATTGATGGGAAAAAGAATGTGACTGCAAGATTAGAATTGGGACAACATTGTATAAACAAGATTTTTAAGATAAGAAATACTGCATTTACAAGGATTGCATAGTGCTGTTGCGACGTGATGGGGACATAAAAGAGTTTTATATTTCTGCAGTTCTTGAGAATTCTCATTTAATGAATGGACCCTCTGCCACTCGACTGAAAAAGTTCCTCTTGTAGATTGATCGGTGATAAGTCTATTTGTCTATTTGATGCCAAATGTTGCAAGTACTTAAAAATATCATAATTATTCAAATTTGTTCAATACTTCCAGAAATCTGAGCAAATCAACTCACCCAGTACCTCAATCTGCATTCTCTCATCGAATAATCGTGTTGGTGCAAGACTGAAGGTTGCTGAGTTGTAATGTATAAATTTACTAAGGCATTACCTAATAGACCACAAGATACCGCAAAGCACTTGAATAATTTTACTAGATAAAAAATAAATTCAAGAACAGTTAACGAAATACTCCGTTCTTTATCGCAGAGTGTCTACTAAACAAGTAAAAGTTTGTCAAAAATATTTGGTTTACATAAGAGGAATACATCGGTATAAGGGAATAGTTAAAAAGTTGGACAAATAACGTACAATGGAGGCTTAATAAGTGCAAATCATTTTTGTGGTTTGCTCGTGTTTGTATCCGAAAGGAGCGCCTCAAGAGTCATCGAATAAATTGCTTGTGTGATGTCAATCAAACCTATTTCAGTGGCAGCACACTGAACACTTTTCAAAATCGATTGTTCTGTGAATAAAAATAAGTACCTCAGTATTGTATCGCCTGTAAAGAGCACTAACTGCATAAATTGTGTACGACTTCATCCCTAATTGTTCACCTCAACCCCAGCCGAAAGCGTAGCCTCTTAGTCTTTATCAGCGAGTACAAAACCGCTTTCGATCGTTATAGTGGTCGCGTTTGCTAGTTTTCCCATTAAACGGGTAATCCATTCTTTCCGCAATTGCCGGGGCTTCAGGGACACACTTCTGGTTACCAATTGAAAACGGATGGTGTTGGTACTTCATAAACTGCGGTGCGAGTGACGTTCCAACGGGAATCATCTGTCCAGCACGCACTGAGTTACAATAATACTAGAAAGCGTAACAATAACATCTCAATAATTCAGAGGAATTACGAAGTTGTCGGAGAGGGTGGCATTGGAGATGTGTGCATTGCTTTAAGAGTTTGTTGACAATGCGCTCGCGGAAGGGTGTTCTGCGTTGAACAACGTATCGCAAATTTGTGTTTACATAACAGAAATTGTTAATTGGCAACAAATGTTTTTTTTTCTAGGGGTGAGAACTGATTTTTTTTCTATATTTCCTTTGGGTAAATAAGTTTATGGCGCATAGCATAGTTCAATATTTCATTAGTTTTGAGCTGTTGTGAAGTTACAGATTCAAATGGAATCAATGATGTCGCCAAATACCTAATACACACAGAACTACATTCCAATGCAAAGCAGTAGAATCACATTTAATGAGAAGCTGGCACCTGAATGGGGTCAATAAATGGACACCAGGCAATGAAAAATCTCCGAGGGTATAATTTGTTCGCTGTTGGTCGACTGTGAATGGCGAGAAGCTTCTTGACGACAAATAATATTTTCGGAGGTTCGTCATTTCCCGAGCAGAAATGGTGCCGCGGAACATGTTCGGTCGACATTGCTCGATCCTAAACAAATCGCACAGCAGTATAACGCACTATTCACTAAGCGACCACGGATTTATTTTTGCAGCATTTAAAAAGCAAGAACATGCCTTTTAAAACCACTAAAAAAACGTGCTCGTACCAATGACCACCAGAACGCTATACATACATACATATGTATATGTATAATAATAGCCATAGCCATTCAGATATCTTGACTCTTACAGTCATGATTCTAACGGCGCCTTTTATCTACTGCCTAATAACGTTTTTTCGACCGTACAAATACACAGAAGCATCTGTCAAATAAGAGTTCCGCTCTTTTACTAAGTACAATTTTGTAAATAATTCACTTGAAATGTGTGCACATGGCATGACGTGACTGTATACCAGCAGTCCTTGTAGTGTTTTCACAAGGCATACCATACCTTCGCCCCCAATACAAGTGCACACAACTGCCAGCAGAAAAACACTGAACAGAGTCGGGGTAACATTCTTCAGCGAGTACTTCTACAAAAGTTCTCTCTAAGACTTACCCTGTTGTGCACTTACTGTACTTTGTTTTGGGTGCCACTTCTGAGCGAACGAAAAAATTTTCGTAACAGATGTCCAAGAGGTGAAAATTTTGCCGTGCACGACTTCAAATTGATTGACATCAAAATGTCATGCAAGGAGTAGGTGCATTCTAATTTCGAAATGAAGTGATTTGCTCTTTTACCAGACTGTCTGTCTAACTACTATTTTTTAAGTAAATATCGCCCAATAAGGAGTATTTATAATGTATCCTTTAATGGAGACAAATTTATAGTAATGGTTAATTGTTTTAAATTCATAGTGTTTTCTTGCGTTTGAAAGATTTTTGGGAATGGTTTTAACTAAAGTAATTTCGTCGGTGAAAAGGTTAGGATAAGTTTTAGGGGTGGCTGCGCATTATATGTGCACTGTACAGCCTCCCCGGTGTGGGATATTTAAAATTACATAACAGGGGTTTTTGATTTGGATCTTAAGTTCAGAAGTAGTTTTAAGACTGTTCTCTGTGTCTGTTTGCAAACTCCGTTGATCATTGAGATAAAAAGTTGTAGGTGACTTCTGTTTAGTGCTAAAATTTTATTTGTTTTATATAGTTCTGTCTAGCTCTAGCTCTTAAAGTGCGAGTCTCTTCCGCAAATTTTTAAATTTTTAAGGCGATATTAGACTTTTGAAGCTTTAGTGGTGGCAGAACTAAGTCATTGGTCATCTGATTCGGTTCAGGTCCCAATCTAGCGAGCACATCTGTTTTCTCACATCCATGGGTGCTCTTAAGTCGCAGGACTCAAATGAGTGTAGTATTGTGGTTTGCACTGAATGAGTTGAGCTCGTCATTGCAGTATTTTACTCCCTTGGTTCCGATTATTGTGGATATGATGGCTTTAATGGCTGCTTGACAATGCACATAGAAGTGGGTGCTCTTTCCTGGGAGTGTCTGATGGAATTTTTTTCTTCGCGAGGGCTCGGCGATTTGTTCAAATTTCGAGTTTATGGTTAGGGTTCATTACTTCTTCTTCTGTTCAGCTGTATACTGAATTTGATTTCGAGGTCTATGCTGAATTCAAGAGTTGACGTTAAATGTATCTATCAGGCTGTATTCCAAGCGTTTGATTGTTAAAGACGGGATGTTTTTGGCGGCTATCTCGTTTGTATAAAGGCTTCCGTTGCAGCTGGTTAGCAAACTAGGTGTGCATATGTGCGTATCGGTCTTATTATTATTGTGTAAATCCAGTGGAAAGTGGCAGATTTCGGTTTCCGTTTTTTGTCGAAAATTCTGTTGCTTGCATACAATTTAAGCCTCTTCCACTTTTGGTAGACACATATGTATGTATATATTATCTTACAACCTAATTGATTGTCTAGTGTTCATACATCCTAAGTATTTTCTGATGCTCGAAGTTGTATTCTATTCAGTCCCTGTTCAGTTCTATCCAAAAGAATACGTTTTAAATACCTAACTTGAAAAGTTATACGCAACGTGATTTTGCTTTGTGACGTAAATATGGGGTTAATTTGTAATAAGGCGAAATCATCACAACGAGGATAGAACTTGCGATGCTAATGCTGTGGAGGTCTGTATGGACATATGTATATAAAAACATACATATGTATTTGTATAAACATATTCAGTTGAAGCTGATGTTGGTTTATACATGACGACAGAACGTTTTTATTAAATAACTTGCTCTCAAATCACAGAGATTCTGTCACTGAGGAACGAGTTACTGCAGTATCGTATAACGGACAGAACGTTCCTTTTAGATACTTACTTACTTACTTACTTACTTAAGGTGGCGCTACAGACCGGGCTGGTCCTGGGCCTCGCCAGCGTCGCCAGCGATTTCGATCTTTTGCCAGCTGTTTCCAGTTTCGCACGCCAAGTTGGTTGAGGTCCCCTTCCACTTGCGTGCGCCATCTGAGTCGCGGTCTTCCTTTACTGCGCTGACCCTCGGGTGTGGATTCGAAGATTTTCCGAGCTGGATCATTGGTGTCCATCCGCTCTTCATGACCCAGCCACCTCAGTCCTTGGACCTTCACTCTTCTTGCTAAGTCGATGTCGCTGTACAGCCCGTACAGTTCGTTGTTAAATCTCCTTCTTCACTCCCCGTCTATCCAGACGGGACCAAAAATCACCCGAAGAATTTGTCTCTCGAAACAGCCAAGAGCAACCTCATCCGCTTTAGACAGAGTCCATGCCTCTGCGCCGTAGAGCAAGACTGGGACGATTAAGTCGTATACAGGGTCATCTTACTTGTTCGAGAGAGGGCTTTGTTCCTCAATTCCCTTCTTAGCCCAAAGAAACAGCGATTGGCAAGAGTTATTCTTCGTTTAATCTCAGCGCTGGTGTCATTGTCTGAATTTATAGCGGAGCCAAGGTAGACAAAGTCCTTAACTACCTCAAAGTGATAGCTGTCTATAGTGACGTTCTGTCCGAGACGTCGGTGTTGGGTGTCCTTTCTTGTAGACAGCATATACTTCGTCTTGCCCTTATTGACCGCTAAACCCATCTTCGCCACCTCCGTCTCAATACTCACAAACGCACCAGTGACATCACGCTGCGTTCTTCCGATTATGTCAATATCGTCGGCATATGCGAGTAATTGGACGGAAGATTGTGCCTCTGGTGTTAGCGCGTGAGTTTTGCACAACTCTTTCAAGGACGATGTTGAAGAAGTCGCATGACAGCGCGTCGCCTTGTCTAAATCCTTTTCTGACATCAAAGGTCTCGGTGAGGTCTTGACCGACCTTGATGGAGCTTACCAAGTCATCGCTTGCTGCTTTGAACAGCTCGGCAGCTAGGCCGTCAGCTCCAGCAGCTTTGTTGGACTTAAGCTTCGATATGGCTTTCTTTACCTCGTCCAGGTTCCTTTTAGATACCGTGGCAAAATAACGACCCACCCCTAGTAAAGACCCTCTCCGTCGATAAGGGTCTCGAGATCTGATTCTGTACTTTTCTTACTATTAAAGCATCTTTAGTTAATTCGATTTTACTATAGAATGTGTCCACCTTTTTGCATACCCGGTTCTATTTCTAAACCTACCTATGCCTTCCTTGTAGCAGTTCGAACCGTTGGGATCCTTCATACTTCTAGCTTGGTGGTACAGTGGTCGTCATGCTGCTACCAAATGGTTTAAGAAGGTGACAAGTTCGGACACTTTTTAGCCCTTGACAATTAGTGAGTTTGAATTCAAGGTCATTGTCACTCTACAACTTCAGTTTTCTTATCAATTTCTTACGGCAAAGGCGAGTTCAGAGCCATTATTCTCTATAGAAATATCGATGCAATAACGTCTTATCTCCTGGACTCGTATTATTAAACTTTAAATTTCTGCTGGCCGCGGTTGTAACTGGGTAAAGGCCGCGGTTAGTGGAGGCGTCGGGTCTTCATATAGGAGATAGACTGAAAGATTTTAAAAAGTCTTATTTAAGATATTGGCAGCATAATTATGCAAGGCGGGTTAACATATTTTATAATTTTGTAACAGGCGTGATGCGCCGAAAGAGATTATTCTTTCCATCTAGATCTACTTATAAATTAAATTTTGTTTCAACGCCGAATAAATCAATTTTTATATACAATTACAATTTTTTACAATTTACTTTATTGAGACAAGAAAAAAAAAATCAATACGATTATTGTTTGTACAAACGTTGTTATAATACGGCCGACTAAACATAATGTCTGGCTAAACAGATACAGGCAAATGTTTTTATACATTTATATCAGAATTCCAATTATATTTAATATTAAAAACGTATTAAGTGTATGCTTGCTCCCGGCATACATAATCAACATGGCTTCTTTGGGCACTTAAAAACTTAATAACTTAAAAACTAAAAAACTACAATAATGACTAGAAGGGGGAAAGGAAAAAAAATAATAATAATAATTATAACAATAACATTTTTTATACATAAGGGTATAAACACATACAGAACAAAAGCAACAGTGTTTTTAAACAATGGTCTATGAACAGTATGAAACTCAAAAGAAAAGTTACCCGCGTAAATTAAGCAGGGATGCTTTCTCGTAGAAAGGAACTAAAAGGCCTCTATTTGCATTTGGTCTTAACACGGATAAAGATCCAGCGTTTAATAAATTAAAAGGTGAGAGATAGTAGTGGTCATCTATAGTCTCATAAATATTCGAATCCAATAAAGATTTGACTGCCGAGTTAGGGTGATGTTTTATACGCTCCAATCTTTTTAACAACAGGTCAATTTGGTAAATCATTAGAGGAATAACTTTTGTTTCTTCGTATAGAATTTTATTTGAAAAAAATGTTTTATCTGGTTTTCTGAATTTTCCGCAACAAAATCTTAGTATCCGTCTTTCAAAGATCTGTAGTTCTTTGGCCGCAGTGGGTGAAATTGTGAACCACGTACAGAATCCGTATGTTAGAATAGGTCTAATTAATGTTTTGTAAATAAGTATTTTTGTATTCGCCGACATTTGCTTGGCCTGTAGTAAAGGTTTTAAAATGGCAGTTACCATTTTTGCTTTATTTAGGGCTTTTCTTGCATGTTTATTGAATATAAATCTTATATGAGCGTTTATGCCTAGATATTTCAATTCATTTCTCAAAGGAACATTTTCTCCATTTATTTCTAACTTAAGGGCTTTACTCTCTTTAACTGCAAGGTAATGTCCTCTCCCACTTGCATTTCTGAAGCAAGTTATACCACATTTTGCAATATTAATTTTTAGACCCCACTTAGTAAAGTAATCTATTAAAATTGGTAATTTTTCTATAATTTTGTTAAGGGCGTAGGATGGCCTTGGGTCACTTGCCAATATGAGAGTGTCATCTGCATACAAAATAGCACCGGGTTCGTCTAACATAGGACTTTGAAATGGAAAGTCGTGAATATAAATATTAAATAAGGTAGGACCAAGTATCGAACCTTGCGCTACCCCAGAGCGAACTGGGAAAAGCTCCGAATGCTCGGAGCCTATACAAATCGAACTACATCTATTTTTTAGAAAACTATATATAATGCGCGTAAGCCAAGTTGGACAATTAAGCCTAATAAGCTTAAAAATAAGGCCTTTATGCCATAGAGAGTCAAAAGCTTTTTCGAGATCTATATCTAAACATACAGTACATCTTTTATTTCTTAAGTTTTGGACAATTTTATTTTGTAATGTAAGTAATGCGTGTTCCGTAGAATGACCCCTTTTAAAACCAAATTGGTTGTTTGGAATGACATGTGACTCCTCACAAAACTTATTCAATTGTTCAGCTAGTACCCGTTCAAATAGCTTTCCTATATTAGATAGTAAAGATATTGGTCGGAAGTCGGTTACATCTTTTGCATTTTTTTTCTTCGCTATAGGTAGTATCTTAGCTTGTTTCCAAATTGCAGGAAAGTAAGCATTATTAATGCAATGGTTAAATATTGACGATAAGACAATATCCAGAGAGTGAGGACATTTTCGCAAAATGAAATTAGAAATATGGTCGATGCCAGACGACCTTTTATTATTGAGGGCTATTCTAAAAAGATTAACAGCAGTCGGATTAGTAAACGGTGGTAAATTTGGGTTGGTTGCAGTGTTTAAATGGTTAAATGATGTAAGCGGTTGAATGAGCTGTGAATCAGAGAATTCATTTACTGCTGACAGAATTACAGTTTCATCATTGTGATCGATTGCTGGTTCTCTCTCTAAATAAACGAGAGAGTAGAAGTCTCTAAAAGCGTTTAGTTTATTTTGAGGACCCACCAGCTCCTGTCCGTTATGAACCAGAACATCCTTCAAGATATCAGTTCCGAAGTATTTTCTTCCTGTTATCTTGTCGATTTCCTTAAATGCATGAGGAGATGGCTTTATTTTTTGTAATCTCAACTTGAACGCATTGTTGGTGTCAATCTTAACCCTCTCTCTAATGATTTTACTAAGGCACTGAATTCTAGAGTTTAGTTGACGATATTCGTCATTAATTTGATTGAGATGACGATGATACAGTCTTTTTAGTTGTGTGAGCCAAATATTTCGTAATTTCAATAGCTTTTTAGTGCAATCCGAGATGTTTTGGTATTTTGAATTTTTAGTAACGCGAATAAGAGAATTAGCTTCCACACTAGAAGAAATTCGTTCATTTGTCTGAGATATCAATGCATCTATTTCTAAATTAGTTATGTTCCTTTCATTAGGAATATTAAGGAGCGAGACGCTGTTGTGGAGTCCAATTCTAAAAGCTTCCCAGTTGGTTTTTTCAAAACTAATGTATGTAGCTGGTAGTTGCAATAGAGGAAAAAAGTTCATGGTATTTAGTTCTAACAGAATTCCAAAGTGATCAGACGGTGTAGCAAATGTTGAGCAAATAGATGGGTTTGTCACATTATTTGCAAAGTTAAATGAGGAGGAAATCAAGAAAAAATCCAACACTGATGAGGATCTAGGAAACGTAGGACTGTTAGGAGCTACTAAATCCAGATTAAGAAACGGACCATTGTTAAACCACCTGTAAATTAGGTTCCCATTACTATTGTGGACAGTGTCTCCCCATGTTTGGTGACGCGCATTAAAGTCTCCCCCGATTAATGCCGCATCAAATGAATTTATAAGGGTATAAAATCTATCAAGTTCCGTGGATAGACGAAGCCCAGCATTAGAAGGGATGTATATACTTCCAATTAAAATTGTCCTTAAGGACCCAGTAGAATTACGTGAAGTTATAGTTACTAGACACACTGAAAAGACATCGCTAAGAAAGGAAACTGCGTTAAATTTGTAATTTTGTTTTAAAATGATTGCCGTACCTCTACCGGAATCATTTCGAATTACGTTATAGCCATCAAATGAGGGCTTATGCCTTGCGCCAAGTCTAGTTTCCGAAATGAAACAGATTTGAGGCTTATAGTTATTTAAGATATTAAAAAGCGCGAGTCTTCGCTCAATAGATATTATGGAGTTAAAATTTATCGACATTATATTCAATTTTTGGGGCTGCATTATACAACGATTGAAGCGACAAAGTCTAGATAAGCGAACATTTTCTCTTCTTTAGATTGCAGTTGCTTATACTTGGGCCAGAATTGTCTTATTTTGAGTAAGAGATCGTTAAAAGGGATATTGAAAAGATTATTTGCTTCTTATTTGCAGCTTTGTTGGACTTAAGCTTCGATATGGCTTTCTTTACCTCGTCCAGGTTCCTTTTAGATACCGTGGCAAAATAACGACCCACCCCTAGTAAAGACCCTCTCCGTCGATAAGGGTCTCGAGATCTGATTCTGTACTTTTCTTACTATTAAAGCATCTTTAGTTAATTCGATTTTACTATAGAATGTGTCCACCTTTTTGCATACCCGGTTCTATTTCTAAACCTACCTATGCCTTCCTTGTAGCAGTTCGAACCGTTGGGATCCTTCATACTTCTAGCTTGGTGGTACAGTGGTCGTCATGCTGCTACCAAATGGTTTAAGAAGGTGACAAGTTCGGACACTTTTTAGCCCTTGACAATTAGTGAGTTTGAATTCAAGGTCATTGTCACTCTACAACTTCAGTTTTCTTATCAATTTCTTACGGCAAAGGCGAGTTCAGAGCCATTATTCTCTATAGAAATATCGATGCAATAACGTCTTATCTCCTGGACTCGTATTATTAAACTTTAAATTTCTGCTGGCCGCGGTTGTAACTGGGTAAAGGCCGCGGTTAGTGGAGGCGTCGGGTCTTCATATAGGAGATAGACTGAAAGATTTTAAAAAGTCTTATTTAAGATATTGGCAGCATAATTATGCAAGGCGGGTTAACATATTTTATAATTTTGTAACAGGCGTGATGCGCCGAAAGAGATTATTCTTTCCATCTAGATCTACTTATAAATTAAATTTTGTTTCAACGCCGAATAAATCAATTTTTATATACATAAATTCGCAGATAAAAAAAACCCATATTATTTAGATTTCTATACACATTCAGCTGGAGTAAGGTAAAGAACTTTTGATACACATCTTTTTGACTTAAAGGAAAGTATTAAAGAAATTTCAAATGCGCTGTCATGTACATACCTACATACATCCCACTCATTCTGTGTAGCTCTTCTATTTAAACGTCTTTTCCACCATCATCCGCTCATTCTCTTTCTTGACAACGTAATATAGGAGCGCTTTCACCGGATCCTTGTGCATAAGAGTTTCGATTCTAAGCATAGTACATATTTACGATGTTTTAATAATACGTTAAAGTGAAGTCCTTGGTGCGCATACTGCCACTTGAGGCTATTAAATGTTCATTTATGAAATCTAAATAAGTCTTCTAACGGTATCCAACTTAAGCTTTGAATAGCTTTATTTCCAAATTCTTGTGTACATATATGCAAATACAAATGTATTATACTTGTATATAATTTCAATAGAACAGGTAGAGAAGAATATTTATGTAATTGCTAGCTTCATTGCAATGATTTATTTTATTCCGTAAACATAGGTACATACATATATACCATTGCTTCATCTATAGACTAAACAAATTTCACAAGAAAGTGAGCATACATATGTACATGTAAATTAAAACAATGGAAGGGCTTAGGTACTGCCAAATTATAAAAGAACTACACTTAATTTAACGCTTCTAGTTTTAAACACATATCTATTAAACATGTACAATTACGAGAAACTACTGCAAGGATAAATGTGTGTGTACGCGTACATATTAGTTCGCAAGGAAAATTTATTAGAAGAGCTTCATAAGAAGCTTCAGAGTTTTCGACACATTGCAATACTCGTACATGAAAAACCCATAGTCCATTTGAAAAATTTTCCGTTCAAAATAAATTAATAACAATTAATTAACGAATAACAATGCAATTACTCTTTGGCGACATACAGTCAGGTCGAACGTGTTTAAACTGTACAGTGTTTTGTAGAATTATTCAAAGGCGTACAGGTTCCAGATGAAAGGAGTGCTTTAAGAGATGCGAAACGAGGCGATGTGAACATCATTAAAAAGTACTTCCGTTCCACTGCTACCAAGTACTTTTTTTAATAAATGAGTAGGAGAAAACGAGGCGCCTAATGATGTTCGCTTAATGGAAGACCCAGGTTCGTCTCATTCATTACCCATGCCAAATTCTAGAACAGAATAGCAAAGTGGGAGAGAAGAGGAGCCTACAACGGAAACTACAGTTTTTCTTGTTCTCTTTTAAAATACAAGTGAAAAGTACACTTTGTGAATTTTAACGAGCTTATTATACATACATATAGCCTTCCGCGAATATATTTGAACATGATAAAAGAGCCGGTACAGGCATTTCAATTACGTGCCTTCTTTTTGTGGTATTGGAAACTTTTGCCAGACACTGACTACAAAGGCGCTCTTTGAAGGTACATAATAGTTGAGACTGACAGAGTAAGTTTGAATCCCAATGAATATTAGCATTTCTGAATTAGTCACTTTAAGTTATTATAATAACAGCAGTGTACAAATAAACTACTGTAGAAAACGGAAGAAGTTTTGACGCAAGAAATTCAGAAATTTTGATTATGCTTTGTTTTTTTACAACAGACATACTTTTTATAACATTAACATATGCTTTGGAAAATGGCTTGTTACTTTTGATACGAAAACAACGGGTAATGCTAGTGCTTGTTCTTGATCTTAGACTATTTTGCAAATTTGGACTATATCCACATCTTGACACCGCCCATAGAGTTTGCGGTTGTATCAACTCTATTCTATTCGCCCTTTTCGCCAAATATTGCATTTTGCAATATTGCATTGCATTGCCTTCTGGCACCATAAAGAAGAACTGGCAGGATCAGTGTTTTGTAGAGCATGCATTTCGTATTCCGGGTTAAGAGTTTTGACCCCGTTTGTTTCGCCAAACCGAAGTAGCAGCGTTCGTCTAGGACGTGAATATGGACAGATTTGTATGCTGCTGGCAACTGGCAAAACGGCACGATGAGAATGACCGGTGTTGGACGGATTTGATGAAGATAAGCCTTAAGCTTCTCAATGGTTCATCCACCATCATCTCATTTTAAGACTCTAATTTATTTACATCTTTATCGGTCTGAGGCGCGGGCATCAACTCCGATGTTGCTTTGTCTGGGTGTTTCGCCCGCTTTTGTAACTTTTAGACTGCTGCAATTTTTGTCTTTCGATTACTTGCGCTTATAACTTCATCAAGTTGAATCCGTATGGGCAGAAATGAGTATCTGATGGCTTGAGTTGAAATTAATACGTACGTAGTACAACGCTAACAAATTTATTAAATTTTAAATTTTGAGCTAGATAGAGCCCCAAGGCACGCCAATCCAGTCTAAAACCTATGCTTTTCTTTGAACCCAATTTCTAGACATGCAAAGTAGATACACATATGTACATATTTATATTGCAGTTAGATATGTTTGAGTGTACATGGTATCATCAACTGCCATCTGTTATGTAGAAAATGTTTAGAAATACGCTCAACTAGCCGGAGGCTACGGGTGAATCCGAATCTCATTTGAACTATTTTAAAGGGTTTTGAAGAAGACTGCTGTACTGTGGAAAATACATTTGTTTAATTAATTTTATTGATTTATTGGTGCGAATGCGATTTTTCATAAGGTGAGTCCACTTTTTTGGATAAATCACGTAGCTTCAGTCAAAATAACATAAAAAAATAAAAATGAAGTGTGCTGTGAAATTCCTTAATAATTTAAACTATTAAACGAGTATCATAACAGAATACAAATATTTGTGTTCATTCAATATACAAAGGTTTTATGACAAAAGCCATTTATTCTTATTCAATATTTTATATTTTATGGACGGAAAAAAAAAAATGCTACCTAATGCACAAAGGGACCAGCGCATTGATTGTTCTGTACTAAATGATCATTCATAAGATACCTTGCGGAAAAGGTTACAAAAAGGAACTTCCGATACCAATTTAACAGCGTTTAACCTTCGTTCGCCTTTGTAGTTGGTACCAAAAAGGACAACCCGCTGTGTGCATCACACAACCAATTTTCAAATCATATTACACGCCTTTTCATACACAGCAGCCCAATACAAATGTAATTACAGACTTTAACTGACATTATCAGCAGGGGTTTGATCTTTTTGATATTTTTTTCCTATTCTGAAGTGACGATTGATGTCACTTCTTTGTGATAATGACCTGTTGGAATTTGGCAATTTGGCTTGATTAATGTTTTGTAATTGTAACTGAAACTGTTGCGAAATATTGATTTCATGAGAAATATGGAACGGAGGTAAAATGGTTTTCCAATAAACAGATTTATAATACGATTTCTTTAAGTTTTCAATACAACCCGTAAACGCAGGCATAACTTGGTAGGCAGTCAAGCAGAATTTGAAATTACGTTCTCATCAGACTAAGACTTTTTCTTATAAGTACTTGAATAACTCTTTCATACACATAGGTAGTTCGTCATCTCTTCAGAGAAGCATTGGCAAATAGGCCGAAGGCTATTTGGCGTGAAGACACAAATACAAGATTCTTCTTCTTATATTTAATATTGAAGGAGCCTTGCCAAAAGTTACTATTGCCATATTGCATTAGATTGCATTTCTTGGTACACCGCTTCATCTTAACGATAAGATATTTATAAGGCAAATGCAAACAAACATTTGTAGTATCTTTTCTAGGACGTAGCAACCCTACTTGTACACATTGTGTCTGAACAACAATCATACATACATACATATATACATGCATATGCACGCCTGTTAGTTTGTACATGTACCCTTAGATAGATAACCAAAGGTATGTCATCCTTTTGTGATGGAGCGAACAGTTTTTAAAGAAAAGACAGGGAAGAAAATCACTGCAAAGGTACACTGTACTGTATCAGTTGCCATTATATGTGGGTCCATTTGTGCCGCAAGCAACAAAACGCCTCCTGCCGGATATAATTTCCGTCCACAATGGGAAATGGAAAAATGTTTGCTCTAACCTACAGAGAGGTACTTGTAGGGGTTGCAATGAATAAACTATGCAGAGGAGAACAATTGCAGAATCAACATTTTAAGATAGCAAGGAGCTCGATATTGCTCTTGGAAGAATGAAAAACCAAACAAATACATATTTCGCAAACACGTATCTCGGGGCACGCACATAAAATATTTTCGAGACGATATTTTCTTACTCACCTTCTCTTTTATCTTTTAAAATTGTGTTATCCGTTGCCGAATGTTAGATTTAAAAAAAAATATAATAGGCATACATACGCATATGCATGTTTACATATTAATGTGTAGGAGCAATTTTTTTGTGTTCCGAAATGTCATTGTATTGCAATGTGTCACGACAACTGAAACTCATTTTTTAATTGTTATTGATGACGTTGGCGGGTTGCCTACTATTTAGAAGGTGTTGTGGGGGGCTAGCAGTACCAGGTTCAGTTATTAAATAGGTAATATATAGTTTGTCAAGGAGAAGGAAGTCAGTTGAGTAAACAGGGACGCGTGTGTTCGTTTCTTTTGTGTTAAAATTTGGTCCAATGTTAAATACGACGTTGAACCGTGTTCCATTGAAGCGAATGTGAGTTATCAAGAGTTTGAAAGACGATTGCTGGAAATTTTCTTGTTTACTTTTGAAGGCACTAGTGTTCAAGAGAAAGATTGTTGATTTTGTTTTCAATTGCCATGGATGTGGTGTGCTGAACAGAAACGCACGTTCTAATGCACAACTGTTTAAACACGGTGCCAAATGACTTAGGGAGATTAATGTGTTGGATCAGAATATGGCCTATGATTTTCACAGAAAGGCACGAACTGTTTGAGAACTTCTGAAATGAACTATGCTCGTTTAAACTAATGAGTCTTGTATAAATGATTTAAAATAAGCGAATGATAATAAACTCAAGAGAATTAGTCACGATATCAGGCGTTTTCTTTAAAAGCTGTTTGGTGGATATTGCTAAGCCTCGAACCTACGCAACTCGAACCGCAGTCAAGGAGCCATGTTTTTCTTTCCATATTTTTGATAGCATAGGATAGGTAAGGTTAATCTAGTTAGGTTAGTTAGGCTAGATTGTAAGACAGTGCTGTGACAAAACATTAGGCACCAGAACTTTCTTCAACAATTTTCTGGAAGTACATATTTGATTGTTTTAGATGTAAGTATTTCAATCTAGTGTGTGTTTTTCCTTGGTATTCACATAGTTCGTGTGTAATGTTCTCTGCAAGGCTCAGATGTAGCTTGCAACTTTTAGTATTTTAATCCCCTTTACTTAAGATGGTTTTTTTTATTATCTAAAGCAGGTTTGATAATAAATGATAATGTTTGTCGCTTGACTATTAGTGTGGCGATATTTTCATTAGATGTCAATTGTATATTTAGTATCTCTGCCGCTCCAAGTAGAGCCACAATTTCTGATTGGAACACACTGGACTTGCATGTGACACCACCTTATGGAATTCCTCTGGTGGTGTGATTTTTCATTTTAGAACTTCGTCCGGGGTATGTGGTATGACGTGTGCGTGCTGCGTTTCGCAAAGAATTCCTCTACCGTCCTTATATTTGATATGAACATCAACGGGTTTTTTTTCTAACGTTTTAAGAACAAACAACGAGAGACTGATGGGTCTCATTGTGACATGTTTTACCTGCTTTGGGTATGAAGACAGCGTTTACTACCCTCAATGATAATGAAATGTCTCCCTACATAAGACAGCGCTTAACAAGTCTTTTAGTCACCTTCTAAATTTGTATGGTGCCTTTAAGAAGAATACCATCCGGTCCGAAGATTTGTACGATGCGAACGCCTCGATGGCGCTTTGTAACTTTTCAAACTGAAGAGATCTTCTGCTTTTTCTTCTGGAGGCAGAGTACTCTTACGTAGATATCTGGTGCCACATTAACCGCCGTGTTACACCCTGGAAGGTGTGTTTGTTCAAAGTTTCTAACACTTCTTAGCTGCTTTGTGCTCATTTAGCCGTAGCCTTTGACTTGCAATAAGTTTTTTATGATTTATTTTAAGCTTTTTTTTTCTTTCTTGCCTTATTGACATTCTTAGGGTTGTCGTCGAGGATTGACTGATCACTAAAAAGTGGCTTTATTACCCTTGCACGCTTATACCAATCAGCGTTTTTGGGTTTCTATGAGTATTCCGTGTCCTACGCAAAGTATATCCATCGGTAGTCCTTTAGGGAGGCTTACTCTATAACGCTCCATTATTTGTTATTGGTACTGGAAGCGAAAATAATATCACGTCTTGCACTTCTTTTAGCACAAAAATTGATATTTTTTGTGATTCGAATAACAAGCCTGATTGTACCTTCATTTGCCTTATAGAACAACGTGTAACTCAGGACGTTAAGCCCTGCATTATTTTAGTCCAATTGATCCAGGGCTGCTGTTTCAGTATGGCTGAGACATTCAGCCTAATAATATATTTCATCAGGCAGGCTGTCACAGGTTGATTTGTATCAATTCCATCACGTTCCATCGGCTCGTGATTCTTGATACCCATAGTCTAGGTGGCGGTTCGATCATAACCCGACGCAAATTGTACAGCCCCAGAGCTTTGCTCTTCTTTAGGAAAAGAAGCGATTGCATATTTAACGCGAGCAGATGATGCTGCTCGTGGTCTCTTCTTAGTCCGGTTTTAAGGTGTAGACCTTTAGCTTCCAGTTTCTACCGCTTTTCTAGCTCTAGCGAATCGAATGTCGCTAAAACGGCCAATTCCTTCTAAAGTGCGTTTTTAAGCTTCTCTTCGATGTCTTTCCATTGATCGCCTACAAAACGATCACAGAGTCTCTGTTCGTTGACCACTGGAACGAGAAGCTCGCCATTTGCGTCCCTGTTTACACGGTGAGGAGCCGAAGCAAGAGCTTTTGAGTTTGGCCAAGTGATAAGTTAAGCTTGGCTTTTATAAATATTTAACGTTTAAACTGCAAAGCATAAAGGTTTTGGTCTAAGACAAAAGTTTAAATTCAGATTTGAACGTATAAACGGATAGTAAATCTGATTCAAGCTTATCATAACCGCTGTGAAAAAAGCAATCAGATCTATACATCCCTTTATGACATCATCTCTTTATCGCTTGTCCGTTTACTTTGGAACACGCGTTCTTCAGAAATTGTTGAATCAATTTGTTCAAAGTGGCGTAAATCCATTTTGAAAACTCTTAATAGTCAAACATTCTCCCATACGTACGTACGTTCCATTGCTATCAAATGGTGCCGTACACAACGCCCATGGGGTGGTTGTTGCAAGTTTTGTAAAATTGAAATCCAAACGCAAACAACGTAGGGTGTGCAAGGCGGACTCTCCAAACAAATGCACACGTTCATAACTACTTCGTCTATGTATTACCTTTGGCAAAATGCCAACGATGTGGATTATTTGTTGCATTTGTAAAATCGTTGCTTAATTTGAAAGTATTGTCGAGGGATTTGAAACCATTCGACGGGTTTGTTTAGACGTTTTTAATAGTAAATCAAAGTAACTGCTGTTGGTTTCTTCAATGTCCTTCAAATCAGGCTGTACAAAGTTGTTTTTAGATTTGCTTTTCTATTTGTTTTTTCAGCGATATTATGCCCTTAGGTTAAAAAATATTTTTTCGATGGAAATCCTTTTTGCTGCTTTAATACTGTTCATAATTACAAGGAATTATAAATTGTATTAGATTATTTACATTCAATAAATATTGAATTGTTTTATGCACGAAATTTAGTCCAATTAGCAGGAATTTCAAAAGCACACAGCTCATTTGCCACAATATTGTGTAAACTAACAGCATCTATTTAAATTAATTAGAAAATTGTGTCATCGCTCATTTACGCAAATGAAATAAGTTAAATAAATACTAAAATTTACTGAACTTTTTTTTTACCATAAGTATGATTGTACTTACGTACGTAGGTACTTAGCATATGATTGGTTTTTACGTTAATAGTTGCGAAATTCTCTTATTTATAGTCTTTGTTGGTTCTTCTTTTACATAATTCTTGTTAATATAACATTTATTGTTATATATGACTAGTACTGTTTTTTTTACATATGTTGGTATATATATATGTGTATGTGTTTTGTTAATACGAAGTTCGGTCTACTATTTGGCGTACATTAACTTGCATGTATGACTGCATAGATGTATGCAAATATTTCATCATAGCAATCAATATTTTTTGAAATTATAACCGGGAGCAATTTTGAGACGGCTTGGTCAATCTGTTATCAGGAGGGCCGAACTTGGCATCGAAGCTAAGTTGTCGGTCATGAGGTTTGGGTAATGACCGAAAGAATAAGATCGCGGATACAAGCTGCCGAAATGAGATTTCTTCGTTGTATTGCTGGGGTGACTCGACGAGATCGGGTTAGGAACACCAGAGTACGCGAGGCACTCAATGTCGAGCAGCTACTTCTTCGGACGGAGAGGTCCATACTTCGATGGTTTGGGCACGTCAGATGCATGTCCCCAACTCGGTTTCCAAGACGTGCCATGGAATTCGTGCCATCGGGTACGCGTCCCCTGGGCAGGCCTAGGTTGAGATGGCTGGACCAAGTCCGAAATCTCACCTCTACCCGTATGGGGATTGCCCCTGATGAGTTAGAGTCGATGGCGGAAGATCGGCAAATGTGGAGAGTCCACTTAAGCTCCCTAAACCCGCGACCCTCATAGTGGATAAGCGGGCCATTGGAAGATGATGATGATGATTTAATCATAAATACTTATGTACGAACCACTTGTTCATAAATCTGGAAATAACTTTCATTCGCGCAGCTTTTGAAATTAAATCAAAAAGACAGAGCATATATTTTTTCTAAAATTTTTGGATTATCTTGCATTCTTCAATATGTAACTTCTTCTAAAGTTCTACGGAGTATATAAAAAATTTGGGCAAATGAGAAATTTGCCACATTTGCGCCACAAAAAACTAATCTTCAGCATTCCCTATAGTTCTGGCTGAAAAACAGAGCTCACCATTATTGGACGAATACTGAAGGTAACAGGCAAGCCAAAATGTTCATGCCAAACATCTCCCATACCAGAACGAAACAACTCCTAGGACTAACCAGGAGTCAGGTTCGAAGGGTTACAGGCTTGCTAACGGGATACTGTCCAGTCAAAAAACACCTAATGACTATGGGAGTAGTACAAGACAACACATAACACATGTTTTTTGAATGTGCAACGAAGACGAAGAATCAGCACAACACATTTTGTGTCACTGTAACTGTGTAATCAGAACACGTCATCGTCACTTAGGCGAGGGCAGAACCCCTTGCTTGCGGAGCAACTCAATCCGGAACCTAATCGCCCATATTGCCATCCTGAAGCTTTCCTAGAATTACAAATTTCTTGCACAAATACATTGGAAAGTTCTTCAATGTTTAGAAAGAAATAAAGAGTGCCTAAATATAAAAATTCTATACTCTTCTTTGATTTAGATAGAGTTGTGCAAAACCTAAAGACCTTATTTGTTTAAAGAAATGCGGGGTATTTGCCTTCCGTGTGCAAAGAATCCGACAAATCCAAAGGTGACCAGCCATTTTACCTACAGTGCGCACAAGTTTACCTTTTTTAAATTTAAATCAGAATCAAATTATATAATTTTGCTTACTTGCTAGAAGCGTTACATATGGGCTGCAACAGACAAAGCAAACCGCCAGGAAAAGGGTTTTCCGTAATCACTTGTTTGCCAGGGTTCAATATTATTCATATTCATAGAAGGAAGTGAGGGACGACTTGCAGTAAACATTTGCAGATCTATTCACAATTAAGTCAATTTCGTTTTAACACCTCCTTCGGTTGTTTTCAGTGGTGTTTCGTGAGGGTATTTGAGAGAATCCTTTGAGTGTACATAAATCCCACGACATACAATGTTGTCGGGTGGCAATGGAAATCTGTTTTAAATTAGTAAGCAAATCTCAGTGCAGATACATAGTTTCAACAAGTTCGCTTCGATGTTACCTCACCTGTGACCGTGGGGCTGAGTTTTCGATTTTACAAATCACAATAATCGCATATGTTTCATTTTCGTTTTCCTATTTTACTTGTGTGTCGGAAAGCGTCTCTGGGGAAGAAAAGGTTTGCTTAAGCGTGTAGTAAGCTTACATCGAGCATGCTGATAGAGTGGGATGATTAAATGCGTAAACTTGCGAAAGGCAAGAATCCTCAATAAAGTGGCATGAAATTGTTCCCGAGAGTTTCGTAAGTAAACGATGATGACGTTGAATGTGCCGCAAACATTGACTCGACGAGGAACGAAGCTTAAACAAAGAGTAACATTTCAATTTCCTCTATCCCAGTGAAAATGAGTGAGAGGAAATAGGAGGTAATTTGCGATGAGCAAATTGGTAAATATTAGTATTTTTGCCGTTTTACGATGTACCACAGAAAATTGGGAGTTGTGAACAGGATTTGCCTTTCAACCCTGAGATGGTACCATTTTGAAGCTGTAGGTGCACCCAGGCCGAAGAGAGTACGCATCATTGTAACAATTTTAGATATTCTTTTTTTAGAGTAATTTTATATTTTATAACACTCCAAGGATGCCTGTTTTGTTTACAATTAATGAAATGTTCATTTGTTGTTTGTCGATTGTCAATTGATTGGAAAGGTGTCGGTTTATTTTGTTTGGTTTTGGTTTTCTTATTGTTTAAATGCAAATGAAAACCAAACAAATTTTCCTTTTTGAAACAATGTTTTGTAATGCTCTTATTTTTCTAGTTTCTAGTTCTGTGTCCAGGTCACATGAATAGATTTTAAATTTTGTTCAAAACTGACTATACTTTGTTTATTTTGAAATATGGGAGAGATTTATACTATTATTATAACGCCTTAAACTAAACCTAGCGACGCGTCGATGTTATAATACCACCTGCGAGTTTTTATTTCTACAAACTTTAACCAGTTAACAGAGGCTGGAGCTCTCTGTGAAATTGATAATTTCTTTCTTATGTATGAATAAGTACAACGGCATTGATTCTGGCTTTCTATTGAAGTTGATTGCAGTGCTATTCTAGTTGTAAAACTACAAATCTAAAGCGGGTTTGCCTTTCACAATTCAATTGTGAGCATTTGGTACCACCATCGGATAAGTTTTTGATTTTTTAAGAGCTATTAGTCAAAAAGTAAATAAAAATTATTAAACAGGACATACATGATTCTAAAAGAACGGAAGCGTTGATTTGTTTAAGAAAAAAAAAAAAAACACATTTAAAAGCTAACCATATAGAAGTCTGAATCCTTGGCAGACATGTTTAACGCTTCAGCAGCAGCTCATAGATATAAAAAAGAGGAGCCTATGGTGCATTTTCTCAGCATGGCCCCCGCCCTGAGTAATAAAAGGGACATTAAAAGAATGATGTAAATGATCTGTTCCGTTACAAAATTTAAACGGTTTCAGAAGTAAAGTTGCGCTCAACCCCAGTGCTCACAGTAGTATGACAACCTCCCTTTGGTTTAAGTGCACATCCCTGAAGGGTCACTTTAACTAACTGATCAAGCAATTGTATATGATTCATATTTAATAATTTTATTCAAAATCAAATAATTATATAAATGTAACCAAATATTCCCAATGTTAATAAAAAATTGGAATGGTAGGTACATACATACATATGTAGGTGAAATATAAATAGGGTGACCAAGTTTGAGCAATCTAGGTCCTTATAAATTTTCATCAATTCCCTGTTTTCTTTTGCATTTATTCTGTGCTAATATAAAAAATATAAATCCTTACTACTACTTGCTTACAATACACAAATCGGCCAGTATAGACGCAATTTTTTTTTCGTATTTCCTTGAAAAGGATGGAAATGTATTCAGTTGCCTGTAGGTTCGTAATTTTCCTAAAACTTTTGGCAACTTCTGGTTTGGTTGGGCATGGCGGATAACTCGCTTGAAGCCTTTTAAAAGGGAAGAAAAAACTAACGTGAAATTTCACGCGGTGCCATAATTGCTTTTTTGTTTTGATTGGGAGGCGTAGAATCTGCTTCATGTTTTCATTTGTTTGGTCTGAAAGTTAGTTTTAGGCAATTAACAAGAACTTTGAAACAACCCGTTTTCCATTGTTTTCATAGATGAAATATTTTGTTTTAGTTGTGTTTGGTAACATTGGGAGTAGCACAGGTCTTTTGACCGAATTGTGTACGTTTTCTGGTATAATTTAGTACTGACGGCGTGCATAGAGAAGGAATCCTTCAGATCTTCAAAGTAATTTCCTTAATGTGGCTAGAGCTGGGCAGGTACCTGAGAGCGAGAGGTTTGGACTGGTTTGGTCTTCTTCGTCCCTGCAGCAAAAGTCATTGGAAGGAATGCCTGCCAAACAACTACTGTTAAAACTCTCCTGATGTACATACGTACTGTCTTCTGAGCTAACTTCCCAAGGATAAGAATGGGAAGTACACATGTATGCAGCAGATTTATTAAAGCCGCTGTAGAGGGGGACCTGTGATGCAGGCTGACTTTTATATTCGTTCATTGGCACTTAGGTTGCACTTTTTAGTAAGCGATGGACACCAGATAACTACGTACAACCGGTGGAATAACCAAGATTGGAGTCCCCATTCTAGAAGCTAATAAGTTGTCTGCCTGTATAGAATTATGTCTAGATATTTGGACTTGTTTGAGCATATTATTAAATTCATCCCATCGACACAATTTTGGTAAGGTGTAACATATCTCTAACATACATGATAACATGAACCCACTTTAATAACTTGGCAAAGCAGCTTTCCAGCGTTGCTTTTCTTTTAGTAGATACGCTAATTATAAATCATCCCTGAACAATGTCCTTCCCCAATTTTAAATCCCCAAATATTTTCCGGAATAGCAAACATACCTTTTCTCTCGCACCCTTTGCTGATTATACATACAAACATAACATACATACATACTTTCATATATTTCGATATCGTCCATGATTCCTTTTTTTAATTTTTTTCCAATAAAGCATCATATTTACTATTGTAGAAATAATCATTTATTGGTTCCTGCATTACCAGTTGGTATCTATGTGCTATTTCGCAATGAACACGAACAAGATTTATTTATAGTATACCCTTACACAGATACATATGTATATATATACTTTCGTTTTACAAGGGGTGGAATAGGTTTGCTGGGAGCCAACTTCGATACATAATAACATTTTCCTTTGGTAATTATACTGACATTCAACCCTAATTTCATAAGAGATGTTTCTTATATTTTGCCCGAGGGCATTGCAAACAAACTTTCGACATTCATTGCGTTTGCTTTCTTTTGTTGTAGTCTTTTTTTTTGTTTATCGCAACCAGCGTCTATGTTTGGTTGGTCGATTCATGAAAATACCAGCAACCCCTTGTGACTTGTCATTTCATGTGCTGTTGGTTGTTCTTGCATTCTTAATCCGAATTGTCAGTCGTTTAATTCAGTATATGTATGTATTTACATACATGCATATGTCTGTATATGAGAGTGGTAAAGTCATTGTTAGAAGCTTTGCTTAAATAGTAAATCAGGTCCTTCGATTTATGATTGATTAACTAGGCCGTCAGATTATAATTTGCAGTCATTTATGTAGTTATTAAGTTAAGCTAAGTTTTCCTTTAAAATTCTCTACTCTGCTGGCGCACTTATCTTCCTTTGATGAGATGTTGTGTCGCCTACTTGTGGAATGAAACATTTGACATGGCGCATTGTCGCCGATACTGCATTTCATCATTTCCGAAGAAGTCTAACTAAACACCGACTTATGCAGGGAAGATAGAAATTTACAGATATGTATTTTTTAAATAGCTGATCAGAGTAAAGCCTATACTTTTACTTTTAAACAATTTTGTTTGTGTTATTGATTATAATTCGAGATATTTTTTCTCGACTTCCTAATGCCACTGTCAGTGTTTTGCAATTGCGGTTGAGTTGACATCAGCTTTAACAGTTCATCGACTCTGTATATCAGTGCAAGCCGACGAGGATCGAACCCCACCAATATCTACTAAACACTAAACATTTTTCACGGCGTCACCTCTCTTTGGGGAAGAAGAAACCTTCCAGAGTATGAGTTGCAATAGCAATGGCACTTATTTCGCAAATTATATTTTCTTTAAATCAACTGTGAATGACTTGTTTCGGTGCATCTTTATCAACTATACAGTGATCTTCGAAAATATTCCGGAAGAGCTTGTTTAGTCGTTGCTCAGCTCTTCACTGAAAAATCAATCAATTTGATTTTGGAGTGGTGCTGTGTCGCTTTACCGCTTAAAGCCACACTATTTCTAATGTTTTAAATGTAAAGGGTTTTTCAATAGGGACGCTACAAAAGAAGAGCGACAGGGACAGCAAACGACGCCATATTTTTCTTGCGGTTTTTTGACATTTCTCTTCAGTAAGGTTTGCCATTTCATGATGGAAAGATATACGAGCCAACAACGAGTCAAAATTATTAAAATTTACTACCGAAATTCGGAGTCAGTGGCCTCAACGTTAAGAGCGCTACGTCCAATTTATGGTCGTCATAATATCTGGCTGGATGGCTTCGTCAATAAACAAAATATGCGGTATTGGTCAGGCAGCAATCCACACGTACTCCATGAGTCATCATTGCATCCCGAAAAAATTACGGTTTGGTGTGGTTTATGGGCCGGCGGCGTCATTGGGCCGTACTTCTTCCGTGATGATCAAGACCGGCACGTTACTGTGAATGGGGATCGCTACCGTTCAATGATAACCGAATATTTTTGGCCACAATTGGATGATATGGACTTGGAGGACATGTGGTTCCAACAAGACGGCGCCACAAGCCACACAGCGAATGTCACAATCAATTTATTGGAAACCAAGTTTGGAGAACGTGTTATCTCACGAAATGGTCCAGTCGCTTGGCCGCCTCGGTCGTGCGATTTGACGCCGTTAGACTTTTTCCTGTGGGGCTACGTCAAGTCTATGGTCTATGCCAACAAGCCAGCGACGATTGATGAACTTCGTACGAATATCGAACGTGAAATTGCAGCAGTATCGGCCGATTTATGCTTGAAAACCGTCGAAAATTGGGTTCAGCGTCTGGACTTCTGCAAGCGTGCCCGTGGTGGCCATGCAAAAGAAATCGAGTTCCATACATAATGGCATCGAACGTACTTTCACAGGAATAAAGAATTTCATTGATATCCAAAACCGTTTTTGTTTTATTTAAAAAAACTTTTGTAGCGCTCTTATTGCAAAACCCTGTATATATCCCGCTTGTCGCTTATCCCTTGCCGCACGGACGCATATGTATGTATTTATTGGGAAAAAATGTATGTCCCTGTTGAAATGAAAGAAAAGGCCTCAAAACAATTCAAATAAGTTACCTTTCACAAAAACGCTAATAAATAATAAGTTCTCAAATTCAGGGCGACAAGGAAAATCGAAGTTCCATTCTAAGGACCACGCCATCGTGGTCACCAGAGCGCTTAGTCTAAAAAACTACAAACGGTGTGTCCGAGATGGAAGAAGATGGGAGGCTGCTATATTTCAAGTAGAGACCCTCTACGGTTTTGGAGCCCTTTAAGTTAGTAAGTACAATAAGTATTATTTTGACTGTAATCTCTAATTGTTTAACCTGTTTTGCAATTGTATTTGTTCTCTAAATGGCAACGTTTTATTTATCATAAGTAAAACAAAAGCTTGTTAAGAATGAGTTAATGGCATCGATCAAATGAATCACACAAGGAGTTAATAATATCATTTCGTACACCAAAAAGAGCACACATTTAAAATACATTCGTGCAATTTAACAATATATTTTATGTTTTTTTTTAACAATTACGTTATGAGGCTTATGAGGCTTCTTATGAATAAATAAATAGCTGGCGCGACAGCTCGGGATAAGCCAAGGCCTAGTTTCTCGCAACCATTTATGCTGTGCGCGTTACATTTTTCGCACGAATGAAAGGGACCTACAACTCCGAACGGCGAATTGAGAAGCTGTTTCATGACAGATTATACTACCGGAGGCTTGTCATTCCCCGACGAGAGGTGGCGCCGCGGAAAATGTTCGGTGTTTTCCTGGCTGGGGCTTGAACCCTCGCCGCTCGGTCAGCAGTCCAACGCACTAACCACTAAGGCACGGCGACCAGCTTCTTATGAGGCACGCTTTATACAGACTTGTAGTGAGCTTTTATCTACGTAAATGTGCAACGTATGCAATAAAAGAAATAATCGGAACGCATACGAATTCACCAACACAACAGACAAAAAATAATATACCTTGATTCACATTACTTGGTGGAGTTTCCTAAGGTGTCAATCTTCATAAGTTATTGGAGAAAGGACATACATATGTATGTAGAGGTGTATGCACATTAAACATAAATCAGATTTCTTGCACGTTTTGTCACGTAAACCAAAATCTACCATTTTCTAGCATTTTTTGTTTTCTTTAAGAATATAAAATAAACTCTTCAGAAAATAAGTTGCAACGAGTAGTGGAGACAAATTAAAATTAATTTAAAAAGTAAACACCTAAAAATGAAAATGTCTATTAGCAATAAGGTATTTCAAGAACCTCGTGACAATGGTCTGCCTGGGCACGGCGCACCGGTTGCAGCCTACGCCTAGATGCACATTACTCTCTAAATGCATTCGCAAATACGCGACCTTCTCGCAATTAGCGAATGCTTAATAAAAAGTGCGAATTGCATACCGCAGCTATTTGCATCTCGGAACTTGTCTTTGTGCAAAGCAGGAAGAGTGCACGTGCAGTTGAAGTGTCTGAAATGAGTTTGTTGTTTAGATAGGGGCTTGGGTCGCGCGAAAGATATATTCTCTGTCGGTGTGCATGTTTAAAAAAGAAGAAAACGAATGGATCCGTTTCTATGGAAATTTACTTATTTTAAGACCCCACACAGATACTTATAATGGATTTTTTTTTTTAAGAGATCAGAAAATACAGCAGAGATAGCTTATTAGTTACGAAGCTCATGTATGCATACATGCATCTATAAACTAGGTCTATGAAAACTGGAAAGTGACAGAAAGCTTAGTCTTACAAGTTTTAAGTAGGAAAAGTCGACAGATGCAATCAATGTCTGTACATTGAAAAAGCACTATTAGCTATTTAATATTCTTATAAAAAAAACTTTACTTCCACGTTCCACAAATGATATTTTTTAACAAAGTATTGAAACTTTAGTTTTCTCCTTCGCCAAATATGAGCAAAATAGACGAAAGAAAACATATAAATTAACAATCTTGCATTAAGAAGGATTATCCAGCTTGGATTCAAGAATTCACTGATTTCGTTCTGCCGGTACTATTCAATGTCTAAATGAAAATAGGGTTGAGTTGTTGTATTTAGAGATTTTCCACGGCTGGGGCACACGTATGTTTGTGCGTAAAATGTTCATATGTATGTATGTTCATATGTCTGAACATCTATCTACTCAGTCGAAAGACTGGAATCGGATGATTGAGGTCGAATCTACCCTTCGGCTGCTGATGATTTCGTTTACCCATTGTTCGGCGATTTATCATCCAAGTGTGGAGGAACCGTAGGGGTTGCATGTAATAATAAATTAATTTTGATTACATTTACATGTCCATTTCACGGATCGATAGTTGTTCTCGACGAAATTAAAATCGCTATTGGACTATTGTTTCATAATGATACAATTTCGTTTGTAAAGTAAGCAAATAAATTTTAATGCAATTGCGATTATTGCACGTATGTGTGTACATTGTACATACATATGTATGTGTTCATATTAACAGTATATATTTTAATTTAAAGCGTAAAATAAAAATTTGAGTTTTCTATAGCGGTTAAATGCACTGAAATAAATAGCCATGCAAAATGTGTATATACGAACATATATCTGTGCATACACATATTTACATAAATACAAGTGAAAAGTTTTCCAATATTTTCGGAAAAATTAAGCTTCCAACAGTCCGCCGACTTAAAACTGGAGATTTGGCTGTAGATATGTATGTAGCTCGATACACGGCGGCCTCAGGTGTTTATATTTGTCTCTAAAAATATAATTGCTATTTTCTAAGGCTAAACCGAATGTATATATTATACATATGTATGCATGTTGGGAAACTGTTAAGTAAATATATTTTCCTTTCCTTTTTTTTCTTCACAAAATAAAAAAAAAAATTTGAATAAAAAATGTAAATGAATGATAGTTTACAAGATATTACTTATATGTACATACTACATACCTTAAAGTGTATTAGCTAAATAAAAAATTAATAAAATAATCTTTGAGCTCCTCCTGCCTAGATCAGACAGCACATAGACCTTTCAAACAGGGGAATATTTTGGGCTAGGAATAGATCGAGGCCATGGTATCACAGTATCATACTTGCCTAAGGCTGGGAGCGTCAACCTTCTACTGAAATGATTTTGTCTGTTACGATCTATGGTGAGGCAATTGTACAATATGTGCTAAACAGTAGTCCTCTAAAATAGTCTAGACTTGTCCGAGGGACTTATGTTCACTTGTTGAGATGATAATTGAGTAGGCAATGCTAAGTGTAGGGTAGGAGCTTAGTATAACGTTTGCTTAATATGAGAATTTCCTGAATTCTCTTTAAGGGATCGCTGAAGTCCTTAGCTTGTCGAAGTTCCGATGTTGAGTTCTATTTGAGGGCTCAATTTGGCGTTTTTATGAGTCGAGCTCTTTTTTAATGTTGTTGGTGGATCATTCACAGAAATCAAATGAGCCTACGAGCACTGATTTAGTTCCTCGCTTAACAAACACATCGGCAAATCTTGTTGTTTTCGATGCAGATGTGGAATATTCAGCTTGAAATTCGCTCTAGTTTGTGACTGGGAGTTCTTGATGATTCGGTGTGTTTCAGTATTGAAGTCAACCAGCGGCGGAATAGAGTCTGTAATACATATATAGATATAGCCGCCTTTTTTCCAAACTAAGTTTTTTAGAATTATGTTTGTACATATTTCCTCTTTTTTTTTTTTAAATAAATGAACATGTTCAAGTTTCTTTCCAATTTCGGTGAATATGCAAGAAATCTGACATTGACAGTAACAACACTTTTTTCAAAATAAATTTTTTGGGATTTTTATAGAAATCCTGTGGTAAATAAAATAATATAATTTATTAATTACAATTTATATACTAATGGGATAAAAATTAATTCTATTTATGCACAGCTATAATATCATTGCATTGTCATTGAGCACTCACTCACATACTCATTCGTTGAGATATTGAAATTCCCATGAAAATTAAATTTTATATCCATTACACATTAGGTCTGAATAACCGCATACATAAAATAGCAATAAAAGCGACAGAGAGTTTGCCTATTTCCTCTGTGTGTGTACTCACCAAAATCTGTAGTTAAATATTTTGCAGGAAAACAAACTTCCCCCTTAACTAGGTAGTTTCTACTACAGTACAAGACACATTATAATTTGTTGATTTTCCACTTAAAACCCATGGAACATGAATGGATCTCTCGCTACGAGCTTCCGAATCCATTCCACAGGTGTATTTGCTTGCTTGTACATGTGTATGCGGTATGGTGTGTGCACATAAGAACTAGTTCGAAACGCTTCCGAGCTGTGGCCATTATTTATATTTCCTCTGCCTCTAAACCCCTTTGCTGGTCACCGATTTGCATGCACCGCCATAGACATTTTAATATTAAATCCCCTTTGAGTCTGTGGCAATGGGATTTGAGCTTAGGTAAGGAAATCCGCCCACAACTGGTCGAGGTTTCGTCTGTGCTGATGTGGTACACATAAACTCACGGACGTGTACGGGAATCATCCTGCATCGTAATGTCTGTTGCATGAAAATTGTAAATTCATACATATGTATGTATTTATACATGCCTACGGTTCATGTTTCATTCCCCACTAAACTGAGCAAATATAAGCTTGCATAAATTAAGAATTTAGTTCAGATTTTGTTTCGTAGCTTATATCCGAATTGAGAAAGATGCAGTTTCGCGGTCTTCGCAATTTCGAAGCATGCACGGTTAATTCCAAAATAATGGAACTGCAATCACATTTAAAGTCAAAATCGTTCTAAAATACCACTTCTACTTTTAGTGATCAAGACCCTCATTCACTATCGGATTGTAATTAAGGCAAAATCGACATGTCGCAAATGATTGTTAAGTGTTCAAAAATTTCTTTTGTTTTTCAATTAATTAGGTCCCAAACATTTGCTCTCGTCGATATTGGCGTGCCCAAGAATCGGAAACTCAAATAAGTGAGTTTACATGAGTTCCTGTGGCAACTATGGCCAACTAACGACTCAGATGTACTCTCAAATTTAATTGACGAGGCGAAAGCATACTCTCATGAAATAGTAAAGGCCATTTCGTTTACAGGGCACCGAAGCTTTATTTCCATCACTCACGCCCCTGAAATGCGGATGGGCGCGGTATTTTGTTCGGATATGACCGGGTAGGGGCTCTTAAAAATACATGAATCCCCATATGGCAGCTCAACGAAATTTGTAATTCGTCCATTTTGATTCACCCCTTAACGCACCTAACCCCAAACCCATGCCACAGACGCCTCCACACCGAACTGACTGGTCAGACACCCCATGTTATGTATGTGCGAACATTAATCGAACAGAAGTGAAACGAAACAAATTGGAATGTTTACTATGGCGCTGGCTGATGGTTGTGAAGGATGCCATTAAGGCCTTTTATTTGACTAGTGAATTATTCAAATTACTAATATTGATTCGAAAAAAAGGTTGTCCAACTTTTTCCCTTCATGTTTAGTTGTTACTGGGTTTTAACTAAAGCAAATACGTCATCGAAATGCAATAAGAACACTTTTATGTTTACTGTCGTTATTTTGGATTTATATTCTCAGGATTGAAAGGTAAACAGTAAACACAATGGCACTTTGATGTCCGCGCAAATAAATTTGGGTAAAATCTCTGGTGCATATCGACTTTATGCTGTAGCCACATAATGGTGCAGTAATCAAAGTCAAGAGTGGTAGCCAACACATTCATAAGTGTATTTTTCTGAATTTTGTGTAACCAGAGAGTAATTAAGAGCAAAAATTGTGCCGCGGAAAACTGATAAACGAGTTGGTCTGTTTTTTCTCAGAATAACAAGATTGCAGGCAAAACTATTACAGTTTACTTATAAGTTTTCTTTTATTTGTAAATTTAAGCTCTTAGTTTTAGTTTAGTAATAAAAAAATGATGCATTTCGACAAAAAAAAAACGGGTTTAATTTCAAACGCCCGATTTTTTCGAAATCTAGTCGATATGTAAACGATATTGTTATACGTATATTTTTTATATCCCGCGTAGTTTTATAATATTCGGTTGAATATTGATGAAGCTACATAAGGAATCGCTTTTTGTGTATAAGCGTTTTTTCAAGACCCCATTTCACAGCTTTGTATACCTACTTTCTTTAAATGAAAACAATTATATTTTTTTTAAATACTTTTTATTTTAACCCTATAGACGTATATATACATTTGTATACGTATACACAAGTATTAACAAAAATGGACTTAATATACTCCATAACCGGGGGTATCCAAAGCCAATCAAAAGTTAAACAATTTTTGGTTGAACATTAAACATGTGTGATGTTAAAGGTACGTGGTGAACTTTTTTAACGCCTATGCACCATCGTGTTCGGTTTCTTCTCTCCAGTCCTGTCGAATTGGCTTTCTTCCGCCGCCGTCCGTAGCTTCGATTTACTTGTTCGAATAGCGCTTCTTTCATCTTGGGTTAGTAAGTTCTATTGCAGGGCTTGGCTGGTAACAAAATGGTCGCCTTTTCGGAGCGTGCGGGTGATCCATTACCATTTCTATTTTTATGTAATCGTCTATACGTTCTTTAACCATTCTCTCATACAGTAGCTCCTTTTTTTTTTGTATCATTGATGGTCATACCCGTATAAACGTACCGACTCCATGTTTGACCGGAGCAGTCACAGTCTGTTGTTAAGACTGATTGCACTACTTCTTCAGATCTTTCAGAGCATACCAAAAGCACCCTTTGCTCTTTCGATTCGGCTGCATGTGTACATCTAGTTCTTTGCCTCCATTGACCGATACAATCCTCCCAAGGTATGTAGTTTAAGTAGTAGTATGTAGTTTAAGTTGCTTTTCCTCTTCGGTTTTGTGCCAAGCATTCGTGACTGTCAAACGTGCCATGACTTCTTTGTATTTTACCGACGGAACTGTACACACCGGAAACAAAAACTTTTTTTTACAGCGTTCCAGTGCTCTTCTGTGGTTGAAGGAACGGCACTGCTGAAAGTTCCTTTATCCTGTGCCACTTGATCCCTAAAATGCTGCTGCAGGATCCTTTAGTCTGTTGGTGTTATACCTGACTCCTCGGAGGATTCCACTCTTTCAGACAGCTGCAGTTCGAAGGGGAATGTATGCGGTGGTGATATCGTTTCATAGCGATATCAGCTCCGCTTTTGTTTCGGATGTTTAAAAGACAACATCTAAATTTGCAGCTAATCGAAGTATTTGATTTTTTTGGTTGGAACTATGTGAATTGTCAGTCGCCTTTATGACACGTCTGATGTTCGTCGGTATCATTTCATTTCGCATGAGCGTTTCGTTCTCATTGTCCACTTAGGGATCCTTTAACAAATGATTCAGCAGTTTCAAACTCGTTTATTTCAGGAGTCAATAATGACGTTTTGTCCCGATAATAAGAACCTGGCGTCGTCCTCGTATACTTTAAGGCCAATTCGTTTCACTTGTTCTCCAATTGGCCTTACGACGTAATGCTGGGAGCGATCGATGATGTTGATGTCGTTTGTATAGCCCAACAGCTGGGCAAAGATAGCGTACCTGCCTGACGAAATTCTGCACATGTTTGAAAAGGTCCAAACGAGTTGTTTCTAAATGCACATTGCATCCCTTTTTCAGCGCAACTGGGTACAGCTGGACAGCTTTTGCTGAGATCTCGAACTCAGCCATCGCCCTGTAATGCTCAAGATGATTAACACTTTCAAATGTTGTTTAAAAGTTGGGTAAGTCTTGACTTGAAATTCATTGGTCTTTAGTGTTTAGTGTGTTGCAGAAGAGATTCAGACTTTCACAGGGTACGCTGGATAGAATCTAATATGCGACACTAAGCATGGATAGGTAAGTCAGCAGAGCCGGTAGCTTTCTTGTTTCTAAGCTCTTTGATCACTTTTTCCAAGACCCTTTTTCAGTAAGTTGCTTGGTTTTCCCATAGAACTCCGGGATGCTGTTAATGTGATGACATCACGATACTGCATATAGAATTTTGGTGTTTGTGAATGGTGAATGAACAGGCAAGAGTCTTCCACTGAGATACTTTCTGTAGGCTCTGACTACTCCAGTTCTGCTAAGGGTTTCAATGTTAAATTAATTTTTCTGGGCGGTTTGCAGGTTGTTTTCGTTGGATAGCGTTTGCCGGTCTAAATGTTTGCATATTTAGAATGCTGGATAAGTGCCTCGTATAATAATAGAGAATTGTGAAAAAAACTATATTCACCAGCATTGATTATCCTTTTCAAAAAAATTAAATAAATCAAACTTGACCCTGAGATATATATACTTACATATGTTTGAAGAAAAGTCAAATTCTTTATTGCAAAAAAATAGTTTTATCCAGTTTGTGTTCTTAAATTTAGTTTTAAAATATTCTTAAGATTGTACTCAAGGTTTTTATTATTCAATGAAGGACTAGTCACCTCCGTAATCACATCTCAACTCCTCTTTATTTGAACAGTGATAAGATTCGAAGACCAAATTCCGTAGGACTGAAACTCTCATCATCCCTTTGTATTTGCAATCTGTCGCGGCATTTCGTTCGCACGGCATTAAAGTCGAGGCAATTAGCTCGAAATTGTTTGTTACTTTATAAAATGATAAGGAGACAAAGAAACTGAAAGAAATATTCAAATTGTGTTTCTGTTTAAAGAAGATTGGAATGGCACACCACACCACATTTTTATTGTTAGCCATATACAACATAGGCTACAGACCTTTATTTATTTGCTTGCCATAATATATACGTACGTACGAAGCACCTCGTAAATTCGTTTCGAAGAGATATCTGTATCTCTCTGTTTGCTTATTCAAGAACACAAGTTCTGATAAGAAGGGTCCTCAAACTGATGATCTCCTTCAGGATGGCGTTGTTTGCATCTCTGCAAGGCGATAAGATAAGGTTAATATATTGTCGACTTGTCGACGTTGCTAAGCTCACCGGCTCTGACGACGACGCTGAGACTGATTCCTCAAAATTCATAGTTGTCACTAAGCTGTGATTCACCAGCTAATTATCGAAATTAGGGTGCAGTCAGTAATTTAAACAATTATCCAACACTCAAATACATATCATGCATGCCGGTGTTTTCCTAACTATTAATGTGCTCGAACACTTATACGTACATATATGCGTTTGTATATACATATGTATGGATGTACATTTATATATGATGTGTACATTAATACGTACTTTACTAAAAGTGTTAACTTCTTATGACTTATGCGGATGGACCTGTTCGTGTGGTATGCCAACTGACCAGAGAGGTTTTTGTTTACCTTAGCAAAAAGTCATTCCATGTAACAAGGTGTTTCCCAGAGAAAAGGCCGCAACGTGTATATGTCAGAGACTTTTCAAATGCAATCATCACCTCAGATCGTCGTGAGTTTGGACTTTCGACGGATGTCAGTGCTTAATTGATTTAGCAAATAGTGATCGTCTCTGGTTATGAAAAATTCGTGCCTTGAAAAATGGCCGCTGTGCCAACCCACTTATCTGTATTTATTTATTTTTTAACGACTCCAACGAAACTTGATGTATTTCTGAATAATTCGTGGATCCATACGGATCGAAAACAAGCTGACCCTTTTAGATTTTAAGAATGTCTAAGGAAATGACACATTGACACTATTGCTGTGTACCACTAAATCCGTAGGAAAGGCACATCCATTTCTAAAGGAGATAGAAATCGAAGGAATATAATAAGAAGATTTCACGTGCAAGTGATGATATGATCAAATTTCGTAATACATATAGTTAGAATTCCTCGAGAGATATTGTGGTAGTTATGGACTATTTCCATGTAAGTTGCGGTAATAATTCAGACGATGAGATCGGCGCGGCGTATGGATAAACAGAACGACTCTTGCCAATCGCTGTTCCCTTAAACTAAGACGGCAATTGGGCAGAAAAAGAGCTCTTATAAACTACTACAGTATATTTATATACGACCCTTATCATTTCAGCTAGACATGCTGTGCGTGTCTTGAACCCAAGCAGCTCGCGCAGTAGTCCAATGCACTAACCAAGCCGTGCAAAAGCACTATATACGCCAGCTTAACCTTCGAATAACTCCTGCGGTGTGCAGTTGAAAAGGCGGCAAAAGGAACCACCACACTGGCGAGAATCATTGGGGGGTGACTTTGACATGAGCATGTGCTAATATTAATATTGATTGTGGTGTCAAAGGTGCAACCATCGATATACTTAACTATATCCAAGCAGCGCTTAATGCATTGGGCTCTTATTGCCTTAATTTAAGATTCATCTAAGCATTGCAGGCTATGAAATAGATGAACAATAAGCCAGAAGAGTGCCGAACAATTCTATGGATACCCAAATTTTGCATTACTTAAGATCCATACTAGACAGGTGGAAAAAATGCAAAAACCTATCCTATTGGGATAATTTTCAACTTAAAGTATGTCGTAAAATACAATAGGGACGATTTTCGAAGATTCGCTAGCTTCCTTTCTTGACACTGCAGTCTGAGATATGTAACGCCCAGGTTAGCAAATGTCAACTCTGCTTAGAAGAAGACAAAACAGCATGTGAGTGTGTGATTCTCGGGTACATTAGGAAGCGAGTTCTTCTCAAGAAAACACTGGTTTCTGAGGACATCAGAAACGTTTCCATGGGCGACATCCTCAACTTCATTAGGAAGGTTGAGGCCCTCCTTATCTAAATATTTGAGCAGGAAAAAGTTATAGAGCCATTTACAAAAATATCTCTGAAAGCACCAGATTTCCGATTGTTGGTAGTCAAAGGCTAGCTGGTTGTGTAACACCAAATATGCCTGACTTGTCTTCTTAAGGATTTTCATTTCTTAAGGTTTTTATGCAGGTCTACACACCTCACCTGTGTGTCTGTCGATATTAATATTATTCAGTATATTGTCTATCCTAAAATGGTAAAATGGAAATCCGTTACAACAGATCTTTGAATTTAGTTATTCCGGAAACCAAGCAAACCATCTCAGTATACATTGTATTCTAATAGGGCAAAATGCAAATAAATTATACGGCCCAATGTTAAATCAAATTCGCTCAATTGTTAACGCAGAAGATGAGCTAAAAGCCCATTTAACTTGTGTAAACACATTAAATTATAAAACTAATAACTAACGTTAACCATTAAGCGAGTTGTTTTCCCTAAATGGATATTGATGAAAAATTAAATGAAATGCACACAGGGATTTGCAGATGTGGCAGTGATCATTTTAAACAATAATTCAGCAATGCAAATATTTGATTCGCATTTTTTTTTTCGCTTTGTTGTTTTTATTTGTGATTTATCTTTTTGCTTCAATCGAATTGATTTGGGGAGTGCTTTTTGTTCCCATTAACTCGCGCTTTGAAGTTGATGGGAACCAAATTCAAACTACACTTTCAGTTAAAATGTAGAGTTTATTAATATTCCGAAACACTCCGCCAGTCCGAATCTGTTGTGAATGCATTCGCTAACAATTTCCATTTTGCAAATGCACCCTTCGTCCCGCATAAAACAAAAAATAACTATTGAAACAATAAATACGGAAAGCGGCATTTATTTATTAATTTAGTGTACACAAGCAGTCCTAACACACACAACGTTCTCATAGTTATCATCAGTGGCGATGGCGGCAAAAATGTCATGTTTGTGTTTCCGCCAAATATCCTTTTTCAAATATTTGGAGTAATGATTTTGACTTGTTTTTTTTTTCGCTGTTATTTTTGACTGTGGTGACGAGGACTTAACGTAGTCGTCCTTGCCGGTTCGATTCCTTGTTAGCCACTTTGACGTGTGCAGCTTTCCATGCAGGGTATTTATTCAGCATTCAGCAGCAAGAGTTTTCGCAAATAAATGATGATGAGACCGGAGGGTGGATGTGTGTTTTGACGTTCTGGGCCATCGGGGTATTGACATTATGAAGACGCGACAGAGATGATGAGGAAGATTTGTTTGGCAGCGTGGATTTGCTGAAATGTTAAGGGCACACGGCTTATATTTCGACTTTTTATATTTTTAGATGATGAGCGTTTTCTCTTATTTTAAAAAACTGAATATGAAACCATGAGAATGAAGAGAAAAGGCTGATGACGTTGTATGTATGTACATAATTATGAAACTAATAGTATTAACGAAATAAGAACTTTAAGAATGGCAAGACTAACTAAGACTATATGTATGTACATATATGTACATATGTTTATATCTCTCTAGAATTAGTTTCCTTTATATTTCGGATGGCCAGCGTTAATTTTTCAAATGATGGCATCTTACTAATAAAATGTTTTTTTTTGGCGCGCCCTCTCGTCGGCGAACGACAAACTTCGAAAATATACATAAATCGATATGAAAAAGCTTTTCAATTCGCCTTTCGAAAATAAATTTTACATTAGAGCGAAAATGTAGCACGTACAAGAAGCTAGCTCTTGGTTTACCTCGGTCTCTTGCGAGAAGTAATTTTACAGTGGATGATTTTTAAATGGAAAACTACATTTGTCACTCTAAAGGTTACTCTTAAGGTATTGCTCACGTCTCCGATGACCATTGTGCCAGTATTTCTTTAAGTTATCACACTTACTTGCTTACTTACTTAAGGTGGCGCTACAGTCCGGGGTGGACCTGGGCCTCAACCAACAAGCGTCGCCAGCGATCTCGATCTTAAGGCAGCTGTCTCCAGTTTCGTACGCTAAGTCGGTTGAGGTCCCTTCTAATTGCCTGCGTCACCTGAGTCGCGGTCTTCCTCTACTGCGCCGTCCCTCGGGTGTGTTCCGAAGATTTTCCGGGCCGGAGCGTTGGTGTCCATCCGCTCTACATGACCCAGCCACCTCAGTCGTTGGACCTCAGCGCTAGTGCCTGTCTCAGCGCTAGTGTCATTGTCTGAATTTATAGCGGAGCCTACGTAGACAAAGTCCTTAGCTACCTCAAAGTTATAATTGTCTATTGTGACGTTCTGTCTGTATCTGTATCACACTTAACAAACTTTTTACAACTGCAAGATCGCCGTGACATCTCGTGGCTGCACTGAGAATGTAATTAAATGTGATTTACTAAGGATGTGAAGCAAATCGAATTGGCAACACGTAAATATGCAATCTCGTATTCCATACACAACCATCAACTGACAGATAATTATGTATGTATTACATATGTATATTCATAAAATTGAGTAATGAAAACCTCACGGTGTGAACAGAATTCCATGTATTTGGCTAAAATGCTTTCTGACATTTAAATAACTTTAAAATTCGAAATGAATACTTTTATGTATTCAAAAAAAGAATCTTTTAAAAGAAAACATAATTTTATTCGCCTTTTTGTGGCTAAGACAAATGATAACAAAGCAGACATGAACTACGTGTACTAGCCAGCGTAAACATAGTATGTATGTATGTTCATAAGTGAATAAACAAATACTGGGTACTTTCAATAATAAACATAGAGTGAACGCACGCCATCAACAGAGGCATCGAATAAAAACATTATATCTTTAAATCTGTAACACGTTTTCCTTAACTACCTTCCTTGCCCTCCATTAATAAAAATAACAATATCCATTTTTTCCCTTTACTTCGTTTGAACGGAATTTAAGAGTTAGGTTCCTTCCTGAGTAAATAGGAAATGTAACCATTGCCACAATCAACCGTCGCCAACCGCGCACCCTAACAACGAGGAATACTCTTCAACGCCACTCAAAGTTTGCATTTACCCTGGGCTCCACTTCGACTTTACCCGCTGCTCTAGAACCTACACGAATAATAATATTTGCAATCAAAATATTTGTTAGAAGGTTTACTTTCATTCGTTTGTTTGCCGTATCATTGTGAACTTTTTCGCTTTCAATGGGTGGATTTATATTTCTCGTTGGACCTACACTCATTGAACCGTGAGGCAAAGCAGTTGGCCTAGGTCAAGACCAATTGGTAATTTACATTTGATTACAGAAGTTTTTTTTTATTTTTTAAAGAGAAATTCTTTCCTCATTGACATAATGTGTATGCTGCTTTATGATAAAACAGTTTACTTAGAACTTAGAAAGTGGCTTTATGAATGAAGTGTTTATTGCTGTATGTTTGGAGATTTATTTATTTTTGATGTTTTTTTTTAAATATTCTACAAACAGCTGATTTAATGTCTTAAGTAAGAACTTGTGAACTTATCATATTTAGAATTCGATAGACGGCGATCAATAATGTGTTTAAGCAAACTATACGTAGTTTGTACGTATTAGGAAATTCCCTATCGAGTTTTCCAATCCAAAAGTAGTAGTATTTCCGAAGCTTAAGTTTTAGACTGTTTTCTTTTTTATTTTCGAGAAAATAGATTTTCATCATTGGATCCACCCAGACTGAACTTCAGCGCGCAATAGATAGGTTCGTAGCCGAACAAATCAGAAGTAATAGTCATTTCCCGAACGCCTGTTCAATGCACTCTTCATGTTAGTATGACCTCATTGAAAGAGGTAGAGAAGTTTAGGTATCTCGGGATCCTTTTCACGAGAGATTGAAGGAGGAATACGGACCTATCCTATAGCTTGGTCAGTCTGTTATCAGGAGGGCCGAACTTGGCAACTGAGCTAAGCTATCGGTCTTTAATACAGTGTTTGTTCCGACTCTCACTCATAGTCATGATCAAGTTAGAAACACCCGAATGCGCGAGGTACTCAATGTCGAGTAGTAACTTCTTCAGTGGTTTGGGCACGTTAAACGCATGCCCCCAACTCGGCTTTCAAGATGTGCTATGGAATCCGTACCATTAGGTAGGCGTCCCCTGCCTAGGCCTACAATGAGACAGTTGGGCAAAGTCCGAAATTTCACATCTACTCGTATGGGAATATGTCCTGATGATTTGAAGTCGATGGCTGAACATCGAGAGGTATGGAGCGTCCACTTAAGCACCCTAAAGCCTCGGCTTGGAAGTAAGCTCCTCTGAGTAAAATAGACTATACAGGATTAAACAGCATAACTTTCTAATTACTAATCGACGAAAATAGAGTTAAATGCCCATAGTTAAGATTTGGGTGACCTGGACAGCGATAGTAGCGGAGCAACCAAATTCGTAGCAAAGTAGACATTTTAAGGCTAAGTGAAGTGAAATAGCTAGATAAGAAGATAAGCGCGGTAAAAACCATCAGCCTCAGAATGAACTCATCTGCTCAAGTTATCATCGCTAGATGTCCTTCATCTTGGAAGTATTATCTCGACCGATGGTGGACCCGAACAAAATATTGCCAGCTGAAACGGCAAAGCTAAGTCTGCTTTGTGCAAAATATTGCTAACTACGCTATGGAATGAAATTAGTTAATCCGAGATGGTAGAAAAGTCGAGAAGATAATCTTGAGCTATTAAGTGAGCTGAGAGACATTGCCTTCAATCGTACACCATGGCGCGTAGGCGTGATAGAGGTCCTTAGACTCACAACGAAAAACAGGAAATAAGTAAGTAGTTAATAATGTTTGATCCACATAAAATAAGAGGTCTAACTAACGTACTTACTTTTTTTGAATGCTTAAGATGAACTACAAGCTTAAAATGTTAACTAAAATTCATTTTTTACAGAATTTGGGAAAATTTAGGGGTGAACAGCTGAAAAAAAGAATCACCCCTATCATTCAATCCGACGGATCTGAGATTCACTTCACCTATTCGATCCGCGTTCACTTTTAGTCTAATCATTCAATCCGCCGGATGCACTGTTTTACCGACTACGATTTTCCTTGTTCAAAACCGACTGTTCTGTCATAGTTGACAGCAATTACAAATTGAAAAAAATTAAATTAAATTTCAGGACAAAAGGATAGCATTGCCCTGTTTTTTTAAGACGAGGAATTTTCAAATAGACCGACATATCGCGCATATTTACGGACATCCAGTGAAGACATTATGGACCTATCAGATGCCAAGTTAGTTAAAAGATTTGTAGTTCATAATTTCTACGAAATAACTTTGAATTTCCATTTCAAAAAAAAATTTCGTTTGAATAAGGCAGCCTTCAATTATGTGCTGGAAGTGTTGACCACCAAATCGTATGACCATCAGCGGAAGAAGAAAATAATGCAGTAAATGAACCAGGAGAGCTAAGTGCACATCCAAATACAAATGAAGCAGTGCAAATAAGAAATAAATTCATGACGACTTTATAAAGATCTAACGATAAAAAGTTTAAATTAATCACATTTAATTCACAATGTCCGGGTATTTTCTCATTCTTAACTCTATTGGTAGTCTTCTTCCTAAAAGCAGATCTTTAATTTAATACACCTAAGAATTGTCCTATAAAGGAACATACATTTCGATTAATTTTTTAACCAGCACAACTCGAATCCGCAATGAATTTCCATCGGATGAGAAATGTGAAACTTTGTATGGAGAGATTCGATTCGTTCGTTTTGAATAATTACGTGAAAAGTCATTCACATTACCGACAAGTGAAAGATTCCCTTCGAACGGATTGAATGATACTGAAGTTGAAATTTCAGTGGATCGTTACCCCCGGCGGATTGAATGATAGGGGTGAATATCTTGGTTATTTCTTAACTATAACATTGTGTTCTTAAAAAGTGAGTTTTGTATCTTAAAATGGTTCATTGAGAGGTAGGTGAAAACAAATATTATCATAATGATAATTTGGTGGATCTGCAGCAGCGTGAAAAAACTTCAGTTTACAAAATGGGCAGTGACTAGAAGCTGATGAGCAAGAGACGGAATGTAACTGGTTAATTCATCGGAGCGCTATTTGTGTAAAACAGTTAAAAGCATTAAACATTTCATCAGTGTTCAAGCGACTCTATTGACTTGGCAATGTCCATCTCGCGAAATACCAAGACAAAACAATTTTTGGAGCACCAGGATAATGGTCGAATATTTAGATTTAGATTTAGATTTCGTTTGAGTGACAGAAACCAGCATTGGATTTTCGATGCATTTAATTCCACAACTTAATGCGAAATTCTTTCAAAAGCCTCTGTCAAATATCAAGCGTAGCAGTTTTACTTTCGCAAAAATGATTGAGAGACTTAAGCCCAAGCATGCCGATGAAGAAAATACATTAAATTTTCCTTTTTTAATAGATTTAACCATTTTAGTTCACAAGACATTCCAAAACCCATTGTTTTCAAAGAACTACTGATTAACACATTTGCAGTCCTACCACGGTTGTTTAATATAAAGCTTTTAGGAGCATGTATTTCACACGACGAATTATCTATTCAATTTGTATCATGAGAACTCTGTGATAAATACTAAATTGCTCTGATTTTAAAATGCGGAGCAAGTCACCCTTGCATCGAATACCACCCTATTATCAGCATCGTGCACACCATGAATAGGAACACAACTAAATTGAGCCATTTGTCATGGCTAATTTTCACATATGCTATCAATTGTCGAGGGTGGGCGGTGGTATTGTCGGCAGAGGAGAATACCCTCACACCTACCACAGTGAAAATTAAACGCATGTGAGATATCCGCTGACAGGGTACAAGCAACAAAGCCAAAACAACCCAACAACAAACCACCCATCAACGCGGCTCTCTTTAATTGAAGGGAATTATAAACTATACAATATATTTGGTTATCTTAAGTCCGGGATGTGGAAGCAAGGCTAATGCAATGTTGTTGTTCTTTCATTAAATACGTCAAAAGTTCCGAAAAGAAACACCGAGTGGGCAATCCACATGAGCTGAGCAGTGCAACGGGAAACAAAGAAACTACACCCCTCCAACATTTTGCTTTTCCAGCATTACAAACAAAGAGGGGTGCATGAAACGTAGACGCGACTCGGCGACTGTAAGCACAACGGAAAATAATGGAAAAAGGATTTACACATGCAGTACTAGGCCGCAAAAGTACGAACAATCGCAATCGAAAAGAGGGCAATAAAATAATTGTGACAATAAGCGTCTCATTATTGTTTTTCTTCCTCACTCCATTCATTTGATTCTCTTCACCTTGCCAGTTGATGTTTGGTACACAGTGGTACAAGGGTGTTGCAGGGGTGGATATTGTTGCAGAGATTCGTGACAATAGTTTTTCTTTTGAATTTTAATTCACTGTCGATTCGCTGCTGGGCGACCATTTTCCACATCAAGAAACGCACGCAGCTCTGTCACAATGAGAATATTGGCATGTGCGCTTGGGATTTACGTATCTGCAAACATTGAACGAGTGTGTAGAATTTTGGGAATGTCAGTCAGGATTTGTCATATTTGTAGCATTTCGAAGATGCAAGTGCAACTGTTTTCAAACGGTCATGCGGATGTATGCGGTGTATGCTTACATTTTCATAAGATAAATTAATTCAAGATTTCTCTCCAATATTTGGCCTCCACTGCACAGCGTCCAGCATATTAACACTTTCACATTGTGTATATTTTTTTTATTTGGCTTTCGTGGACGAATACGATCCTCGGTTTGTGACGATGAATTTAAAGCATGAAAAAGCAGAAATACTGTATGGGGTTGCTGTTCATATTACGGTGTGGGATCTCTGTATTGGATTAAAAGGATGATGGATGCAAAGTTATGTACATATGTACACATGTATAAGTTTGTCGTGATTCCTTGAATAAGACCACAGACATGCCAGAGCATTGGTCAAATCCTGGTTTTCAAGCAGTTGGGCCAAGGTAATGGAGTGTCCTTCTCAATTTCCAGACCTTAATGTAATTGAAAACGTTTGGTCCTACGTATGTATGTTAAGGTAGATGGTTCTAAAGCAAAATACGTGGGCGGTCCTTCAGCAAGAAAAGTTCAAATGATTCCATTCCACATCAATGTGCTACTTTACGCTCAAACAAAGATCAACCAACAAAATACTTAACGGATTAAAGACTTTCAATTCTTTTTCTTTGAGAAAAAATGGATTTTCAAGAAACATTTCAATTCTATTAAATGGTATGTATAACAATGCTGTTATTGTTTATATTATTTTTTTTAAATTGATTACACATTTTTTTTTTCCTTTTGATTTTCTGATACGTTATTTTGCGTACAACTGCTTACTTACATATGTACATACATATGTATATGCATATGTATTTTTCCTGTTTTCATAAAGTAGATATCTATTAAAAAAAGGCGTTCAAGGCTTTTCCATATTCGGAACCATTTATGGTGTCCGACTTTTAAGGGCGAAGTTTTTTGCCTTCTCGCTTATCCGTCAAGCGTACAATACTAACCACAAAGCCACGGGGACTACGATATCAGTTTATATGCATTTAAAAGAAACGTTATCATATTTCGATATCGGGGAATTTTTCCATAGGCCAATTTACCATCGCACTTAATATTAAAATATGTACGTACGGTACATTGTGACGGACAAACCTTTTTTTAAATCTCAGTAAGAGCTTTCCCAAGGGACAACCGTGATGAATAATAATTAATTTAGTACTCCGAATAGCAGAAAGCAAAATCACAAAACCTCAATTTTATAACTGAGTAATTGGTAAACTTTTTCAGCAATTCGAGTGGATATAGGAGCAAAGGAAGCAGATAATATTTGGTTTTTGTGCGAGCAGGGTGAACGCTAATTTCCAATTTTTTACACCAGCAATTGTAATTAATGAACTATAACAAATTAGGGACAAAGAAGAATGAAAGTGACTCGATATTTAAATGTTTGTATTTAAATATTCAAATATTCAAAATGCTTTGAACTTGCTTGTAAAGGGTATTTATTGATTTCGTGCAAATTTTCTCTGCATCTCATGACAAATTACACTTTTGGAGGCTTGAAGCTGCGATTTTTGCTTGGTTTCCAACTCAGTGAAAAGATAAAGGAAGGAAAATTGCTTCAGCATCGACGAGTATTCTTTTTTTTGGCATAATTGTTAAAAACAGACATTGCATTATTTTCTTTGTACAGCGTTCTTGACAACGTTTTGTAATGACAATAGTTAGTGAGGTGAGAGACTTAGGTCGAATAGACCTTAGGTATTGGGAAAATTTTTTGAAACAGCGTGATCAGAACAGTGACTGAGTGCTACCGCCATGTCCAACCAACATTTATCGCGGCACCAGTTCTCGTCGGAAAATGACATGTCTTCGAGAGTATAATTTGTCATGAAAAAGCTTTTTAATACGCCGTTCGGACTCGTGAATAAATTGTAGATCCCTTTCATTCGTGCGAAAAATTTAACATGCGCGAAAAATTCAACATGAATGGTTGTGAGAAGCTAGGCTTTGGCCTATCCCGAGCTGTCGCGTCAGCTATTTATTTTATTTTATTTTATAAAGCTCAGTTAGTTACAGATTATAATTCCAAGTGAATTAAAAATGCAATTAATATATATAATGAGGCATAGAATGAAATCTCTGAGAATTTAAAAAAGTGGTAATCATTAAGTTGATGATTTAAATGCAGAACTCTTTAAAATGTTTGCATGTGTATATACACCTTTAGGTTTGATTGCATCTCATCGGTCAATTAAGTAAGAATCGTGTTAAAACGAATGTCCAAAAGATAAATACAATGTTTCATCCGGAAACGCTTTGCAACTGACTCAATCAATTTGCACACAAAAAAATCCTCAGAAGATTTCGCGCTCAATTGCGCCACAAATCAAGCACGAGCATTAACAAAAGATCAATTGAGATATGGATGAAGGACTTTCAACAATTATCCTTTTTCTTCTATTCCGTCAGTGATTATAAGTACACATGCCTAAAATTGGATTGTCCGTCTTTAATGCACGAAAAATGTACCTTTTTCATGAAGTCCTCTTTCACTTTTTGAATTGAAGTCGGAAATATGAGATTATACTGTTTTCTTTAGATTTGCGGTCCACGGTTGTTGTGTGAATTGTTTTGTGTTTATAGCAAATAGTCAGATAGGATGTTCACTTAGCGCAAAAATTTGATGTTTTTACAGAGTAGAGGATTTCCAAAATGCTTGAGGTGCATTTCGGGGTTTCTTAGCGACAGGTAGGTGAAAAGTGAAGCATGTTGAGCATATGGACTCTAATCGCCTTTTTGAATTTGTAGGACTGAACAACAATACCTTGATATTCAGACGAACTGCGGGTCCTTATGTGTCCACTAACAGTAAGAAAGGTGTTTTGAATATCGTTCGAGATTTAATGAATTAATTTTGAAATTTACCACCACAACATGCTTTTGTTTTGCTGTTATACATATGTATATGTATGTATGTAGTTCGGGAAAGACGAATTTATAATGCATATGTATGTGGCGCCTCGAAAAGTTTTACTTCATCGTTTATTCACTTTAAGGATTCTCTACTCACTATAGCGATTATGTTGCAAATAATAAAAAAATTCTTGCCCGACGTTGTATTATGCTTATTCACAATTAGGTAAAATGACTGTAAAAATAATACCACCTATCTAATTACCGCAATTATAAACAAATATTTATGTAAATACATGTTACTATCACGCGCTTGGTTATTTCTCATGACTGGCCCACGGCAAATGAACCACTTTTGATTTATTTTCATCATATCCAAGTCCTTAAAATACTAATATACATGTACTGTGTACATATTGTAATAAACTTATTGTTTCTCTTAACATTTCATCTATGCGCACGGATGGTTATGCGTGCTGCCTGCGCCTTGCCCTGTCAAGTTCAGCAATATCACACGAATTTTGTTTGCTTTTAGAATTTGTTTATCAATTTGTATGCACCAGTTAAAATATTTGTTTATATTTAATTGAGACGTGCTGATGATGATCGCCTAAGCTCCCCATACAAATATATACACCAGTTCGCAGGCTTTGGCATCCCTTTAGAGTCATGGAGGACGTGCTGTCTAAAAATGTGCACGACGTATGTTTCTATTTGACATGTTTGTTTGTTTGGGGAAAAGTTTTGTCATTCCACCTCCATTCGCTTGTCTTAACTTTTCCCAGACGGACAGCACATATTTGCGATGTTGTCTTTAAGTAAAAAAATAAAATAAAAGCGAATTTAGGTTATTAGGTAATTTAATTTATATAGCAACAGATGATTGCAATTATCCTTAAATGATTTATTGAAATTCCTTATCCTTAGTAGGATGTTGTTAGAAAGAAAATATGTACCTTACCTAAATTCTCTTTTTGTGCTAGTCTTGATTCTAATCGACTTTTGTTTTTTTAATTTGATTTGTAAATATGTTGACATTAAACAAATAATGGTAGTGAAATTATTTCCACATGACGCAGTTTGTAAACCGCGCTCAGGAGCATTCGTTCACTGGGTGTTTGATTTAAATTGACTACAGTCGTCCGGTCTGCGATGTGCGGTGTTATCATTTGAAATCGATTTGGTCTTTTGTGCAAACATTATCCGAAAAGTTTAGTGAAAAAACTGGTATTTGACTGGTTTTCCAATAACGATTGCCCTCAATCAAATTGAAAAATAATGAAAATGTAGCGCTTTTAAATTTTCAAATGGCATAAACTCCGAATAGCTTTTTGATCGATATTCTTTACCTACACATCCCACTTTAAATAATTTATGAAAAAATTTGCTCTGATATATAATCAAAAAAGAAGTTCATTGGTTTTACGGCGACTGAAAGAGACCAACTCTTTGGAAATGCACTATACCTGCGACATCTGCTATGGCAACTGCTAGCGCAAGCAGAGGCAGAGCCTTGAGCCACGTAAACAGGCGACTAATGACAATCCGCATCAAAGCGCTACATACTGTAATGCAGTTTCTTCGACCTGGTAGTGGAGAAAAGAGTGCAAATCTATACTTAATTACGCAGGCGACATCGACATCATCGCGAACATCGAATAAAAAACTGTTTAAATGGGTCTGGTTGTAAACCAGGATTCGACAAAGCATCTCGGCATGAACATTACTATCTACAGCTATAACTTCAAGGTGATAGATGAATTTGTTTCTCTAGGTTGGAGTTTGCCTAAGAAGAACCAAGGCTACGCTATACAAGACCCCGCGCTGCTGTCTGGCGCAAAAGCATGGACTTGGTCAAAATCAGTTAAAACGCATTTTTCAAAGAAAACTTCTACGTTCGATTTACTGTACTCTCTGCGTTGACAGTTTATGGAGGAGAAGACTTAACCATGAACTATACTAGCTGTACAGCGATAGCGCCCTGGTCAAAAATATACCGTGCATAATGCAGATGTTGGCAGATAGCAAGTGGGGGGTCACCTGAACCAACTCTGCTTATGCTGGTTAAATTGAACTAACTCGGCTTAAGCAACTGGAGACAGCTGGCTACGAATCATGGTTGTTAAATAAACTTTTTGTTTGGGGCCCTGGATCATCGCGAAGAGAGTAACGCTACCACAATTAAGTAAGTAACCATTCGAAGAATCGCAAGCTAGCTTTATAAAGATCTGTGAAATGATAGTTCTAGTAGAAATTTAGTTCTAGAAATTTATTGAACTACTATTCCTCTGGTAAATACTTAAAAACAAGTAGTGAACATTTTTTAGGTTATACGATTTTGTTTAATTAATAAATACAAATAAATACGTCTCGCAACAATTCATGTTATGCGTGTTACATTTTTTGCACCAATGAAAGAGACGTACAATTTATTGCCGACTCTGAACGACGAATTGAGAAGCTCTTTCATGACTTGTCATTCCTCGACGAGAGGTGGTGTCGCGGAAAATGTTCGCACAGCTGTCCAATGTACATACATGCATATTTATGTATGGCCATGAGTACTTTGGTAGAAAACAGAAATATTTCTATAGAATGTAAATAAAACACAATAAAATTTCAATGTAAAATCTATAACATCCAAAAGATCTATTTATGTATTTTTTTTTTAAATTACACAATTTAAAATTACTTTAATGTAATTAAATCTAAGCCGACAGCTCTTTTTTGTTGAAAATACTTTCTACGAACTATGTAGGTGTCTACAGGTTAATATATCCAATTTCGATGCGGGGTAACTTATCAACCGAACTGTCGTACATTTGTCAATTCAGTTGATGTTATCTCATCTGCGCACTCGAATACAGGATGCAAAAGTACAACAAAGAACTTCTCTTCTTATCTCCGATTTAATTACAATAGAGCCGTGGCAATTTGCTAGTTGACTATGACACAAATTGAAATTAATCCGAGAAACCATACGGATATTCGCACGTTCATCTAAATGCAGACACGTGGCTCTGGCTCTGCCATTTTGCGTTAAAACTTGTAGTATAAACCTAATGCTGGGCTGTGGGGTGCTGTGATCTACTCCTCGATGGTATTCACGTAAACAGTGTCAGATTCGAAATGTTGTTTTTGTTGCCGTTGGTTGGCACTAATCTTCCTGTGAGGGTGAACTTCAGTAAAGCGATGGGGTGGATTTTTTCACCGACAAAATTTGTCTAGATGGCGGAGAGTTTTGGTGTTGCACCAAATCTCAACCGAACAATTATTTATTGTTGAACAGATACTTTTAGAATCGCATTAATCACGTTCAGCTAAGCGCTTAGTCATGTGTCGGTAGAAAACTTGAAGGGTGTGACAATGACTGATGTGAAAAATTGTCATTTTATCTGAGGATACCTCACCTCTGCGCCCAACATTGCTTGCGCAATATTGGCACACTGTTAAAGAAGAGATATTTAAATTTGAACCAACGTTTTTATATGTTATAAGTATTATTAAGGATGTTTGGCCGATATTACAAAAATTTTTACAATTACAGAGGTATCAGTGACATGAACTTTGCATAGAGCATTTTATTTGCTCTATTCTATGATTTGATTATTTTTGGTAAATGATAAACTTGCATACCTATCTAGATATTTGTTTCGTTTATAAAACCAAAAATTGATAAACTTATTAGAGCAATATCTGTATTCAATACTTACGGCGCCCTTATTGTGCAATATGTATGTACATACATACATAATACATAAATACATTCATTGGTCAGGGCTGTATATGTATGCACATAATCCATATGTACCGCCATTTCATACATAAAAGGAAAGGCAACACTCTTTCACGGTGAACCGATCCTTCTAGTCGGGGACGAGCAACTTTTAATTTGCTTTTGTACTACGAATTCTGGACAAAGATACAAACTTGCATTTACTTTGCCAACCAAGCCCCGCATCCTATCATTATATTTTATAATTAGGTTTTCCGAAAGTTAATTAAAATTCGGTTATGAAAGCGGAAAAAGTTGCCTGCTGGAACAAAAGTTTTCATTTGTTATTCTGTAATGCTCGAACTTTTTGTTCTTTAAATCGTCTCCGTCTTTCGCTCATCGTCAGCAGCCCGCAGACATCCACCCCCATTCTTTTGCTTTTTAAAAAAATAGAAGTAAAAGTATATACCAGATACATAAACGTATGTACATAGATATGAACGTCTATATGTATGGATACGTATGTATGTACACGTACTACATCCACCGTTTGAGGGAAATTATGGCCAACAAAGAGGGACATTTCATTTTGCGCTCCTTAGCCTGAGATAATTAAAATGACTCTGGAGGAGCTGTTATCTCGTCTGACCAGCAACGGCAATTGCTCCGAAATGATGTAGCACACAACTCAATAGCGATAATACGAGTCACGAGTCCTTGGTTCCACAGAAGCAAAATTAATTGCGCGACAACGTCGAGAAATCCATGGACAAAGGGTGTGTTGTATATGTCGTCGCATTGTTATGGATAATAATTGCCCTGAGTGGGGCTGATGGGATGTGCTCTATCATCGCTTTTTGAATTTTCGTCCGTGACCGTAAGCTGTGTTAATGGATTATAGCAACAACGACCTGCTCTGTTCATCATTCAGTGAATATGTTGGCAGCTTTGTTGTAAATGTAAGACTATCCTTAACGATAGCAAAATTCATATCGATGATGCTTTGAAATGCACGCCCCCGTACGTATATCGCCGAAATTCAAGAGTCGCATTGAATTAGGTTCATGTTTAAAATCCAAGCATGTCAATATTGTAACCACTTTAAAAAAGGACATGAAAAATTATTAATAAGTACTTTATAAAGCTGTGGCCAATAAGAGTTATTGTACCTCCGATTGATGAAATAACTTACATTAAGCTAATCGTTTTTCAGGATACGTTTAGCTAATGAGAAAGTGGAGGTGTTTTTGCGCTAAAATTAATTTATTATAAACTGAGCCTACGCAGCCCGTTTAGCATTGAGTGGTAGCCAGAACATGGCTGCCAACTGAACTTTAGAAAAATCAAAATTTAAGATAGAACAATAAAATTAAGGCATCAGAATAGGCGGTCGATGCGAAGATTTACGAACCTTAAATGACTTTTCATCCATAGCAAACAAAATATTAGGCTACCTAAGTCAAAAATTCCCTCTCCTTTCAATTTTTATTCTTAAATTCAAGATACAGGGTTTTGCAATAAGAGCGCTACAAAAGTTTTTTTAAATAAAACAAAAACGCTTTTGGATATCAATGAAATTCTTTATTCCTGTGAAAGTACGTTCGATGCCATTATGTATGGAACTCGATTTCTTTTGCATGGCCACCACGGGCACGCTTGCAGAAGTCCAGACGCTGAACCCAATTTTCGACGGTTTTCAAGCATAAATCGGCCGATACTGCTGCAATTTCACGTTCGATATTCGTACGAAGTTCATCAATCGTCGCTGGCTTGTTGGCATAGACCATAGACTTGACGTAGCCCCACAGGAAATAGTCTAACGGCGTCAAATCGCACGACCGAGGCGGCCAAGCGACTGGACCATTTCGTGCGATAACACGTTCTCCAAACTTGGTTTCCAATAAATTGATTGTGACATTCGCTGTGTGGCTTGTGGCGCCGTCCTGTTGGAACCACATGTCCTCCAAGTCCATATCATCCAATTGGGGCCAAAAATATTCGGTTATCATTGAACGGTAGCGATCCCCATTCACAGTAACGTGCCGGTCTTGATCATCACGGCCTAATGACGCCGCCGGTCCATAAACCACACCAAACCGTAATTTTTTCGGGATGCAATGATGACTCATGGAGTACGTGTGGATTGCTGCCTGACCAATACCGCATATTTTGTTTATTGACGAAGCCATCCAGCCAGAAATGAGCCTCATTGCTGAAGATGATTTTTCGATGAAAATCCGAATTATTTTCAAGTTGTTGCTCAGCCCAATTCACGAACATACGACGCTTCTGGTGGTCAAGCGGCTTCAGTTCTTGCGTCGATTTAATCTTGTAAGGATGTAGGCCAAGATCTTTTCGCAAAATTCGCCACAACGACGTCACAGAGATGCCCAACGCTTGAGAACGACGTGTGAGAGACACATTTGGGCTTTCTGCAACTGAAGCCTCAGCGGCAGCAATATTCTCGACACTACGGGCACTTCTTTGTCTCACTGGCACGGGAACATTTTGTACTGTGTCTGTGGATTCAAATTTTTCCACTAGACGCTCAATTGTTGATCTGCTAGGACGATTATGACGGCAATAAATTGGACGTAGCGCTCTTAACGTTGAGGCCACTGACTCCGAATTTCGGTAGTAAATTTTAATAATTTCGACTCGTTGTTGGCTCGTATATCTTTCCATCATGAAATGGCAAACCTTACTGAAGAGAAATGTCAAAAACCCTGTCGCTCTACTTTTGTAGCGTCCCTATTGCAAAACCCTTTACTTCCATAGCTTGATCGAACATTTTCGACACACAAATTGTTATCTTGAAATGGAAATAAAAAATCTTGAATCTTGAATCTTGAAACTAAATCGCACAGCAAAGCTAAATTAATGTCACACATCTGAACATTTTTTTGCAATTCCAACTGCATTCGAGCTCTTAATTAGCACATACGTATATTTGTATGTGTAGGAATGCACGAGTATGTAGGTTTTATTTTCGTTCTGGGCGCAGTTAAAAAAGCCACTAGCCCATAGGTATCCTTTGACTACATTCAGTGTCAATTCGAAGAACTCATTTTCACATGCAAAGTGCTGGATGTTTTTGTGTCACCTGATGATGGCAATGCAAACATTATTCTTACCGAGCTGAAGACCTTCTCTGCCACTCAGCAAGTGAACTCGATTGATGAACCACTTGTGGTGGTGATGTTACTGTCGGCGGCAATTCTCGTTTGATTCCCAGCACACCGTAAATTTACACTTTGTATATAAAATATTTTTGTAACAAAAGGATAAGAGGAATGCCGTCCGTATCCTTTATGTTTTGTCCGTACGAATATAAGAGAAATGGTTGTGAAGAGTTGTTGGTATTATTATATTTTCTTTGCCGTTGTTCTTTCTCTTTTTACTTTTGCCGGAAATGTCCCGGCAGACAGTTGAAAACAAAAGACAGAAAAGGAAACGAAAGCGCTGTCTCTTGCCGTCACTTGCCACTTATTCATGTAGATCAATTGCACAAACATTTCAATTTTTCAATTACAAGCCTACGAACATACATAGAAAAGCCATAATATTGACTGACTTCAGGGCGCATGTCCCCCAGTACCTATTCGTGTATTGCTTTGTCGGCCATATTAACGCTGGGTGGTGAATCTGTTCACCCCATCTGAAAATCTATTTACAATAGTCTTCTTGAGTATCTATGGTCTATTTCGTCTGCCGACCCCCGAGCGATGTGGCTCGACAAGTGCCCCTCTTTTTACTCGTACAAAATGTCGCTTTAAACTGAGCGAATCGATGTCTCCTTGTAAGGACTACAGGACGGTATAAATATATGTACATACATACATACATACATATAATCTCCTTGCTGGTAGTCATCTCTTTGAGTGCTTATGTTAGGACGATAGTTCAGGGAGAAGTTTTCCTCGTGAGTCGTGAGTTCTTCTTGCTCTCGCTCTCTTTTGCCGTTTTACCCCTCTACAAATAAACAGGTATCCCCACGGGCATACCAGAGTCGGGGTTTATTTACACATGTTGTCTATGTATATACACATCCGAGTGGTGGAAACGTCTCACACATATTTTTGTGTGAGTAGCATAAAGTGGAGGTTTTCGTCTTTCCGCAGGGTTGTTGGGGGCGCTCTTGTACTGAAGCCCGCACCACCAGAACCCTTCCCTTGCTAAATTATTATATATGTATGTCGAGAATTCTACAGGGGATCTATATACCTAAACCTAGATAATGACATTTTATTGAGGAGACTTTAATGTCCTATATCCTAGTACAAATATTACATATGTATGTACGTCATCGTGGCTGGATCTTGTATTAATGTTAGTTTGTGTAGCGTGGCGACTGTTATGAGTCCTGAAAAGAAGCTATACTACATATATACATACATATATTCATCTCACCAACCGCCTTAAACATGGTAACATTTCATCAAACACATTTAGAGGCAAAGTCCTGCCATTATTTTGTGTTTTTCACTTAATTTTCTCTCGTCTCTGTTATTTTGCCTGCCCGACAAAGAAGCATTTTTTCATTTCTTAATTAATTTATCGGTTTAAGTTAGAAAATCGTTTTGTCTAGAATTACTGAATTGAAAATCAGTAATGAGGAATTTTAAAATTTTTTAAATTTCATTTGGTAATATAAAAATGGCCTTTGGTTCCCAAGTAGGTAATTATTTTGAAGACCTAATTTCCGGTGAGTCGATCTGCGAATTTTCCGTAAATTATTGATTGTTTAAAACCTGGCTGGAACCAGTAGCGCAACAATTAAGCTCGAAACCAAGTGCTTGCTTTATCACTTCATGCAAATACATACATGCCTGTGTTAACCCTTACATTCCAGGCTAAGATTGCAAGTGTGGGCACTAACACGTTGGGCTAGATTAGCATTTTGCGTTACCAAAATGAATTTGTTGTTGGCACAAATATCGTGCCTCGGATATAGACCGAAAGATTGTTGGGGAAATTTAACTATCGTAAGGATCGGTTTTTTCTTACTTAACAATCCTAACTCTGGCTCTCCGACCAATGAGAAAAGGAATTAATGTGGTACAATTTTGACACCTTGAGATCAAGCGAGTTAAGGGGGTCCGACGCGGGTGTGTTCCAATAACCTGCTTAAAGAACTACATGTACTACTCTACCTAAAAAAAAGGCCGGAAGTGCAAGCGAGTCTGGCGTAGGCCTTGTTATGACAGCGAATGCACATAAAAGCCTCATATCCATACGAGGGTTTCCATGGTGTAGTGGTAAGCAGTAGAAAAAGAAAAATTCATTTCTGTATTTGCTTTAAAGGTAGCCGATAAATATTACGTATAAAACTAATACATACATACACGTTCAAGTATATGTCTTGTATAAGTTCAATTACTATAAAGATAAGGAGCAACTTCGATATTTGGACAACAACGTCTAAAACAAATACCCGATTACCGTGTTGCTGAAATCATGCTTGTGGGCTTATAAGAATGTCGGTGCTAAGGGGCCATGGAGCCACTACTGAGGACGAGGAAAATTGATAACTTACATTGAGTTCGGCACTTAACATTTTGACAGAGTTATCATTCTGTCAAAGAAGTTACTGTGTTTTAACATAAATCCTACACATAATATAACAAATCTCGGGGTCTTATTCACGAGTGATGTCCTGTAGGATTGGTCAGGCGGTAGCAATTTTGAGACAGATTGGTCAGTCTGTTATCAGAATGGCTGAACTAGGCTATCAGTCTTTAATTCAATGTTTGTTCCGACTCTCACCTATGGTCATGTGGTTTGGGTAATGATCGAAAGTCCAAATCCAACAGTGATCCCAGCCATTGTGGACTTTCATACTCGTATGTACATATGTGGTTACTATAGCCATCGACCATAGATCTGTGTATTCTATTGTCTGTGATAAGAGGATTCCAAGAATGAAGTAATTTTTCTGCCCATTCAAGCCCATTTTCAAAGTCTTTACAGTAGAAGTTTTCAACCATTCCATTTAGAATTAAAGATAATAATAGTTCCAAATTCGCGCAACACAAATACAACATTAAAGTTGGCTTAGCGAATTTTATGTCTGGTTCCCTTTGCAATTCGGCTTTATTTCACAAACAATGTTCGACTTTATATCTAAATCTAAATACCCGGTTTTATTTTGCTTTCGCATCGTCTAAAATCTCACCTCTACCCGTATGAGGATAGCCCCTGATTATTTAGAGTCAATGACGGACGGTCGGGTGATGTGAAGGGTCCACTTAAGCACACTAATCTCGCGACGCTCATAGTGGATATGTGGGTTATTGGAAAATGATGATTATGACATATTATAAGGAAAAAAATAGAATTTCACTATAAACCATAAGATGTTGAAAACAAGCGAGGAGCTACATAAAATCGGAATGGAAGCGTGTTGCAGTCGTCCACAAGAGTGGAGCTTCGAGGAGCCAGGTATAACTCCAACAAACTTAAGGATTTCATAGTGCAACAATATTTTAGGGACCATCTTGTACAGGGAATCAACAGCGCGATGCCTCCAACCATAGAAGAGTAGTGGGATGCTGTGAAAAATGTTTTCATCACCAGTGCAGACAATTTAATCGGTAAAACAGAAAGTAGTTAAAATACGTACGCTGTTTTACAATACCTGGCAATAGATCGAAGAACGAAAGCTACATCAACTTCGCATTGCAGACACCTATGCTATTTCACTTGCAAAGTAAGGATGAGAGAAATCCAACGCCATCAAAAGTGAAACTATATAGAGCCCCAGTTAAAAAAAAAAAAAAGCTAAAAGGGCTGGAATGCAATAGTAGTTACGAATATGGAGGTCACATTTTTCTACAATCTTGAACAATATTGTGGAAGGTGGTTTTCCCATTTCGACCAAACTTTGCAATTGCATATATAGTTTTCAAAATACACATTTTTTCGAATCCGTGCACTACAATTTATAATATCTCAATCAAGCCTGTTAAATGATAGGTCAACGTTCCATGCTCTGCACAGAGGAATTCTAGATCCGAATTCGGGTTCGACAAGGTGGGAATATTAGTTTTATTGGTGATAAGGGATCTGCTCGGCGCTGTCTTGTTGATGGGAATTGAAGGAATTCGATGTAAATTCAAACATTTGATGACGCATGCCTACTATCGCAAGTAATTGTAGGCCTCTATCAAATGACAGCAGAGATTGAGACAGAAGCAAACGTCGTCATGGAGCCAAAATGTGATAAATAATAATTATAAATTGTGATAATTTATATTTAAATTAGAGGCGCAAAAACAGATCATGTGAGTAGTTGTATTAAAGTGGCATAATATAGCGCTTGTTGAGCCTTTTGAGAGTCGCATTGGACAGTCCATTGAAACAACCAACCAATCAGCCATGATGGTCAAGAATAAAACATATACTTCTGACTGTACAACATTCACCAGGCTTGAAAGAGAAGTCTAACTGAAGTCATGTGAACTATTCATTATTTTCTAAGAAAACTTCTTCCCAGAGGATTATACCATTAAGCCGTACTGGTTCATCTACTAATTAGGGGGAATTTCCACATGTCATCTATTTCGAAATTGAAGGCACAAGATTTCAGACGCAAAAAAGGGCTCTGACTAAGCCTTTGAGCCTGGAAGAATTATTAGACTTCAGTTTAGCGAAGGTTCTGCAATAGATTGGCTTTTACATGATCTCAGTTATTCAAATTGAAATCATAGAGGGCCAGAAGTGTGCGTTTTGTCACAAAAGTGACATGACGGAGTATTTCTCCTGATAGTAGCTTGCTTTTTTGAGGATAATACTGGTTACCTTAATAATCAATGTCGCGAAGATTGGCTTGCTCTTTTCGTGAATAATATAAAGAAATTTGACCAAACATCCCTTTTTTAAATTTATTACGTACCATTGCACTTCGCATTGTCGTCTAACTAACCTTTACCTTTTATTTTAAATTTTTGTCGAAGTTTAAAGCAAAACATAAGTCCACCTTCAACTGCAGACTCCTTTTAATTCCAATTTTCCTCATAAATTGCTTAATTTTTGATTTTGCTTTGGGTAAAATATATTGGTGGTGGCCCACAAAGACAGAAAAGTTAATACATTGATATCTACATGTGTACAAATGTATCTACCCTATCGCCCAATGTTTTAAAAAACTTTTTTCATTAAGTGAAAATTATGACGATTTGCACTTTAGAGGTCATTCAATCCTGCGAAATTGGTTTGGCTTGGCATTAACAATCAAAATAGGAAAGAGAAGGAAAAATGGATACAAAGCGAATGGAAAATTCATATTTGAATCACGAACTACTGCATTGACACAGATTGTCTAGTACAACAGCAAGACCGTATTTATTTATAAGAACATCAACGAATATTGGGGTTGCAAAGTTATTACGTGAAAACTAATCGATAAGCAGTCACTTATTGGATTGCGTTCCTATGCCATAATTTGCCTTTGGAGAGAATCATGGGGTTTCGTAGAGGGTCTCACCTTAATGATACACCGTGCACACGATGACCGAGTGCAACGATAATGCAGTGGCTGCACTGATAGAATTCGAAATACAAAGCCTTTCGATATTTTCGTGAGCTTATCAGTTTTCATGATAACGGCACCTCCATCATGCCGGTGTGCGATGTCCTTCCTTCCTCTGTTCCACACTCAGCTATGTTTACCTAGAATAGAGATAAAAATCGGCTTTTGTGTGCGCGGCGAATGACGATAAGAACTTTAATTAGTTGACAAACAGTTTTACACTCATCTTCTACGAAGTGCACTCACGGTAAATACGATATCTTTATCAGTATATACATATGTATGTAGCTATACAAACATATGTACATATGTGCATACATATATAGATGTATGTGTTGATGTATATGCTTATGAGCGGGTTTCAGACAAGGTGTGCACTTTTGCGCACTTGGGTTCAAAAGCAATGCTAAATATAGATGTTTGCTCTTCATTTTTCTGATTTTCAGTCCCATGCGACCATGCCAAGAATAGGGGCTGACAAGACAAAGTTAAAACTTGTCTGGTATATGACTAAGCTGATAAAGAGTTTGGATGACAAACCTTTCCATGTGTGTATGCATAGGGTATGAAATCATAAAGCGAGTTTCATTTCGACTAACATTATAAGTGTTACACGAGGTTAGTAAAGTCTTTTGCACGATTATGTGATCGTTAATAAGAAAAAGAAAGTAAGGAATTATTTTGAGATGACTTTCCTGATTTTGGAGTTCATCTTTTGATCTCAAGGCCTCTGGTCCTGCCCTGAGAATAGATATTCAAATGTCAATTATCGTATTCGCTAGTATATTAAGTATAGGTTGTTACGATGAACTTCGACGCGTTGAATCCGAATCTGACCTCAGAATTGTTCTATCTGATCAGATTCTCGAGAAATTCTAACCTAAAAGTGCAAATAACCAGGTTTTTCGGTAAATTTGAGATTATGTTAAATCACGAGGTAATTTTTCTCCACAAAAGTCGTTACTGGCATTACTCAACTTCTCCAAAATCCATTTTAAATTTGTATGATATCTTTTTTCCTGGTCGAGGTATCGTAAGTTTTTCGGAGAGCATGGACCATTTTAAAATTGATTTAGAAGGGGAAGGATAGATAGTAAATCACAATCGTTATTGCGATTAGTCAAGAGCCTAAATTTGGCTTATGGGGATAACCATTGAGTCAGCACAATAGATCTTACAGGTCCCCCGTTAATTTGGGTCCTAACATTGTATATAAAGATCATTGCACTGATGACGGGATATACATACATATGCACATATACCAGTAGATTGCAGGGAAACTAGTGTTTTATTCATTCCGAAACTTGGCAGGAAGGACTATGTGGAGACGGCCTCTCGACTTCTTCACAATGAAAAGAATCGTGGTGTAAATTATGGAGTGTACAACGCTATAATAGTATCTCATTCATTCATGGTTATCGCGCAGGCATAGGTATATAAGAAGACAACGCAGCTTCGATTATAACTTCTCGTTGGTGAAGAGGACTGTAATAATGGACATTTTAGGGTCCACTAACTCATTATGGAGAACAAATCCATGAATGCTTAGCCGAGATTGTCTAGACTTAATGGCAGGGCCAGGAGTGTTTCAATGTTTTGCCAATTTTGCAGAATTTCTCCATAAACACTCTCTCAGAGAGACTGGAATGGATCGGCTATTCTGAAGAATGGCAAGGGATAAGTTCATGACCGTTGCTAGGAACAAGCCCTTCCATTATTACGAATAAAACAGACATGATCACCTTGACCAAGAAGAGAATAAATCTAGAAACTGAATCCACTTTTTGGAATGGAAATCAAAGTGTTCGAAAGGGAACTACCACGTCTGGCACTGGATAATTACACTGCAATGAGGTGAATGAGGCAGACTGAAATTTACTCATCACTGTCGATGGAGTATATCCAGAAATTCAATGCAAGTGCATCCCAGAATGAGCTGACACTGGCTTGGGTTAAAGGGTATGTAAGAATCGAAAAAAACGAATATGTTATATTAAAGCGGGAGCCAATCCTAAAGTTTTGTGGGCTCAACTTTTTGCCGGCATAGGCAGTGGATTGGCAAGGAACAATTAAAAAATTGGCCATTGTGCTATTTTCTTCGTATAAATGTGTGTAGGTACTCGTAAAATATTTTAAGTAACTTATTTTTTTATTTGGAAGCTCAACTGGCTCTTTTTCGAGTTACTTAATTAAATTTTAAACTATGTGCTTACCATATTTGTATATTAATGCAGAAAAAACGAAACGAACGACTAAACGTCGCTATTTTTAACTTATTTAATTTTCTATCTGACTTGAGGCCCTCAACTAAACTCACCATTAAATTATCAACGAAATCACACAACTGAGTAAAGAAAACGTTGAACTAGTCTTAGACCATGATTTTTTTTAGAGGACAAGCTCTTTAAGATCTTGTCAAAAGGAAGCTGGTGCAATTTTTACAGCTGTATCTGAGCAGTGCGTTGTTAAGGTTTTCATTTAATGCGTTTAGAGGTAGTGCTGTGGAAAAACGTTTTGGTTGTTGCTGAAACCTGAACTATTTAGCATTCTCAACGCATTTAGCATTGGGACTACATAGGTTAAGAATATCTGCAGATATGTAGGCGCGGATTTTTTTTCTTTCTAATTATATTTTATCTGTATTATTTTTTAAAACTGGAAAGTTCTAAGTCAGTGTTTTATTTTTGTTTGTTTGTTTTCTCCTTTGTTTGAATTTAAACTATCTTAGCTTTGTTTTATTTAAAAAAAAAAACAATGTCTTTATCGATTTACAAAGAACTGTAAAAGGGATATATAATAAAACGCCTTTTGGTTAAATTTAAAACATTGAAAATAATTTGTTTTTTATTTACTTTGTATATATGTACATCTATTCTGTTTTCATTACTCATAGTAATATGGGTTCGTGACAAAAACGCTATTACTTTAATCATAGAAGTTTACTTAACCTTATTTACTTAGTCAATAATTAATAATTACAATAGCTACATTTTTGACATAACTTTTAATGGTTAATGGATTTTTTGTGGCTTTTGCTGTATGATTACATAAATTGCATTTAATTACATTTTAACAAGTTTTTTTCTTTTTACTTATATGTGTGTTTATAGAATAAGTCATTTTGTTTTTTCCTTTTTTACTTTTTTTTTTGTGTAATGTATTTCGCTTACTACCTACCTCTAAAAACTGTACTTTATAAAATGTCCAATTCATATAACCTATCGAAGAATATTCTCATAATATTCGTAAATAACTTATTGTTTAGTTTAACAATATTTAATTATTATCAAATTGATTCAATATATTACAAAGTTTATATCGACAAAAAATCAACAAAATAAAGTAAAAGATTAAGGTAAATATATATAGATTTATGAATGTGTGCAGATTCGGTATGGTTATTGGTTAATTCCATTTGTAAAATTCGATTTCTCTTTTCGTGCTCAAAATCAAAACTTAAATTGCACTATTTTATTTAATATGTGTTTAATTATTTATTTACATAGGATGAATGTATTTCTTTATGCACCGAAGCTATGCGAATTAAAAAAAAAAGGAAAGGAAGAAAAAAAAAAAAAAATGGCACGGAATGCTTAGCATAAGAAGTATATTATCCAAAATTGAATGCATTATTCGAGAATCCGAGTGCTTGCACCTTTAATTTATTATCCCAATTGGTGGTGTTACCTTAGAATGTATTCGTTGATTTGTAAGTTTCAGGGAAGTGAAACTGTTTGATTTAACTTACCGAGGACTGCAAGTTGCAAATGACGCATCGAATTATTCACTTTGGATAAAAAAAGGAATTGTAACAAAAAGTGTCTTATTAGCTATTCTTATCACCTAAATCACTTTTGATTGTTGCTTATTTGAAATAAAGATTCTTTAAAATCCATAAATAAAAGAATTGTAGATGTGTAAAGGCATTATTATCGAAAACGAAAAATCTATTTACATTCACGAAACACGACTTGAGGATGATATAAAAAAATATCTACAACATTGGAATTAGGTATGCATATGTGCCATCGTTGTTATTTTATCTAATTCGAATTACGTGCACACAACTTGGTGCTAAAAAAAATTCGTCAGAAACCGAACAGTCGCCTAACAAGCGAATCCTTTCCGCCGCTCGCTGGAAGAGATTCAGAAATAATTTTGAGGTCGAAATTTGCACGCTTTACCGGTAAGCAATGTTAGCTTATTTCGCAATAGAACTTGGTGGAATTCCTAGTGCGCTTAAGCTAGAGGATACTGATGTCACAAGCTGGTAGTTCCCGTTGGCCCGTGGTAACCTAGGCTTTGGTAATAGGAATCTTGACCCAAGGCAGCGTGTGAGTTCGTAAGCGGACTGAGAGCGTTGTAGCTGGCGTACTGACTCATGTCGTACATCTTGATGTCGGCCTTAGATTCCGTTGGCAAGAGGCGATTTATCGAGAACGGATGGTTCGACGGAGTGTATCCAGTTGGTTCCTGTTTTAAGTGGTGCATAGAATGGTAATCACTTATGAGCGACGGATGACATCGGTTAACCATAGCCGATATCTCTTCTTGTTGTAACTGCTGGTGGTGGTGGTGGTGACCGGGCGGTATGTGCTGTGACGCCTGTTGTCCCAGGCACAATTCAGCGTTTGCATGTAGCATTGCCAATGCCTCGGCATCTTTACTATGTGCTGGTCCCAGGAGGCCCGCACCTGTAGAATCTTTACTATGGTGGTGATGGTGATCTCGGCTGTGGTGCTGATGATGATGAGGATGATCGTCGTGATGGCTGTCCTTCTTCCCAGGACTGGTGGCATCCAGACTGCTGTGCGAAGGACTCTTATGCAATTGGCGTATGGCTTCTTTCTTTTCGTCTTTGAAACGTTTTTGACGCCGTAAGTAGCAGCCATTTTCGAACATATTACCGGAATCGGGGTGTAGTGTCCAAAATGATCCTTTACCCGGCTTATCGGGAGTGCGCGGGATTTTCACGAAGCAATCGTTAAAACTAAGCGAATGCCGGATAGAGTTTTGCCAGCGTTGCTGGTTCTGTCTATAAAATGGAAACAGATCCATGATGAATTGATAGATTTCCGAAAGGGTAAGCATGCGGGTTGGGTTATTTTGAATTGCCATTGTGATCAGTGAGATATAAGAGTATGGAGGTTTGGCGTGAGTATAACTTCGCCTGTAAGTCGTCGGTTTCTCGACGCGGGATCTTTGTAATACACTGGAATTGGGCGACCCCGCATCTAAATCGCGAGCATTCGCCATCGAGGTATAGCCGCCCATTGCAGCCATGGTTGACATTCCGCCCCCACCCATGCACGATCCCATATTGCCTAGTGGCGAACCCATTGATGCGTAACTCATCGAACTAGGCGTCATGCAGTTGTTCGCCATGGAATTCATTGCCGCCGCTGCCGCACCCATACTGCTCATGCTAGCAGCTGCCGCTGCCGATCCCAGCACGCTTGAACCAAAAGTTGCCGCGCTTTGTGGTGACACCGACGTCATGCCGCCAACTGTCATACCCATTGGGTTCATGCTGTAAGCGGAGGGTGTCAAGGGACTCATGGTACCGCCGTTTGAGGATGCATTCGTAACAGCGCCGCCACCGCTGCTATTTCCGCCACCCCCTCCAGAGCCGCCGCCGCCACCACTGTTGCCCCCGCCAGCCATGCTTACTGTGGCGCTGGTCGGGGCGTCCGCGTACAGCTTCTGCATGATGTCAATAGTTAGTGCTTGAGGATGGTATCCTCGGTCTGTTTGGAGCTTAATGTTTGCAGTTGTTTCTTATCACTTGTTCCAAGAATAAAATGGTTCTTATTGTTCACTTAGTCGCGTGGGTGTGTGCACCTCCTTTTCAAATCGCCTTGCAATTCATTCGCACTTGCTTTACACCGAATAACAATCAAATCATTTAAACAAAATCAAGTTGACACAGTCCACAGCGAATTCACTTTCACACATTCGTGGTATTGTTTGTAAGAATTACTTAATTACTGGTAAATAAAAGCAAATCCACACCGGAAATTATCAAAATTGGCCGTCAATGATTTTGGTAAACATAATCTTATGTTTTGTGCTCCGGTAGTATAAACATTAGACAGCAAATACAATTAATATGAGTAGACCGTATATGTATGTAATCAATTAGACAATCGTTTAATGATATTTTCGTTAATATCTTTTGTTTATTTACACAAACTCGCGTGGTGTTCTTTTTATCGCAACAGGTTCGCCCGCAAACTCAACTCACTTTAATCTAAGCGAATGTTCGTTCATCTTTATTGACTATTGCACAAGATTAATTTATTTATTTTAACCGCAATCGATTTGCAATAGAACAACAGCCCGATATGTGATTACAATGGTTTCGGTCTCGTTCTCCGCCCGACTACTATATATTGTGGATATAGAAAGTAATTTCCGAAAACAAAACTTTTAAGAACCGTTTATTTTTGGTTGCAAATAAAAAAAAAGCCGAAATATCGACATAAAGTCGAGGTGATGACAATAATAGCAAAGACAACGACGGCGGTGATGATGCGCTGGTGATCTCTAGCTGCTCTCGAATGCGACTGTTTGCAGAGGGGAATACCTACTTACTATTTGGCTTACTAACAAACATTGAGCTCTCAAGTGTTCTTTGGTCGCGTTGCAGGCCGCTATTAAACGATTTACCCACCCCATTTCGCACACACGTGCACTCTCTATCCCGCCCTTCTATACAAGTCGCACACAAGTAGGAAAACTAATTTCTCTACCCTGGAGTGAGAATGTGTTGGAAGCGCGTGCGTGTTGGACGAAAACCAGTTGCTCGCCGTCCCCTCTCTTGGTGGAAGGCGAGGCTTCGGTTGGTTATGTCAGCATCTGCTTGGTTGCCAAGGTGACATCGTCGTTGCTCCTCCTTTTGGTAGATTGACACGCCCAGAATGTTGATGCAGGAATGCCGGAGATTAAACGGTTTGGTTCTCCTTCGCTCTCGCTGTACTTAAATGACGTAAGTTCGCCATACATCCGCAAGTCGTGATAAAGTGCAGCTGTTCTCCCAAGAAAAACCGTCAAAACGATTATCGTTTTTGGGATGATGTGTGGACTTGTTCGGCTAGATGTGCGCGATATACCCCTGTCTCGCTCGATGTTTTCTATTTGTTCAGAGAACGATTATGAGGTATCAGAATAGAAGTTTAAAAAAAAAGAAAAAAAAAATAAAAAATACACAGCAACACATATAAGAAGAAAACGGGAGGCATGTATCTATTGATGTTACTGCGTCCCATCTGCCACCCTTCACTCTCGAATTATTTTATTCAATGAAGGACATGAGGCGCGCATGCAGTTGACATACCACAAAACCAGTCTAGTCGCCATCTGAACTCGAATTTGACGCTTATTGCTATTTTTTATGGGATTTTAATTTTTCGTTGTTTTTTTTTTAACGTATCTACCTAGTATCTATTTTTGGTTGGCTACAAATGGTATCCGAAAGTTGCAGTATCGACACCGTTTCGATAGACGTTGCTGGAATGTTTCGTTGAATTCTGTAATTTGATTGCATTCGGTAGAGATTTTTGTAAGGTGCTTTCGGTGGGGATAGGGAAACGTGAATTTAAAATATTCGCGCGCATTCGTACACTTTTATGTGGCCTTGATGATATAAGCAAAAAATCAATTCTCCTCGCTACAGTGACTTGAGTTTTCTACAGCGTCTTATGGCTGCACGTTTCTTAACACTTTTATTTAATATGTGGTTGGTGATGGTAGCTTTGAATCTTATGTTCATCTCAAAAGTGGAATTTTATAACAAAATATACTTGAACACAGAAAGTTAGTTTGAAAATCTATACAAAAAAACCAAAACCCTTACAGGTTACATTCGGTAAAGTGCTTCCTATGATTAAAAATGTTGATTGTGATTTTTGAAAAATTAAGTGGAATCGGTGTATTGAGAGCGTTGTGGATTTTTGCAGAAACGCGCTAATGGGATGCAAAAACAAAACAGTGTTTCGGATTGGAGTGAATCAAATAGGTACTAAATAAAATACATACCTACAAGATTTAAAGATTTTATTGAGAGAAATTGTTCGTTAGTTGGACTAGAAATATTTTTGACTCTCAGCCAATAAAAGATTCTTAAAAATTGGTTTTATATTTGGTTTAACACAATTAGCACTATTTAATAGAATAAGGGGGTTTATTTTCAAATGTTGTTCTTTGTTGTGAGAGCGTTTTTAACAAATTGTCATTTGGCTTGGGTATAGTAGTCACATAAAGTTCTTAATTCAATTCTGAAATGACTTTTAATATTTTCATGATGCAGTTTGGCTTTCCTTTACCGAAGTGCATCTGAGTAGGCACGATTCCCTCGGTATTCAATTTGTAGTTGTTTGTTTAGTTAGATAAAATGTATAAGTAGTCATTTGTTGAGTGAAATTCCATTAGAAAATTATTTAAGTTTGAAATTGATAGGTATAACCCATTTTCTCTGTCGTGGCCATAAGTATGAATACATTCAAATTAATACACTTGAATATGACTATATGCAATGTGTATATGCATATAAACATATAATACATACATATAAATAAAATAAGTTAACAGTTGGAGGTGAACAAAGGCCTAGCTTCTCGCAACCATTCATGTTGTGCGTGTTACATTTTTTGATGAACTAAAGGGACCTAATATTTTCTGGCGACTTCGAACGGTGCGTTAAGAAGCCTTTTTATGTCCAATTCAGATCCAATTATTACCCGACGAGTGGTGGTGCCGCAAAAAATATTGGTTGGATATTGCTGGGGCTTGAACCCAAGCAGCTCGTGCTGCATTCCAACACACTAACCACTAAACTGTGGCGATCGACATATACCTACATACATACATACATATGTACATATGCATATATACAATTTTGTCTTTATATAATATAAAACTGCATTTCTTATAGGTATGTACGTAGTTCATTTCAATGCATTTTACCTATGTTTTAAAAAGAAACATTTTGAGTAGGAAATAATGATAGAAACATTGGAGACTTACCACATACAACTTCCAATTGTTAGTTAAATACAGTTCATTTCAAAAGGTGTGAAATATCTAGGTACTAATATAAATGCTTATAAATGGAAGACTAATAGGAAAACTTCTTAAGTTCGCCAATTTTCGTTATTTATTCATCAACTAAGGAAATAGCATTTTAGAGTTATGATACGTAAATTAATAAAAGGTTTTCCAATAGGGACGGTTAGATGTATAAATTGAATAAAACAAGTTGAATGTGAGATATCAATTAATTTTTGGTTTAATCTAAAAGGCATATCAATGACATTATGTGTGGAATATGACATCGTTCCAATGGCCGCCGCGCATCTGAGAGGTCCAATTTTCGATGACTCTGGCACATAGATCAGGCTGAATTTGAACTGATAGACCTCCGACTTAAGGAAACCCCACAAGAAAAAGTCTAACGGGGTCAAATCGCACGATCTCGGTGGCCAGTTTACGTCGCCTCTGCGTGAGATGCCCTCAAATCGCTCGTGCAGAATGTCCATTGTGGCATCAGCTGTGTGGTTCGTAGTACCAATGGAACCACATGTCGTTCACATGCATATCATCCAATTTGGATCGCCATCGTCGTTTTCGAAGAAGTACGGACCGACGATGCCGCCGGCCCACAATGGTGGACCTCATGTGGATTGGCATCCTCCCAAATCCGGCGATTTTACTTGTTGACCTACCCGTTCATCCAAAAATGGGCCTCATTGCTGAAAATGATTTTCTTGCCAAAATCGGGATCCGCTTCCAACTGCTCCAGAACCAGTCAGCAAAACCAAGCTCGACGCTGTAACTTGCCGTGGTGATTTGTCTTTAGTATCTGAAAAATCAAAATCAAGCCGTCCCTACTCGAAAACCCTATAGAATGACAATAGAAGTAGAACAGTTTTTCTTTTCTTTTTTTTCAAAGTAGGAAGGTTTAATGTACTGAATCGGATACCATTTGGTTACGATATGTGTTAAGATGCACAGATAGAAAGATAGAAATCGTACTTAATGTGATTAAAGGCTTAATTTCTGGCAGGACCCTACATATGGGTATATCTTCTAATTTTGGCCACACAAGACTTGTTGAAATCTTTCCTTCTGTGTTATGTTAATTTGAAGATTTTATTTGTACCGAAGGAGTTCTATTTAGCTGGGGCTTGAACCCACACCGTTCGCACAGCAGTCCAACGCACTAACCATTGAGCCACGGCGACCACAACGTCTAATGGTTGCCCTATTAATATTCCGCTTGGCAAATATCTTTTGAATTACTTTCCGAAGCTGAGTAATGGACTTTTGCTCACTCATCTTATCGAGTGTATTGTTAGTATTCAATCTGACAATCTGTGACAGCAAACTCAATTCTATATGAAACTGTGACATATGTATGTACATATCTACATACATATATTTTTAACGACCCGTTTATCTACTTGGTCCTAGGAGGATCGCGGGATAACTAGTATTGTAATAATTTTCAGTAGTATTTAGGGTTTTCTAAAAAAACCTAAGGTATAATGTCAGTTTAATCCCAACGTAGCACAAGTCTTAACTCTTAACTCGTCGCCTATGATAAAAATTCGAAATGTTAAATGACCGTAGAGATTCCAGGAGCTTATTGCCACTCTAATTGTTAGCTTAGAATACCAAAACGTTGTTAATTGTCTTTAGTGGCTGTCCGTAGATGCATGTATAGGGGGAAATTGGTTGGGCGATGGCAGTATCGTCTGATAGCTATACTCTTCAGTAACAGATGCACTTTTATAGAGATTATTGTTATTATTAGTGAGGAGTGGTCGCCGTGGCTCAGTGGTTAGTGCGTTGGACTGCTGACCAAGCGGCGTGGGTTCAAGCCCCAGCCAGGAATGACAAACCTCCGGGAGTATAATCTGTCATGAAAGAGCTTCTCAATTCGCCGTTCGGAGTCGGGTATAAATTGTAGGTCCCTTCCGTTCGTGCAAACAATATAACACGCACAACATGAATGGTCGCGAGAAGCTAGGCCTTGGCTCATTCCGAGCTATCGCGCCAGCTATCTATCTAGTGAGGAGTGCTTTATAGTGAAGAAAGAACATTTAAATTCGGTTTCATGCTAAAGTTCCCTTTTTAACAGCTTGAATTTGTTCGTAAAATTTTCAATTCACTTAGTAAGGGACAATCGTAAATGAAAGTTATTTCATTTAATTGCTTTCTTGAGCTGGCATTTTTTTGCATAGAATTTCAAATGAGACGCTGGCTAGATTTGAACAATCGCACTAAAACTCCTCGCTTTTCATATTTTAAAAGATACAAAAAAAGAAAGGTGTCGTTTTTAAGGGGAAGAAAGCATCAACGTAAAATTTTCAACTTTAGTATTGTATATTAAGCTTTTGGAATCTTGGATTTTGTAATGTTTTGTTGATGTCGGTATTGAAAACACGCAAACATTAAGCGCGTTTTTCTCAAAACAATATGCCTCAATTTTAATCGATTTTTGTACTTACATACGTAAAAATTTAACAGCAGGTGTGTAGAGAATTATATATGTTTTGAAAATTTTACATCTGTGTTACCCATTAAGCAATTTATTTATTTATTTACTTCGTTTTATCTAACAAATACTTACTTCGTTTTATCTATCAAATACATTTACGGGTGTAAGCTTTCAAATTTAAATGACTATAAAAATTCAACGGAGACTTATGTAAATAGATAGTTCTGGTATTGTCTTGCTATTGCGAGTTAATGATGTAAGACATAGAAAAAGAGGCGCACACTGATCTTTTTCAATGAAATGCCAAATTGTGTTAGGATCTTAAGCATAAGTCGCAATGACTGCAATAACTCAGGCATATTCATGAAAGATCGGACATTACCTTTAAACGTCAAGCGATCACAAATTCCAGAAATGTTGGCGGTTGCAACATACATTAAATGGCTAATGTCTGCCCAGCAGACTCTTTTTATGCATTGAGTAGGCGTTAAGAATAAAGTCAGTCGTTTATTCATAACAGAACAACATATTTCAAGGCGATAGGATGCAGTTTGATTTTTGTACAATATCTATCTGACCCTTAGAGAAGGTAGAACGATGAAAATGTTTGGTATGTGTAAAGTGGTTAATTAGTTCTGTTTTATTACACAGAGCGAGGTATGCTCATTTGTCTAGAATTGAATGAACTATTTCTTCGGCCGCTTTATTATTTATTTCCTTTTGGCGAGAAATACGGAAAAGGGTTAATATTTTCTTTATGACAGGAAGAAGAGGGTGTCAAGTTCATTACTATTTCCAACGACCATTCATAAAATGTCCTCAATGGTTAGTCTTATAGTACATACATGTTTATGTTCATACGATGTAATCCTATTCCAAATAATTTACTTCGACAATCATTTTGAATAAAACATAATTTTTATCTATAAAAATCCCTGTCCGAAAAACTAATTGCCTGCACTCATATTTGATGCTGCCTATCGTACTTGATGTTTACTTCCTAAAACTCGTTCGAACAAGGGTTGGGTTAGGTAAAGTAAGGTTGCCTTCTTGACCGGGCTAGGACACACTAAGACTAGATTGCGGCCTATTGTGAAACCACTATAATATGCCGGGAGTTCCGGGCTTACTGTGAGAACCTGTACTATCTATACAGATGGGCTCTTGAGGAACCTCGATATATGTATGTATGTATGCACATATGCATCTTTAATAGATGGGATAAGTTGGTAAAAAGTTTAGATTGTACAAACAGCGTCATACACGATACGAACAACCATGCACAATCGATGGCCTGCTGACTTATTTACTTACTTACTTAAGGTGGCGCTACAGACCGGGGTGGTCCTGGTCCTCAACCAACAAGTCTCTCCAGCCAGCTGCCTCCTGTTTGGCATGCCAAGTTGGTTGAGTTCCCCTTCCACTTGCGTGCCCCACCTGAGTCGCGGTCTTCCTCTACTGTGCCGTCCCTCGGGTGTGGATTCGAAATGTATGCGGAATCATGGTCGCCGCGACTCAGTGGTTAGTGCGTTGGATTGCTGTGCGACCTACCTAGGTTCGAGCCCTTGAAATGTCCACCAAATATTTCTCACGGCACTACCTCTCGGCGGAGACTGACAAATCTCCGAGAGGATAATTTGTCATGAGTCGTTCGGAATCGTTTATAGGTCCCATCCGTTGTGACAAGCTAGGCCTAAGTGATGTTAGAAATATAGGTAATGTTAGGTGAGATTTTTTTTATTATTTTTAAAAAAACTTTGGGTGCATATTGTCCAGGCTGATAGTTTGTAGTTTAATTGGATTATTTGCCTTCGTTACATCAAATTGATCTACTCTAAATGTGCATTTCAGTCAGCTACTGGGAATGTTTTTATTAAAATGTATTTTACAGGGGATCCCCGGAAGGTGTTTAAAAAAAAATTTATTCAGCTCATTCGAATCTGCATTAAAGTGAAATTCGTCGATTTATTTTTACTTAAACGCATCTACCCGGGTAGATAAAAAATACAATATTTCATACATTTTTCCTACAAGAAATGTGCATATGCAATAATTATGTACCTCGCATTGAATTTACTGTGTACCTAAACGATTTTAGTTTGGTTTTAGGATTTGTTCTTAAAGGGTGTGCTTTAATTAAATATGAATTAAGGTAGAAATGTTGAATATCTTTCGGCGGCAGCTGTTTACAGGTAGGTTTTTGTCGTGATACCTATGACCTATGAGATTCACGAGAATGTATTTACGTACTCTACTGCTGTGTGTTTAGTGTATAGTAAATTTTTTTCCGGATTAGTTTGACCTATAAAGAAAGCAAGAATATTTTCGGAATATGTTGGCTGTCGATTCTGATTCGGATGAAGCCGGGCCTGACCCAAGTGAAAGCACTGATAGCGTTGAAGAATATTTTCCTGATCGGGAATATGCGAATTTGGATGCTGAAATAGGCGAAGAGATAAATTCAGAACTGAATAGTGACCATGATGAACAAACGGCCACCTCTAATGAAACTTTTTTTTACCAGCGAATATGGTACAAAATGGTATAAGCAAAATAATGCTTTCGCCCGTAGTGGGGTCCATAATATAATTCGTAAATCGTCGTTAATATGGCCAAACCCAATTATCACAAATCTATTGCCAGTAGATACATTTTTTTTGTATTATGAGCCCATCCATTAGAGACCAAATTTGTGGGTTTCCCAGCAAAAAGGCCGAAGATTTTTATCATAAATGGAACTCCGAAGATTTAATCAACACGGCTGTTACATGGACTCCAATTACTGATAAATAGTTGACAGTTTTTTTTTGCAATTTTGCCTGTGATGGCTTCCCAGAAATCCAACTAACTAATACATCCAACGAAAACATCTTACGCTTTATTCGTTCTGATAACCAGTTTATAAAAGCCATTGGCCAGTCCGAAGATAAGGCATAAGATAAGGAGATCATCAACTCAAATCTAAGAGCCCATTTCAGGCCTTATGAGAACTTTACTGTGGATGTATGTGTGTATACAATTTCACTCGACATCAAATGCCATCAAAACCAGCAAAATATGATATAAAGATCTGGTGGGCATACAATGCTTCAGCCTTTTATACTCTGAATGACCCAATTTACACCGGAAAAGTAGGGATTGCGCAAGCGGATTGTGAAAGACATATATATGTATGTAGTTGCTCCCTATAAAAATACCGATGATTTTCTTCACATTATATTAGGAAAAGTAGTAGGTTCCTATATCTACGCCGGTAGATACTGTTAACTTGACAGACAAGAAGAAAAAATGTGAAGAACTGTTCTAAATGCATTTCTTTTAACATTTTCTGCAATAAATCGAAAATTTGATAACGGAGTCGGAAGCGCTTCCAGATTTGATGAAAACTCGCTGAGTTATTAGCAAATGAAAATCGAATTATCTACACGGGTAGATACTATGAATGCGAAGGTTAAGATTTCTATAAGCATGGGTTGACAATACTCAAAGAGCCTTTTGAAGAAACCCTACTTTTCTTTTATCCGTAGTTAGCTATCGCCGCCATCTCAGAATAAAGAAAAATATTTCTATAAATAAATTCTGATTTTAATTGGGCTCGAAAAGAATAAATATCAATGACAGCAAAATAAAAATCGAGTAATTATATCACATTCATAAATATATTTTACTCAAAATGGTACACAAAAAATTTGCATCAGTAGTCAAGAAGTGCTAAACCTAAAGGTGAAGTAACGTGAGACTGAGCGGCAAACCACCTAACAGTAATAAGCTTGTTCGATTCAGTATCATCCGAGAAACACGCAGCCGGTGTATTAGTGCAGGTTTTTCCTAGTAGCTTTGTAGCAGCTAAGTGCCTCTCGCATCTATAACGCACTCGGCGTTATTTACAATTTAAGTGGATTCTAAAACGTCGAGCAAATATTGAATTTTAATTTTAGAAAACCTTTTCACTGTTTGTTGTTGCTGGTTGGTGGCCGGGCTGTAGCTATAGTGATGGTAATGGTGTATCGGTGTATCTCCTCTGAAAAGCAAATGGGAAGATGTGGGGCGATTTGTTTTTTTTTTTTTTTTTTTTTCTTTATTTTTAATTTTTGTGTAATTTCTTAAGTATGGATAATAGCGGTGAACATCGGCTTTGGCAGATAGTCTGGCACCGTCCCCACTATCAACCTGTTACGTCGTCGTTGTCGTTGTCGATTTTGTGTAAAGTTCTACTTAAGCTACGTATATTTATTTAGCTTGGGAAAAGGCATTTGAATGAGCGACGATGATGGCGACTTGGTTATAAGTGCTAAACGTACAATTTATTTACTTATTGTTAGATGGGTTCTTTTTTGGATATTTTTGAGGTGAGTTTTGTGTGAGAGCGGTTTCCACCTTATGTTTCATTCATAAAGCAACAGACCGCGCACTAAGTATATGTAAAGAAAAGAGATTTTGGGTATTTGTTATTAATTCTTTTTATTAGCTGGTATTATTATTGTGTTGTTTTATTTTTCTCTTGTTTTCAAATGTTTAATGTAGAAGACAAACAGATAAATATTTTATGACATTTGAAGTAGATCATCGCTGATATCTGTATGTATGTATGTATGTATGAGCATACATATTCTTCGGTGTTTGGCTGTTGTTTAACTTTGACTTGCTCATTAGAAACAGTTAGGTGATAATCATTTAAGGTGAAAATTACGTGCCAATGTGCACGTTTGATTTACAAATAAGTCCGCGTCGCGCACTTATATACACTTACTTTTGCAGTTTTTTGTTTGCAGCGTTGCAGGTCCATTTTGTGATCAAAAAATCTGATTGCAATTTCGATCCACATTTAAACTGTTGTAAGGGGATAAGCATACATAATAACATATTTACATACAATGTATGTTCACACATGGATACAGCCGTATGCAAGTATGTATGTATGTAAGTCCAATGTTGCCACCATCGTTTATCAACTTGAATAACTCTTCACGTTTAATGACCACTCTACTGACAGTTTTTTCTATACTTTTGCAAAAGGGTTAACATCACTTTCCGCAGTTGATCGACTATATTTCTTGAGAAATAAAACATGTCTTGCTATAAGCATGACAAGCGATGATGCTAATCACTACACTAGTGCCACCCTTTATATTCCAGGTAATGCGCTATCTACATACATATGTGTGTACATACATACATACATATGTACATACTGCAGTACTTATTCTTAAGATCATTATTGCAGAAACGTGATTCTAAAACCAATAAAGTCTAACACTCAGAATAATTGACCTTCCAAAATAAACGCTTATTATTAAAACTAAATAAAATTATATAGGGTTCTTCAAAAAGGACATAACAATTTTGTTTTAAAATAAAACACAGAATAATTCAGATATTCCAATTCCATTCGTACGAAATACAGTTAATCACAAAAGTAAGTATACACCACGAACGCCGTTGTATTCGTGTCAAAAATCACTAGTAATTGAATTAGAAATCGAAGAAATTTTTTTTCCTAAATGTGCTAGTGATTGTTCTCAAAAACTACAAAACAATTATTGCAAAAAAACAAAACATAAAAAAAATATTCAAGTTTAACCAAAAAAAATTCAAAAATTCACATCACAAATGTAAGTAGACACTAGACTAAAAAATAGATTTTTTTCAAATTCGTACTATTAATACTTTTGGGGTATCCTTTACCTTTGGGGACAACTTTTATTCTCAAAAGTATCGATTAAACCAAGTTTTGTATTTCGCTCGAGCTCATTTCAAGCCAGCCTTCTTGACGAACCCCTTGTAAGCCATCTTTGGTTCCAATTTCACGATTTCTCCTTTTTCGCTTGAGATACTCCCACAGATGCTTAATCACATTCATGTCTGACGATTGAGGTGAAGTTTTTAATTGGTTTCGAACGTGGTATAACAGCCATTCCTTAAAGACATGAGAAATGTTCTAAGGGTCATTACCTTGTTTCAAGACAAACGACCCTTCCAAACCCAATTAACATAGCCATAGCGATCCAATACAGACCCTATAAGCAGCAAAATTTCCAGATGCCGCCATACATCCCTAAAACAATACAGGCTCACCGCCATGCTTTACAATTCCTGTCATATTCTTAGGATCAAGCTCAGCAAGCTCACGCAGTTTGTCCATGAAAAGTGTGATCAGGGTTTCTGGAATACCGTCATTTTCTCAGACGGAGCGCAGTTTAATATCCATGGATCAGACGAGTGGAATAAAGTTTGGAGAAAATCAAATACCAAGGTGTAGTACACATGTTAGATTTAAGTAAGAAATTCGATCTCCTTCATATGACCACCGCGAGCACGTTTGCAGCGATCGATTCTTCGGAGTCAATTTGCCATCACTCTTCCACACATATCGCCCGGAATGTTGGCAATTTCGCCTTCGATATGCTTCTTGAGCTCCTCTAACATTGTTGGCTTGTTGGCATAAACCAACTACTTAACGTAACCCCATAAAAATAAATCCAACGACGTTTTGACAGATCATAAAGAAGTTTAAGAGTCCGTTTGTATTACAATACAAAATTGATATGCCTCTATTGATACAATAATATCCGTATGGAAATTTGTACAGTTTACTATTGTAGATTAAGATTATAGCATCATTTTCCTTAGGTTAAAATGAAATTCGCATTTGTAAATTTGTAACCTCAACCACCTCCAGGGAGCTCAATCATAAGGTCAGCCGGAATGCTGCCACCCGCTCTATATAGCTTAGTTATCACAGTCGTCGTATTTGGACTCTTCTGATTAGGTCTATATCGCTGCATAGCCCAAACAGTTCATCGTTTAATTTTTTCCCCACTTACGGGACCAAACATGACTCAACCTTCCTTTCGAATCAACCGATGCCGACCTCATTCACTCTTGACAAAATTTGTGTTTCTATGCTGAAGAGCACATTTCTCCACTTTTAAACTAAGTTATTCGCCCTTTTTGTTGATATCACTCTGTTTTGCCCCTCTTAATCATTAAATCTATCTTGATTGATTTCGCGTTCGTCAGGCCCTACTGATAAAGTGCTGAATTTTTTTCGATAATGTCAATTTCCTCAGCATATGCGAGTAATTGCACGGAGTTTAGAACAATTCTAACTCTTGAGTCGGTGTGTGAGTTCTACACAATTTGATCAAGAACGATGTTAATGAAATTCCGTGACAGAGCAGAGCTTTGCTTTGTTTAAATATTTCAAAAGTCTCGGTGGGATCTTCGTAGACCTTAATGGAGCAGCGATGGGCGGAGTTGTAGCTTTCTATCAAAACTTTACGCTCTGAACTCTATGATACTTTACCTATTTATATATGTATATATGTATGCATATGCTCAGGAGCTATGTGTGGATTAAGGTGTACAGAAGCATGTAAGCATGACCAATATCAGTTCAACTCTATTACCGAAGTGGCGAGACGAACCCATAAAACATTATAATCTAGTCTGGAAAACAGTAATTAATGATTACAGGACCTAATAAAAAAAGAAACAATATTTATTTTACCACACAACTCAAATACAGTGTGCATTCAAAACATTTTAGTGGAACACCGCACAAGACAAAGGGAACCATAAAGGAAGTTTACTGTGTATAACAAATGCTATCCTTTTATCCGAAAACAAGGAAGAGCATGTAAAACAAATAGAGACTGTGTGCCTGCGAACGTCCTTGCGCCTGCACCATAAACATTCGCCATTGACATACCGTCCGTAAATGTATCATAAGAATGTGGTGTAGTTGGGTTCAGCATCTACCTCTATTGTATCTACCAGTGGCAACCGCGTTTTATTTTCTTTTTCTTATTATGTGAATTATTGATGCGGCGTTCATAAAAATTGTAAATGGAATACTCTTTTACTACCTCGATCTGGTTGAGTAGTTTTTGTAAAGTATCTGATACCGACAAAGTAAAACCAGAATATAGAAGAAAGAAAATATTAAAATAAAAAATATGCAAAAAGTAAATTCTAACCTTAACTCTTACGATCCGAACGGAACATATGTATACATATGTCCTGGTACATGATAAAACGTTTAAACTCTTATTTCTGTCATGGTACAACAAGGGAAATAAGTCAACTTTACTTTCCGGATCGAAAGGGTTAAATCGAGAAATTAGTAAAGTTATTTTTAACTGCAAGGGTTATTTCACAATGCCACAAAACTGTTGTAAGGTTAATGACATAAATCTCCGTCGCGCGCCTTGCCTCTTTAAAAGCATGAGTCTGACATAATGCAAGCGACAATAATGACCACCCAGGGCGTGTTAAGTCGGTGAATTAGAAAGATTCTCTTACCGTATTTTTGTAATCCATTGAGTGCCATCAACCGTCAGGCAAGCATCTCATTGCCATGGGTGTAACATACACTGAACGACTGCTGAGCACACCTCTCGTATATAAAACAATTGTTGTTGTATCATACCCGAATATTGGTCAAGAATAACACCATCGAAAGCAGCCTGTGGTCATTCACATCACCATTCAACATATAGTGAAAACGACTGCGTCTTTCTCGTCAACGAACAGGTATTAAGCGCCACTACTTCTCCCCATCGTAGTGCACATCGCAGGAGCAAATCCGCTGCAGCCAGCGCAGTGGTATTCAGAAGCAGTCATATGTTCTACGATTTGAGGTTCTTTCAACAGGTTATCATCACCATCTTACAATGTCTAAGTTGGCGTGGTTGTGCACTCCATCTTCAGAGTGAAGATTTTTTATTCTTCATTATTTCGAAGACGACGAGGAAAACGAAGACGACGACGACGACGACGCCGACGCCGAATCTGATGTCTTGGTTCCTCTTCAAAACCGGGACTACATCTCCTCTTGTTGAATTAGACGTGAAGAGCTTTTGTGGCATTTTCGGATGCTTCATCGTGCGATGATGATTTATTAATATTAAAACGTATGGACGTGTACGTGCATAAGTTGTTTTCAAGAGTCAAATGTACACAGAGACATTTCGATCGTTTTTGATTCTCTCACTTCAAGTCGGCTAAAGTGCCAATTTTGTTATGAACATTTTCAGGTCTCTAGCACATTGAAAACCAGTTCTAAAGCGTACCTCATCTACACAGGTACACATTTTTATTTATCAGATGTATGAAGGGGTATATCAGAATTTATGTAGGTCCAAAATATTTACCGAATGATTTGGACTCCCATTGACATTTGTTGGGATATTCGAGCTTCATACAGGCATTTGCGAGGGACTGATATTCTGTATGGATAAATGTTGTGTTTTTTTTTAATATCTACTTGTAGATAGTAAAAAGCTGACTTTTAATTCAGATTCACGATATATCTGCAGACAAACATACCTAATTCGTGTAGCAATTTGAGGCTTTTTTTTAAATAAAATACGATACACGATTGTACCTATGTACCAATACCAATCGCAGTATATACGAGGTGACGCAAAACTTTCACTCGATTGTCTAAGGCAGCAACATTTTTTTGTAAATAAAAAGGATTGGTTCTGTTGGTTGATTATGCTTATTATGTCGGGAAGATAATATAGGTCAAGTGGACGCGCGCCGCCAGTTTTGATGCACATTCTAGCTCGTTCCACAGGATTTTCGACTAAAAACTTCTGGCGATAAATTCTCCACATGCAGTCGGATGTCTTTAAGGACCGTCAAGGTCTGGACTTTTTCATATAGGCCCATGACTTAAAAAAAAAAACCAAAGAAAGAAGTCTGGAACAGTCAAATCGAGTAATCTTGCGGGCCAATGGAAATCTCCAAAATGAGAGATTAAGCGGCTGGAAAAGGCTCGCTGCAGAATGCACCGTACTGCTGGAACCACATGTTCGCCAAACCTAATTCCTCAATTTGCGGCAGCAAGAAGTGGTTGATCATAGTTCTGTAGCGCTCACCAGCGCTGAAGATATAGCAGCGATATTTTTGGCCGAACGGTTGCTACGGGATCGACCACGTCTGCTATTTTTCCGTGTTAATCCAGTTTCCTCGATGTAAGCGGCAAAATGCCGTAGTTTTAACCCAATTGGTGCTTGATGCCAAAATCACCAACCGATTTGTCAAAAACATTGACACACTTATTCTATGTTCTTGAAATAATCCAAGTGTTCCAAGGTTTGTGTACGTGTATTCTGTTTTGCTTATTTCTGTAAACTGCTGATTCATAAATCGTTTTCTCTAATGAAAAACCTAGAGGCCCAAGGAACTTGCCTCTTCAAGGGTGCAGAACATGACTTGGTGGGTACATTATCACTCTTTTATTTCTAGCCGCCGTTTTGCTTTCCTTGTTCCACCATTAAAGCTTCTTCGTTAATGTAAAGCCGACTGAGCAAAGTTTTTGCGTTGATAATGGATTCGTGTTGAAAATTTCCCGAAATTTTTCCGTATTAAATTTCCACGTTTAAGGTGTTAGAAGAGAGTCAAAATAACGCTAGAGCTTATTTTTTCAAATTTTTTTTGGCCTACTTGTCGGACGTAGACCGTAGGCACTCTGTTAAGACTTTGATCACGCATCGCAGAAGAGTTTACCACAGAATTTACATAGGCACCTGAAAACGTTTCAAATTCCTACAATAGTTGGTCCCTTCAGATTCGGATTCGTTGGCACTTTGGCGGTATTAAGCAGGCCAATAAGAATTTTTCTCTGAATTTTTACTGGAAACAAAATGTTTCCATTTGCTCAACTATCAATACGTAGACGTAAATATAAAGATCCACACCTATACTAAATAATAGCTGCCTGAAAACTTGTATCGAATATGTCCACATATTGTAGTATGACAACGAATAATTTCATGTGTTTGAAATAAAAAGATGTAAATCAGAATGTGTGCTTGGTAATATACCTATACTTTATGTCATTCTAATAATTTCTCTTGAATTGCTGCAGTGAAATAAATATAGTAACTTCAGTTATGATCATGAATCACCGAAGGCACAAATATACATATTCACATAAGGGTTTCGTTTCGAAACTTCAAGATGTGTTATCTTTGCAAACAGTCGCTATTTGTCTGAGATAACAACTATAATTGAAACTGGGTTTACCCGTCAGGAGAGAATGAAAGAAGTTCTTTTTCTTCGTTATTATCTCAAAATAAACATTCAAAAATTTACATGTAGTTCTATGTGTGTACGCGGAATTGTGGGATGGTGTGTGTATTTCCTAAATAAAGTACATATATCCAGAAATTCGTGACTCTATCTCGGTCGTGCCAATTCAATAAACGCTATAAATGCGAAGCCAAGGGATAGACAAGAGTCGAATGAGACATACGAGTAAATTTTTGTAATGTAAAAGAAAATTTGTCGGTCGGGCACCCATTATGTTCTGTTTTCACATTTTTGCTACAAAATGTGACAGGGGAGTGCTAATTGCTGGTTCATTTTATCAAATTAACAACTTCAATCTCTCATGAGTATCTGTAAACTTTAGATTCATCGTGTGTAAATTGAATTTAATTGGAATTTAATATTTTTTTTTTTGCTTGAGTGCTAAAGAAATTTATTTTGACCAAACAGTTAAAAATTCTGACCAAGAGCTGCATTGATACGAATGTGTTGCACGTGTCAGTGGTTATATAATCGATAAGATATTTTTCGATTGCGAATTGTAAAACCAAACGATATATGTATTGCTTACTTATATCGAAGGGTTGAATCTGAGATTACGTCATAGGTGTTCGATGTTTTTCAAAATATTTCAAAGTTTTCAGATTACCTCCCTAATGTCTGCTTTGCAACTCTTAATCTTAACAATATTTCTAGGGAATTTCAATGCTTCGTTTGTCATAGTAGCAAAGACATTACGAAAAGGTAAATGAGTTATTTGAAAAATACATAGTCACTGTCATTCAATTCAATCAGAGAACTGTAGCGACGTCCTTAAATAGTAGGTATCTCAAATCGAACTGAATTTCAAAATGCTACAAATTGTGTTTAGAATTAATTTCAACTAAAAGTCAATATACACTGAATAACAGAAAAGATCAAGCAAAAAAGCATAACAGAATAAATGAAATTAGCAATGCTGTAAGCAGTGAAGAAGAGACAGATGATGATATTTTCCTTGTCATTTGCATATAGCTTCTAACGAAAATCTGATAACATGACATTTGAAGCCAACAAAAATATCAATACGATTGAATGTGTCATTAACACGGGCGCTTCGTGTAACATTATTCATCTTGACGTGAGGTCAATCAAAGAAAATTAAAACAACGAAGAAGAAATTAAAAAGCTACAGTGGTCATTTGATTATGCCAATCGGTGCAGAAAATTAAGTTTGTGTAACAAATGGAATGACTTTTCCAATAGAGTTTGAAATTAAAAAGCAAAAGTTTAGGACTATTATCGGTGCCCGTAGCTCAAAAGACGGGGATAAAGACACGACAAGTGAGTATTGCCGTAACTTTGTTCCGCTTGTCAATTTGAGTAACTATTTCAACCATGCCGGTGTTACAACCTAAAGTCAGCAGCCCACTGAAGAAAAAATTCCAAGGCCAAGGCAAAAAAAAGAAGATATGGAAACTTTTTCTGAAAAATAATTCATCAAAAACAAATAACCAAAAAAATATCATCATAGATCGAGCAAAAATTGACCACGTTTAGAATACGGATAGGATGTGATTGTTCAACTTAGGCAAAGGTCAGGAGACGCCACCTGGGCCAAATGTAAAACGGATATAAAATCTAACTGAACAGCAACAGTGGAGATTGCGAATGAAAAATGGCGAAGAAAAGCAAGTCAGAGAACAGATGGATGGTAGATGTACTAATGAAGATCACCAAGCGGTTGTGGATGAAAGTGGCCAGCCACAACAACAACAATGCAAAAAAAGAAAAGCAATGTCACCGCCAATGCTAGAGCCGCCCAGAAGACTCAGAAGAGAAATTCGTCAATCAATACGTCTTCCTTATGATCAACATTAACTTCAAATTCATTTTCATATATATATCCCAAACATATGTTAAAATCGCATTTTATTTTTAAATTTAGGCTTTTTTTTTAATTGTTAATTAAAGTAGAAAAGGTGATATAGTATGTATCACACACACATGTACTTTAATTATTTATAACATGTGCTTGGATTATATGCAACTGTTCGATGAAATAATATAGTATTCAACAAATCAGTCACACTTTTGAATTCGAATTGGAATGTCGTTTTATTAACTTCACAACAAAGCTTATGGCGAACACTGAATGGAAGAAGAACCAAGCAATTATCAGATCGCTAGACTAGGCGGCCTGACTACTGCAGGAGCTGCCAGGATACGCAAGAAATAGAAACAATCAAAAGCTCTCCAAATTCTCGCATCTCCAAATACGTTGCTTCCGTCATATACGTGAAAACAGACTTTTTGGAGAACAAGGAGCCCTTTTGTAAATTCTACAAAAAAACATAATATATTTCGTGAAGAGCTCAGGGGGGTTTGTGAATAAGCCAACCAATGGATGTTGTTACAAGCAGCACCACAATTTTAAACAAGAACACAATGGACCAAATGACCCCATGCAAGCACTCTTAAAGTACACTAAGCCCAAACCTATCCTAACCTAATTTTAAATAAATTTGTTTTACACGTCACAATACTACAATACGTGTCGTTAATTTAAATCCGCACCATATCAACGTCAATATACATCCATATGTACATACATATCTATAATATGATACATATGTGTATTCTAATCTAATTTTTAATTGCTATTACTACTTAAAAACAATCAATAAATATTATTGTTATATTTCATAGATCAGAAATCAAGATGCCTCGTTAAACGACAATATGGACAGATAGCCATCGACAAAAAAGCTATCTTCATTTGACAGATAAGCCGACTGTATATCAACTAAAAACGCGATCGATAAGGTAATTAAATTAGGACCTTATCGGTGAATCCGAATTGTTTTAACATGCTCGACATTGATTTCATTTGTTTTTGACAGCTACCGTAGACAATCACTGTTGGGCGATAATGTTAATGGCGGTGGGCGAGCAGATTTGGTTCCGCTATGATTTTCAAATAATTTAAGGTAGGTCGTCACTGTGTTTCTGATAACTAACATATCACCACTCTACAAATATTGATTATTTTTTTACCCCTACAGATAGGCTGTTTGAAGTGTTGTTCAACATGTCAACAAAACAATGTGCTTTTGGAAAACTCATGGACTCGTGGCTGCAGCTTTTGCCGTGGGATATCACAATTTTCTTACTAAGCGATCTGTGACCATTTGAGTGACTCTAAGTGAAATTAATTTTCAATATCGTTCAGTAAAATATGTAAATTGTGCAAGTCATTAAACATGCACACGTATGTACTTGAAGTTGCTCGCGCCGCTGGTTAAGGACATACCGAAAATTAAATTGGGTGAATGACTTGCGGAATTGAGAAAAAGGTGTTACTACAGACACACAGCATAGTGAAATGCAGCACGCGAGCAAGTCCATTATTATTGATGACATATGTATGTACATACATTTTTTAAATATACCAACCATTTGTTGTTTTTGTTTCCACGTTTTAAAGTATAAACATACATGACTTCTTTAACATTACCGTTTTGATGCACATGTACATACATATGTATGTATGTTACATACCTGGGTTCATTGTGAAATTGATGTTAAAAGTTTGTAGGCACTGTGTGAGAAAAGAAGCGGGCAGATTGATGAACATACATGTATGTATCTATCTGTAGGATATAAATCCGGTAGTTCTAGTATTCCTCCTAAAAACGTAAAGACGACGACGAAAAATGAAGAAATTAACACCTTCGATTGGGAAATGTGTTTTCACTCTGAATTTCATGGGAAGAATTTTTTTTTTATTAGGAATTTGTTTCTCCGTAGCAATTAAGAACTTTTTGTTGTTGGAATTCTTTTAAATTCATACAGCATATGATAGCTCTTTGTTGTAGTCTGTAGAAAAGGGCTATATCAAATCTTAAAAGGTATTATATTTTCAGTTAGATTCTCTTAACGTAGTCAGAGATACACCGAGTCCATTTTGTCAGTTTGCCTAATTAAATTATATTTTAACTTGCGTAAGCAAAGTTGATTTTATAAAAATTAACTTTTTCTTTTCATATATGTAAGTACACATTTTTGACCTACACTTTTACTTTATCAGGAATCGGAAAAACCTTTAGTTTCAATATCTTATTTTTTGGTGTCTGTGAGTTCTGTGCATTTTATCCGTTCGTGCGAAATACTCACTGAAATATTGTCAAGCTATAAATCGATATAATTTACAGTATGTATGTTGCTTCGAAGTAAAATGGTTGAAGACCATGACGCCGTCTTAAAGTCTGTGCTTTGCAGAAAGTCTGCCAAACCTTATCTGGGCGACAAAAAAAATCTAAACCGAAAACAGTTAAGCACCATTTAAAGTATTAATAAATAAATAAATTAATAAATAAATCCTTATACCCCTTTTCTCCATAAGCTTCATTCTTTTGTATGGCTGGAACTCAAGGGCGAATGCCCACTACCATGAGATGGAGATCTTGTTAAATACCTTATCCGCTCTGCGTTTGTTTCGGACATCTAAAAACCGATTTCTAAACCTGCAGTTGATTGTCATATGGTTTATTTGGTGGCAACTTGGCTTTCTGTGAGTAAGATCCCAACTGAATTCATAACCCTTTTGGTGTTCAACATTGGTTGCTGTTGCAAAAATCTACGAAGCGTACCAAGCATTACCTGTCAGAACATTTCGATGTCATTTTCGTTTTCAACAAAATTATGATGTCGACGTTTTGTGTTGAGTTATAGGCGAAAACGAGTAAATGGTCGAAATTTTGAAGTTAAATTCTCTGAATAAAAGAGTTGTCCTTAATCTGGACATTAATTTTCGATCGAGGCAAGATTTCCAGAATTTGAGGCTTTCATATGCATTCGGTGTCATTAAGTCTACAAATAAGCCTGTTCTGCCAAAGATTTCAAAACACACAACACAACTTCTATGTTGTTCTTATCATTATTCTAATTATTGACCTCAAAATGTTCACATTGAATTGACAGCCCTATTCAAAAGTGAAGATTGTTTTGTCAGTTTTCTAAAATACTTTTTTCATTTCCTTCTTTCGCCTTTCTCTCTATCGCAATCTCCGTAATTTTTTTTACCGGGAAATCATAATCATATTATGTTTATTACTAATATATTACTGTAGCAAGACATTCAGAGATTTAATTGTTCTTCAAGTTTTAAAACAGCAAAAATACCCATTCACATAAGAGTGTTTGTCTCTTACTTTTTATTTGCTACTGGTTCATTGTAAATCTAAAGAATCCATTATTTCTCAGTTTTATTAGATGTAACGCCGCCGTCGACGATGCGCAAGTGTTGACAGGTACAAGAGTCATTTGTATAAACTTTCATTAGTTATGACGTGATGTGTACAAATGGACACTGCTATCAGTTCAGTTGTACATCACAATGAGCCCTCTAGATCGGACACTGAGACTGAGTCCACCAACCGTGAATTATTTATTGTTTTTACGTTTTTTTTTCTGTAAATGACAGCTATAAAGTGCCCAAAAAGGTGCTAATAAAGTGACTGGCGATGAAGTATGTTTGATTGCTTTATCATACCGCTGTAGCCTCAGATTGATGCCGTGTTTTACCATTGCATCCATCTTTCGATTAGATGTCCTGGTGGAGCCCCAAGCATCCATCCAAGCAAGAGTTTCTTCATGGGTTTTTTTCGGTAGCTGCATTCATGTTGACTTCTCAGATCTCTTCAACAGAAGTTTAATTAATTGCCACCCATTTGTAGTTTTATTGTGGTGGCTTCCTGTAAAGCGATTGTCAGGGCTGCGTGAAATGTTTTTATGATGAAAGATATCGACAGGTACGTGGGCAGGTAACTCCATATGCTCTGGCGTGGGCTATATAGCGTACACCTTCAAGTGGGATAAATGATGTCGGCAAATGTTTCATCTGCAAGACGTGTGGTCGACGGTACTGTTGAGGTGAGTAAAAAGTGAAAAAAGTCTGGGTTAACAGTTCGTTTTCTTTGGTTGATTAATATAGCGTATGTTTGCGGAGAATAATGATCAGGTAAACATGTTTCAAATTTTTAATACACGTGAATACATATGACATATGTAGGTATACTTTTGTATGTTTGTTGTTTTAATTTGTATCTAGATATTGTATGGGACTTGAACTATTGGAGTATAGATTTTTTTCTATGCATGCACAACTTGTATTTAAGTGGTTTGTGACACGCGCATGGTATTCCTGGTTGATGATCAATCTATAAACTACTGTGGTAATTTTCTTTGTAAGGTTCCCATCATTAAAAAATCACGTGCATCAGAAATTGTCACGAGACATGCATAAAAAGGCCAAGCGATTAAATTACATACAAGTGCATGCTTCAAAGTGGCATAATCGCATTATTTAAACTGAAATATCTTGGTGGAAAAATGTTACGAGCTTGAATATTTGATATTCCAACCAACGTATGTACGTTGCTCATCAATTGATGGTTGATATTTGTTCATTTAGAGGCAATTGTGAGAAATAATAATTAGTGATTGAGGTGAATGCCTGCATTTATTGTATGTTGCAGCCATTATTTAAATGCAACCATACAGGGGCAGCATTTTTGGTTACATGGTGAAGATACATATTATTGAATTATGATTACACTTTGGTTAAGTATTTTTTGGAAATAACCAGATGCATGAAAACTAAGTCATGGTTTCACCATTAACGGAGTTCATGCTCATTTAATTTGCATGCGTTTGAGAGTTGAGACTACGACTATACTTGAAGTTGTTGAACTAAGAACACACACGAATTTGTAATGCTTGTAAGCAATTAACTAAAAATGTACATATGTGTGTACTATTGTACATATTGAAATGAGCGTTTTATTTATATGTATATATAACTTTTCTACGCTTCGTATCCTTTTGCTGCGTTATTTTACTGCCACTAACTAGGTTAAACAGTATTTAGTTATACCGTATCCTTATATTTTTCGTGGTTTACTTACTTGATTTCCACGGAAAAGCGGAAACATTTCATTACCTCTTTTGAAATCTACTCAATGAGTGCACATGTTATGTTATATTACTTTCTTCAAGAACACGGAACGTTAAATATTTGTTTTTAAACTGGACTGTAAATCCCTTCATTCAGTAATAACTGATTTGGGAAGAGGGTGGATTATACATAAGTAGCGCTAGTGAGTAAAACCCTCTTTGATTTGATATTTGAATAGAAAAGTACATTCTTCTAAAGTCATTTTCAACTTTAATATACGAAAAGTATTCATTACTGAATAAATGAATACGAATGGTAGCGGCCTGAACATCCCTTAATAAGTTCTTACTACTCGTAAAAGGGAGAGAACGATTTACATCACCTGGGCTGTTATTGCCACGTGACTTCTTCATTCATGAAATAATTTTTATTTGACACTTTAATTGCAGGTGAGTTGATGCGTTTGTCCAGGCCACACGGCCTATTGGACGCCCTTTGATAAGCAAATAGTCGTTACACTACATTGTGATTCATGAGCACAAGAGGATGCGTTTACTTACGGTGGTGGTTAAGTGACTTTTTTTGTTCACTGCACGTCATGCAAATACAATTGCCTGTGTGTGACAATTCTACCTAATCGTGGGCGAGAAATAATGATGATGACCCTATGACAATTTTGAATTATAGTTTTGTACTGTATTTATAATTTACAATTTACTGCGGAGGGTGGCACGATATAGATTATTATTGATAGTGGGACTCGTGTTGTTTACTATTAAAGCGCTTGGGTGAAGAAATATTTTTTTCTTCATATGGAATTTTGATATGTAAATTTTTCTCATATTCTTATTTAATTTATCTATTTTGTCAACAACTACAAAGGTAAAGAATGATTTTCTGTACTCGGCAGACTGGCAGGATCATTGTTTTGCAGAACATCACTACTGTCTTAAGGGTCTTAAGTTCCTAACATAGTTTTTTTTCGGATCTTTACTAAAACGTCATTTGTAAAAAAGCTGTAGAGTTCCTTAATTATTTCGATTACAAGAGTAATGTAACAGATTCTTTTTTGTTCGTTGGTAGCTTGTATTTGTTTTTGCTTTAATCTCAATTGACACAATCTTCAGGGAAACAATACAGAAAAAAATCTAGGCATTGGCTTTCTATTGGATATTAATTGTTTCAGTGGTTAAAAAAGTACAAGAAATTTTACTTATAGTACCCATTAAAAAACGACTGAAAGACTTTTAGGCAAAATTGTATGATATATAAAAAGGGACGATCTTGAACTCATTTCCCAACATTTTGTTTACCCCTTTTATTTATTTAAACTTGATGGGAAAAAAATACGACAAAAAATCGATTTAATTAAATTATTTTCCAATCGCACGTGACCCACACCTAAAAATAGTATAACCACAACGAAATATCTTTGTAATTGACCTGTGGGGTGGCGCGGCGATTTCCCTCAATCAATCATTTTCTATTCTTTACAAAGAAACCCATTGTTTAATAGGCAATAACGAGGAAAACACCCTCTTGCACACTCTGTCGGTAAACGGGAGCGCACCAACGCCGTCGATAAGTACCTACCAGTTCGCTAAGCCGAAATGAACATACAAATCAGCATGAACAACTATGTGGAAGCAAAGAGCAGTAATGAAAAGTAATTACTTTGCATAAGCGCAGGACACATGCGAGATTTTCAAGTAGCCCAATGGTATTACGCTGCATCTGGGATTTGATCTTAAGTGGGGGAGAAATGTCTTTACAATTGTGGTTGGATCCATTCAAAATAAAATGGATGATATATACATACATATATATAGCAAGAATACATAAGATATAAATGACTTTGAACTCAAGTTTAGTATTATGTCCATACAAATGTATGTATGTATATATGTACATATTGTAGTACACGAAAATAATTTAAAACTGCTCGTTAGATATTCGGAGATATGTATGTATATTGGCTGCCGATCTCTAAAATGTGCTACTAAGGATCTGCAGCTGAACGAGCAAGGAATGAACATAGTTGAGTTTAAACAAATGTATTTAAGAAAAACAAAGATAAAAGTTCACAGTTTGGAGTAGGAAATGAAAACGGGAGGTTCCTTCCATTTGTTCAAAAGATATAACACGCGAAAGAAGAATGGTTGCGAGAAGCAAGGTTTTATATCAACTCGCTTCAGATATATAAATTATTTTGATAACTTTCGACTGCTCTACAGTGAACATGAGTCCGCCTTCCAAGCATGCATACATACGTAGGTATGATAAGATTATGATGGTTTTCCGCACTTGGATGCAGACACACTACGACCAGAGGTAATGGACATTACCAGAGGATCTGCCGCTACGCCAAGCACTAATCGAACCAAATGCGGCTATTTGAGAAACGAAGGACACTTCTGAGGCCATCAAAGAAAGACGCCTCCAGATGGAGTAGTTTTTTTCGACCGATGCGGACAGGTTCAGGTAATATGGGGACTCCTTCGTCACTTCGTCCCTGATTAATGATTTACTATCGCTTAACCAGGACTAAATCCTTGGATCGACTTAGATCTAATGCGGTCAGGGAACTCTTCCTCCCATCCCATCCCATTTAGGATAAGTATAGTCTCGACGTTGCGATACCAATGTCATCTGCATATGCCATCACTTTACAACCTACTCCTTCTAGATCGTTGAGAAGTTCATGGACTACTAAATTTCACAGCAGAGAGGACAGATTGCTCCGAAACTAACAAGTCTGTGAATCGATGAATTGAACAGTTTAGTTTTGATCTTGCCGGTAAGCTTGTTGTCGGTAGCTGTTAAACGCTGCTCTAATGGAAATATAGATAAGTTCCACAAAACTGGTCAAAATGATTTTTCTTCTTCGGAAGGACTATTTCAACGAATTTTTGGATTTTAGCAGGTGCGACACAGTCCAGCTGCTTTTAGTGATCTGAAACTAAACCAAAGGAACTTTTCAGTAGTACATACCTTATTAAGTCATACTTGCGATTCAACAATGTGAAAAATGTTGGAGAATGTAGGACTAATCTAAATATACTTTGAGACAATTTAGCATGCATACACACTTACATACACACATACACACAGTATAAGAGTATGCTATTAAACATGATTAGCCAGCTTCGTTTACTCATTTATTTAAACCTTAAGCTACATTTTAAGGAAGATGTTTAGTTATTTTGGTAAAAGGAAACACTCGCGAATAGAAATAAGCTTTCACCGACTTTTCAAAACTTTCAGATTTTAAGTTATACATACGTACATATGTACACTACAAAATCACATTTCACACTTGTGAACAGCATGCATTACGTACTTTTATTTACGCATAAACATCCCTCTGTGCCTACTCTGCGGTAAGTATAATTTTCATGAATTAACGTCAACCTGCTGCTCGTGCCGCTTCCACTTTCAAAGAAAAAAGAAATCCCTTGAGTTTTTGCCTTTTTTTCCTTCCTTCTGTAACTAATATAGCTTCGGGCAGGCAGGCATACAGCTTTGCTTTAAGGGTGCTCTGATTCCTAGATGATGAAAAGTGGTGAGTTGTTTAATATCTTCAAGGACCTGCGTAATGCCGGGATGAAATAATAAAAGTGCTTGTTTTCAAACAAATGTGTGCGGGATAATAGTCACCTAGCCATCCCCAACGGCTAAATCTTCTTTTGATTTGAATCGTTCAGTGAAACAGAAATTGGGGTGTGGAATTGCTTTTGGTTGCACGGTCTCACGCTGTTTAGCAATGCGTATCAGCACTATGCATTTGTATGGTATATTTCTTATTGAAACAAGACAACTGATATGACCTTTAATCGTAAGATGTGCATCCGGTATGTCTAGGTTAGGTACTTACTGTAACTTTACACGATTGTGGAGAGCGAAGCTAAGACAGATTGTAATATCACCGTCATAAACTTACAGTTTTATCTTGGTTATACTAACTATACTAAAGAGTAAATATTGTACGGTAAGTAGTGGAAGTCAACGAATTTGATTAAATCCATTAAGTAGTAGGAGCTAGTTGGTTGGTGGAAGCGGTGGTTCATCAGAATCCGTGTTATTGAGAAAGTCGTCAATATGTAAATCCGTTCAGTGTGGGATTGGCCATTACGGGAATACTATATCCTTTTCAGACCGATTAACTGAGTTTTCGCGTAAACCCTTATAATCTTCGTCAAAAACAACTTCATCCCAGATATCTGAAATTTCAGATAAACGGAGCGTTCTGATTGGGACAAGAGCCTGTCACTTGGGGTAGTGGACTGGATTGTTAGTCTTTCAGTCAAGTTTTAACGTTCCATATTGTAGTCTATCTGTAGTCTATATTTCGGAAATGAAACGTGTCCAATATGTTTATGATTAAACCTTCACACAACCTGCTTGCAATCGTGAGGTTGTTAAAGCAAACACACTTTTTGAAATATCGGAACAGCCAAAAGAATATTTGTGAAACACAGCTGTTCATTTTCCGTAAATGTTTTGATATTTCTATATACATTTTTAAATGTAGAGATATGACTTAGTCGAAGACGCCTGAATGAGTTTAATTGGTGTTGAAATATGAAAAATGTATCAAAAGTTATCAAAATAAAAGTCATTAAGCCCTGAGCAGAGTGTGTTTCTCTAGCTGTAGCTGTGTGGTGTATTGCTGTCAAACGCTTGTAGCTGCTTCGAACACAATGAAGGCACTTGACAATTTTGTTTCTGGCTAATTTTGAAGTTATTACTTGCGTGACAATTCCTGAGTTATGATTATTGTAAGCGTTTTTAAGGGGGTTTTCGGGTGTGGAAACTGTGGATTATACAGGATAGGTAGCATGCAATTGGCCAATGTTGCATGGAAATTGTCGTAGTTCTGACAATGTCTACTCGAGCTCTTTTAAGGAGATCAGTTGTCATACCTTTGGCCATATTGTCTTTATTTAAGACCAAAGACAGTTATATTACCTCTGATTTGTTCACGTTTACCTTCATTCCAGCTCCAACACAGACGGCGACAAACCTATCTACTGCACGTAATGTTGAGCAGCTACTTATTCGTACGAAGAGGTCCATAATTCGATGGTTTGGACACGTTAAACGCATGTCCTCAACTCGATTTCCAAGACGTGCCATGGAATCCGTGCCATCAGGTAGGCGTATGGGGTATGAGGATAGCCCCTGATGATTTAGAGTCGATGGCGGAAGATCGGGAAATGTGGAGAATCCACTTAAGCTCCTTTAACCCGCGACCCTCATAATGGATAAGCGGGTCATTGAAAATGAATGAATGAATGAATGAGACAGTAATATTCTTTGGAATGTTAATTTCCTTCAATGTGACCGTAACACAGAAACCAAATAAAAGAGACAGTAGACATATCGTCCTGAGAGGCAAGCTTGTTTTAATATTCTTGTACTAATATACAGGATGTGGTTGTCGAACAGCTGCTCCTCAACACTGACAGTGATATTATAGGAGTTTGATTAGAATTGAGTTGCCTTCAAGCCTCTAGTAAAAATCAATTGTGTACCACCTCTTTTACAAATTGCTTTATTTAGGGCTGCATGTACATATGTATAAAATTAGAGCTAGTACACAGTTTAAACTATTTCGAGGACGAACTTAAACAATCAAATTCTTGGATTTTTCCTTGGAGCTTTCAAAGCACGCTTATGCTTGTTCAATAAACACAGAGAAGCGCGTCCGCTAACAAATACAATCCTCGGCGCTTTGTACAATCGGCCTTTGTTCTCAATTCTTACAGAGGTCAGGTGGTTTTTATTGTTGACACATAAATATAAACATTCTTTATTCTTAACGCCGTAAATTCAAATTATCAAGAACTATGTACGTATGCATATATGGATCATACATATGTACATATTATACATCATCCTATTCGTTCGTTTTTTATTTGTTTAGGGATACTACTTTTCTCACCTTTTGGAAACTACTCAACGTAGTGATTTTGCTTGGGATCCTTCCAGCGGATCTCTGATATTTTCATTTCGAAAACCTTTTAGCAAGTCGGGCTGAATGTTAAAGTAGAAATAAACGGGACGCGGCTGCTCACGTGCTTATCATGAGTGCACCAAAAAAGGATGTTTATTTGTTTTTGTTTGTTCGCTTGATTCTGAATCAATGTGGGAGGTCCCTTCTCTCAAAAAAAAAAAAAAAAAAAATCAGTAAGGAAAGATGTTAACACAAAAAACTGTCCATTCAGTGTCAAATATTTCGAGAATTGATCCGATAGCGATAAAATGACTATATATGTAGCTACAGTTTGATTTCTGCGCGTATTTGGGTGTATTTATATGTATTACATACATGCATATGCGGACGCGAAGTTAGCTAGAAAAAAAGTGTGTACGTAATACATTATATGTACATATGTATATTCGTAGACCACTGGATATCGGAATCTCTGCTAGAGCATAACTGGGGATATACGTTTCCATTAGCAATTGAGATTATAACTTTTCATATAACCACTGTAAGAAAATTCAACAATCCTGGGAGTTATTCATTGGTAAATATTTGAACAGTTAAGTGGATGTGATAGATGAGTTGCCCATAAGTCGATGTCCTTCTGTTCAATCCATCAATGACTGATTTAAAGGAATATGGTATCAATTTCAAACTAAAGTATTAAATGTCACACATAAATATGAATCATGCGGATACGTATGTATGTATCCACTTGCATACATAAGTACATACATACACGTAATTTGGCAAACATATTCTGTACCTATACATATTGAGTTTGGTGGCTATGAATCAGTTGCTACTCTGGTAAAATAACTACTTTGACGAAAGGTTGTTTTCAAGTAAGTTAGTCGCTATCACATCCATACCTATGTAGTTTTGTGAATAACATATTTTCTTTCATGCAATAGTTTTAAGCTGTAACTCCTTTACTTTTACTGGTGACCACGGGCGAAATATGATAGCCAAGAAAAAAAAAATTGTCTAGCTAACATATCGAACTAAGATTTTCGTTGTGCAAACATTGAAGCTTTCCACTTGCTTGTTGCAATCAAATTCAGAGCTCGACTGCAATGAGGAAAAGCGCACAGAAAAATTAATTCAATATTGGGAGCCTTAGCATGGCCGGATTAGTCAGATCCTACAGTGAGTAAGGAACCGTCCATTGTGCTTTCACCATCCACAAACCAGTATCGCGACACTATCAAAGATGTACTCGAGATCATCATGAGTTACCAGCCACTCCCCAGTAACAGACCGTGGTTTGATGATGAGTACATGCATAACAGTGTATACATAACAAGGGCACCGCGGAAAGAGTAAAGAGCGAGAAGAAAGGAGGAAAAGAAAATCCTACGTAGGAAGAAGAAAACATAAGCAGCGTCCCCGCTTAAGGAAATCGAAGAATCACGCGACAGCAACAAAAGCTGACAGTTCTATAGGAAGCCAAGCAATTTGCAGCTTTTTGAAAAAGTGAAATTAACCTCTGAAAAGTTTTTAGGACCAATAGTACCTTTCTCTTTAGTTAGGGAGTAAGGAGAATAACATCCTTGTAGACATGCATGCCCAAAAAAAAAAAAAAAAAAATCTGATCCTGTCAGTTCTGCTATATGACGCCGAATGCTGGACGATAAGCACGAAAACAGAGTAGATATTGAACATTTTTAAGGAAAAGATTCTTTATCGAACCTGTCCGAGGAAGGTGAATGGAGAAGGCGATACAAACTCGAACTCTACTAGCTGTATCAAGATGTAGATTTAGTCCAAGATATTAAAACATGTCGACTACACTGGCCCGACCATATTCAGCGAATGGATAATGTTTCAGACAATACTTAATACTTGTGTATATCGAAGTCTTATCACCCACCAGACTTGTTAGAATCTTCCAGGCAGAGTTTCACTTAAGAACGATTTACCAAGCTTCAAGCGATTACTGTTTTTTTTTTGTCTAAACTAGAAATTAGAGTTCTGGACTTGTCTTTAATGTACAATTACATAAATAAATAATTCTAATGCTTAAAAAAAATAGGTAATTACTTGTTCTGATTCCGTCGAGGCATTACGACTTAACACTCCTATGACTTAAAAAAATGTTGGAGTAAATTTTTAAGCATATTAAAGTTTTAACAAATTAAACAAATTCACGATATTTGAATACAGCAATTTGTTAACCCCTCTCAAAAATATACCTTTCGTTAAGGGGCTCATAAATTAAATTATAGGATGCGGTTTTTTCTTAACCAGGTCATAAAACGAACATTATGTGTTCAAAAGCCTGTCGTATCAAAAAAGTGTGTGTGTTTTTATTTCTGTATATAAGTGCATAAATCCATACATAACATACATACATAAATAAACGAGTGTTTATCGAAGTGCCCAGTTTCTAATTAATTACGACTGACTCTATTGTGTACTTAGGAATGCGTCCATACTTAAATCGCCACAAGGGTGACCAAATGACCAAATCTCTTCCTAAACGGATTGAAATCTGCTCGTTCGGGGGATAGAATCCGATGTGACTAAGCACCGAGCGGGGGGAAAAAGTTATCCTGATACAGATAATTATTTAAACCAACCAAATAAGTTTTTCAACACATTTGGCACAGCAACTGACCACATGGAAAAACATGTTACTAATGGATATGTCTGGGATTATTCGATTTCTTTTGTTTTTGTTTGACCGAAAACGCGAAATGAAATTAAATCCCGTTAGTGTTCTAATGGGAGCCATTTCGAAAGAGCGAAGCATTTTCCTTTAAGATCTAATTCAGAGTTTATTAACAGCTGCCGCAGAGAAAATGAAATTTAATACTTTCAGACAGAAAAAAAGAAAAATTTAAGAGTGAGTCTAACGCAAGACCAATCAGAATGCTCTTCAGTTCAAACCAATTTTCTTCCCCCAAATATAATGGAAAATATTCATTATATGTATCTCGGTATGTATATGTATGTCGGAGTCGTTTAAGAATGAAAGTCGATAATGGATAAGACGCCATTTGCCAGCCCTCTGGGTATAACATGACAAATTATTGTAAACTCTTACGTATCTGGTTACAATAGGTCGACGGCATTTTGTGCATTATGTGCGAGTGTACAAACATAGCAAATTTAGTATGTATTGAATACAGTATTAAGTAGGTATAATTAGCCGAGAGCAATAAGAGCGAATTACCAGTATCACTAACTTTGAAATACAAATCCACACTGACTAAGACCGGTTTACGATTGCTGGTCGTGTAGACTTTTGTCGATTTCCTTGCCATAAATCAGTTTCTAAAACTATCGTTAGTTAGTACTGACAATCTGAAAAGCCGCAGATTGGCTCTCGGTCATAGTCAGCAACTTATAAAAGTACTCGGATCACGAATAATAAACACGGTCGCGCATCTCTGTATAAAGCATTTAACGGGAGCTAACATACGTATGCCTCCGTAATTGGTGTAGGTAAGGCGATTTTCTTTTTTTTGGATCGGTAAATGGTCCCAAGGTCCATGGCAAATGGTTCCAATCATCGGGCATGTCATGATTACGCATTCTTGCTGCCGCAAGTTGAGGAATTGGGTTTGGAGCATGTGGTTCCAGCAGAACGATGCAACCGCACACACAACATGAGCTACAGTGGACATTCTGTGGCAATTATTTCGCGGCCGCTTAATCTCTTGTTTTAGCAATTTGCACTGGCCCGCTAGATCGGCCTGTTTGATTGTTCCATGCTTCTGACCCTTTAATATAAATGTAAGTCATAACAATGAAATAAAACTTACTCGTCCAATGAGAACTACATATTGATGTATACGTGCATTCTTGACACAGTCTCCAATCTCTCTTTTTGCCAAGTTGAATCTTAGCTTAAATGGCGTCCCCCAACGAAAAGGATTAAATTTGGTGCTGCCGTAAGGTCTCGCCATCTATGTACTGATACCGTTACCGTTAGTTTATATTTAAACCACATTTATACATATATATAAGACACAAACCCATTGAATTTATAGTTTCATCCCGGATATCCCATTCTCACACCCGGCAAAGTAGTATATGCACAAGTACAGTTTTCACGAATTTTCAAATATAGGTTCTGATATAAAATAAAAGCTTTAATAGGTATTCATCCTTCGCATAGGCACTATTTTTATGAAACAATCTAAATAATTCCTTATACAGTAATGAGCTTAATTATTGCGAAAGGAACTTCTGGAAAAATAACTCGGTGGTAAATATCCAATTCAGAAGGAGGTTGAACAACTATAACGATGTGAAAAATGAAATAGGTGTGTATGTGTCATACATTTTTTGTTTTAAATTCAAACACAGTTTTAGGTTTTTCTTTACATACACTTTATTAGTTAAGGACTCATCAATACCAACAATTTGTATATATATGAACATATTATATTAAACAGTATGAATTTAAAACAGTAATATTTAATTAATTTAATATAATAATTTAATTTAAAGACTACATAGACATGATGTTTATGGTTGCAATAGCAAAGCCACGCCACCCAAAATCCATTTAGAAGGCTTTTTACTTGTACTAAGATTAAATGTCCAAACGTAAGTAGATCCCCTTGACCTGTAAATAAATGAACTTGTATATAACAATGTGTTACTCAGAACTAGATAATGTTAAAAATTCCGCTTCGGCTCTTAAATACCAAGAAGAAAGCGGACTTAAATAAATAAGTAAATAGTTGTTGCTACAACGCGGGATGCATCTTACATCTTTTTCACGAACGAAGGCACATACAATTTATTGTCGACTCCGAACAGCAAATTGAGCAATTTCATGACAATCTATAATTCCTCAACAAATGTTTGATGGATATTGGTGGTGCTCAAACCTACGCAGCTCGCACTGATCAACGGCAACCACGGATTTCCTTATATGAGTAGCAAACAAACACAACACATGCATTGACTTCTCATGATGCCAACACAAGCACAGCTAAACGACAGTAAACATGGTTATTTTTCGTACCTTGTTTTGTATAGTGGACACTCATAAACTCGTCGAAGTAAATCTTGTTTCTCTTGAACTATTGACCTTATATAGATGACCGGCATTGTGCAAATAATTTCCTTCGACCGCAGAGGCACAAGGGTCTTTAAGTTGCAGTCCCAACTAGCTCCATCCAGATAAAGTGAATGAACGAATGCGCCTTCCATTGGAGGTAAGCTGTAGTAAATCATAATAAAGGACGTGAGAACTTTAATGTGCGCACAAACGTACTGCCACTTTACTCACTTGATATCTTCTTTATCCTTTTTGGTGACCTCGCAGCTTAGGCACATTCGGTCGAGTGGCAAATCATGCTTCCTCGCTGATTCCTGCATAATTGCTGTGAGAAAGCTTTGAGGATTAAAAAGACCACCTAACCAAATGACACATGGAAGCTTAAAGTCATTTAGCCAGACTGCTAATTCCTTAATGCGATGGATCAAATCGGAGAACCACCCTTGCAGGCCCATCATGGTTGGGTAAGCCAATCTTGTCCAGCTGTTTGGTAAGTAGTTATAGAATATGGCATTGTGCAGTCGTTCCATCTCTGCAGTGATTGTAAGTTCACCCTTTAGTCCGAGTAGAAGCTCCCGCAGGGATCGTTTTATTTCTTTTATTAGCGTATTCATTCGTTCACATTCCTGCAAGGCAACCACAACGAATGGCGTTTTCTTCTCGATGCGATTAAGTAAACTGTTTAAATTAAATTCATCCTGCAATTTGTCTAGAAACTCATCGATTGCAATTTTCACTATTTCCTCTCGAGGTGCTTCGTAGCAGGAGTTGAGTTCAGATTCTCTTGGTTGTAACTCAAAAATTGTGTTTAACAGAGTTTCGGAGGCCGCAGTTAAGAAGCTTATTTCGGCATTCGGATGCAGACCATACAAAATGGGTGATTCATCAGGTAACATTTCAGTTATATAGTCGTGGTATCCATTGAAGTCCATATTTGGGGGGGATGGAAATCCTGGACAAAGTTCGAATTCTCCATCGATGAGTTCTTGACGTAAGAACTCCTCTAAGTAGGTCTGGCAAAGTCTACGATCCCAATCGTCTGTTATGTGTCCGCCGTACATTATTTCTCCGAAGAGGTAGCGAAGGTCTTCCCACGGAATACGGTTGCTCCCCTCTAAATAGTTGTACAGCACGTAAGCACTAATATCTAAATCGCCGATATTAAAAGGGTAAACCTTGTTCCATCCCAGTGGTCCGAATTTCCTTCTTTCTCCGACCACTGAGTGGAAATAGCACAACGCGAAAAGTATAGACTTAAATTCTGCCTCCTGAGTGCACTTTTCTAAATACTCCTGATTAAAATTACCCCAAGCCTTGTGTAAGTTGGGAGCCATGCCCGTTGGAGGCTCGTTCACTATTTTAATTGACGATTCCAGAATTCCTTGCGGAATAATGTGGTATTGGGGATCCAAGGCAGGTTCAGCACTTATGAATAACCTAAAGTCCAGATGTGCGTTCTCATCTATATTTTCAATTATTTTCTCAAGTTTTGACAACCAGTTTACTACCAAATGTATGTTCTGTAATATCACCCATAGGCCCTGCTTAAGTGCCATTTCTATGGCCTTCTCTGCAACAAGCTCTTGCCCCTGTCCAAGTGATATGTTGTATAGGTTTCCCCTTTCTGTTAAAAAATTCAGCCGAATGCCAAGTTTCTCTACTTTGTGAACAGGGTCGACTCCCGGTGACAGGATGAAAAGGATTGGCGTTGTTGGAGACATTTCCTGAAACGTTTCGGAGAATGCAATTAGTTCAATGTCCGAGTATTTTCGTCCCATGGTCTTTTCAATGAAATGTCTGTGAAAAAGAGGGAATATGCATACATATGCATAAGTGAAATGCAAAGGTAAATCGAAATCATGACAAAATCACCTCATAGAGTATGTCAGCCGGTCTGGTCGCAGAGCTCGGATGATGCAGAGCTTTTGGAGGGCCGACCTGTGCTTCCATTCACCGGGAAAAACTTCTCTCTCTGGAATATTGGTTTGAAGAAATTTTCTCCAACGTTTTGGATAATTTTCGATGTCTTTGTCTATACCGTAAAAATGTTCCATCGATGCGAGGTTCCTAATGCCACCCCATGCAGCACGGTTTATAAAATCAACTGGCGATATGGCATTAGCATCATGGGGATATCTCAACAAAAAATCAATTTCGTCTTTAGTTATTGATTTCGAGTGGAGCATGATACGTATTATCATATGGAAGGTAAAAATTAGTTTATCACGTTCAAAGAGGCCTCTCATTGTGTACCTAAAGCTTTGGTAAGTGATGGAATTTACGAGTGTGGCAACACGCTTTTCCAAGCTCTTTGTTTGGGTCGAAGCCAGGGCAATTGCCCGCCGGAAAACAATCATGAAGGACTTCAACGAAAATTTATACATTGGGTTGATTTTGTTAAGATCACTTAGCACGAAGAAGAGTACCGATGCACGTTGGGCTGCGGGCCGGTAAATGTTACGCGTTTCATCTATTTGAAGCGTTGTTATATTCGCTTCAGTCACCTTTCTCTCGATTTCATCGACTGTGTTCTTTGTGGTCTCCAAATTAATGACGAGTGCATGGTCTTCGAGGACGTTTTCTTCAGATGACGCCAGCCTGGCTAAGAGTTCATCCTCTAAGCCTTTAAGGGATATTTTGAACTTATTTTGTTGAATCGTTACTTGTATTTTCATTTCCTCTAAGTCTGGACGCTCGATTCTAACAACTTCAGCCAGAAGCTGTTCTTCAAGTCCATCTTGGGTGACAGTGAAATTGATCAATGTCATTTGGGCTTGCAATTCAGGTTTGTAATGGGGGTTAGCGAGTTTTGTTTGCAAAATCAGACGAAAGTTGGAGTTGTAATCTAATTCCTTGTCACCGATTTTAATGTATCGTCCTTTCTTAATAAGTGCGCGATTAAGCAATGGGTCCAGTACAGTATCAATTGTTTCATCGATTTGCTCAATGAGAACGGTGTCACCGTTAGAAATAGATTTTTCCAAAATTTCCAAATAGCCCTTTTGGCTTAGCCGAATCAAAACCAACTTATTACCGAATGTGTTTTTGATCCACTTGATGCCTTGCCTGTGAGATTTGTATGAGTAGGTATGTATTTGATCACGATTTCTTAAGCGGATACGTGTTTTCACATTACTTACAGCTGTGGGTCAATCATGAGAGGCCATCTGTTGGAATAAGTTAAGATAGTTGCATTTTCAGTTGACATTTCATCCATTGGCAGTCCTTGGTTGTTCCAAGTCGCAATTCGAGCCTCATCATGTAGAGACTTAAAGAAATCAGCGTTTGCTGAATGTGGGATTTTAGGCTAAAAAAGTAATCTGACATTTAATTATAAGACCCACTTTCATTAGCTATATGCAGCTTACCACAGTTTTCTTGAAGTAGGGCATCCACATTTGCTCACGGAGCTCAAGCCTGTATCTTCGGGTGAAGCTTCCGACATACGAGAGGACTGAAGAGATAAGAAGGATGTCGCCTGGAAGAGCCTCTATTTTTTCCATGAGACTATAATTAAAAATATAGAAAAGATGTTTTGTAAGAGGTTTAGTAAGAGGTTTTTGGATCTAGTTGCGCAATCGCGGAGGTCTTCTTTTACTTTGATATGCCACCGGATTGGATGCGAAGACCGTACGAGCCAGGTCTCAGCCATCTCGAAAATTCTTGGCTCGTATAAATAAATCTTTTCCACCAAAACCCATCAATGGAATCTTATGAAGAATATATCTTATGAAGAATTGTGCAGTGTGTGGCTCGATATTCATTTGTTTTGAACATCTTAAATCAGAGTCGAAAAAAAAAGTATTATCTTTATCCTAGACCACTAGGGGTTCGGAACATATCAGTTAGTCCGACGGCACCACTCCCAACCTGGAATGCTAAATCTTTGTGTGTACTCTTGAGATGAGGAGTCGGATTCCATCTGAAGAATTCTTTGGCTGCCATTCGGATCCAAGAAGAAGTGCCTTAGTGGAAACACTTATTTCCTTGCTACCACTAACTTCCTCCCTTGCTACCACCAATTGTCTAAAAGGGTTAAGGTTGATCGTTCACAGCGTGGAGGTTAGCCTAGGAGTTAGTCAAAAGAAGTTGTTTTGAGACAATCAGTGTCTGTCGTTTGAACACCAGGGTATTGTGAAGGTGTCTTCCCGAATGAGAATGGGAATATTCCTACAGTGAAGATTAAACTGTTAAGAATGTAGTAAACATTACTTTAGTATGACGACTTATGAGTTTTGGTAGGTAACAGATCAGATAAAATAAAAGATATTAAAGTAGGTTCTTCATTCACAATTAGCTTGTTTACCTCAATACAGACTGCTTCATTCATAACTTACTTGCTTACCTTAATACAGACTGCTTCCAGCGTACATTTTCATTAGCAAGACCGTTTACCAATCTGCGTGCCAAGTCAATTGTGAATTTGGTTTTATCTGCTTCACGTTGGCACTTCTGTTTCTGAGCTATCGCCTCTTCAAATTCCGTTTGAATTTCGTGCAATTTTCCTTCAAGAGTCGATATTTTTGTTTTTAAAAATTTAAGACGCTCTCGCGCAGATTTCAACTCTTCTTGGGAATTTTGTAAGGCTTTCTGTTTTGGGCCAACTATTAGGAATACTTGGTGATATCGATGTAAGTTAATAACCCAAGCACAGAGACCAGCCGCAGCAACTGATTTTTGGACGATTTTATCCGGATTAAATTCAGGATCCTAAAAACGAAATCACATCTGTTCAAAAATAATCAGGTTGATTGTACTTACTCGTAAGTATCCTTGAAGAGCCTCGATAATATTGGGATGTATATTATCCTTATCATAATTCACTAAATCATTCAAGAATTGATCGACTCGAACCATCATTAACTTTGCCGATTTCCAGCTCCGGTCACGTGGTATTTTTCCGTTTGCTGCCAAAAGCACCATAACGGCAGCGCAAACATTAACTACAGCTTTTGGCGGAGAGCCGAATGACTTTAACTCTGTAAGATTATTTTTATTAAGAGTATTAAGGGCGGCTTGTGCAGCCACTAAAGCCGGTTTGGCTTTGCGTAAGTCTTCTTCGAACATTTGAGTTTTTATCGAAACATCCTCCTCGATAATTCGAACCCGTTTTTCTTCTTCAGACGCTATCAATTTTTCCCTTTGTACTGTTTCACTCTCTGCAGTAATTATGACTATCAGTTTATCCGCAGCTAAATTTTTGGAATTTAACTGAATTTCTTGAATTGCAAGTTGATCCTGCAGGATAGAATATATGTTCATATGCACATAAAATATACAAATTATTCTGCGAACGACTTACTTTTAAAGTATCTACTTGACGAGCACACTCAGCTAGCTTAGTCATGCCACTCTCAAGTCTTTCGATGCGGCCACAGTGTTCACTATGTTTCTCTAACATCAATTTTTGATACAAGAAAATATACTCCAGAAAAGTTTTCGGAGTTGTATAGTTAAACCTTTTCTCATTCTGCAGAAATATTTTTGATATTTGATTTACAGTCTCATGGACATGAGCCATAAAACACCCCACCGGCTCAATAATGTATTCCTGAAAATTACAAGAGGAAGGAACTCACATCATAGATCCAGAGAAAAGGGTACAAGCACTTACTGGTAACACTCCATTTAGTTCCGATAAGAACTTCTTTGAGACAGATTGCAAGGCAGTATTTGGCCATTCGTGAAACCAATCAATGCATGTTCGACTTATGATAGCGCGGAACTTTCTCACCCGAACGCGCAAAGTGGGTCCCACAGGTGAAAAACACAAAACGATTTTCAACATTCGGCTGACTTTGTTAATAAAAAACAGCCAACAATTATCTTTTGTGTCGAGCTGTCCACTTTGTTTAACTTCGTTGCGTATGCCATTGTAAATCATTTCAACTTGGTCGTCACTAAATAGCTGTGGGATCTCTCCAGACGAAAGCATATCATTGCATAATGTCAGCAGAGATTCGTTTGAAATTTGCGCATCAGACAGCAAAAAAACGGATGTAACATTTTTTAGGCCAACTTTTATATAGAGACTTCCGATATCTTCCCTCATATCCTGTATAGAGTAACCTCGTTTAAGTTGCATTTGAAAAACGCTAAGTGATGAAATAAATGAGGCTAAGCGGGCCAGAGTCTGTTTCCCAGAACCTCCAACGCCGATTAGCAAAGCGTTACCCGAGTTTTCGAGAATTCGGTTTATTCTGTAATGAAAGCACACCATTAGTTTCAGTCGAAGTACATACGTATTTTATTTTTCTTCAATGAAACAAACAAAATATTATACAATCAGTCGAAATCACAAAATGTGGAGCTCCCCACTATACTTGCCTACAAACATGCACCATGGCGTCCTCAAACAGGACGAGATTCATATACCCCACCGACTCGTTGTAACTCGCTTGAGCTTCACTAAGCAAATTATAAAGAACGTCCCAGCTTTGAATTGGAATGTACTTTTGGTCCACCAAAGACTGTGCGAAATGGCTGTAGATAAGTGGCTCTGCAAAAACATACTCCTCGTCAAAGTCCTCAAAATTCTTTTTTAAAATATCCCTTATGATAACCTCAAATGCTTTGATGTCATGCTGGTCGACGAATCGATCATGGTACACGCGGAAAGCTTCATGCACGTAAAGACGAATCAATTCAATCGGTTTTGTGCAAGTAACTCCAGAGGAGTTCATTAGCCCTTGGAAGATATTGGTCATGTCTTGCAAGTTAAAGATGTAATGAAACTTCAATGCTGTCGGCAGAAACGCATTTTCTACACGACACTGTATATGTACGCTCGCAGTTACCAGTTGTGAACTAAGCGATTTAATTTCCTTGGAGAACCCATTTAGAGGGTTGTCGAGGTGATTACTCAGGATGGTTGAGTAAATTCTTCCTAGGTTTGCCTCATTCGGTGAATGCACGGAAAACACACAGAAGTGTCGTTGAAGTCTGGGGTCAATGGTGAAGGAGCCAGCTGTAGGATTCATGGAGGCAACAAATTGGCAATTTCGAATATCCTTCAGGACAAGCCGGCTGCGGTCATACCACTGTCGGTAGTCCATAAACTGCCGGATAATTGTGTGCGGCTGGACTGTTCCATATGCATCCACTTCGGGCATGTTTAAGTCGTTTACGTAGTAAATCAAGCGTTTATTTCCATTTGGACCATAGCATCTCCCAGACTTCTTTTCAAGTGGTTTGTCAAGAATCTTCTGAAACATCTCTGAAGTTGTGTAGAAGTTAAAATGTGTTGCTTGTATAATTCTTTCACTGCAATTCGGGTACGAAGCAGTCGTGTTGAAAATATGCTTTAAAATAGCTCCCTTACCACAGCCGGATGTACCAACAAGCAGTATTGGAAGGTTGCGCTTCATTAACAACTTCAAGAAATACTCCAAGCGGACGGTATCAGCTGTTGGAACCAGCGTATTCTACAAGCATACACATAATTTAGATACAATTCTGGAACACAATTTCACAAATCAATACCTGCAAAGGGGTGTCTGGGTCCATTTTAATGTTCTCAATTTGTGTCTCCCAATGAAGAAACTTTTGACTCGAATCATCAAGAAAATAGTCAAAGATTGTGCCATGCGATGGGAATTTAATTTCCTTGAATTCACTCGTCCACCATTTGTGGAATTCCCGATGCCAATCTATTATGTGATCTTTGCATAATGCTGAGCCGAATCCCCAAATTGCAGCGAATGCGAAAATAATCTCCAAGGTGGTTTCCACAGACTCAGCCTCAATTCTTTGATTGCTATCCAATAGACTCTCTATGAGGTGGCAGGTCATTTGGATCATTGCCATATCGGTGATTGGGGTTGTCTTTCGGAACTCTTGGCTGCGATTTACCATGCTGGGGAAATATTTCTCAAAAAAACGGGTTAATAGACCGCGTTCAACGATATCCGGGCGAGTTTCCAGCCATGATGACACAAAACTGCAAAAATATGGATTATTTATAGAACTTTCAAATTATTGTCTCTGTAATATGTTTTGAAAGGTCATGTTGTTGGATAGAGCAATTTTATGTTACTTTCTTTTTCCCAGACATATTTGGGAGTGTTAAAATCGATAAACGGCGGGTAGCTAATTATTTGCATGACACAAGTTTGTGTGACCATGAACAATACAGATCTTTTTGTGTATCGTGAGAAGTGGCAGACGTGGCTCCACAATGTGCCACGACAGACGTTTCTACTGAGTATATTCCACTTGAGATTCTGGTTAGATAACAAGAAAAATGAACATGTAGTGCACACTGGTCGTGGCTATACCTCTTTTTACTTTGAAAGGTAGGTACTCCGTCACTAAGACCATGTCCTTTAGTTTGTTATCATCCAGTGATTAGAGATGAGAGGACAAATAGTTATGTAGATGACGATGGGCTTAAAATTTAAAGGTTGTAGGTAAGATTACATACACATATTGAGTAAGAAATTCGTCTTATGTGGTTAAAAAACGACAAGAAGGAGACCGATCACTGATCACTGAGTAAGAAATTCGTCTTATGTGGTTAAAAAACGACAAGAAGGAGACCGATCACTGATCACTGATCGGTCTACATGCTTGTTGCTGAACGAAATCGAGTAAATTCAAGCATTACGCAGGAGTGACCGCCCTGAAACGCAAGTTATGTTCAAGTTGCAGGCGAATGTAAGCTTAACAGATCGTGTCTGTAGAAGTAAACAACTTTTTTCCATCGTTTGAGGGAGTTTGAGAGCGATCGGATATTGTTTGTTGTCCACCCGGGCTCAACATACTCATAAGCGTAAGTGTTGACCAAAAGACACAAATTGCAGCATTATAAACATGACGGTGGTCAAAAACTTCCGGAACAGAAAAAACACCTTATCTGGACTATTTCCATATATTCGGAGCAAGAAGCCGATAAGGATTTTTAAGATTTACTCAGGGTCTTGGAAGCATCTTGGAACGTCTTATGACACTTCGCATCAAGGCTGAATTCGTCATCTTTGGCAGAATCGCTGATAAGCGCAGCCTACACCACACCATGTCTTGAAACGGACTAAGGCTAATTGACTTCGTTGCACGGTTCCCTTATCTCAATTTTCATAAGAAGACATGGCGGTCTCGTAATTTTTACACGGTCAATCAAATTGATTGCGATCGACGCAATGTTTTATCAGCAGGGTTTTACACGACGGTCATTACAAAATCCCTGGTTTACCGGCAGGTGCATGCAGCAAAACAAGATGCATGCAAAGCGGACCTGCAGAGAAGGCTAAGAAGGATTATGAACTCTTCGAGCAAAAGAGACACGGAGAAAATCAGCTATTCCAACAAAAAAGATATATATATATATATATATAATATATTCCAAAAACAGTAGACATAAGTTTTACCAAAAGGTGAAAAGGAAACAGAGCTCGTACAGAAACCTATAGAGATGAAAAAGCAAACCTTCTAGTAGATTCACATTTGGTGCTGAGATTTTGAAAAAAACACTATAGCAACTATAGCGACATCGACGTAGTCAAAAAACTGCGCATTGTTGATGGCTAGGGCACGTAGAGCGAATGGACACCAAGCTTCGGCACTCAAAGTCTTCGAATCCAACCCGGAGGGATATCGCAGTAAAGGAAGACCTCACCTAAGGTGGGGCGCACAAGTTGAGGAGGACCTCAACCAAGTTGGCGTGCGCAACTGGAGTAAGGTTGGGCTTATTCGAGAGACTTATTGGTTGAGGCTCAGGTTCAGAGAAGAACTCCCCCCATAAAGGCCAAGTTTGTGGGTATTGTTCGTGTATGTGTGAATGAAAAGCAGTAATGGTTTCTATTTCTATTTTTGATTTCGCACTTCGTTGTTTTTTGCCAAGAGTTTTTGGTGTGCAAAAACGGAATGTTTCTGAGTCAAATAAATTCAAATTCTAAGTTCTAAATAAATTTAAACGAATCTTAAAAGTTTTAATGGAGTAAAGGAATAATACTTAAAATACTCACGGAAACCATCCCAAGTCTTGTGGATTTATGTACAAAACTCCAGCACGTGAAACGGTTGCAGGCGTGGCGGCTTTCAAGTGTCCAACCTCAAAAATTAGTCGCATATCTTTCGATAAGACTATTCTTTCATTACTGGCTAGAGTTAAGACTTTGTTGTCATCCATTAGAGTGTTCAAGCTTTCAATCCACATTGGATCGATGTCCCCATCCAAGACTATCCATTTTGGACTGCAACTTTGATCTCCTTTGATATTTGCTTGATCCCGCATCACAGAGGAGAACAAACCATCCTTCCACTCGCGAGTAGTTGGATTAACAACACCGAAAAGCTCATCACTTGACATAGCTTTTGGATTAAGGACACTGCAAATGGGCTTTAAGCCTTGGACACTATAAGTTTCCAGAAGCGTTTGCCAAATTTTAGTTTTACCCGTTCCCGCATCGCCGACTATAAAAACCGAATGTCGCACATTCAGCAATTCCTGAAGCTGAACGACTTTGATAAGGAAGCTCTCCTGTGGTTGCAATCTCATTTCGTTGACCGCTCTCCGAATGGCTCTTTCAAAATCAAATAAACGTTTCCGAGGAACTTCAATCGCAGGAAATAAATCTCCTATTAGTCCCATAAATATCGACACATCCTCGGTAACAATTTTCGGTATGTTAAAATCTCTTAATGCTCTCATTAATACTTGATCTTCAGGACGTGTGTGATCTTCGCGTTTGAGTCCTCCTGCTACCACTAACACAGATTTAATGGCCCTCAAGCCCCAATCATAGTGGTCTTGTTTGGACAACAGCTCACGGCACAGCGTGTACAAGGTGATAAATTTTCGGGCCAGCAACCGTGCGTCCTGAAATCCTTCAGCCACAAGCATTATTTCACATATTAGCGCAAAGTCCGGTACAATCATTGCACAGGGACGAAATAGCATTTTTAAATTTTCTGGCAACTCGGTACGTCCAGCGTATCCCGGGTTCATGGTGATAAAGATGCCCACAGAGCTAACCAGGGAGATACTTTCGCCCATGAAGGCAAATTGTGTCTTCTTCATCTGGAAATAAGCGAACAATCACATGAAATTGGTATTGCAAAACTACTTTATGCTCCCAGTTGTACCTTTATTGCTTCTTGGATGGTTTTCACCTGCACTGCAACCACGGATAAAACTTCCACTGATATCCGGTTAAATTCGTCAAAGCATCCCCATGAACCCGTCTGTGACAGCCCTTTATAAATATTTCCACAGGACTTGTAGTCCATTTGTTCAGAACAGTTGAAAACGTACACCATTACTCCCAACGCCCGACCCAGATCCTTTGTGGTTTCGGTTTTTCCTGTTCCAGCCGGGCCGGCAGGTGCACCACCCATTACCAGATGCAATGACTGATGGCGTATGGATGCGAAATGTTTAAAAATGGGGGATAAAAAAACTTTGCTACGATACTAAGGGAACATTTCATTCCTTTCTATAAACTCTCCTCTGTTTTCAACTACTACGAACATATTGAAAAAAAGATTCGCAAAGCCTTTTGGGCAAAGATACATATATGTATGTGAACTAACCCGTATCTCAAACGCCTAGAAAAAAGTGCTTCATTTAAATACTTGCAATATGGGCTTAGCAGTAGGATGTGTGCACAAGTTGCAGGAGATTTAAACTGTTTGCGGCACACCTCTACAATTCTGGTCTTTAAGCGTATGGTTGTGGAAATGTTTTATGCCTGTTTGAGAGCTTTGCGGGTAACCGAATATAATTTTGATAATTTGGGGCTTTTCGGCTAAAAATTAAGGTACTTGACCACCTTAGGAGGCTAAAAAATACTACTTTTTCAAAAAAATATTTCTCAGGCCCTGTATTAGATATTACAATGATTCTTTTTTTAAAATTTTTTTTGAAGTTTATAGAACACAAAATTCATTGAATTTTTTTAAATTTTATTTCTTAACCACTATCCAGGGTGCGCCAAAGTCGTGGCCTCAAAAAAATGGTGTCCCATGGCGGACAGTTTATCTCAGGATTGGTAAATCTGAAAAAAAAAACAAAAAACGGCATCTTCAAAAGAAAAATCCCTTACGTGACAATTTACCACAATTTCCCAAAAATCTAAAAAAAAAGAAAAATGGCGGATGTTTGAAAAAAAAGTTGAAAAAATACCCGTTTTTCACTATACTTTGCTAAAAAAAAATGTTATAAATATTTTTGTATCAAAATGTGATAAATTGGCGTACAAAACATCTCAATGAAGAAAACCAGACCAAATTCAGTGAAATCGGCTAAGTAGTTTCGGAGATAATCTGTCCGCCATTTAAAAAAAAGTAGTTTCGAGAAAAACGCGTTTAAAGTTTTTACTCGCTTCTACTCGATCAAGAACTGAGGGCAGTATTTTCACTTATTTCACACTGTAAGAATTCGAATTTTGGAAAAAAAATGTTTGGAGGTGATTTTTAAAAGTAGATATGAGAATTAAGAAAATGCATAAAACAAAAAATCGATTTTTTGAAATTTATAAGGTGGTCAGGTATATTAAGAGGTAGGTAACAATTTGCGTTTCATTCACAAAAATAAATTGTCTTCATTTCTACGGAGCGTTTACTGACCGTAGGAGATGTATTTTTTACGAATTCTGAAGCATGTTTATCTAGTCAAAAAGAATGTATAAAAGTACATAATCAGATTTTTCCTTTTAGACTTCTATACATCTTGAATGAAATTTTTGTTTTACTTTGTGAAATTATAATATGTTTTATAATCTTACCTGCGTCAACGTAATATAACAACGATCTGTTAAAGGAGTAATTACCAAGCGCGACGTATTGCCCAAGTACTCAAAATCATACTGAAATTCGGCGTCACAAATATTCGCGTAGCAGTTGTCCACTTCACCATCCCACCGGTGTCTCAACTGACTTTGCCATTGAAATGCCAAGGCGCTGTTGACCCTTTGTTGAATTATTTTCAAAACCACGTCACGATTATGCACATCTATTGTGCAAATAGTCATAATTTTTTGCCTGTCACCGGGATTGAGTTCGCGCAGTAGTAAATTTATGAGAGCGTTCAGTTTCGTAATTTGGTGTTTTTGCAAGTCTTTCATGGCGCTATCATAACCTTCTTCCAACCATGTAAACGCACGGTTTACTGCAGATGTCCAGGAGATCTGGCTGCAACAAAGAGCTGATTGTGCGGGCCAATCCAGCAGCCAGTTTTCTTTTGGTTTGTTCACAATTTCTCTGAGTGCACTTTTGAAAAGGACATACAAGGTTCCCTTCATTCGCTTAATAATTTCATTTAACCAGCTCTCGACTTGACCTGCACATTCGACTACTACATTCAGAAAACTAACATATTCATCATTTTCTTTTGAGTACATACCGACCGCTAAGTTCGAGTTCTCATTTGCAAACTCAAGCCGCATGACAGAATCGAAAAGTTTTATCAAGTGACGGCAGACTATCCTTGGAGAATTTCCGTTGGACAAAATATCGAGGAGATCAGCGGAAGATATGAAATAGAATCTAGGGAATGCCATACGTTTCGTTTCCAAGTAGTCGCTAAGTGCCTTCTCGCAAATGCTTAGTTTCTGTTCTAGATCGCCCAGCACTGAGTAGATGCGCTGGTTATCGGCGACATGAATAACCAGCTTGATGTCACCCACTTCTTCCAAAAGGCGCGTAAATTCCAAATCAATTACCTCGAAACGTTCTGCATCGTCAGGCAGTTGCATTCGGATGTCATCGGAACCGATGAAAATACTTTCTAAATAAATCCATTTCCTTTGCACATCGAACCAACGCGTTACAACCAAATCCACATTCGATAGAATCTGTTGCCAGTGATTGAGTTTGGGTAGCAAATAGTCAATGTGCTTGGATGTGGATATGTTCTGAAGTTGCATTTGATTATCATCTAAAGTTTCGATTAACTCCTCGGAGACGCGAAGCAGCTGAAGTTGCCTTGGTTTATGCAATTCGCTATCGAACTCCATCTGGGTCCAAGTTGCCTTGATCTCCTCTAGAGCTTTGGTGACTGTAATTTCTTTAATGGCTTTGTCAACTGTGCTTTTAACTTCCTCGTCAAATCTATGCAGACCCAAAGTAAGCAAGTCGTTTAATGTCGTTGTCTTGTTGCAGTGCAATTGCATCTATGAGAATGTATAAAGAAAAACACCTTCTGTTTATTTATTTGAATGAATTCGAGATGGGAATGTGAAAATTATTATAAATGAGTGCGCATTGCTGAGTGTCAACATGTACCGCGATACCATAAAGTCAGTCTTTCGAGAACTTGTTTCAATTTATTTCGCAAGTGCTCATGCTTTCTATTTTCTGTTGCCTTTTCGGTCGTTCGTTTAAAATACTTCATATTAGTTTACCTTCTGCACACCGGGAACAAGGTCATATTTCAAATTAGTGCTGCGAACGAAAAGGAGAATTCGAATTTGAGATTCTTTCCTGAATCGCGCATGGTCGGATTTAACCCTGAATACAGTGTCTTAAATGATATTGAAAAAAGGTGCATTTATTGTAGAGAAATAGCCAACCGTAAATAGTTCTAGACTTATTCTGAGACCATAATAAATTTCATGGTTGTGGTAGCATTTGCTTTACTACTTATCAAAGAGTTATTTTTTATTTTCTGTTCTTGCTGTGAGCAATTGAGTAAGCATTTTTTTTTAGCAACAGTCCGGCTTTCAGTGTTTCAACCATCAAAGAGACTTTCCGCAACGTTTGGTAATATTGCCAAAATATCGTCAAACCAAACTTCCCAATACGGTTCTCCGCTGATGAATCAAGATAAAATAGTTAAATGTTGAGCTTCTGCATTAAGACCATCAGACCATTCATCAGCTTGATTAACTTTTCAGGCCATATGACCACTCTACTGCCAATGTTATGTCTTTACAGTCGATTTTACATAAGTTTATTGACTGTATATACACATGTATACATATGTTTGCGTATGATTTGTGTACACTATCTACCTACCAGACTTTCTATTGAATGCATCTTTGTCAGCTTCAACAAAAAAAAAAAAAAATAAATATGTATTAGTATCATAAAATTCAGCATTCAACACCTTACTTTGGTACCATACATCAATTCCATCCAGTGTCTTTCGGTTATTGCTGGATTTTGAAGTTCGGTGATTACACGTAATGATGAAACTAAATCCTTCAATACAGATGCGATGTACTCGTATGGTTTCCACGTTCGAACGCTCTTATCCAGAGTTCTTAACTCCCTAGTGAATTTCTTGCATTCGTTTTCCACATCATCGGTGTCGATCCGGCACCATGGTGTTGATTTCCAATCAATAATACATGACTGAATGACATGTACAAAATCCCACAGTTGCTGTGTGCAAAGGATAGCAAAGACGAAAAAAAAAAGAAGAGTGAAATACACTTTTAATGGAAGAGCTCCTACGCTAGTGGGGAAGTGCAATACCTTAACCCTTTTCACTTCAGCTTCGCATAGAATGAGTTTCGTACCATCAGAAGTTGGTATTTCTAAAAGCGTGGCACAATGCAAAATCCGCTTTCGAGACTGTTTGAATTTACCCAACCGTCTGTATACAGCATCGCACAGAGAATACACGTCATAGCATGGAACCGAAAAAAACTGTGAAATGAAACCGTGTGTTAAAGTCAGCACAACAAAAGGACAATTAAGTTCCAGGGTAACACCGTCAACAGAACGCTTACCTTTATCATTTGAAAGGACTCGAAAAAGCTATTTACATGGCAGTTAAAAAGTTCTACAACTCCGCGAATGGTGTTCTGGTGGTAGTCCTTTACGTCTGCCAGACCATCAATTTTAGCTACTGCAGTGTCCTTCAGGGTCTTCCATTTAATGGGCAATTGGTCAATATCTTTCAGTAGACATGGGTCAAATTCCGTGTTATAGGACTTTAACAATGTGATAATGTCTCTAAGCGGTTTAAATATGTTGTTCGTTGCACATTCGCGCTCCTTGATTTGAAACATGATAGACAAAACCTCTAGTAATGATCGAAAATCCTCCATATCGATATGAAGTGCTAATGCCCTTGTGCCAGAGGTGATGAAGTTCTCTAGACGCTGCAGTTGTGAAAATGTATGCAAATTTTTGAAAAATGATTGCATGGTTTTCTATGGTAATTTCTATGGTAAATTCTGTGTGCAGGATGATAGTTTCTAATTGTCTATTTGCCAGCAAACCGATGCACATTGCGATTAAATGTTTGCAAACAAAGCGGTTCCGGTGCAATTAGCGAAAAAGTGGCAATGCAAACAATCGATACGGGTATTCTCCACCATCCAATCTGCACCCATTTTACCATTATTTATTTAGTAACCTGCCTTCAGAGTATCCATCACATATTGCAGCAGCCATTGTTTAAATGAATTAGCCCATTTACAAGCGTGATTAAGCAGGGCATGCTTAAGCGGATTAGCGTCAATTGCTAACCAACCGTTGATTACTTGATAGCCTTCGAAGTGTTCAATATCCTCATAGAGGTCATTGTATCGATCAATCTGTCAAAACCAAAACCAATTAGAGAAACAAAACTAATTCGGCAAGGAAAGGGACAATAAAATTTAATAACATATGCAATGACACTTATATACGTATGTATGTATACAATCCAAATAAATACAAGTTGGGCATGAGCTCAAACTTTTTTTAATAGATGTTGTCAATTTTAGCGTATTTGAAATTATGTTTAGAATTATATAATTGATTTAACACTTTCAGATTGATTTGGTTCTAATATGTATATGAAGCCTTCCTGGTAAAGAAAAGTTTAAAAAAAACGTATATTCATGCTATTGCCCCGTGTACATACATATGTATACACATATGTACAAGTGGCATTAAAGATGCTCAGATGGTTTGAATTATGTGAATCGATTTTAGGTGGATTTCATAGAAATACCACCTATTGCAGAGGTCCTCATGACGCGACTTTCAAAAAATTGAATGCCATTCGTCTTCGTTATCATAGTAAACACTAACCTCATACTCCGTTCAAAATTTTATATATATATGTATATACATATGTATATATATATATATATGCAATATAACGGATTCTTGTGGACACGATTGAGGCCGCAATTATGAACCGATTTGAATAAAATTCGGTATACACGTTCGTATGCCTCAGCTAAGTTCGTAGATGGGCATAATCGGTCCAGAGGGGGGCGGGTTACGCCCCTTTTTATGTCTTAAACGTTACAATTCACAACACAAACAAATCCCAACTTCTGGTTTTGATTTTTTAGTAATATAGTAGATAATAGTGATCAGAATCCGCCTCCTACCAATATGGGCGCCATCTTGGATCCGCCATCTTGGATCCGCCACCTTAAAATTCTTCAAAATTGGTTGGATTTCGTTGAAATTGAAAATCCTTACAAATCTCGATGTAATTAGTACAAATTCGTTTTTAAAGTGGACATTTTTGTCCACCATTTTGTTCCGACCATCAGAATAGATGACATAAGAAATCCACCTACCTCTTGCGGCGCTTGCCGGAAGGTTCTTTTTTTTATTTTAATATGTAATGTGAAAATGTCATATATGCGCTATTAAAAAAATGTGGCAAATTCAATCAATTCCATCGAAAATGTCGTCTTTCACTATTTTCTGAATAAGCAGCTGCTGTAAGATTTCATAAATATCTCAGATTTAATTAATATGCAATGAGTCCAATCTAAAACGTCGCATATGAAGCGGTTGAAATATGTTCGTATGTAACGTGATGCAGAATTACATTTTTTGCCTGATTTATTATACAATCTAAGAACTTGCCATCAGAAAATGACATTGCATTACAAATGCTGTCGATTTCTGATTATTGGCAATGAAAAAAATTTAAGCATTGATGGGGTTTATCGGTTGTTCATTAGCAGACAAAGTATTTCCATCAAAAGTCAGTGACAGAGGATTCTTCCTTTGTGAAGTATTTCACCAATTAGCAACCACATCCCGTGGTAATAAATTAGTCGTTTGGGAACTCCCCCAGCGTGACATCTGCATGTGTACGTACATACGTCCAAAGCCGGTGGTTCCGTGGACAAAGTCGAATATAAACACGTTTCCTGCCAAATTACGATGTACGTATTTCTTAATAAATTCCTCACTATAGGCATGCATGTTTGTACATACATACATATATTTGTACATATAAATGTGTGTACATATGTCAGGAATAAATCATGAATATAATTCTAACTTATTTATGTATGTTACTTTGCACACACAGGTATGAATAGTGTGTGAAGACCAAGTAAACGTACAACCGGACAGATGCGACCTTCATCTGATATAAATCAAAGCGGAGAATATAGTGTGGTACGTAAGTACGAACGTTAAGATTTGTTGGCAAGAATTACTGATCATATCAATTTCTGGATTTTTTTAGTTTTCTTAATATTCGAAGAAAGTGTACCTACATTACAAAAAAAGGCAATACACAGTCATGGAGTTTCCTTAACGTGGTACAGGAATCTAATTTCCCATGTTAAAACGACTGCTGCTCCTTTCACAAATTAGTACACCAACTTAGTTATATCGATGACATTGATATCATTGGTAAGACAAAACGAATAGTCAGTGGCGCCTTCGCGAACCTTGAATTAGAAGCTGCTAGAATGAGTCTGGTAGTAAAAGAGGTTGAAACTAATTATATGCTGTTCAGAAACGTTACAATGAAGAATTATAACTTCGAGATCGGTAATTCTACCTAGGATCCGCTATTGTTATTGCAGATGTAACATTTAATACGACTCGCCATTAAGGCACTAACCACTGAGCTACGGCGGTGCACATACAATGTCGTTATGAGATCTCATCATCTCCGTCCTGCTGGATGGTGCAGAAGCACGGATTTTGACAAAATTGTATGAACTGTAAGACTCAACCACGAGCTATGTATATGAATTGTACATGGACACCGACCTGGTCAAAAAAGACGGATTCTTCAATTCCACTCCTGAGAGAATATGCAGGAGAGAAAAACCTCATCTCCCATAGCGTGTTAAAGTGAAGGCTGCCCTTAATCAATTTTCTTGAACCAACTATATCAGCTGTCTCCAGTTTCGCACGTTAAGTCGGTTGAGGTCCCCTTCCACTTGCGTGCGCCACCTGAGTTGCGGTCTTCCTCTACTGCGCTGATCCTCGGGTGTGGATTCGAAAATTTTCCGAGCTGGAGCATTGGTGTCCATTCGCTCTACATGACCCAGCCACCTCAGTCGTTGGACTTTCACTCTTCTGGCTAAGTTGATGCCGCTTTACAGCCCATACAGTTCGTTGTTGTATCTCCTTCTTCACTCCCCGTCTATGCAGACGGGACCAAAAATCACCCGAAGAATTTGTCTCTCGAAACAGCCAAGAGCAACCTCATCCGTTTTAGACAGAGTCCATGCCTCTGCGCCGTAGAGCAAGACTGGGACGATTAAGGTCGTATACAGGGTCATCTTACTTGTTCGAGAGAGGGCTTTCCTACTCAATTGCCTTCTTAGCCCAAAGAAACAGCGATTGGCAAGAGTTATTCTTCGTTTAATCTTAGCGCTGGTGTCATTGTCTGAATTTATAGCGGAGCCAAGGTAGACAAAGTCCTTAACTATTTCAAAGTTATAGCTGTCTATTATGACGTTCTGTCCGAGACGTCGGTGTTGGGTGTCCTTTTTTGTTGACAGCATATACTTTGTCTTGCCCTCATTGACCGCTAAACCCATCTTCGCCGCCTCCGTCTCAATACTCACGAAAGCACCAGTGACATCACGCTGCGTTCTTCCGATTATGTCAATATCGTCGGCGTATGCGAGTAATTGGACGGACTTTTGAAAGATTGTGCCTCTGGTGTTGGAGCGTGAGTTTTGCACAACTCTTTCAAGAACAATGTTGAAGAAGTCACATGACAGCGCGTCGCCTTGCCTAAATCCTTTTTTGACATCAAAGGTCTCAGTGAGGTCTTGTTGTGAGGCTTGTTGGCTTAGGCCCTTTTATCCCAAACTGTAGTCCTACCATTAGTAAGCTTTATCACTATTATTGGTACGTATTACATATTAGTATTACATGTTTAATATAATTTTCAGTGGTCAAAGGAATTTTACCCACATCAATGCCAAAATATAGTGTTCAATTTACCTCTTTTTTGAAAACTTCCATAATTAAAAAACCATTATCCGTTGCATTGTTTGTACAATACTGAGCCTTCATGCTTTGCCTTACATCTGTTACCGAATCCATCCAAAGAAATTCCATACTTTTAAAATTGTCTGCATACTCCTTAGCATCTTTAATAGTCAAAGATGTACGTGTAGTTAATTTCAAAACTAAAGTGCCCAGATCTTCGTTTTCTGAGAAAACAACTGAAACGAGTTATTATTTATATAAATACGAATAGATATATAATAAAAAAAAAGGCTTACTTTTCTGTTCGCATACAGTTGGAACTCTGGACGCCATACGAAAAATATCATCCAGAAGACCATTTATCATTTCAGTAATATTTTCGCTAGAATTCGAGTCAAGTGGAGGAGTAAAAACGACATCACTGTCGACTAACTCTAACCTAACCTCGACAAGCGGACTCGTAGAAATATCATTAACTGGTGAAATCATTTCTGTTGTCAAGTATTCTAAGCTGTATTAAGGATGACATTAGAAATAGTTTATCAAATTTTTTTTTTTGCCTTACCTTCTTTTTATGAATTCATGAATTTCAACATTAATTAAATCGTGAATAAAATGTAAATACTTTTCAAATTTTGCTTTACAAGTTGACTGCAAACAAAATAAGTAAATACTTGCTGTATTTTTATAAAATATAATTACCACATAAACAAAATAACTGACTTACGTTTTCACTCGTACCACTATCCTCTCCACTATTGTTAAAGAGATGAAAGTTGTCCTCGATGATATGGTTTATTATTAATTTACTTTCTTCGCAGCGTTTGAGTCGCGCACCCAGTCTATCCTTTTGTAATCGCAAGTCTAAGAAGTGTTTGCCGAATGGGCAACGTTGGTGCAATGGTTCGTTGCAACAGTTTTTAACAATTTTAAAAATTTCATTTAAATTTTGCTGCGTACGGTGAAACCGGTTATGTAAAGATGATATTTTTTCTAGAATATTGATGACTAGCGCAGGATCTGCTTTCAAAAATTCCAAAGATAGAGATAAGGGCATATCTATGCAAGAAATTTTAGCATACTATAAGATTTCCAGGTGATAGTTACCGCAACAATGTCAATGAGATCATTTATATTGACAAGCTCTGTAGATATTAACTCAAACTCGCATTGATTTGCATTTTCATGGACATCGTTGTAAAGATCTTCAATTTTCAACAGCATATTCTTTCTGTCCCACAAGTCATTTCGAAAAGTGTAAAGCTCAAGCGCATTCAGCGTAAGTTTTTGGGCTTGCCCCTCGTTTGATTTTACAAATTTAACTTCTCGTATGGCCGTAAAAAGTTCATGTGGGATATTTGCAACCAGATGCGGTGGCTTATTTGCTTCTATTCGAAATTGCTCCCCCCAACTCTTGGTTTGCCAATGAAATACATACTCATTAAGAGATTCTTCGATTTTACCATCAATCAAACTGAACCAATCGTCCCAGAGCTTTGATTGTTTTTCTTTCAAGTAACTGAGCGTGGAAATCCTTGTTTCTTTTATTTTCTGGTAATCAGTGTTGTCATTAAGAGACCTTTAAAGAAATAAACTAAAGTTTGCTGTGTACCTAAATGCTTTCAAACATACAAAACGTTTTCGAAAAGGTCATTGCAGAGCATTACAGTACGTCGCTCATTTTGGTGGTTCCACATCAAGGCTTTTGCCAAAGGTGGATAACTAATTTTCCTGGCCATTGTATTTCTTTCCTCTGTATTTGCGACACTGGCATTGATTTTCTCCAACTCTTCGGTTAAGAGCTTTAACATTTTAGGGAATGTAACACGAACTTCCTCCTGAATTACTGGACGTTTCAAGAAATCGCGGAACATAATAACGAGCTGCAAATGGTTTTACTTTAAAACAAAGTAAGCTACTTCGCATGTAGTTTCACCTTCATGATTTGTTCAATATTAAAGCAGTCGTCAAATGATTTTATCAATACTGTAGCAAGTCTTCTCTCTAAAATATTTGTTTTTTCAAAGAATACTGCCTGTTTGTTTTTAAACTTCTTCCACTTAGAACTCTTGTTGCTCAAATCAATTTCTTCCTGTGACCACTCAGTCAAAACTTGTTTAAACTCTAAGTGCACCTAAAACATAAATTGTAGTGATTACTGATACTGATAAGAAAACCCATCACAAACGAACGTTCATTATTTGGTCATTAAAATATTTTCCATGCATTCCACCAATCTCGAGTTTTTCCAGACATTGGAAAGAAGCCGCCAACTGAAATATGTTTTTCAACCCGAAAAGTTGATTAAGAAATCCATCTAGTCGACCAAAAACTTCATCGATAGAAAACTTCCACAACTCTGAAGTGTTGTGGGAATTATCTGATGGTCTGTATCCATACAGGTTTTTGTATTCGCATACCTTTGACCTATAAACAGAAAGTCCCAATTGGACCGAACGTCTTAATAATTTATACAGTTAATTACTTGAAATATGCCAATATGCTGACGGTGCGAGTTATTTTTGCAAGCCCCTCATCCGCCTCAGCTTCACCTTGAAATAAAATAGGGAATTCCATGTCCTCACTTGCCCTGTACACCAACAGATTGCATATTGATTTCAGTAGGACTGTCATCCTCTTTGACGTACAATAGTAACGAGAGTTGGTCCAAATTAAATGAATGACGTGGACCAAAGGCTCCACCAGATCCATCGAATTAATAAAATTGACCGCACTAAAGGCAGTAGTCTGTCGTACAATCGGACTCAGCCATAATGATATATCCTGAGCTTCGTGTAGTGCCGTTATTAGGTCTTTGAATATTTTATGAAATGATTCCGAATAAACAATCGACCCCATGCGCTCCAGAATTTTGGCTACGGATACGATAGCAGGAGATTTCATTTGCTCGTAAATATCTTGTAAATGAAATTTTCTGCCATTCCAAAAGGATACTTCGTTGGCAGGAAGTATATTGTCGTTATTATTATTATTTATGCATTCGGATTTAACGCTTAAGATCTCATGAATTTGTGTTGTCCAATTTATAATCATTTCTTCTAGCGTATTTTGAAACTGTTCGTCGCACGCAGACGTATCGCTGTGGAAATTTATTTGGTGCTCATTATAAGATTTTTATTAAGGATTTGTGTAATGTTTTATCGATGGTTAACAATTGTAACTAAGAAAAGACAATGAAAAGGATTAGAGTGTGAATTTGCTCTAATCATTTTGTGGCGAAACTTTACTAAAGAGAGCCAGCTTTATGTGGTGTTTTTATAGACTTTTCTTATCAAAAGGAAACTACTAAAGTTTGAGAAAGACTTGTGGCTTGACTGGTCAGATATTCAAATATTACATTTCATCTGGAAAATACGAGTACTGTGAACTCCGATTTCTTTTCCCCATCTTTTAATTTTTCTTTGTCCACGGAGTCGATTTGGTCGCATATTTGCACGTAAGTTGTGCTCGCATTAATGGGCAAGCCCTTTGTGAAAAATTATATATGGGTCCAGTTATCGATAGATAACTATAGATTTTGTTATTTGTGAGTACTCAAATAGATCATTGACATGAAGAAGAAAAAGGGTTGGATAAAGTACAGCTCCTTTTTTATTTAAATTCAGAAAACTCGGCGGCCAGAGTTCCGTGCTTGAATGACTTTCTTAGGAATGCTACTCAGAAATTGATGATCGTAGATGAAAATTTATAGAAATGTCAAAATGATAAAGATGGTCGCTTAAGCTTCATCAGAGCTATGTATGTAGATACATTCTACATACAATACTCGTATGTTCTAGTAACATAAATACTTCAATGTTTAATTTGTAAAAAGCTCCTTGTTTTCGCTTCAGTTGGAACATTAGCATTGGGACCATTCAGTAGTAATATGAGCTGAAATTGATGACAAAAAAGTAGTTCTATGTATTTGCACCAGTGAGTATTTTCTTGTAGAAATTCTTACTCATTAACTAATTTTGGCAAGCGTTTTTGTTTGTATTCGGTCCCTACTTTGAAATGCAGAGTTTTAATGGTGAAGTACGGAAGCGCATATAACCTTAAAGTTGAGTATGACGCAAATATCGGGAACATAGGTATGTATAGATATATTTTAATTCCAATTTGCGAACGTTTTGTTCAATTTGACTTCACTGAACTGTAACCAGAGGCATTTCACACTTTTCACACTTTCTAATTACATTTCTTAATCTGCTTTTTATTGTTTAAGTACGGAGTTCATTTTTTATACAATGAAAATATATACACTTAAATTTTGAAAAATGAGAGCAACGAAAAGGAAAACACAAAACCACAAATTCACTTACCCTTGTTGTATTTTGTCCTCCACTTCCAGAATTGACGAAGAAGAAACAAGCAACGAAAGAATTGTCTTGTTATTCGTCTTCCCTTTAATCTACCAGACGTAATGACAAAGACAATAAAATGAAACAAAACTTTAGTTTGAGTGAGTTATTTCTTATCACATAAAGGTCTAATGACCCTGAAATGGAACTCACCTCCTGCACTTTGTTTCGGATGTCCTTTATTTGTGAATCGAGATCATGTGATACTGTCCCCGGCCACAGTTTCCTATTGAACGGATTGCTCAGCAACGGAATGTAAATTTGTTCCAATAAAATCGCCAAAGTTTCCACTTTGCTATGCAGAGGCAAGTCACCAAATAAAACCTCATTATGGAAATTGTGAAAAGTTACAACCAACGCTTCCCTTTTTAAAAAGTACGTTGCTTTTCCACGTGGCACGCCATCCAGGGTCGAGAAACTACTACCAGGCAGGGGGAGTGTGATGTTACTAATTGCACTGATGGTGGGGGCAATTGTTACTGAAGTTGCTGCAACGGCAATGCTTGCAGTAGTTTCTCTGAACGTTGTGGAGCTTGAGTTTTGTGAAAAACTCGTCCTTCTGATATCGCTCAGCAAATTTATCGGAACCAAAAATCCCGCCGGGTTAAGGGTAAACAGTAAAACTCTTCTTCGAGCATTATCAAGCCAGTCTAAGACAATGAGCTGGAAAATGGCGTATCAAAATGAAAAAAAGAATTGAGTTTCAACTTGGGAAACTGTGTACGTGTTCCGGCAATTAGTCGAAAAGTTACAGAAATATACTCTTTGAAATGTATTTATGTATGTATGTACATATGTACGTGAGCTCGTTTGAATTTGACATAGAAGTTAAGCAACTTTTCTATAGTTTGTGCATAATGCATAAGGTTGCGTTTGTATTTGAAGTCCTAGCATTAGATTGTAACTGAAGGAAAAAGTTTGAAAAGATCATAGACTTTGGCCTTGAGTTTACTGCGATTTGAAAGAAATTTCCATTGTTAATATGTAGGTATAAGAGTTAAAAGCAGCAAGGGTTTTGCGCACTGTTCAAACAATTGTGTTTTTATTATGTAAGAATTAAAGAGGGAATACTAATATTCGAAAATTGTTTAGCCTGCCTCTATGTACTTCCATATGCGCATATTAAAGGCATACATAGACATATTTTGCAAAAAGAAAAAAAAAATCGAATTGTTATGAAATGGCTTCTCATATGCATGTCTATACATTTTTTGGTTCAGTAGCACCGAGGTTTACGGTGTAAAAATCCTCATTCTTTCAATCATGATATTGAAAGATGTCATTATGATATATGTACATACATAGATATATACATATGTATATACATAATGTGCGTGCAATTAACAAATAAATTAGAGTAATAGTTTAATAAAAAGCTATTTAATTTTGTTGTAAAATACGACATTTAATTTTTTTTTTGCCTGGTACAGGTAGATTTAGCTGACGTTCTTGGTCACTATAGTTGGTTACTAAAATCCCCAAGTCGATATCCCCAAAAACCAAAATCCCCAAACACAGATTCCCAATATTTCCAGTGTATCTATGAACTTATGTTTGGCCCCATTCATTATACCTAGTGGTCCATTTTTCGGACGGATGGAAGGGACCTACAATTTATTGCCGACCCTGAACGGAAAATTGAGAAGCTTTTTTTCATGTCATACTCTCGAAGGTTTATTATTCTCCACGAAAAACCTTTGGTGGATATTTCTGGGGCTTGAACGTACACAGCTCGCACAGCAGTCCCACACACTAGCCATGGCGATCACTGCAGATACACTAAGGAAATTGGAAATGATAATCACAGAGCTAATGATCTACGGACTTGATTCGGGGGTGGTTTTCACTTTTGGACGATCAGTGATTGTCTCTGCTGCTGCTCGAGAAGGATTACTTAAAAAAACAAGTCCATTCCCAAAATGTTGACTATTTTTAAGAACTTAGGTATGGGGATTTTGGATTTGGTGATTTTGTTCTTGGAGATAATAAAATCTTGTATTTTCCGAAAAGTGGGAATTTTGGGGTTTTGGAATTTTGCGCTTGTATATTGTATAGGTATCCCTTGGTTGGTACTTAAGAGTGACCATCAGATAATGAATTACGTTACAAGTTAAATCGTCACAAATATGCTAGCTTGGTTAATAACTTATTTACCCATTAACGCTTTTTGCCTAGCAGCAGTCATAAAACAACAATCGATCGGTGGTTGAACGGTCTTGGACAGGTTTACAACTAAAAAGATGTCAGCATCTTCTTCACTCAATGAAAAGGCTAAATGTCAATAAAAATTTAGTTCATTTTTTATTTGATACCTTAAACTTCTTTATTTTGTTTCTTATCATGTAAGTATGTAATTACAAAAAAATTTGATCTGTATAGTTTAATTTGAATTTGTTTTTACTGAATTCTGAAACATGCTTAGCCAATTCAAGATATTTCAAGAAATAAATAAATAGCTGGCGCGAAAGCTCGAGATGAGCCAAAGCCTAGCTCCATTTTTGTTGTTATTTTAACATAGCACGAACGGAAGGGACCTACAATTTATTGTCGACTCCGAACGGCGAATTGAGAAGCTTCCTCATGACAAGATAATCCAAACTCTCACTAAATTTATTTTTATTTTAAGCTTTAGAAACGCTAACGTCCATTTTTAGTCTGATGAACATTTTTCTTTTTAAATTTGTATTTAAGAGACACATTTTCATTATTTATTAATTACTTTAAAATAAAAAGTTAAGTAGTTACAAAAGATTGATGCTAGCGAGTTCATTAAAAACCGCAATTAAGAAGTTAACAAGAAATACCTTAAGGTCTTCATTTGCCATCATTGTTTGCCATTTGTCTTGATTTAATCCCATGGTAGTAATTGTGTATGCACGAACTTTTCCTAATCGATCATCTTCTAAAACGTTTTCAGACACTATATGTTGCTCCATATTAATGGTCCACTATCCACCGTAATTCAGAAGAGTGAAATTATTTTATATCGTATTACATTTATTGTAATTTAAATAAGATTTAAGCACTTCTATGTTTATTTTAGTAAAGACTTCGCTGAAATTTAATGGAGCGTCAGTTCTGCGAAACTTCACACAGGATACTGCCTATAGGAAAATTGTTCTCTTTGATTGAATGTTAAATACTGAGTGAGATTAGCCAATAGAAGTGACCACAGACGTGAGGCTCGGAACCATTTCACTTCTCAATATCGATCAAACGAAATATGCAAATGCAATTAAGAACACCATAGTGCAATTATCCAGAAATCTAATCACTGATTATATACCGAGTTTTCAAACTATCGTTGAAAATTGAAAAAAAAAAACAAAAAAGAACGTGTCTATGTATGTACATACATGTTATAATGTTCATTGTGCCTAGAGCACGGAATTGACCTAGTTTACTTGCGAATATGAATATAGCAGTGCTGGATTTTTCAGTTGTAAATTGGGTTTTGTTATCGTCTAACACTGAGTTTTGATAACTTCAGAAATTTTAGAATTCCAACAAGGAAAATAAATTGGATTAAGTCCATTCTTGCAACAGCGATACCCAAGTAATAAGTCTGTCGCTCGTAAAAGCAGAATAATCACAGAGGAAGAGCTCTGCTGTGTCATCGCTTTCAAGACAAGAGGCTCCCATTGGAACATCATTTATTCCAATTTGGCGATGTGAGGTCATATAGAGCGCAGAACCACCGCTGAGATGAACTGAAGACTAAAAGGGCTAGTCTTTTCTGTGTCCGAAATCTCGTTCCCTACAATTTCCAAGTAATACACACCCGGTTCTTTCTGTTTTGTATTTTCTTAAATTTTAGAATAGTATTTGAATAATAAGTGGTCTTAAGTCAGTCCCAGTAAGATGAAAGTTCTCCTTTGGAAGATAGTGACCAATGTGGCAAAACGCTGAAGTAGGCACATATTTCTTTTCATCATCCAAATACGAACCTGCTCAAGAACTGATTGCAATGATAGATATATATATTGTGGGTATGTACGTCTGTGAAAAAGCGTCTGTGAAAAATAAGATCGAGTTTCTAAGGAACCCCACTTCTGTTGAAAATGACAATAGAACTCATACTGTCTGGACGAAAGTTCAGACATTTTACTAAATGGTGTTATATTGTTTTCGGTTTCTTTTGTTGGAAATGCAATGCCGGTGCCCCTGAAATTGTATGCTTGGTTTTTTCAAGTGTGTCTAATGGGACTCGTCCGACGTTGGTCTATTGCACGGTTTTGTTGCCACGACTGTCGTGACGTGTTGATTTACAAAGATGAATGTATTCGGGTGGTCACCAAATCAACCTCCGTGTTATTGCCGTGGTTTACATTCACTATTTTTACGTTAAGTGACATAATTAATAAAACCACTTATATTCGCAATCCAAAATAAATGCGAACTCCAGAACACTCAGGCAAAGAAAACAAAGCAATGTGCAAAAACGAGTTGAAGGACTTCTGTGAACGAAAGAAATATTCCAATTCGAATATACATACATATGTACGTACATAAGTACAACCTTAAATTCTAAACCACTTTGTCAAGCTCGTTAGCAAGGACTTAGTGGCGTAATGTCTTTGTGCCCAGTTTTGTTGTGTGTACTTTAAGATGGGTATTTGAGATACATTATACTGTACATAATATAATATGTATTACGAAACCACACTTCAGTCAAGTTAAGAGCTGCATCAAAAGAAAAAGTGCTTGACGAGACTTGTCGGGGTTTTGTATGCGGCATACATACCTATGTATGTATGTGGTAGTTACAATTTTATAGCCGTTTGCTTTTTGTTATCAGATGTAAACATTCTGAAGAAATGTATGTACATAGTTGCATACGTTCGTACTTACTTGCTTAGTTGGCACTACAGTTCGGGCTGAACCTGGGCCTTAAGCAATAAACCTCTCTAGTTTGTCCGGTCCTTAGTAAACTGCCTCCGATCATGCATTCCAAGTTGGTTAAGGTCCCCTTTTCAGTTAGATCGTTACCGACTTTGGTGGAGAGTTCTCCAAAATGCTAAAACAAAACATAGTTCTATACTTGTGGCTTGTTCAGTAAGCGCTTCCCTAGGCTGCTTTAAGGTCGATAAACAGATGGTGGGTATCGATTCGTACTTCTTGAGTTTTCTCCAATAAATTGTTGAAATATCTCTTTAAAATAATAGAAAATATGAGCTTTCATTTAGCTTAGGTAAGAATACATGCACAGCACACAAATATATTTTTTTTGAAATGATTTCAACAATCTAGCGCTATCTTGACCTTGTTTTTGTGTGACTGCCCAATCCTTTTTCAATAAATGTCCACTTCATTTGTACACACATACATACAAATGTATGTATGTAATTCGTTACCACTTAAGTCCACGAAGTATGATAAGTACATATAACGCCGTACTGAAAGTGAACCCCATTCCCACATGAAACGATTGCGTTTAGTAAAGTAGGTTCCTATTTTATTAATTAAAATAATAATTATTCATCGTGGGAGCCCGTAGAGACCCCAACCCTACAATACACAACTAGCTTCTTGCAACTGTGTTATGCGTGTTCATTTGCCGCACAACTAGAGTGACTTTCCGACTTTATTGCCGACTCCAAACAGCGGATTGAGATGCGTCTCATGATAAATTATACCCCTTCGAAGCGATGGTGTGCGAAAGTTTTTTTTTTTTAATATTTTGTAGCCGAACACACCAACAAACTAACCACTCAGCCATGGCGACTACCATTCACAAATAAAAAAAGGTCATTTCTGCAAAATAATTTATTAACTAATCGTCGACATCTCCAACAACAAAGTATATGAAAAACGGAAAACAATGTCACGATTAAATTGGGGTTAGAAGAACGTACATATTTACATTCGCCTTTTCCTTCAAGTTTGCAGGAGGAGGCAAACACCAGCTAGAGTCCATTTGGCAGCCTTCTCTTTAGTCTTCAAATTGAAAGTCCAAACAAATGTGGGTCCTCGCATTCTGAATCATGACCATTCAACAGGAAATGAATTCGATTTCACGATTTGAGTCGCAGAGACGCCCGGCCGTCGGATGCATCGTTGAAGTTTTTTTTTTTTATTTAGTTTGGCGTAGATTGACGGTCCACATGATTCAGAGTTTAACGATGACAGGGAATGATCCCAGAATAGGGACGATGACGAAATAACGAAGTGGCAAATATAAAAATTGTTTGCGTTTAGGAGCACGTCCGTTACGAAGCACCACAAATCGTTCACAAAGAAAACAAAGAGAAGAAAAGAATTCAATGATGATTGAAAAGATGTAGTGAATGCCAAAGCATACATTATTTCATGACTGAAGGACAATCAAAAGAATAAATATGTATGCACATACATATGTACGTACGTTGGCTACTGTAGTGATTGTTCACTCTGGAGACAACCGAGGAAGCGATACGGATTTTTAATCTTTGATCGCCCCACGTGTATCAAAGGTTCTTACCTTATTTTGTATACAGGACATTCGTAGATGTTTTTCGTGTCTTGTTTATCTTGGGTGACGGCCTTTATAAATAACACTGGCATTGATGGAAATAGCTCCTTCATATGGGCCGTAGCAATTGTTCCCATTACTGTATCCCAACGGGCCCCCTCCATATAGAGTCCATTTATAAAGGCGCCCTCTCTTGGTGGAGCGCTGAGGAATTTAGGGCAAAATTAATACAATAATTTATATTTTTCGTGCTTTATTACCTTATTTCTTCTTTCCTTTTTTTGGTGACATCACAATTCAAGCACATGCGATCCAGTGGCCACTCATTTTTTCGGGCGGTCTGCTGCATTATAGCAGTTAAAAAGCTTTGCGGGTTGAAAAAGCCAGCTAACCATACTGAAGTCGGCATTTTAAAGTCTGCTACCCAGCCCTCAAGCTCACGTAAACGCATCATTAAATCAGCAAACCAGGATTGCAAGCCCAGTAGACTGGGGTAGGCTAGCTTCGTCCAAGATTCCGGAACTTGATCCATATACAATGACTGCATTAGTGTTTCCATGTCTGATGAAATAGTTAGTTCACCTTTAAGGCCCAATTCGAGCTCCTTTAGGGAACGGAAAAGCTCTCGCATCAGGTTATTCATTCGTTCACATTCCTGGAAAGCCACAATAATAAACGGATTCCTGTCCTCAACTCGAGCCATTAATTCGGGTATATTGAATGGTTGCGGTATTTTATCAAGAAGATCCTCCAGCACGGCCTTAACAATATCGTCCTCAGACTGTTCTGGCCCTCCAGAACCACCTGTTCCTACGGGAAGTCGGGGCTGCAGCTCGAAAACAATGCGAAACAGACGTTCCGATACTGTGGTAAGGAACCCGATCTCTGCATTTAAATGTAATCCATACAGATTTGGACTTTCAGCGGGCAGGTTATCATCTATGTACTGGTGATAGCCATCGTATCTCAAAATTCCAGGTGCAGGAAATCCCGGGCAGTACTCTAACTCACCATCTACCAGTTCTTGTTGCATAAACTCCTCTAAGTATGTTCGACACAATCTGCGATCCCAATCGTCTGTAATATGACCTCCATACATTATCTCTCCGAAAAGATAGCGTAGATCTTCCCATGGTACTCGGTTATTCGCTTCTAAATAATTATAAAGCACATAAACACAAATAGTTAGGTCTCCTACATTGAAGGGATACACTTTATTCCATCCTTGGGGACCAAATTTTCTTCGTTCAGCTACTACAGCATGAAAATAGCACAAGGAAAAGAGTATCGCTTTAAATTCTGTTTCCTTCGAACACATTTCGAGCGTTTCATCGCTAAAATTGTCCAGAGCCTTATGTATGTTTGCAAGCATGCCGGTAGGCGGCTCGTTTGTGATTTTGATTGCTGATTCAAGAATCGCTTGTGGCAATATGTGGTAAGCGGGGTCTGAAGCTGGCTCAGCGCTTAGAAAAAGTCTATAATCTGGGTGAACGTTAATCAAGGTAGCTTCAATCTTCTTTTCAAGGCTAGAAAGCCAACGTGCTACGAGATGAATATTTTGCAGGATAACCCAATGTCCATTTTGGGACGCCACGTCCATTGCATTTTCTGCAACAAGTTCTTGTCCTTGTCCGAGTGATACACTGTGAAAATTATCGTAATCTGTTCGAAAGCCCAACGTCCTGCCGAGCTTCTCAACATCTTTAAGTGGGTCTACTCCGGGAGAGAGTACAAAGAATATATGTGTTTCTGGAGTGGATTCCTCAAAAGTTTTCGCAAACTCCATCGTACGATTATCAGTATATTTAGAGCCTAGTTTTTCCTCAATGAAGCCGGCGACCGCGTAAGACATCCGATCCGGTCGGATACATCTCATGATGCAAAGCCTTTGTAGTGCGCTCTTATTTTTCCACTCTCCGGGGAATTTTTCGTTTTCAGGACACTCTGCATCAATAAATTTCATCCATCGCTTTTGAGAAGTTTCAATGTCTTTATCGAGACCGCGAAACGCGCCAAGGTTAGTCAATGCCTTGATGCCACCCCAGGCCATGTGTGATAGAAAAGGAATGTTTGACGTTACATTTGCCGAATATGGAAAACGTAAAAGAAAGTCCAGTTCCGGGGGTTCAATTTCACCACCACTCAAAAGTATTTGGAGGGCTACTTGGGTCAGGAATATGAGCTTGTCTGATTCAAAAAGACCACGAGAAACATATACAAAGCTGTAAAACGTAATCGAGTCCATCAAGTTTTCCACTCGCTCTTTGACCTTAACTGCTGGCACTGCCTTCGTTATAGCACTGGAAAATACCACAGTATAAGCCTTCAGGGAGAACTGATAAATTGGATTGATCTTAAACAGATCGTTCAAAATGAAGTAAATGATGGAAGCTCTCTGGGATGCCGGTCTGTAGTGTTCTCGAGCCGAATCGATCTGGACCGCAGTAATTTTGGCTTCGGCTACCTTAATTTCAATCTCCTCCGCTGTCTTTTTGGTTTTCTCCAAATTCATCACGAGCGTGACATCCTGAAGGACATTCTCTCCAGCGGACGAAAGCCTCTGAAGCAAGTCGTCTTCCAGAAATTTCAATGTTATTTTAAAATGATTTTGCTGTTGTGTTAGATTAGAGCGCATCACTTCTAAATCCGGTCTTTCTGCCTTTACTACTTCCGCAAGCAATTGGTCCTCTAAGCCGTCCCGAGTGACTGTGAAGTTTATTAAAGTTGTTTGTGCTTGAATTTCCGGTTTGTAGTGAGGATTCGCTAATTTTGTATGCAGAACTAATCGAAAATTTGGATTGAAATCGATTTCCTTGTCGCCTAATTTTAGGCATGTTCCCTTCTTAATTAACATACGGCCCAGCAATGGATTCAAAACAGCATCCACGGTCTCGCCGATATTTTCAATCAAAAGAACATTTCCGTTACTGACTGCACGTTCGACTACGTCCAGGTATCCCCGTTGAGTTAATCGTAAAACTATCAGGCTGCTAATGTACTTTTGTTTCACCCATTTGATTCCTTGTCTGTTTGATGAAAACCAATCGAAAATTTCAATTCAAAATAAGGGAGATCGAACTATGCATGTAGTGTCTCTTAATTCATATGGGTTGGCATTTACATAGATGAGTGAAGAATGTATTATACATGTGTATGTGTTTTTTCGTATCATTTGAGGGGTAAGTTGAATTTTTTGAAGAGAGAAAATTACTGTTGTTTTGTGGCAGTACTCTGGTCAATAATGACCAAGTTTTGTTCATCTTGCAATTACAATGGTGCCGCTAGCTATTTGTTGTCGAAGAAGCTTAAGGTTTGCTACTAAACCGAATTCGAAGGTTATCCAGTCAGTGAAATGCTATCTATGTATAAACTTTTTCAGGTATTTATAGGCAAGTTGAAAACCACATACGCTTACATTACTGTTACTAAATGATGGCACTAAGACAGAGAGGGCGTAGACGCTGGCATCATCTCGATCCACCTTAGGTTAAAAACGACTTTTTGACTAACGGATTGTTGCAGTGTTTTGCATGTGAAGGTTGTGGCTGCCGTGAAGCTCTAACATTATAATTTATCCCAAGCAGGCATGAAATCACTCGGAATCACCAATAATGAGATCTAATTTGGTCAAGCACTGCCGCGCTCTTTTGAATGAAGCTATGGAGCGGACGAACTTGCCAAAGAAGACTCTCGAATGCAATAGGGGAACCTCCAATAGAGTCTGCAGGATAAAGAACCTATATACATACATACTAGCACTATTATAGGCTAATGAGATGTGTCGTAACTTTGATGTCACATGCGATCATGTGGAACAGACTTATCCGCGACTCAGGCGATCGAAAACAAGTAGCGTACCTAAAACAGCATACGGATCGATTAGTCTTTAAAGATACTTGTATAAGTAGCCTTAATGGGGTCAGACTCAGACTCAGGCAGTACTGTAGGTAAGATATGTTCCACAAAATAAAAAAAGGACGAAAACCGAACGCATAACGTACAAAAAATAATTTGGACCTTTCTGAGGATAGCCATTAGATTTTCAGATTTTCTTTTGGGGTTTATCAAGCAATAAAAAATCCGATAGCTTTTCATGATTTGGATTCGGTCAAATATGACTACAAGTATGTATGTATGTATGTATGTAATTGAGGTACATGATAGTTATAATAGTCAGGGACAGATATGGATCTCAGATGTTTGGCGCATAAACAGGACGGATTGGGCAAAGCGGTAGACAAATGGAGTGCATTGTTTAACCTTAAAGGTGGAAGTGAACTTTAGTGAGCAAGCGATTAGGTTTCAGGATGTTTGCTTTATAATAATTGTGGTGGTATTATGTCTGTTTGATTGGAGTCGAGGTATTAATAAAGCCACAAATTGGTTATGGTCCAGAGTTCGAAAGACGATCAATTAGAAGCATTTCTTTCTCGGCATTAATCCATCTAAAAGAACATTCGTTTTGATGGAGCTGTTGCGAGTGAACTTATCTTCAACTTGCAGTGGAGGAAACTTACAATATTCTTTAATAAATCTGAGCTTCTTATTTACAACTGGCTTTACTCTTTCCATTCAAATTTGACGAGCTGCATCTTCTATCATTGAATAGATACCAGTTCGAAAAAAAAAAACTTAAAGCACGGTATAAATTGATAACCCTAAATATGTTTGTACGTATGTAAGCATGCATGTGTTTGAATATAATTCGGAAAAAAAAACAACTTACAATTGTGGATCGATCATCAATGGATAGCGTTCGGAATGAACTAAAATTGCTGCGTTTTCAGCGGACATTCGATCGCTAGGCAGACCTTGATTATTCCATTCAGCAATCTGGGCATCGTCACAAATCATTGCAAATGGGTCACTATCTTCTGACATCGGAATAGGTGGCTAAAACAAATAAATAAAGGACATACATATTTTTAATACACGTAAGTAATTTTCTTTTAGTTCAACGTACTTCTAACGTCTTAAAAGTTGGCATCCACAGTTTAGTTTGCAGCTCAACTCTATAAATGCGCGTGAAGCATCCGACGTACGAAATGAAACATGATATAAGCAGGATATCGCCAGGCAGTGTTATTTGACTCGCATTAAGGCTATAACGAATAGCAAACGTTAAGGATGGGGAATGGTATTACATAGGTCCGGCACAGCAAAAATTCACATACAAAGTACTTACTTTTTAACTGATTCCATCCAACGTATTTTCTCCGATGCAAGACCACCAATCAATCTGTTTGCCAAGTCAATCGTGAATGCGGTTTTATCAGCTTCATCTTGGCATTTTTGTTTCTTTGCCAGAGCGTTGTCGAATTCTGCTTGTAAAACGTTCAATTCCTCCTCAAGTTCAGTCAGGCGTAGATTGAGAGCTTCGAGCTTATCTCTCGCATCTTTCAGTTCTCGTTCAGCATCCACCAATGCTCTCTCCTTTGGCTCCACTATCAAGTACACGTCATAGAATCGATTAATGTTTATCACCCACGAACAGAGACCGGCAGCCGCTTGTGATTTTGCAATAATCTTTTCTGGACTGAATTCTGGGTCATTAATGTACACCTGAAGAGCTTTAATAACATCCGGGTGGATGTGTTTTTTGTCATAGAAGACCAAATCATTTAGGAATTTATCGACGTTTCCCATCATCACACGTGCTGCTTTCCAGCTGCGATCTTTGGGGATTTTACCCTTTGGAGCAAATAATACCAAAACAGCAGCACAAACGTTTACTACCGCGTCAGGCGGAGATCCGAAAGACTTAAGTTCTGTTAAATTGTTTTTATTTAATGTGTTAAGCGCTTCCTGGGCGGCCAGCAGGGCCGGCTGAGCTTTTCTGAAATCTTCTTCGCAAAGCGCGGCTTTTGCAGTAACGTCCTCTTCAATCTGTCGGACTTTTTTCTCTTCCTGTGTTGCGAATATTCGCTCTTTGGAGACCTTTTCATTTTCAGTACTAACAACAACAATGAGATTGTCCGCATCCTTATTCTTCACAGCTAACTCAACTTCTTGTAACTTGAGGACATCTTGCAGGCCATCGACTTCCTCCGAACAGGACGCTAATTTAATCAATCCATTTTCAAGGCGAATTATTCTCTCCTTATTATTTTTGACTTTTTCAACCAATAGCTTTGTATATAAACTTATCAGCTCAAGAAATGACTTAGGCGTAGTATAGTTATATCTTTTGTCATTTAGTAAGTACAACTGAGATATGTCATTCACCGTCTTATGGACGTAGGCCATGAATTTGGACACAGGGGCGGACAAATATTCTGGCAAGGATTCAATTTCCGATAGAAAGCGAAAAGCTACGTTTTCCAATGCTTCTTGTGGCCATTCGTGGAACCAATCAATTGTGGTATTATTAACAAGAGCCGGAAATTTCCTAGCGCGTATTCTCAAAGTAGGTCCGACGGGGGAGAAACATAGTACTACCTTAAGGAGACCACGCACCTTGTCAATAAAGAATTTCCAACAATTTTCCCGAGTATCTAAAATTCCTGCTTGTTTGACTTCATTTCGAATTGCACCTATAATGTTTTCTACATCTTCATCGGGGAAGAGTTCGTGTATGTCACCAGAAGCAAGCAAGTCGTTGATGAGCACCAGAAAGTCTTCTTTAGCCACTTCCGAGTCGGTCATTAGGAAACAGCAAGGATTTGATTTAACGCCAGATTTTATGTAAAGTACTGCTATGTTTGCTTTTAGGTCATTTATGCTATAGTCTTTGGTCAACTGTATTTGGAAAACATCCAGAGATGATATAAAACTTGCCAAACGTGTAAGTGATTGTTTTCCCGAGCCACCTACACCAATTAAGAGAGCATAACCTCTTGAGGCCTCCACAATTCGACTGATGCGGCACACGTGGCTCATGGCATCTTCAAAGAGCACAAGGTTCATGGCTCCTACAAAGTCATTGTAACGTTCCTGAGCCTCCTCAAGTAGCTTATTGAGGCTTTGCCAACTTCGAACTGGCATGTATTTGACATCGGTCAGTCCTTTTGCATAGTGAAAGAAAATGTGTGGTTTTTGGAATACGATGTCTTCGTTGAAAACTTCCACGCCCTTCCGTAAGTTTTCTAAAATCAGCTTTTGGTAATTTCGTATGTCGGTTTGGTCCACTAATTTGTCCCCGTAAACACGGTTGCACTCGTGCACCCATAGACGAAGAAGCATGTTGGGATTGGGACATGTTTCTGCGTTGGCATATAACATACCCTGTAAGTAAAAGATATTAAAGACGAAAAATGTTTTTGTATTTAGAAGGACCTTAACCTTAGTGGGTATTTTAGGTAAGCTACTATTTTTCTATATCTATAAATAAGCGGCTGGATTCGGCTATGAATTTCAATATCGTTTCCAATACGTACAAACGAATAGTTTCAACTTACTGAGAATATGTTTGCCAAATCACGTAGATTGAAATTGTAATGAAATTTAATGGCCGTCGGGAGAAAAGTCTGCGAAATTTTTTGATGCATTGCAATCGCGGTTCGTATAAGAGGCTCGACTATTTCCTTGGTCGATTTAGAAAACCTATGCTGCGGGAACTCCATGTGTTGAGATAGAATTGAATACAAGATGTGAAACAAGGCCTCTCCACCAGGAGCACTACGTGATCGAAGAATTAATGCTTTGAGGTTAATTATAATGAGGTTACTTACTTAACGGCAAACGAACAAAAATGGCGCTGCAGTCTTGGATTGATGGTAAAGGAACCAGCAGTAGGATTCATGCATGATGCGAACTGGCAGTGATGAATATCCTTTAGTGACATTTTGACACGGTCATACCAATGACGATAGTCCATAAACTGTCTTATGAGTGTATGTGGTTGCACGGTTCCATATTTGTCCACTTCAGGCATATTCATATCATCAATAAAATATATCATTTGCTTATTGCCCGGAGGACCAAAATTGCGACCAGCTTTTTTCTCCAATGGCTTCTCGAGAATCCTTTGTAGCATCTCAGAGGTTGTGTAGAAATTAAATGGCACATTTGTTATAGCAAATTTGGCGTCCGGTAATGAGTTTAGCTTGGCTGCCATGATTATGGTTTTTCCAGATCCAGGTGGGCCTATGAACATGATGGGATGATTATCGGCAAGCAGAATGTCAGTGAAATATTTTAGCCGAGTAGTTTCCGATGTGTGGACAAGATTCGATTGCAACGGAATATCAGGGTCCAGTTCGAATGAAGGTACTAAGTTTGTCCAGGGCGCAAATTTTTTTGTTTCATTGTCCACGTAATAGCTGAATATATTTCCCCCTGCCGGGAAACTTACTGTTTTAAATTCGTTTATCCACCATTTGTGGAATTCATTGCGCCAGTCAATTATTTGATCTTGAAACAGTGTTGATCCAAAGCCCCAGATGACACAAAATACAAAATATATTTCATACCAGTCCTTAGGACATTCCGAAGGCACATTGTGTGGTGTAAGTACACAGTCGAGTAAATAGCAGGTCATCTGAAGCATTGCTATGTCGGATATTGGGGTGATTTTCTTAAGACGGGTCTTAAATACTTCCAGTAGAGGCGGCACGTATTTCTCAAAGAGCACAACTAGTATTGCTTGTTCGGCATTGTTTTCACGAGTTTGTAACCAAGAAGCCACAGATGGATTCCATCCAAGATCTTGAGGATTTATATAGAGAATACCAGCTCGGGAGACCGTAGCTGGCGTAGCTGTTTTTAGATTAGCGATTTCAAATAAAAGTCGCATTTCTTTAGTGAGGGCAATTCGTTCATTACTGGCCAACGTGAGCACTTTGTTGTCATCCATGACAGTGTTCAGACTCTCAATCCACATTGGATCAATGTCACCGTCAAGTACAATCCACTTCGGGCCATTGCCTGGGGTGTTTGCTTGATCCCTCATTATGATCGAGAAAAGGCCGTCCTTCCACTCTCTTGTTGCGGGATTCACAATACCAAATAGTTCATCGTTAGTTACGGCCTTAGGATTGAGATCGTTGAACAGGGGTTTTCTCTTCTGGTTTTGATAAGTTTTAAATAAGGTTTTCCAAACCTCACTTTTTCCAGTGCCAGCATATCCAATAATGAACACTGAATGGCGGACTGCAAAAAGTTCCTCCAGCTGTACAATTTTTAATATGAAGCCGGCTTCAGGTTGCAGGGACAAATCCGTTGCAGATTTCTTAACAATTGCTTCGAAGTCCATATTTCTCTTACGTGGCACATCCAACGCTGGAAATAGATCACCTATTAGTCCCATAAATATAGCAACGTCATCGGTTATAATTTTTGGCGTATTAAAGTCTCTCAGTGCTCTCATTAATACTTGGTCTTCTGGCCGGTATCTATCGTCCCTCTGTAAATAATAAGAAGTTATTTATTTGCTGTTAAAATATTGTTTTATTATTTTATAACTATCAAAATGTTAATCTCGTGTCGAAACTGTAAGGACGACTCGTCGAATTATTCAATTTCGAATTCGAGAACCGGCTTCTTTTTAACTACAAAAAAGTAACGTTTGTTTCAATGCGTTTTTCTCAAAACTGCCTTATTAAAGTTGGCTAGCAGAAGAATTCATATAGAACTGCAGGTTCTATAAAGCAACCATTTTTCCACTCTCCAATAATGTTGGATTTCCAACTGGCATGAACTCTCAGCTAATATATAAATCCAATTTGAAAAAAACATTAAAACTTATTATAGTACATACCCTTAGCGATCCGGCAACTACGAGAACAGATTTTATTGCTCTCAGTCCCCAATCGTAATGATCCTGTTTCGACAAAAGCTCTTTGCACAGTGTATAAAGTGTAATAAATTTACGAGCCAGCAGACGTGCCTCTTGAAATCCCTCAGCGACCAACATGATTTCGCAAATTAGAGCAAAGTCTGGCACTACCATAGCACACGGACGATAAAGTGCTTTTAAGTTCTCTGGAAGTTCGGCTCGACCAGCGTATCCCGGATTCATTGTTATGAACATCCCCACAGTTGCCCGTAGGGCTATTATTTCGCCAAGGAAATTGAATACAACCTTCTTTGCCTATCGCCAAGTATAAAAGTAAACAAGAAGTGGTTGAGTCAAAGTTGTGTGATACCTTTATGGCGTCCTGTATGCATTTCACCTGGACAGCGACGACAGACAGTACCTCCACCGAGATTCTATTGAATTCATCGAAGCAACCCCACGCCCCCGTTTGCGATAATCCTTTGTGGATATTGCCGCAAGATTTGTAATCCATTTGTTCAGAGCAGTTAAATACATATACCATCATTCCCAGAGCGCGACCCAGGTCCTTGGTAGTTTCGGTTTTACCAGTACCAGCCGGACCCGCGGGCGCACCACCCATTATGAGATGAAGCGATTGGGTGAGGGTGATGTAGCAGCGGTCAGTTAGTGGTGTTATTACTAATCGCGGGGTGTTTCCAAGATATTCATAGTCGTATCTAAATTGAGCATCACAGATGTTAGCAAAACAATCATTGTATTTCACATCCCATCTGTGTCGAAGTTGACTTTGCCATTGAAAGGCCGTGGCCACATCCACTTTCTGTTGAATAATTTTCGCTACTACATCTCGGCTATGTACATCAATTGTACAAACTGTCATGATTTTTTGCCTCTCTCCGGGAGTCAAATCACCGAGCAGAAGAGTAATAAGTGAGTTCAATTGATTTACTTGTTTCCTGTTGTAGTCCTTTATGGCATTTTCGTATCTCATACTGACTTTTACAAAGGCATCGTCCGTTTCTGTTGTCCACCAGATTTGTGTAGTAACCAGAGCTGCTTGAGCGGGCCATTCAAAGATCCAAATGTGACGAGGTTTTTCTTCGTATGCGATGACTGCCTTATGAAATTGATCGCGCAATGTGTTGCGCATCTCATCTGTAACGCGATTGAGCCAAACCTCCACCTTTCCGCTACAGTCACATCTTTGTATAAAAGGAACGAACTCTTCCAGCTCTTTCGCCACCATTCCTCTAGACAATTTAGTGCCCTCTACGAGTGAGAGGCTTCCGAGCGAATCGTAAAGCTTTGTCAAGTGACGACTCACCATTTTTGGGTTGTTACCGTTCGATAAAATATCCAACAAATCAGCTGAAGAAACAAAATAGAACCTCGGATAAGCAAGACGTTTGGTTTCCAAATAATCGTTCAAGGCCTTTTCGCAAAGCAACAGCTGATTTAGCAATTTTTCAAGGTTATCGTATAGCTTTCCTCCTTGTCTATTTGTCGCACGTACTACATTGCGGTCAGCAAGCATCTGACTTAGCATGCCTTTGAACTCTTTGTCGATTACATCAAATCTCTTTGAGTCTTCTGGGAGCTGGTTCCGAATATCCTCGGACCCAATAAATATGCTTTCCAGATACATCCATTTACGTTGCACTTCAAACCAAGCTGCGATCACTTGATCCGCGTTACAGAGTTTATTTTGCCAATCGGTAACTTCCCTTAGAAAATATGCAATAAATTTCGATGCTAGCATATTTTGCAACTGGACCTGGTGGTCTTCTAAAGTTTCAATCATTTCTTCTGTTGCCTTCAAGATCTTAAGATTAGTCCGGTCGTGAACTTCGGTTCCGAATTCCATTTCACTCCAAGTAGTTTGCAGGTCTCGCAACACCTTCTCCATTGCCATTTCCTTGACAGATTTGTCAACAATGGTCTTCACTTCTTCTTCATACTTGTGCAGGTTAAGGTCAATCAAATCCTTCAATGTGGTTGAATCATCCATGCTGAACTTTACATGGGTTGTGTACATCAGCTCGGCCCAGTGTCGATCTCGAATAGCTGGGTTCTGAAGTTCAGTGATGGCGCGTAAAGATGTCATAAGATTCTTTAATGAATTTTCCATGTAAACATAGGGTTCCCATGGCCTCATTTCCTTATTAAGCCCGCGCAACTCCTTTCCGATTTTTTTACACTCTTGATCCATGGCTTCAATATCAATTTTCTTCCAAGGCGTTGTCTTCCAATCAGTTATCGTTGACTCAATACTCACAAAGTAGTCCCACATGGTCTTTAAAAATCCAAGGTCATTTCTACATCGTTGGATTCTGGTCATATCAGGACCTATCAACTCAAACAATAAAGCTGAATCCGTCAAGTGTTGTTGCTGCTTTTCGATTTCATTAAGTTCGATATTCGTCTCGTCTATCATTGTATAAGGGTCGTCACACGGTACTTTAAATAGCTGAAGGAAGGATTGCAAAATGTAACTTATACGACAACATTTTCAAAGATTGCGGTACCTTGGAATCAAGGAATCTGTTTCTATATAAATTGGACATGTTGTTGAATAACGCTATACGCTTTTCGATTAAATCCACTTGGTATGCTTGCATCGGACCAATAGTTTGCTTCACAGTTGCAGCATCTTTTTTAACCCTAAGCCACATGTCGGGCAAATCGGTTAGCTAAATAAATTTTTATTATATCAGTATATAAAATATTCATAACATTAGTACTTGTGTTATGACTCTGCTTCGGAATTCATAGTTATATCCCTTAAGTAGTTCCACGATATCTTTTATGGGCTCAAACATTTCGTCATACATGAACTGCTTTTCGTTAATTGAACTTAATATAGACATGACCTTAAGAAGCCCTTCCAAATCGTCTTTATCAAGGTCCAATGCTAAGATTACTTTAGCTTCAGCGATAAACTCTTCCAGTTCCTAACAAAAAAAAAAAAACTGGTAAAATTACTCTGAATGCCAATCATTGTAAATACAAACGTTAAGGGAATCAACAACACGATTTATGAGGTCATTTTTCAAAAGACTTATCCATTCAGCTATTTGGAGTAGAACGCTGTTTTTAAAACCTTTTTTATTGAGCCTAAGCCAAACGTTGAAGTCCTGGAATATTTCCCATTTGCTCACTTCCTCATCTAAAGCTATAAATTTATCCAGCTAAATGGAGAGGAGGTGATATAGTAAAGGTGTTCTCAGATCGTCTGGCCGCTCAGAACTGACCTGGTCCTTATAGGCGCTTAGAGGTGGATGGTCGTCTTTGAGTGGAGGAACCGTACTTTCCCCCTCTTCAGGGTCTCGTTCGGCAGGCGTTAGCGGTCTTCCATAGCGTTTTAATTCTGACAGGTAAACCGCTTTGTTTTCTACCCAAATAAAGTTGTATTCCATATAGTATCTGACGTGTGCTCGGATGGATAGTAAGCCGTACTTAACCTTTTGCAAGACGTCATTGCGAGTTTTATGAATCTCCAGCTTATCACTTATTTCCTCTAAAAATTAAAATAGAGATGTTGGTTTTTAATCGAAACCCAAACTCACCCGTAAAATCGGTTCCTTTTGAATCCTCTCCAGGTACGATGATGACCGGTGCCACTCGGTGCAGCATTGCAAGTTGGGAAAACATATCTTCTATGATAGTTTCTATAATTGCTGTGAAACCATGGCTCTGGGAAGTATCGATGTTCGGAAAATAAACAACGTATGGTTCCTGCAGTTCCATTTTAATCTCAAATATTGGGGCATCATTTTCGAAGCGGTTTTCGAATTCCATGCGCAAGTATGTTAGGCTTGTTGTGACAGCGTCTAGTAATTGTTCAGCAATTTGTTCATCGACATACTTTTCATACTCATGGAAAAGAGCAATTTTTTGCCGAGGATAAGTGTTAAGTAGCTCTATTCTATCTTCCGCTGTATGGATCTAAAACAAAAGTCATTGGAATGTTTAAACTAATAAAAATTGTCCTTACAATTTCTTCGGAAGATCTTTCTTTTGTGGCTAATTCGTCTTTTCCTCCTATCATAGTTGGTTCCGCAGTAATGCTACCCACCCGCCTTACATTTTCTTTTGCTGGTACTTTTGGTATTTCCGCATCGTTGATTGGCAAATCAAAGAACAATTTTAAGTTAAGCATCATCAATTGTTCAATTAGCTTCATTGTCGCGTCTGCATTTTGCTTGCGGCGTTCAAGAATGGACACTCGGTTTTGGTAGTCAAGTAAGGCCTTTGGATTCTTGTCTTTTCGTTGGTATAGCGGAATTTTACCCCACGACTGTATGCTGCGTCTAATAGCGTCTATATAATTTTGACTGTTTTCAAGGCGCTTATGTAGTCTTTCAATTGTTATGAAATTTTCAATAATATAGTTAATATCTAAAGCAGAAAATAGATCAACTAAATTAAGGTATCAGCACTTTGGCTTCTTACTGAATTCCTGCCACAACTGCACTGTTAATAGGGGAACAAGTGCTTCATCGATTGCTGCCATCTCTACGCGAATTAAATTAAATTCATAAACGTTGGCTTTTTCATTAATGTCATTGTACCACTCCACAATTCTCATTAATTTTATTCGAGCCATCTAAGCATTTATTAGCAAAAATAATTCGATTAGAACATTATGAAATAAGTAAAGCGAATACACTCACCCATAACTCATCATCCCTTAAGTAGAATTGCAGTATTGGTTCAGAAACCGCACAATCGAGAAGTTGTAAATTTTTTGTCTCTTTTAGAGCGGCTTGCAGCTATATAATATAGAATAGGTAAAGTACATAGTCATATAATTTTACAACAATCAACCTCAACATCGAAGTTGACGAAAAGCTTTTCTTGTTTTTCCAGAACCGGTTTATTCATTTTTGTCTTGATGGTTTCAATTACTCCTGCTTCCCACTGCACTAAAATATCGTTTTTAAGATTCTCAATAGAGTCTAGCAATTCTTTGTAGTGCGAAAGGGTTTCCGCACCAAATTCATTCTCAAAAAAACTGAAGGAAGGAATTATCAACACACATGTAGATACCCGTATGCATGTATGTAGTTCTTACCGAATGTCATAAAATGTAAAGTCGTTGTGCCTTGAAGTTACACGGTGACTTAGTTTGGTTAAAAATGAAATTGCTCCAGAAACTTTTGGAAAGTAAATATCAGTGGGAACGGCCTAAATGATAGGTTGCGGTTAGAAAGAATAATTGTGGATTCGGTTTACTTACTTCAATTCCTTTAGTTGTAAAAATATTTCTGAACTCAACGTAATCAGCAGCCACTGCATTGAGTTCATTGCTGAAGATTTCTACAAAATCCGGAAAATATTGCTCCAATTTTTCTCTTATAAGAGGACGAGTAAGTAGACTTCCACAAATTTTAAGTTCGTGACAATCTTTGAAACACTCTTCAAAGACAGATGCCAGACTTCTCTCAAGAATATCTGCTCTTGCGTCAAACTTCTCCTTCTCATTTTTGAACTCGACTTGCTCTGGATCCGGATCAAGTGCGTTGAATGTAATATTTCCCCATTCGCGATAGTAACCGTTGAATTCATCCAAAATAGCTTCCGCCCTATGACTAAGAACGCGGCCCTTTAGACCTCCAATACTTACTTTCTCCAATTTGTTAAAGCTTATGCCTGTTTTAAATATTTCACTTAGCTTGTGGAGACGCTCTACAAAGGCATCAAATCTTAAAAAAATTGTATCGAATTGCCATGACCACTCTTGAGAATTAAAATCGGTAAATTCTTTAAATTTCAATAAATCAGATCGACATTCGTGGTAGATTTTTCTGCAAAATTTCCAAAATTAGCAAATACAAAAAGGAAATAGTTTTCTTTTGCGAACCTGTAGTGCTCCAAATGATCGATCACTATATTTACCTTCTTGTAAGCCTCATCAATATCGCCCTGAAAAATGGTGTCGGGCTCAACTGTGCGACATGCGCAATCTATCAATGTATTGTGTAGCATCATGAATAAGAGTGACATATTATCAACAGTGTGAAAGTATTTTGAATGAGCCCAAACAAGTCCAACGGTAAGCAAAAGTGGTCTTATGTCTTTTTCGGTTTCGCTAAAATCTTGCGTTTCAAAACGGTCAACTATTTTTTTCTATAATAAAAAAAATTCCATGATTAAGAGTCTCATTTAAGATTTTTAGTTTGTAACGCACCAAAGGTGCTAGATGTAACTTTATGTCCCGCGCTTCAACCAGAGCTGCCATTACTTTTTCCACCATGAATCTAAAGGATGTTTCAAACACTGAATTTATCTTTTCAAGAACATAACCGATTGTTTTGATTCGTATATCGCCCAATTGATCAACAAGATTCTCTAGATTTTCTAATCGGGCTTCCCAAAAATTTATTAAATGCTCTGGACGTGGGTGTTTTTCCTTGCTGAAAATGAACTCTCTGGCGGATATGCTGATCAAATCATTTACTGCGTCTATCCATTTGACAATCATTCCTTCCAAGGAATGTTTCATCAAACTAGTAAATTTTGAAAAGTCTCTGAAATTAAAAGATGAACAGTTTGTAATACACAAAACACCTTCATACATAGTTATATGCTATAAATTATTTTAAGCTAACTAACAATTGCGACGTTCTATATTTTTAAGATTATTTTTAATGAAGTGGATTTACAAATACAAATTCACATATGTATGTATATATTTAATCGAGGTACATCAAAAAGTCATGTAATTAATGCTTAAAAAAGTAGGCATCCTTACTGCACTTACCGTAGATTGACAAACTATGAAGAGTTGCATATATTTTCATTATCGAATGAGCGGGTGTAAGGTATTAAAATCGACTCCCGCTGAGAATAATTAGGGAATGCATCATACATGCAGCCTAGTAGCCATAGCACAGTTTGGATGGAAAAAAGGACTAAGGCTAAGCTGCGAGCAAAGCAGAGAAAATAAATAAAGCTTTCCACTGAGGGTGCATATTCTGCAGGTCCCCTCTAATACAATAGCTTCATTTAAGATGGCCAATATGTAAATAACTTAAAGCAATTAAAGAATTTGTCAACAGAACGGAAACATAGCCAAATCCGCCAACAATAAGCAAATAACTAATAAAAATCTCAAATTGCCATACAAAATTCTAATTTTCTTACCCTTGAACCAGGATGGGCACCATATTCATAACATCATCAATGCAAATTGGAAGCGGCAAAATTGTTCTATTCATCATTTGTCCTTTCATTTGAGCGATGCAATTCCTTAAGTCTTGGCTCTCGCTTTTCATATCATTAACTATAACAGAAGTCCATCCGTTTTGATTTGCTGGATTATTTAGTAATGGAAAAATAACGTCGTCAAACAAAATGAACAAGTTCTCCAACACATTCGCTAAAAGATCTCCATACAGAAGACTCTAAAACATATACATTGTGCGTTGGTTAAGAGTAAGCCTATTTTTATAATAATAATAACTTACTGTGCTAATGTTTTCCTTAGTCAATTCGGTAGGTATTTTTTGTCTAACAAAAAATATAATTTTACTGCGTGGCTTCGGTGGAAAGTCGTAAGAAGGTGCTGGCAATGAAGCAGCATTCATTGAAAATATTAGTCGTTCTTGATATGGATTTTTTAGAAAGTCCATGATTATGTCCTTAAAATAGAAATATGTGTAAGTGAATTTGTCACATACTCGTACATATGTAGCTCTTTATTTGTCTCATACTGTTTTTTGTACAGTAGTAGTTTCTTGACTCTTTATCTCTGGGGTCGGTGAAAAGGGGTTTTAAATAATTATTAAAATATTTGTAAATACTATTTTGCACTAATTTAACACCAAATAATGGATTTAAATCATATTTCCTATTTCATGATGTCGGTAGCTACACACAATCTCTTTCTATCGCTGACACACTTCCTTCCAAAATTCAGCGAAATTATTTTCCGACTCCGAAAACTTTTACAGACATTTGTGTATCTCGAGCACTGCAAACGCTTTTAGCATGTACTTCATTTTATCCTTTGTAATAGCCACGTGTTCGATGGAACGAACTGGGAGTAGTCTCAGTCCAAACTCGCAAAAAAATTACACGATAAAATAAAAATCGGGGTAACCCGGTTGCGATTGCACCATTCCCTCCCAAAATGTTTTGCATAGCATGCATATATTCACATATGTATGTACATATATACATTTGTAAACAGGTGGGTCAACTACATTCAAGGTGTTTGCATTTGATTTTCTTGTTTTTCTTTTGCTTTATGTAGAGCATAGACTCAAAACTTAATCAATAAAAGTAAAAGTTTATCAACAAAGTGCACTATTGGGTCGAAGATTTGTTAATGAAAATAATTAGCACAGCCTATAGCGAAATAATACAACTAAATATCGACTGGTCTTTCTGCTCCTAAATGCGAACATATGATATATATAGGAAATGAGGTTGTAGTTATTGCAGCCAAACGAGCAACTCATTATCCCAACTGACAAACATCGCTCAGCACATCCGAGGAGTTGTCGTTTCTAAAGAATATACTTTTAAAATGACGTACATATATGTGAACGCTCTTGCTGGCTTGCTGTCTTAAATGTAAATAATTCATAAATTTATTTCTATTTAAGCACTGCAATATATCTAAGATACTACAGATATTAATAAAGAAATACAATTTGGGACAATTAGCGTTTCAAGCAGGTAAATTGTGAAGAGGACTCTTGAGAAAAGACCAAATATGTTTTTTATTATGAGAAACTCAAGAAGCTTAACTACACTATTTAAATATTTTAACGTATTTGCGATACGGTATATGAGTATGAGCGGAAGGCTCTTCACTTAGGCCTCTGTCGGGCCCGTTGTGTTCCCCTCCTTTAATCCTCGAAAGAGATAGGCTTGGCTTGGGACATATGTATGTTGGGAGGGATCTAGACAAGGTAGAAACAATCATGGAGTTGACACTAGTTTACGTGTGGTCTGGCGAAATTTTGCTGTTTCTTTGGTGAAGGCCAGGATGCCGCCGATTCTTTTGTCCTTGAGATGTTTCAGATGTTCAGGGTCTTCTGTCGCATTCTCGCTAAGGCTGGGCAATGGCATAGGAAGTGTTCGAGACTAACGTATTTAAGATGTTAAAGAAAGTTATTGAAAGAAATCATGCAAACATAGGTATATTGCATTCTTTCATATTCATATCTAAAAACACGCCATGTAATGAATATACTCGTACATATATAACTCAACTGTTGCCAGACACGAATCATTTTGTAAAATTGTTTGGATGTTATTCACATCACTATTTTATTTTGTTAACTTGCTTATGTGATACCTAAATCGCATATAGGGGCGAATGTGAGAACAAACGAAGGCATAATCATACTCTGACTAAAATGTATTATACCTTGTTCGTTATGCTCAGGATGGGTCTATTGAAATGATAAAACGTGAGCGTGAATATGATGGTCAGCAATTGTACAGGCGGATTGAAATTCCTATGAACACAGGTACGACATCAAAGAGAACAACTCAACTATTCCCATGCCAGAAAAAAAAAAAATGGCATGAGAATTATGATTTTTCTCTTTTTTTTATTTGTGGAATTCCTAGCTTATCAGACTTATAAAGTTCCCCAGAAATAATAACTAAATATGCTTCGGCAAACACTATCTTGAGGTTCCTCTACGACCTCCTCGACCTTGCGCGAAATGTTCCTAAGGGGAACTTGCTTGACACAAATGGTCTTTTAGGTCGGCAGTTAGCTGACCAGTATTGCAATCAGGCGCACAGAAACTAATTTTGGTTATGAATACCGGAAAAGGCGCCTACCGGCTCAGTTCGCGAGGAAAATTGTTTTGTTTGTCATCTCACCTTAAACGCTTCTGTGGATATCATTTTAGACCATTTGTCTTGTTTGATCCTCAATGTTTTCATAACGTAATTTTCGAAAAACGGCAAACAGGCTGACATTTTTGGTCTTCTTTACGTCCTTTTCAATATTCCAAACTGTAGGTCTTTATCTGTAAAAGAACTATTTAACAATAAGACACAAATAATCGTACCAATAAATACCAAAAATAATTAAACAAAATCTTCCTCTTTTAAAATATTGAAAATAGTTTTATGAAAGTTTAGAATAATATTAATTGCTCTGTCAATGATAGCTTTGTAGAAATATTTTTATTTACAGTTAAGTAAACAGATTCGATTGAAATTATGTAGCGTCTTCTTCTACTGCGGCCTTCTTTCCGGTAGATGTGCAGATTCTTCGCTCCAGAGTGCTAGCATCATCCGCTCTATTAAGATGTCGGAAAATCTAGTCGTTGAAAATACATATAATAGACTTCTCTGACTAGATCGATGTTGCTGTATAACCCGTATATGTAAATCGCTATCACTCACTGTATATGCAGACAAGAGCGAAGATCACCTGAAGGACTTTTTTCTCGAAACAGAGATCATGCCTCTACGCCAGAAAAAATGTTTTGTTATTCAAATTGTTAATCGAGAAGTGATGTTCTCTATCGTGATCCTGCAAAAATCGGTAAGGACATTAGACAGGGTTCCAAGATTACGAATCTCCAAAGAACATAGGATTCTCCATATGGTCAACTTGCTAATTGATGCGAGTCACGCACCCAGCATTCTGAATAGAGCGCCAAACTCGACTTTCTAACGAAAAGAAAAAATAATTTACACGTTGGAATCTTTAGCAAGACTGGAATTGTCAAAGGCTACAAAGGGCGCTTGAGTAAGAGACTATACGCTGTGCATTTACCATCCATAAACTTAAACAATCGATTGAACTAGTATCGCAACATCATAAAAGGGGCAGACGAGATCGCCCTAGGTTAATAACCGGAATGGAAGTGACGTACAATTTATCACCGAATTCGAAGGGTAATTGAAAGCATTTTGCATTTCCTCCTGTCAAGTCTACTTCTATTGTCGGCATAGAGAATATTTTTTGGGATAGATTGTTGGATTCATGCATAGTTGTGTACTCATAGTTGTGCTTAGTCTGTCGATTGTACCATGACGATGATACATGCTTCATTTCTAACAAGACACAACATTTTAATCATCAAGACAAACTTTGAATCAATAAGTCAATCCCAACTTTAGACCGGACTGGGTACCATTAAACTAAATAAAAGCTTCATGTGGAGCTACAAATATCTTGGTGAATAATGAGAGGCCTTGAAAAAGGAGGGAAACACCTTAAAATATCTTAGTTGTTAATGAGTCACATGGTGAAGCAAAAATCTACAAGAAATAATGCTGGTGGTTGGTCGAGACCTAAGAATTTGCAAAATACCTAGGTATGCGTAATATAATTTTCCTGCCGCGAGCATTACCTAAACGGGTTTTCAGAAAAATTAAAAGGTAATATGAATAATATTTTCCTTAAAAAATTATGTAGTTACTCAAATAAATCAAATTGCTCCCAATTCGAGCATGGAAAAGCAAAAGTTTATTCCTACTGACGTATATAATCGCCATTGAAAAGAAAAGGAAGTTTTAACACGTATAGGCAAGGGTATGACCTAGAAATACTTTTGTTATAAGGATTTTGTCGTTTCTTTTGTAGAATAACTTCATGTTTGTTCATAATAATGAATCTATTAAAAGCTCCAATTGTGTTTATTACTTGGCCATTGAATTTGTGCCGTCATCGAGTTCACGTCAATTCTTTTATATGTTCCGAAGGTATACATTTGCATATGCATATTTGAAATCTAGGGCATTGAGTTAAGGAAAATCGAAAGTTTCGACCTCAAAAAGGAACAAAAAATGAATTGCTTAGAAAAGGTGTTGCTGTTGACCAATACACATCTGGTTTGAAAAAATCATTCTCAGGGAGGTAGTAGAGCACGCGCAAACTTATTCAATGAACACAAATATAGGAACTTACTAAGTAAATGCGAAAGAAATAATCAGGAGTGTTATTATAGAGGAAAGAATCGCGACGTGTTTGTGTAGTGCCCCGTGTCCAGAGTACTTGCGATGTAAAAGATTTGCGAACGAAGTAAAAGTAAAAGCTGTCTGCCATCGGAGAGTTCAGTTCTGTCGTGGTTTTCAAACGAGCTCAAACAAATTAGTGAACAGTCAGAAGTTTAGTTGAGACATTGTGCCTAGGCATTGCTCTTAGTGTAATATGTGAGTAGCTTCTCTCTGTCTTCAATACGATTGTTTACGCATAATACATACATAAATATTTTCAATAACAGCTTAATATTTAGTGATTTTAAAAACTTCACCCTTTAAGTATTGTATCGTGAAACATTAGACGACAAAAGTTCCAAAATGCTTTTTGAAATTAATGGTGTAATTTTTGGAATTTGAAGTTCGTTCCAGAATTGAATGTATAGAATTAATACTTTGAAGAAAATTAAATAAAGTTATTTAATACGTGTAATTTAGGTATTTTGATTCGTTTAATCAGTTGGGAATGGTTATAGCCAATGACTTGTTTGACTATAATTGCCTCTAACCAGCCGCATCCAAAGCGCACAATAATCAGCACGTAAGACATATTCTTACCCAAGCGCTTTCAGTCCAATGGGCGTGCTCAAGACTTGCTTGCACTGGCGTCAGGTGTTTTCTTCTTCTTTCTAGCCAACTGCAGTTTTAAAAATTTTCTTAGAACTTTCTACTTTACGGATGAAAGTCTGCGTCCTAATGCTTTAAATTAAGATAAATTGAATATCGGGCGACCTGAACTTTAAACCAGCTGTCTTTCTAAGCTGTTTCATATCTGTCTTTAAGGCAGAGACACGACAACGAGCTACGAGCTAGAAATGCATTAGACAAAACTTCTGACGGATGCAGATTATCATCTTCTGTCACAAAGTGTGGCTGCTTTTATTTAATTTGAACCCAAATCTTATCTGGAGGTTTCTGACTACCTCTAAGCAGCTAGATGTCGACAACAATTAAATTTCCGGACATCAGCATGTCGAGGCAAACGAGACTGCTGACGAACTTGCCAGACAAGGTTATGAATCATCTTTAATATTCCCACTTCTCAATGTTCTCAATGTGGAACCCATCAACTTCGAAAAGTTAAAAACGAATATTAACCCGTCAACAATAGCCTGTTGGAAACTTCGTAACGGACTTACCAGACATTGCTCACTCAATTACCACGTCAAGAAGGTGGTGGCCTATGCTTAAACAAGGATCAAAAAAATGTATGAGCATGTATCATGCGATTGTGCCGCTAAAGTCCAAGCGGGTTAAGGATCGTGGATCCTTAGGTTTCTCCATGACCTTGAAGTTTGGCACAAAAGATCAGTCTGAGCGAGATGCTACTATTTATGTTGTGCGTGTTTCGGTTTACAGACGAATAGAAGGGACCTACAGTTTTTATGCGCGAATGGAGTATTGGCAAGCTTTTTCATGACAAATTGTACTCTTAAAGGTTCGTCCTTGCTTGTCGAGAGGTGGTGCCATGAAATGTTGGTTCAAATTGTGGGTCTTCAACCTCCGCATCTCGCAGAACAGTCCAACACTCTAACCCCTAAGGCAGGAAACCGATTTCAATACCCATCACTATTATATTTAAATGAAATTAAAAATCTATTGCGATTAAGTATCTGCTTATGTATGTATATAGGAATACGTAGTATATGTTTTGCCCAACGAATTCTAGTGGCACCAGCAATAGAAACTTTGGATTCTAGTTTTTTTCAAACAACCAGTAAAACTACCAACAGTCAACTTTTAGTTTTAAGCTGACGTAAGGTTAGTCCTTCAGTAGTTGTTTAGTACTGCGATACTGAGTACATTCTTGGTCCTCCATATCCTCTACTTCCAGTTTTTATGTGTTCATGCAGTTTTTGTACGGGTCCTCGGTTTCTCTTTCCATTCGATGTACATATACAGTTTTTTTTCGATTGTGAGCTCTTATCGCAGGGCTGGAGTAAAACTTTTTTGAATGAAGTTTCCTGATTTATCATGTATAACTTTTCTCTACTAAAACAACATATCGGAACAAGACGATTCTCATGTTCGGAGCAATATTATAATGCAAGAGTCCTTCCGTTTGTATGTTTCGAATAAACATTGTATAAGGATACCCATGCATTATGTAAGCAAATCGTGCACCATCGAGAAAGTTGCAACATTTATATTTATACGTTTATCAGGTTTGCATTTGATCCCCGTCTGAATACGCGGTATACATATGTTCGTATGTAGTGCGTTCGATAGGACCTGTCTCGTCTTATGAATTTCTCTGTTTTGTGGAGTGTGTTGATTTAAGTACTAGACAACGTACTTTCATTCTTTTATTTAGTGTTTTTCTACTCAGCGATGTTTAAAAATATTTCTGTGTGAATATGTTTGTGTACGTAAATATGTATGTACGTACTTGATGAACTATCATGGCAAAAACATGAATACACACAATACAGTGTAATCGATTGGAACCCCGTCTTTGGAATCCAATTTCTAATATAGCACTAAATTGCTTCAAATATGAAATGTTTTTTGAACACTTTGAAATTCACTTTAGAAAATGTATAAATAAAAAAATTCAACTTAAACTTCTTATGTACAAAAATATAAACAATGTAATTACCAAACAAATAAAGCCTGATTTCATGTGCTCCGATTTAAATCTTTAAGTGATTTGCATTCATGACTGGCTAGCGTTTTATAAATAATTGTTACAGTATTTTACATGTAAATGCCAAGGTCAATGTGGCATAACACAAACGGATTTAAGAATGGAAATAATTAACACATAGAACAAACTAACTATAAGATGAATTTTCTTATTATTGAACCGTTATTATTTAAATAATTCAGCAATATTTACATAACTGATTAGATTAGCATTGATGTCGTGTTCATTAAAAAAATTCGACTAGGCACAAGAGGTCTTGAGGTGAAAGAATAAAATGTCAACTACTTAGTCAAGTGAATAGCTTTGGGGTATACTGCCCAAACTGAACTGAGGTTATGCCTCTTACTTTATTATTCTTTTTCATTTGTTGTCAACAAAAAGAAGCTCCACTGAGCCAACAGGACAGGCTACCATCAGAGCCCTGCGGATAGTCTACACCCTCGCACTAGATGCTTTTCTCCTTTTTCTACCGCTTGATTCATAGATTAAAAATCTAGCGAGAAATAGTGTTAGCACACTGTTTTAGTAAGAAATCCAGAGCTGACTAATAATATCATTTTTGCTATTGATAGTCATGTCGTGCTTAAGGCGTTGAAATGAAATATCATCAACTTTGAAGTGGGGAAGATTAGACACAGTATTGAGGAGGCTATGTTGAGTGCCTGGTCATTTTGGAACAGCCGGAATAAGCGGACAGATGAACTAGCAAGAAACGGTGGTAAAAAGCTCCATTCGACTACAGAAGCGTACCCAGAACCGGCGAAACGCTTCTGCTAATTTCAGAAGAGGGCTAATTCGACCGGTGGAAGGAAAACTATGGTTTTGAGCGATAATTTGGACCCAAATCAGGTTGATCTGTCTGCAGCAACAATTGCCCGAATAATCACCACAACTCAGAGTAAGGAGGAGAAGAATATCGCGATCAAAGCCTTGAAAAACAACAAGGCAGTGGGAGTTCATGGAATACTTCAGGAATGTTTACGAGCAGTACCAACAACATCTCCCGAGCATCTGCACCCACTTGTAGAGAAAACGTGAAAACGGAGAGCTTTTCCGATGAGTGAATAATCTTACGTAGTGGGAGATTGGAGAGGTATTTGTGTGCTGCCGGGAGTAACCAAGGTAATTGTATTGTAGCTAAAGAAATTCTTGAACGAACAAAAGAACAATAATTTAAAAACACTTCCGCATTTATTGACAGCATTAATGCCCTGCAGAGTTTCATTAAACTGTGTACCGAATACCTTCCGCAACTTCACTTGCTGTATGCACATATGTATTTTGAGAAGGCGTTGAGTGTCAGCAGAGATTTATCTGGGTTGCCCCGCGCGGGAGAAGTATCTCAAATAAATTTGTAGTTATTATCAAGAAAACGAATGATGGGTTCGAAAAAGTTACACTCTTTCAACAAAATTGTTTTTATTTGGATTCAGCGATATACTTCGCTGTGCCTTATTAAGAAAATGGAAGAATTCCATGGACTCTTACATCTTCATATGTATTTATCATACCCGCAGTCCATCACTACCCGATTAAGGTATTCGAAACAAGTTTTAAGTAAATGGTTGTCATCAATGCTAGCCACGACACGATGACAAAGTAACAATAACGCTTTGGCACCTTCCGCAATGCAAAATTCCTTCCCCATAGACACTGACATAATAGTTGATAACCTCAAAGAGCCCATGTATTTATATGTAGATCTAAGAACAGTCGATACCTGAAACTGTTTAAAAGTTTCATCCGGCAATATTTTCATCCAAAGGACAAAAAAACTTCTGGATTCTATGAAGGATTAATGAATTTTATTTATTCTTTTGACAAAGTTCATGGGGTGTGTAACTCAAAATAGTTTAAATTGTCTTCAGAAACAGAAAATGTTATTTTCATTTTTCATCTCTCAAAGGTTTGCGTTCTATAAAATTGTTCACGAAATAAACTTAATGAATGGGTATCGCCTTATCTTTTGATCATTATCCATTGTCAAATATGTAAGTACGAATTCGAGAGAAATTGCCTTTCTCTTTACTCGGAATTCGGAATAAAAGCTTTGGCATTGCTTTGGAATTGTTTTCCTCCAAATGACCACTTTTACAAAATAAGTTTCCTAGGGAATAATGAGAACAAAAATTTCTCGAACGTCACTTGTACGTGTTATGGACGTACGGTTACCATAGTAACCAGGAAAAAATAGTTTCCACTCTTTGACTGCTGACCCAGCCAGCAGCCATTATATAAACCCATTCACATAGGGGTGGAGACCCAAGCCATATCCTTTCATAAGTTAGTATGTGCGATAGACTGTTATTGGTGGCAATCACTGTGGGAATATGTTTTCAATTCACTGTTCAACTGTTTGCATACATTTTAATCACGTTTACGCACGTTTACACCTACAATCAACGCTTTACAATGCATTAGGGCAGACTTACTACATCAGTCGATAGTCGCGGTCGAGAAAGGTCACTACTTCCTTCTGTAATTGGGGCTAGCCCAAACAAATTTCCCGTCGCGCTGTAAACAAACACTTCCCTTCGTGACATATATAAATGAATATCACATATCAATAGTTCGTACAACTTAATTACGTTTAGTGGTTGAAATTAATAAAATGCCGATAGTTAAATCACACGAGCTAATTTGTGGTATACATGTATTAAAAATTGTTTTATTTCTTTTCTGATTCTGGTAGCTGTGTCGACAGAAAGTTGTGGATTCTCATTGTACACATACATTGAAGTATACGTGTACGCTGAAATGTAATGTCCTTGAATTGTATTTCACATGTGTTGCACACGAACATTTTCAAATAAGAAAGGATTTCGTACGTTACCACAAATCTAGCTAATACAAGAGTTTATTGCGTCATGTGTATGGCTGCTTAATAAACTTTTATTTATCAATGCATATTCCAGGCCAAAGAAGGGTGCTAGGATTTTATTTTTTTTATGTGCTTAAATTTTAGTTGAAACGAAAGAAGAAAAGATTTTGAATTCACTTTAGCCGCTGACCTTCTAACTTTATTTCAAGTGATCCCAATTCGGTAGTACTTCAATGGCATAGCACCCAATCGATGTCGCCGCAATAGAAGGAAATTCAGTCCGCACACTTTGGCATTTCCGGCAAAGAAAGAAAAAAAACCGAAAGAAAGGAAAAAAAAGTATAAAACCACCCCCACATTACGGAGGCAGAACATCAACGTCTATTATATAACGCAATAAGTGAACCGAGAGAAAAAGTGGAATAACAAGAAGCACTTCCTTGAGTCCCGTGTCCCATATCCCATGTAGCATGTACCGTATACCGTTTCCCTTCCCCAATGAAGTTACCATGAGCTGGATCAATTAAATTCCAAATTATTTATTAAGTTGGCGACATAAATTTAAACAGACCGAAAAACATTACGATTTATGCCTCCCATTGAAATTCTCGGGACTCTTGAGCATTTGGCGATCCTAGCCAAACACTGGCATAATTTTATCTTTATATGCAAATATTGTCGGTACACATCCCTTTTCGGTCCGTGGGATAACCATATTTTGCCACAGCAGTGGCAGCAAAGTATTGTTCAAAGTCGAAAGTTTGTAGGCGAAGCCTCATCATCACCCTTTTGAGCACGTCACAATTGTTAAATCTTCACGTAATACGTGTGACTTACACGCAACTTGTTTGGCCATAAAATAGGTCACAAGCTTGGTGTTCTGGGAAACTTTCTCACTGAAGGTTGAGCAAAATGGAATAATTAATTAAGCTTTGGCGTCTTCTTTAAGAATTAACAACAAGTGTAGGGGGGGTGAGCCATACTCTCATACTCAAAAGAACTGCGTGTTGTGGCACCATTTTTACTTAGAAGTAGTTGTTTACAGTATGTGATATTAAGCTCCACATAGACAACCACCAAAAATACGTTCCTACTAGTGCGGTGATAAATTATCAAACTTATTCAATGAAGTGTAATAAGTATAGTGGTGTTAAGAAGTACAGCTGGGTAAAAGCGAAGAGCAAAGGCGTCATTAAATATGGGTGGCATAGCACCACCAAAACCTCCGCGTTGTTATAATATCCGTTCGGTGGCGACAACAGCGGCACCATTGGAAGCAGACTCTGGAAATATTACGAAAAGTGGATTTGCAATAAAAGCCGACGAAAATTTGTTTGTAAGTGCTCCAAAAACAAATGAAAGCTGCTGGAACGAAAATGGCTATGGCGTAAAATCACATTATCGTTTGGCAAGAGGTTGTTCCCGTTTAATGTACGCTTGTCAGCACGGACTAACGGATACTGTTGTTCGTGAACTCAGAACTAAGGTATACTTATGTAGGTTTAAAATGAGGCGATGTCTCTAAAATCGATGAATATTTCAGATTTTTACTATTTCTTGTGTTAACTTGATTATTGCCATCTAATCTTTTCGTGAAATTTAATATTTATTATGTACATACATAAATATATTGTTTTTTAAAATCATGTATGTATATAGGTTGTGTATATTTTATAATTTTGAATAAAAATTTGTTCAAGTATTTTTTTGAATCTGACAGAGGACAAAATCCTGTACTATACTATTTTACAACTCGCTGTAATATTTACCATATTTCTTTCAAGCTTAAATTTTGCTGTAGGAATTAATTTTGATTTATTTATGGGACTCTTTATTATTGATAGGTAGCACTCGAAACGAAAATGAATGAATGATATCAAGGAAATGAAAGAAATTTAAAATAGCGAAAAGGGCTTTTGAAACCAACCAAGGCCAGGCTATTGACCCCAGGTGGTGGATCCATTGTGTTCATTTTATATATGGATACATTATAAAAATATTGATGGTTGTACATGTATGCGTGCATGTGTATGCTTATATACCTAGTTAGTTGGACTCATAGTCCGTTCTATAATTGGGTCGTCACCCTCAAACCTTTCCAGCCTTTTTTTGGGCACACTAAGTTGACTGAGTGCGGTCGCCTTGGCTGAGGGGTAAGTGCGTTGGGCTGTGGTGCGAGGAGAAGGTTTCTTAATAACGAGCAAAAAACTGGACCATATTCATGTGGAAAATAAGAATTATTCACAGTTACAATTAGAAAATAAATAGCCTTATAAAAAAATTCGTAGATAGAGCCGGCCCACATGCGAGCTACTATTTGCGCTATCCTTTATTCCAAGCTCAATTCGAAAATAACTATGGAACACAGGATACGAAAAGCGTGTGTTGCTTGCTACAAATGCAACTAATCTTTTGATAAAAGGTAGGAGCTCCAACCTAAGATGGTTCTTTAAATTCAATTCCGCTTTTCTACCAGGACGAAATGGAATAAAAGCTCAATTTGACTAGTTTCTTTTCGTCTCCCAGACTTTTCTTGTGTATTCCAGGAGAAAATCCAAGCCACTGGAAAGGTTTTTAAAATACTCAGTCTGAAGTCCTTTGAGTGCAAGTCGATAAAAAAAAGAGCAGTATACTAATCCATATTGATAGCCAGACTTTTAACAAAGCGCTCTATTCACACACCAGATCTTCTAAATTAGGAAAACTCGGTTTAATACCACTCTCCTCTGGTTTTCTGGGTTTTCGGTCACAGATGCATACGGACTGTTTCCGTCATATGGTTATAGATACACGAGCCCAATCGGCCCTGGAATTTTACAATTTTACACACAGTTTTGCGGGCCATGTGACCGCCTTCCTTAACCTTTTACTTGTACTTGTTTTTACAAATCATTTACGTATAGCTGTGAATTGACGATCAAGTGCACTGCGAAAGCAAACAAAAATGACTAAATAAATTATTTTACTTTTATATTTCTTGCATTAACATATTTCACAATCTGACGGTGGACAACCATTTCAACAATGGTTAGAAAACCAAGATATATGATTATTACTAGACAGAAAGAGGGCGCTTTGGTAACAATTAAAATCTTTACCTTATATTTCACGGGCGATAAATTGCGACACTTAAATTAAATTATCTTGAATTATTTGCCCTCTTCTCCTTCGTATCACTAAGCAAAAAATACTTTTCTATGGATAAATAAATTGAAATGTTGCCCCAATGATTTATCTGTAGGGGTTGCTGAAGATGTCGTATAAAGAATCACTAAAACGAAGTCTTGCTGAGCAATGAGAACAAATCTTCTTAACGCAATTTAAACAAAAATGAGTAATTCATTTTTTTTCCTTCAGCCGCGGAATGTTTTCCAATCTGCGTATTATGCAGTAGCTCGTTAAGATTAAGGTAGCTAAAGAATGCTAAGCAATGTCATTAAATCTTAATGATAATTGGCTGTGAATTTAAATGCATGCCAGCTGTCAAACTAAAAGGATTTATATCCACGGTAATGTTGGGAAGAATTTATTTAAAACCACTTGTACATACTTGGGATAAATGACTTCAGTTGCCAGATTTTAACCATTAAGTGGAATATAAAGACGAGAGTCATCGAAGAAGTGAAATAATATTTTAATTGCATAGTCGAAGACATCTTTAAATTGAATTATGAATAATTAAGGACCATTAGTTTCTGTTTTTGATATTCTCCAGAAAGGTTTAGCGATATAACAAATTTTTACCATGAATGTTATTAAAACGTACTAATTACTAAAGCCATGAACCTGCTGTTGTTAAGGAACCATTTAGGCAATCTGGAAGAGCGTTATGTGAAAAATATTATAACACATGTAACACATATATATGTATGTTTGTATTTCAGTACTAAATGTTTATTTAATCTGTATTATCACATACCTATCACACAAGGCGTCCCAAACTCTTTCTGAAAAAATATAGGTAAGAGGTATAGTTATACCGTGTAGCTTAGCTTGATAGGTTAGGTGGTACATTCAATTTTTTTAACTAAACCCTGTCCTGACTGACACTGTGATCAAAAGCATTTATTGGGTCACAAGTACAATCAGCCTGATAGACTTATCTCCTCCCTAACGAAAGTGTAGATATGTGCCATAGTAACCGAGTTCCTAAACTCAGCAAGCGAACGTACGTAATTCTTTATGAAAAGTTCGTGTATCTGAACATATGTTAAGCTTGTGAAATACATTCTAGCGTCCTTAATACCTTTATCAATGTTTATCCTAGCGAGGATCTAAATGGGAACCATATGCGCCAGAAATACACACATATGTACATACATACGCACAATACTATCGAATCTTTGGTGTTGGGTACAAAATAACCAGCATGAACTTAATATTCCATTTTTGATTGGTAAGTCAAGCAAACTACATTAGATAGAGTCCAATTAAGTCAAGTTAACATAGTCCAATATCCCTTCTTCAAACAATCTTTCAAGACATTCCCGTCTGGTCGTAATCTTGGGGATAAAACAAAACATATCACTTCTTGGACATGAAATAGAATATGTTCAAATGTCCCACAAGAATATTAGGCATTCAGCGTCCGACAGTGTGGAGGGTGGATAGAACCCACCCGTATCAGAAGGTTTCATATTCCAAAATCCGGTCTATATTCTGGTACCATAGTGAAATGTCGTTAAATTATTAGTCTGTATCCAATGCAGGGTATTTGCGTCGAACTTGGTTACTGCGCTACTGGCTCAATCCAAGTTTTGAGCTGCAAACGGATTCCAAGTGGACAAGACCACGGAAAATCGTTTGCACGAAGGTACAGAGCACAATCGCTCACCAACAAATTTCGCACAATCAATGCAAGTGTTTGTTTACAAGAACAGAGTGTTACAATAAGTATTACAATTGAATTAAAACTAAATAGAGACATAATGCAATTAACAATCCCAAACAATATACTCTTTTTTAAATTACAAACTTTGAAAACCAATTTGTGTACACGCGTATCCTTAGAAATATACAAATTTTCCTACAACTCGCTTTACATACATGTTTTATATAACGTTATACCAGATTACACGTGCTCAATAGATACAAAATCATCCTAGCATCATCAAAAATTTCATGGAGAATTTACCCAATGGCCGTATGACAACCCAAGCCTATTCACTACATTTTTTAGCCTCCAAATTGATGGATTTAATGACTGTGTAGAGTTCAGTTAACAGCTATCCAATAACTTTTCTCAATCTGAGAGTACAACATAATTTATACAGATAATAAGCAATAACAAAGTGAACTTTTCTAATCAAGGTGGTTTATATCCTACCATAAAGAAAGTCGTCCCACCATTGGCTAAGGAAAACTTTCTCGGAAGTCATGTCGATTTTATTATTTTCCAGAACTTGTACACAACTTTGATCCGTCCGACTTTTATTGCGGAAACAAAGATATTATTTTGCCATTTTTTTTATAATTAAACGAGAATCATGGAATATCGAATCAAAAAAAATGTTTTTTTCCTTATTGACGTTTCTTTTGTTCTGATCAATATTGTACATACAATTTTGGGAGAATTCCTTACCTTTTGTGGAGACACCGTAACAAATATTTACTCACGAACGGCTGAAGCATTCGCCTGCATTTCAGTGAAATGAAAAAATAATGTAAACCATGATTTATCTGAAAGCTGCACTGTTAAATTTTTGATAAAATGTTTACAGGAGCTTTCCGTTAAAATCTTTTGCGGTCTTTGTTGTACCATAATTCTTTTATCGGGCTTTTGCAGTTTCCCTTTTTTATTATCATATTGTTTGTTAACTGCTGTACACTGTGTCTCCTTAGCTGGGGAGAGCGAGCCTATTAAGGATAATAAAATAATCTTTCAAAAGGAAATGGTTCTTTTAATTGTTCTTCAACCTTTAATACTGGCACAAAACACGCTCCAAAGGAGTACGGTGCAAACAACAATGGATGTTAGAACAGTGGACGCTTTTAGGCAACCCAAGGGTGCTTGCTTGCAGATAAGCATTGTTATGTTAATAGGTCTCGCAATACTAAAAATATTTTGCGCAAACAATAAACAAATTAAAAAGTTTGTACAACACAGACAATGCCTTTGTGTCCTGGTGGCTACGAAGAAATTCAAATCTGAAAATCAATCAGTATTCATAACGAAAGGAGGGCAACATATGGCCAGCAGATATTATCCAGTGTAATATACAAAATTAGTACATAATACGAAAGCGAATACCTTTTAGAGCACAGATTTACAAATACGTACATATTATTGAATCTTGTTATCACGTAGTACAAATCAGCTCTGTAAGGCAGCGTCAGTCATACTACATATGTGCATATGTATGTACGAACGTATGTTCATATTATTTTGTTTTATGAATTTCAATTTACATTTAAAGTACAAATCTAAAACCTTTTTGGACACAAAATTCACTTTATTTTAAAGCCAAATTCGCTCAAATTTTGGCTGATGTTTAATCGGTCCACATGATTTAGCCGTTTTAATTTCAGATATAAGTCCATGATTTACAATTTTGAATGCCCTTAGTTTTAGGTAGGTAGCGGTAAGCCCAAACGAAGAATAAGTCAGAAATGTGACGTTGGCACAGCTGTCCAGTGACGAAAAAGGTCATAGGCTACGAAGCAACGACATATCTCGGATATGGACGGCTTTACAAAGCAACGAACTTCGGATATGTACTCGATAGTTACAATGTTGCTTTGGAGAGAATATATGTACAAGCTGTGACTTTAAAATGTTCCTAAGCGATTGGACCGCAACGTTAAGAAGGGAGGACTAATAATGAATACGCATGTGAGAGGCGAAGTTGTTTTTTTAACGCATGGCGGTTGATGATTTCAGTAGTTTTCCGCTCTTAAAGACGAATGTTCTTTATAAAACACTTACTTACTTACTTAAGGTGGTGCTACAGTCCGAGGTGAACCTGGGCCGCAACCAACAAGCGTCTCCACCCAGCTCGGTCTTTAGCCAGCTGAGTCCAGTTTCGCACGCCAAGTTGTTAAATTTTCCTCTCGAAACATCCAAGAGTAACCTCATCCGCTTTTGACACAGTCCATGCCTCTGCGCCTTAGACCAGGACTGGGACGATTAAGGTTTTATAAAGGGTCGCTTTAGTCGTTCGGGAGAGGGCTTTGCTACTCAATTGCCCAAAGAAACAGCGATTGGCAAGAGTTATTGTTCGTTTGATCTCACCGCTGGTGTCGTTGTCTGAATTGATTGCGGAGCTAGGTAGACAAAGCCCTTAACCACCTGAAAGTTATATCTGTCTATAGTGACGTTCTGTCCAAGACGTCGGTGTTGAGTGTCCTTTCTTGTTGACAGCATATACTTTGTCACCTTCACCGGCTCCGTCTCAATACTCACGAACACTCCAGTGATATCACGCTGCGTTCTTCCGATTATGTCAATATCATCGGCGTGTGCGAATAATTTGACGGACTTTTGATTGTGTCTCTGGTGTTTGTTCGCGAGTTTTGCATTACTTTTTCAAGAACGATGTTAATATTACGTGGATGTTGATATCACGTATCCTTGTCTAAATAATTTTTTGACATCAATGGTCTTGGTGAGGTCTTGACCGACCTTGATGAAGCAGCATGCATTCTCCATCGTCATCCCATACATCCTATACAAACGGATGCATAGCTCGTTTCTATAAATGGTTTCATACGCGGCCTTGAAATCGATAAAAAGGTGGTGCGTATCGATTTAAGGTTCCTGGGTTTTTTTAAAAGATCTGCGACAGTGTGATTATTTGGTAGTAACATTTTAAGAGTATAACTAACCGTTCGAAGAATCGTACGGTCTATTCAATCAGTTTTTGACAACCTAGGTAAAACTGGACAAGTCTCTTCTTTGATCTTTCGCTTTTAACGTATGTACCTAGAATAGACATCATCGGCATAGTCCCTTTTAAAACATTTTCTTGAGATGTTTCAAGAAAATCCAAAACACACTTCAAGGACTCCTAGTCTTACACGTTCCTTAGCTTTTATTTTGTAACAGTACGAAAAAAAAACGGTTTTTGATTAATTGTCAAAGTTTCCCTTCCATTGGGATGTACAGGGCATTGATTCTAAAGCTAATGCCGTATCGTTACATTTTAGATTTCAGTGATTTTATCAAATTCAATTAAAGACTATCCTCGATTGACTGCGGTACAAAAACCCGGGATGATGAAAGCAATTTATAATTTGAACTCATTGTTCCTGTCATCTTTCAACGCGATGGGTATTTTCCAGGGATAAAGACATGTCGCGTTCTGACTAGCCACTGCCCTTTATGTGGAAACTTTTGGGAAAAGGTAGAAATTAATTTAATTTTTGGTTTCCTCTTTCCGAAATCAACGTAAAAGAAAAAGGAGAAATATAAATTTTCTTCTTTAATTATAGAAATTGAATTGGTCTCATTTCAAGTTGATTACATGCTAGGATTCGGGACTGCTTGGCGGTTGGTGTATTTTGTGAATTAAAATGTCATGAAAATGTCGATGAATTCAGCATGATTGGAAGTTTTATTGTCGGCCATAATTGCCTCTTCGGTAATTATGTTCCTTTGTGTCAGGACATCGTGGCTTTATGCTTTCGTTTAAGTTCACGTGGATTGTCCGTGGTCTGGAAATTGATTTTCTTGCCATTGAACCAAAGTTTTCGTAAGTCATTCTTGATTCGGAACATAAATTAGCGTCGGATGCTGGACGTAAAGTGGAGAAGTATGAGGAAATGTCATAAAAAGAGAGTTTCAATGTTAAAGGGGTTCTTTGGAGATAAAATATTAACGACCCGATTGGCCCTAGGTTAACGTTTCTGGTTAAATGTTAAGCGCCTTTAGTCAAAAGGCATTTACACTAAAAATGATATTTATTTTATTCTACCTTTTATAAGACAAATACAAAAAATTATTCGCCTGTCTGATAACACGAATGCCATGGCACGTCTTGTAATCGGAGTAGGGGCATGCGTTTAACGTGCTTAAATCGAAATACAGACCTCTCCGTTCGAAGAAGTAGCTGCTCGACTTTGAGGATCTCACGTAATCTGATCTTCCTCACTCGATCTAATGAAAAAATCTCATTTCTCGATCACATTCTTTCGTTCATTACCAAAATCTCATGACCATGAGATGAGAAAGGGGTCGGAAGAAATACTAAATTAAAGATTGATTACCTCGAAGCACCGATGCTCAGTTAAGCCTTAATCATAACAGACTGACCAAAATGTCTCAAAATTGCTCCAGACTTACCAATCCTACAGCACAACTCAGTATTGTTTCTTCCATTACTCGTGAATACGATCCAAAGTCACTTAAACTTAAACTTCTCTACCTGACTCCACTAGCATGCAGAGTGCATTGAACAGGCGTTCGAGAAATTACTATTAGCTCTGATTTATTTACATTTACCCTCATCCCAGCTTCAACACAGACGGCTAAGAACCTGTCAAGTGCGGGCTGAAGTTCAGTCTGGGTAAACCCCAGGATGACTAAGTCATCAACGAAAAGCAGAACCTTAAGTGTTTCAATTTGAACCGTTTCTCGCTACTGCTGCGCCGTAACATCCAATCCATATACACAATATAAGGGAGAGGTAACAGAACGCATCTTTGGTGAAGTCCAACACCCACAGTGAAAGGTGCCGTTCACCCGAACATAGCTCTTGCAGTTTGAACCATCAATCCCATACTCCTGCAGTACACTGCAGAGATTTCCTCGAGCAACCCGATCATATGGTTTTTTCCACAATACAAATGTAGATATGTTTGTCATACTCCCAGGCCTCAAGTACCATTTTGAGAGTGAATAGCTGGTCGGCTGTGCTTCTACCTGGACGGAAGCCGCACTGCTTATCGCCCAACTTGGGCTCGCCCACAGATTTGGAACGTAGTTTCAATACCTTTAAAAAGTATTTTTCAGGGAGACTTAACAGAGATATATCCCTATTATTGGAGCAATCGCTCTTCTCCTTTTTTAAAGAGAGGAACAAACACCCCAGTTTGCCAGTCGCTAGGTGTTTTAAGTTTTACCCTATTCCCAAGCCACACTCGAGAGAGCCATTTCACTCAGCCTTCCCCCAAGATCAGCGGTAGTATCAAAACGCGACCTAATTACAATAGAAGTACGCGTATTTGCGGAAGCCTACACACAAAAGAATAGGTTGTCCTTTACGTTATATTTTTCATAAGTAAGACTTATGTTTTCATTGTGCACAAGGTAAATCAATTCGAGTATCTATTTATTTAGATTTTAACCCCGTTTTTGTATAATAATATAACAGCTTCATCCTATCGGCTATCATCAACGGAAAATACATAACCCAGCAGTTTAAGTCCATAATGACGAAGGCATAGATGTATTAAATAATTTATCAAACATATTGATTAAGGCAAAATTGAGTATGGTCTATCGAACAGATTAATTCTTTATTAATCTAAATGTTCTCAGGCATAAGGTTATGATATTAGAAATTCACTTTGGGCTTCATTTCAGAGAGATATAAGCACATTTCTATGAATTCTGATCTCTTGATACTCTACATATTGTTTGACTTCGCATCAGAAATGTTTACGCATATATATATGGACCGCACAGAAATGTGCAAGCATACCTCATTAATAAAGCAAATATACATGTATATGTACATATGTACGTAAAATTCTGTATAATAACCCTAAGCCAAAGAGGAAGTTATTGGCAAATTTATTTTATTTACACGTACACCTTATATTAATTTTTTATATTTTACTGTTGGAGGAATTTCGACAGTTACTTGAGTGTTTTAACGAACAGATTGGTTTTGTTGTGTCCATAAATAATAGCAAAGTGAGAATGGGAGCGCGTCGTAATTCGGACTTTTAAAATTCTGTGAATCATTTAAGAATTCTGCATTCTGTATTTTTAATACATAATGGGACGCACAAAAAAAAAAGAAAACATTTGGAAAAGCCGAATTTTGTATCTCAAGAATTTGAAAACATTTAAAAAAAAAAAAAAAACAGAATTTTAACTGATTTTTGAATGCACATTGGCTCATGGGGAAGAGGTCGTCATTTTTAAACTATATCTGAACCTCGCGCTGTAACTTGCTTTGTGTTGATTACACGCGATCATCTTCTTGATGGGAATTTGGATCCGCTTTGCTTCTAATTGTGAAGCTGTTTGAGGGTTCTTCTTTGTCATCTTTACCTTTTGAGTGATGAACAAATGTGGAGTGACCGAAACCTAGAAACCGACAATCTGATTAAACTTTTCTTTTCTGTTAAGCCCGTGCTTTAATTGGTTCAAATGTCGTCACTAGCTGTGTTGCCTATTTAGACAGAGTACAAAACAGATCCAATTCATTTGACTTTAATTTCGGTTAATCAAGGTCCTTGGCCAAATTTGTAGTAAAATGCATGATCTGGTTTTGAAACATCCAGCATAATCAATGTGAATTCAAGACCATGGAAGAGGCCTCAAGGGCAATGATACCCCCACCGGGGCTTGAGCTTTGGACGCAATGGACGATAGTTCTTGAATAAACCACCAATCCCTGGACCAGCTAATCCCTGGACGTCATGAATGTACAATGTATCTATATACATATGTACACATATAGGTACATGTAAACGTACATACATAAGTACATACATTTTTGAAAATAGAAAAATGTAATTTCCAAGCCGTTTCTTTTGATGTTCTTTACTTAATTAGAGCAGATATAACATAAACAACACACAGAGAAACCAGATAGACAAAACATTTCAAAATTCAAACGCTTTTCCCGCATACATTTTTCTAAAGCAATGTTTCCTACATAGTATGTATGTATGTACATCAGCATGACTTAAAGCATTTTCACCGGATCAATTTTGCACGGATTATTACTTGTTTAATGTGAAAGTTTAAACTGGCAATCTGAAGCACACGCCCAATGCCACTCTTTCCGCAGGATACAAAAAAAAAAAAAAAATGAAAATAAAACGAACCAATAGTCGAGAGAGGTCGTTACGATCCCACAAATATCCCTTCGCGTTCGCCATCTCCTTCACTGTTATTGCATTCTAAACGCAAAACAAAGAATAAACCAAAAGCACCCACAGCATGATAACTTCCGCTTTTCGCTTGGGCCCTGCCTCCTCAAGCTTGATGATGTTCCTTTCATCAAGTAGACGGTGTCATTTAATATTATTCACGTTGTTGTTTATGTCCTGCCATCGATGTCCTGCTATGTTTTCACTGCTTTATTATGCTAATGTTTCTGACACATCCTAATGACCGTTAAAACAGAGCAAGCAAACAAATTCACACACAGCGAGAAACCCTCACGAAGAACTAGCAGATGCACGGAAATGTTGTTTTCCGACGAATCCTCAGCCTCGTTCGTTACCATGCAACTACGATGAAAGCATCGTCCCCAAAAGCACATACATATAGTACGTAACGTACCTTCCGAACTGCCATAATAAAGTTCTATTCTTGTCTTGTGAAGCAACATAAGCCTTTTGTTTTCGAAGTGCATATGAGTGAACGACTTTGGTAGACATGGTGGACTACTTCCTGTGGTTTGTTCCTGCCTCTGAATGCCATAGTTTCATTATTCTGTTTGGTAGTGCCCGGTAAACGTTGGTTTTATGCTATCAGCAGCGACAACATTTGGTGGCTGGCTGCATTGTAGTTGTCACGTCATAAGCACTTCAACTGAGATGAGCATAAACTTTTGTAAAAGATCTGAAAGCAAAAACAGAAGTTTCTAGTTTCGCAAGGGGACAACAAATACATAGTTTCTAAATGGAGTTGACAGCATCAAAGAATAAGTTTATGTTAACAATATATTTTACACTCATACGCTTGTAAGTATGCCCTGGGAAAGCAATAAATTAATCTTTCGGTTTTGGTTTGATTAATCGTTAGAGCGGTGGAATCTGTTCATTTATGAAATGCTTTTATTTCGGCAAAAAAAATATGTACATACTTATGTATATCCATACATGAAAGTGTATATTCATTGCGTACTTCAAAGTTGATACATCTAAATACACAAATGCAATATACAAGCAAATGCTGCACTTTGGTTATGCTCTTTTCAAGTGTGGCTGCGGTTGTCTGAAGTGTTTGTTTGACTCTGCGAAGCGAGTTTTCAAAGAATCGGCTTCTTGTAGAGTAATTGAAATAGAATTGAGCATAAAAGGAAGCCCCTGTTCCAGTCGAAGGATTCAACAGTCAGAATCCTAGCAATCTGTGGGTCTCTTGTTTTCACCCTTTGATTTCAATTTGAAATCCACTTCCACGACTTTTGTGAGAAAGAAGTGCACTTTAACAGTGACAGATATTAAAATAAAGTCATTTGATTTTAAGGAACATATGTATGTGTGTATCTTAGGCATTACAGTACTATGTGTTAAAACAATTTTTTCTATATCGTTCCGTTCAGGGTTTATTGTTCGATAAATAAAATCGAGAGGCTTATAGCCTTGATTAGATTGGATTGTAAGTAGAGGTGGGATCGAGCCACCTTATCACTGCGGCCGCCTATGGGCCTATTGTGATTTCCTCCATTTAGAGCTCGCTCATGATGCCTGAATTCGAGATGAATCCAAAGATGTCTTTGAGTGAGCTGGCAGATATATCTTCCGTTTTCAGGTAGAATTTGCCTAAGTGACGGTGACGTGTTCTGATTAGACATTTAAAGTGATACAAAATGTGCTCTGCTGATTCTTCGTCTTCATTGCACATTCTGCAATGTCTTGTACTATTCCCATAGTCATTAGGTGTTTTTTGACTGGACAGTGTCCCGTTAGGAAGCCTGTAACCATTCGAACCTGACTCCTGGTTAGTCCTAGGAGTTGTTACGTTCTGGTATGGTGAGTTCTGCTTTTCAGCTAGGTTTTAATGGAGCACTTTGCATTGCTAATTGGTAAAACACTAATGCGGATCCTTTTCTGGCTAGTAAGTCTGCTATTTCATTGCCTACGTGGCCGCTGTACCCTGGCACTCAATGAGATGAACTCTGTTTGAGCTGGCTAATGCTGTAAGGAGTTGTACGCAGTCCCATACTAGTTTCGATGTTATTTCATAGGCCTTTATGGCTAGAAGAGCGGCTTTGCTGTCAGAGAGAATACAGATGTTCTTGTTTGATATAGATCTGTTTATATATTCTCTGATGCAAAGTTCTATGGCAAAGATTTCCGCTTGAAATACAGAGTTATACTTGTCCATACTTGCGTGGATGTATGTTTTTATGTTAACACCGTATACTCCAGCCCCCACTCCTTCATCTTTTTTTGATCCATCTGTGTACCAAACATGTGGATCGCTCGCAAATGTGGGTTTATTCTGTTCCCAATTATGACGGTTTGGGAATGTGACTTTAAAGTTTTGGCTGAAGTTAAATCTTGGTAGACAGTTGTCCGTGATGGTAATTCCAAGTAATTCATCTCTGTTAAATTCTAAGGTAATGTCAGGATGAACTTATAGCCTAAGAAGTATCATGAATATCTTTTGATATTGAAATACGTTCTTGAATTAGATAAAAAAAAGACTAAGTTAGAATAGGATAAATAGACTGACTGCCTTAAAATTAACGCAGGCGACAGAATTAAGTCAATTATTGAATTTAAGGTCGTTAAAAAATCGGAAGTACTTTGGTGGTAAAGGAAATATGTAGCTTTATGCTCATTTTTGCACATTGCCGGATATTTTGGCAATGTCAAATTGAAAGAGTTCTCATGGCTATAGGAATCGATATAACAACCTAAGAGGTAGGATCATTTTTATTAAGCTTGGACCCGTCATCGGTATCATTTCAAGGTAATAAGCAGGGAGAGTTCTGTCACCTCGCCTTCGGCCCACATCAATTGACCGACTCTTAAACGATCTCAACGATTCTGGTCTACTAACACAAAGCTACGCTGACGATCTTATTATTAAGTAGTCATCATCATCAATCGCTTTAACCAACCTCATGCAAAGTGAAATAAATAATGAATTAGAATAGCCTGAAGTGTTTAACCCTGCTAAAATGACTATCGTTCTCTGTATCGCTAAATGGCACGCCATTCAAAACGTACTAAATAGTTCTCTGGTCAAATCGAACTAAGCTCTACGGTCTAAAATGATAAAACAAATAACCAGCTAGCGCCAGAATGTTACGTTTTCGCACGAATGGAACCTACAAATTATGGCCGTCTCCAAATGGTGAATTGGGAAGCTTTTTCATGACAAATGGTAATCTTTGAGGGAATACATATCAAGAGAAATTCTTAAAGCGGAACTCAACAACAAATTTTCGAAAAGCCATAAATTATATTACCTTCTGTAATTGAAATTAGGGAAGAACTGCGAAGAAATTCGAAGGGTACCTTAGACTAAGATTTGGAGTGAAGGAGAGACGAACAGTTTCCTACTGAAGGTATCCTGGTCGATGTCTGTTAAAATAAGTGTGAATGTATCTATTCTGAGGCGGTATTTATTGAAAACATGCTTCCAAGTTTTTGAGTTTCAGAATTCTTATTTAATTTGCCATTTGCAGATGAAGTGCAAAAACTGCAGTGGATGCAATCGATTTATGTGTGTGTACATAAGTACCTAGCTACTATCCCGCGCATCAGACATTTATTTCTCTTTCTAGTTGACGACGTTCGTGGATATTTGATTTTGGAACGTATTTTGTTAGTGTCAATATTTTTAATATGTATTTGTTATAGGTTCCTACCTCAATTTTGACAATACAGGCGTGCCCTGTTTGTTAGACAAATGATCCCTATTGTTTATTTGTTTTTTTCCTTCAAACATTTTATTCACAAACTACCTACATATGTAAATCAATCATTTCTATTGGCATCGAAGAACCGCCCATTCATTCGAGGTTATTAAGCAGTTCAACTTTGTTGAACATTTGATACATATACATATGTACATATTAAAGACTGAGTAAATATGTATGTCCAACATGGCCAATGACAATGTAGCTACGGAAATCGTAGATCTTTTTCAAATAATTTCGGTTAGAAGGGCTTTAACAAATTTTCAGGTTATTGGAGTATATTTCAAACTACCTCATAAGATTTTTAACCTTTGCTGGCTTTTTTTTTAACCTTTATATAGCTTTTATAGTTTAAATTCTGCATCATCAACTTGTTTTGTCATTGATTATAAAATCGAACAGTTCGTATCAGTTTGAATCTTTACCTATCGCGATAAAATGCTGTTTATAGAAATATAATGTTCATGAAATTGTAATTATGTTTGTGGCAGCACTGTTTCCAAGCAAACCTTCTAACAATGGTTGCTATAGAAATGTTGTATTGTATTGTGTTGCTTTTTTGTCATCAATGCCCTCAGTCACATGTGAAATGTCAAACTTGCAACAATCGTTAATCATTTGAGTGCCTTAAGTCAAATTTATTACTAATGCTGTAAAAAATCGCACATAAGGTATACGCCTAAACACCGTCCCTTCAATTGATTCTAATTTGTTAATTAAATGTCCCAAGTGTTAGTTCCCAAAAAAAGAAGAAGTGCACTAATAAAAAAAATGCAAATTATTGTTTTTATTTGGAATTACTGAAAGAGTTTTGTATCTTTTTGATGGTTTCTGTGCAGAGGAAGTGTAACTTGATTGTTTTACTGCTTTTGCTTACAATTTAGTTAACAGAATTTGTTACGTCGCAATATGTGCTCAAACCATACATTCAAGACTTTTAAACAAAAGCCCCACATAAACTCTTAAATTGAGACCCCAAACTTTTGTTGCTGGCACTATGGCAGCAAAAAAATGCCTGCTTGCGTTAACTCTTTTAAAAACCTTGCCTTGAATAGTAAATCATTTAGAGATTTAGACCTTTGACAACTCTCCCTTACTAAACATGTGCGTTATTTTTTTGAATTATTTCTTTATTTTTCTTTTAGCCAGAACGTATTCGCCAGCGTGACAGTAGCAATAAAAGCGTTCTTCACTATTGCAGTGGACAACGCAATCTCGTGGCTGCTGCAAGCGTTGCCGTCGCAGCTCCAGATCTTCTGGAGTCTGCTGACGAGGATGGGTTTACACCGCTTCACTTAGCTGTTATTCAGGGTAACTTGGCGATGGTCAATTTACTTCTAGCGAACAAAGCTGACGTGAATGCGGTTGACAACGAAGGACATTCAGTTGTTCATTGGGCAACAGGTAATTAAAGATAATTACATTTATTCTTAAGCGGTATTTAGATTTTATTGATTTTAGTTTGCGGCGAAATCGAGGCTTTGAGATCTGTGTTGCAAGCTGGTGCTAATGTAAAGACGCCGGATATCAATGGTGGGAGCCCCTTGCACTATGCTGCACAAATGTGTGGTGCGAATTATGAGACCAAGTTGGGTCAAGCTACTTCATCCAAGTTGGCTTTGGAAATACTAGATGTGCTATTGGCACACCCACAATCCTCAGTCGATATCACTGATAAAGATGGACGAAAGCCATTACTTTGGGCAGCATCTGCAGGCTCTGCGAAAGCTGTAATAGCTTTAGTTAAAGCTGGTTCCAGAATAGAAAGTGCAGACAAGTAAGTGCTTGTACGTTTCTTTGATGGTTGTTATGTACATTTTTCTTATTTCAGGGATGGTCTTACAGCTCTGCATTGCGCCGCATCCCGTGGTCACACTGAATGTATAGACACCTTAATAAGCCTTTGCGGTGCTCCCACAGATTTAATTGATTCCAACGGATGCACTGCTCTGCACTATGCGGTAACATTAGGTCATGCGGATGCCACATCCAGACTTCTCGACCTAGACGCCGATCCTAATCGTCAAGACAGAAAAGGCCGCACACCCGCACACTGTGGTTGCTCCAAAGGTCAGTTGGAAACAGTCAAATTACTTAAAGAATGGGGTGCCAACTTGTGGCTACGTAATGCCAAAGGAGATTTGCCACTGCACGAAGCCGCTTCTTCTGGTCGAAGAGAGTTAGTCGAGTGGTTCTTAGAACAAAAACCGAAACAAGTGAATACTACCAGTAATGATGGTCGAAGTCTTTTGCACATTGCGGCTTCCAATGACTGCACGGATATTTGTAAATTGCTCCTTGATTACGATGCTGAAATAAACAGCATTTTACGAAATCCCAGAGGCGTTGCAATAACACCACTTGACTGTGCCCTTCAAAAGGGTTATAGATCCACGGCGAAATTCCTTCAATCAAATGGTGGGCTTCCAGCTAGTAAGCTCCGTTTATCGGGAAGACGCGTGAATGCATTCAATGAAAAGGACGTTGTGAAACCCCTTAAGTATGTCGAAAAAGAAGAGTTTCATAATCTTAAGGATTCTAAAAAGTGTGTTGTGTACTCAAAGCATTCTGACTCGGATTCAGGTGGACAATGCAGTTGCAACGAGCATACCTATAAAAAGGAGCACACGTATAGCCACACGTGCAGGCACCACAGAAAGCGGTTTCGCCGAAGGACAAGCAGCTGTGGAGAAGCCAAAAATATTTGCCGAGAGGACAGCTGCAGCGATATTTGTCGGTCAAAAAGCAACATTGAGATTCGTAGAAGAAAGTCTCGTGAACAAATATCCAGTAGCAACAGCGAAATGGACTCATGCGAAAACTGCTGCTACCACAAAAAAAAGCACAAGTTGAAACGGAAGGAAAGAACAACGCGCAGAACGCGCGGACTTCGAGATTTTACTCATGATTATGACCACAAGGACAATAACAAAGATGGTGAAAAGTTAGAGATGGCGAATGACCACAACTTGAATCCTGATGCCAAATTTACAGCGGAACCCACAGAAATGCCTTTATCACGTCCATCTTCCAAAACATCAAACAAAAGCCGTCCTCAATCTGCCAAGCACAAACAAAGTACGGACGTCGTTGAACGTTTACCGCCAACCCTACCCATGGTCATGAGTATGACCGACGAAGATGGTGAGACTCCGGAGAGGGCTGAACAGGTGGTTGTTACTCAAGCTGATATTCATGTTGCCGCAGATATAGTGGACTTAGCACCAGATACACAAACATCCGAAAATATCCCCGAGATAACGCCAGCATTGCAAGAAGACACTACTGTACTATCGGAAGGTAATATCGAGGAGATTTCAAAAGAAATTAACCAAGTCTTAGAGACTGCAGTCACAGCTGCTGAAAATGAAAATGACGTTGTAAATGAAGAAAAGATCTTAACGGACGACCTTATAATTGAAAGGAAACCAGAAGAAGTTGACTCTTTACAAAAAACGACGACCGAAAACGAATCTTCCGTGCAAGGCATCGAGATTAACGAGCAGAGCAATGAAACCAATTCCACAGATAAACCGAAAAAAGAGGAAAACAATTTCGACGAACAAAACACTGTCAAATCAAATGTAGAGGCAATAGATTCTGCAAGCAATGAAATTTTAACATCGGAGAACATTTCAGAAGCTTCAAAAATTCAAGAAACACTTTCGCAACAGTTGGAATCTGATAACGCAGAAAAAGAGTTGAAAGAAGGCGCTCAATCTTCCGAACTGACAGCAAAGGAAGAAGAAAAATCTCGTACAGAGGAAAGTTCCACTCAGAAAGAAAAACTTGCTGTGAACAAAGAAGCAATGGAGAAAACAATTTTAAATGAAGTGGTGGCCACAACTCCACAACTGACGCAACCAGCAGAGCCAATACATTCAACAAACGCAATTCACCCAACAGAGGGAACCCAACCCAATCAACCAATTCAACCAACACAACCAAAGCAATCAATCCAATCACCACCACCAGTTTCTCCAAACGACACATCGCAAAACATCCGTGACCAGGAATCTCGAAGGTCATTTACTCTTCTCCCTAATTCACCGAACGATTTGGAAGCTCAATCGCGGAAGAGCAGCTTTCAAGTGTTGAAAAGCGATGAATCAGTGGATGTCGATGATGTCATGCAACAGCTGAGGAAATCAGACGTAAGGACATTTCAAATAGTTTCAGATGAACAAGCGAAATTAGAATTGAGTGCCGAACTAAGCAGCGAAGGTGAGGACATGGTGGATAATGAAGAGAACAATGTTGACAACAACCGCTCGGCCAGCGCCAGTAGAATTTTCGGCTCACACTCTGCTTCCGCTGTACAAAATGACTACCACGAATATAACAATGGTCGCAAACGTCGCCTAAAGAAACGCATCAAAAGTGGAGGTACAAGGGGTCGCAGTTACTTGAAAGTGATACCCAGAGTTGGGAATGCACAATCTCAGCAACAGCACTCGAATAAGGATCAAGATTCTGGCTTTGAGCCAAGTCCACGTGCAATAAAAACGAAAATTCCTACACCTAGACAGAGTAGCACAGCCCATGTGCCGCGTAAAGCAATCTATGCTACTCTAGATGGTCGATTCTGCAGCAGCCGTCTCGAGAATCGCAAACTAGGCGACAAAGGTGCCTGTGATATGTCTGCTGTCACACGTTCTATCCAAAGGAATATTCGCAGGTAGGTCCCCAATACATAACGATAATCGTCTGTTTCCGGGATAGTTTAGTAATTCGAATGAATGAGCAAAGACATTTCCTCCTCCGGAAGCATCTTATAGCCCACATTAATTGGACACCGACTGCCGCAAGAGATTGTTTACTATGTTAACAAAATGACGGTAACAGGTAGTGTTGACATAGGAAGGTACCTGAATATATTCACTGCAGTATTTCTTTGGCACTCGTACTATTTATATTTGTACATACATATGTATTATACATATGCACATGCAAACGTAGATTTTTACTCGTTTAAGTACAGAGTTATGTAGGCATATTAAGAATAATGACCAAAAGAAATCTAGCTTAATGTGAAATTAGGAAAGCAATTGTCAGATCTGACGATATTTCAAATATCTTATATCGTCTTGAAATAATATGCTGGCCCGCTTTTTGATATTATTCACGTATGATTTACTTCTTACAATTTGGTGTTCATGATCCCATCTGCAACTTCAAAAAAAGTGCAAGTGGGCTGCAGTGTACGTGAAAACCCGCGCCAAGTAGTGTACACGAGAGCATCCATTCTAGCACTTGTAAAAACGATAGTTCATAAAATTTAAGAAAATATTAATCCAATTACTTCCATCCTGAATCTTCTATGTGATTATTTCCCCAATAATTAGATAGTGTAGAAAATAAGGAAAATGTACTCTATTATTTTCAAACTATGTACCATAAATAAATAGGAGTTCCTAGCTTTGTATGTACATACATACTTCAAAACAACCATTGAATTTGTGAAATGCGTCATATATTATATTTAGTCACTCATTTAATTACTCATTTTTCATCGAACAATTTACGAAAATCCTTGCTCAAAGGTATTCACTACTGTAATTACGTGCTTATTTTATTGACTGAGTTCGTGAACTTCTGTAATTTGGTTCAGCAAATTAATAAATTGCCGACAAAAGCATTTTTCACCTGTGCTCCGGATTTATGCTCGATTTACATCGAATGTGTGTAACTCGCACCGTGAGGCCAAATATTAATTTCCAACGGTACGGCTATAGATGTATTAATTAAAATCAATTCCCGAAATCCTAACCCTATTACTTAAATTCCGCAAATTGGATCAACGACTAGAATGCTTGCAATGGGTGCGCACAAAAAGCTTAAGCAAAAGCAAAACTTCAGCCATCTAATAAAGTCTGATTAATTTTAAATTGCGGAGAATATTATTCCCGAATTGATTCAGATTGTCTGTCGGTATTGGGTTTTGCGGATATTTCCTGTTTCTCCTTCCATATACAATTTTCAAATTGTTTTCGACCTAATGAAATCCATTGTGTAGCATTCAAACAATTGTGCTGTGTCGCTTAGCTGGCAAAGCTAATTCCGAATGGACATGGTTGCGTTTGGAAATTCCCTTTTGTTAAAATGGCATATTTCCGCTTGTAACTTTCACTGCACACATGCCTTAACTATGAGAATTTTCGTCGCAATTTCACTACAGTTCCCACACTCTATTGCCTTTAGATACATATGTGTGTATAATGAATATGGGTTGATTATTACTCACGATGGTGAACGAATTTTAAAATTAAACTTATTATTCCCAACGAGTATCTAACTCTTGACCCTCCTCGTATATGTACATAGGACATATGTAAACAAGGATGCACTTGATAACTTTTTGTTAGTGCGTTGGACTGCTGTGCAAGTCCCAGCCATGTCCACCGAACATTTTTCGCGGCACTGCCTCTCGTCGGGCATAATTTGTCATGAAAGAGGTTCTTAATTCGCCGTTCAGAGTGGGTCCCTTCCGAAAAACCGGAAAAATAGAATTGTTAGTCCTGTCCGAAAAATGCAACACGCACAACGTGAATGGTTGCGAGAAGCTAGGTCTTGGCTCACCCCGAGCTGTCGCTCCAGCTTTATATTTATTTTTTAACGTAACAGTGGGTGGCCATGGTGTAGTGGTTAGCATCATTGCATCGGGTTCAACTCCTGATCTTGGAAAATATTTATTTCTTCAAAAGTATAACATTGGCAGTAGAGTGCCATGGCTTGAAAAATTGATTGAGGTGACTATGATTATCACTTCAGGAGATTCGAAAAAGTTTCATCTGAATTTTACCAACACCAACACTACAAATGTCCCTAGCTAGTTTGGACACAACCCTCGGACGCTATTGAAACGTAATACTAACCTAGTTTCGAACCACTGCACCCCACTCGTTCTGTGTGAATAACATCAAAAGGATATTCTTGAAGGGCGACTGGATTATAAAAAAAATCTTCAAATAGCAAACAACTTAACACTTTGAGTACTAAGCCTTTTTAACGGTGACGCCAAGCCACTCATTTTTTTTTTATTTTTCGTATAACAAAGTAGTTATACGAAAACACACTGAGGCCACGTCGCACGAAAACGTACGACAGCAACGGCCATGTTCAGCAGAGGCAACAGATTCTGGAAGAATCTATATATTGTGGAACCGAAATAAAATGCCATATACATATAGTCGCACAAAATCGCACGAAATGGTCCGAGCTGAAGTACTAGGTGTCGCACGAAAATATGCGACACGGCACCTGTGGAATTATTTGGTGTTGCACGAAAATGTGCGACATGGCAGTTAAAGTGTACACAATTTTCGACATGGGTCGCTCCTTATGTATATTTTCAGAAATGTATATTTTTTCTTGCACACCATTGCCAGATTTGTATCTTTTTTGGACAAAGATCTTTCAGCTACGATTCGAACTTATATCTGTCTGAACCACTTCCATTACAAATACGAATGTAAAATCCCCAAAGAATATTTTAATTTTTGCTTTAATTTCTATTTTTAAAAAGGACCAATAAAAAGTATGTAGATGATAATAATAAATTGGTTAACTTGGCGCTGTGAAAATCAACAAATACACGCTCTTTGCTTCGGGCGACATGTGGGTTTTAGCTCGCTTCCACATACTACCAGCTGCAAGCTTTCAGTTGTTCTCGATCGTCTATCTTTCTCGGGGTAAATTCGCGCTACGACTTCCCTGCTATTGACCGACAATTATTTAAGCATCAGCTATAAATACATTTTTCATAGCACACCACTTATGATAGATGGTTCTAGGTTTAGCGCACTGAGCAATCCTTTGGTCTGTCGATATTATAACTGGGTATTTGTGTGTTCTAATCGCAATTGCACGATAGCCATCTCCACCACATTGAAAACTGCTTATTCAATTGTGGATCTTGTGCTTAAAAATGGTTCCCCTTATATCAAGGCGTGCAGAATGCCGTTGCAGTAAAATACAAATTGTTAGCCATTATCATTGTGTTTGCAAAGTTCGTGCTTCCCCATAACATGTCTAAACCCTTCACTTGACAGAGCGTGGGAATCTTTCAGTTTGCTCCGCTTTCAATTAGACTAAATGTTATCTAAAAGTGAGACATAACAATCTTTGGTATCATCGAAAATTAAATAATTGTAATTGCTTTTCATTGTAAGTTTCTAAATACAAATACTTGTATCGTTTGGCGTTGTTGTATGCTTTAAGAAGGCTAATATTTGCAGCAGATGTCAAACTCTAAGAACTACTAGTGCGGTATCACTTATTCTACTAAAAATGTGACTGGTCATTGGTCAATCTGCTGTAAATCTTATTTGACGTTCTCCATTAATGTCAACATCGCATGGTAAAAAAAAAAGATGGAGATGATAGGTTTCAGGAAATTTAAATCGATTTTTATATAAACATCCGGTTAACCACCCAGTTTGCAGTACTACTACATTATTGAGAGAAAATTGCTAAAATAACAACAATGTAAGGAAGGACGAAATGCCGGGACTCTGGGCATAGCATGATGATGGTGATGATTTTAGCAATAACCCTATAAAAATTCAGTGCGAGTTCTGCGAACGGAGAGAATTTCGTTTAACTTGGGCTACCAGAATGCGGATAAGACCATCTTTCTGGTGTACATACATACATACACACGTACATAGGAATATTTTCTGTGGAGCTGGATACTTTATGGGTACTTTTTATACAGTAGTGGTTGGGCAGATATACGAGAAGTATTATCATAAAGTGTTCTTGTCTGGCTGTTGAGGTATGCGTCGATTGTTGCGAATTCGCATGAATTAATGGACGTAGTTCCAGGACGGATGTTACACTTTTCGCAGTCTGCAGTTTAGCGATAATAATTTTAAACAGTTGTAGTTTGTTTTTATAAACTTTTCCACTGAACTTTTAAGTTATTTTTGAACACTGTAGGTTTGAACCTTAATACTGTTATACATACGTACAGTATTTAAAATGAATATTTCTCTGAGTAAGCTTCGCTGGTTCGTGCCCAACCACAACAACTACAAATTATTTACGGTATCACTTGTTGGCAGGCAATGATACTTGTAATGAAGTTTTTATTTATTTATCATATAAAAAATATACAAATATGTATAGATTTTTGCAGCATTATATTTAGGTATACACAACAAAATAATCAAACATTTATGTCAAGATTTTTGACCTATTTGCAGTTGTAAACGTCGGAGATATCAGGAGGATATGCTCTTATAGAGCAATCACAAATATGCCATGCGATTCGTTGTTTGGTTGGGTGCACCACAACTACGGTTTTTCTTAGGGAATTCAAGTTAGGGACTTCTTTTGTCGGATAGGAGTTTTACTATACGTCTCGCCATGAAGTGAGAGGGTCAAAGTTTGATAGGGTCAGTTTAGCAGCTAAGTGAGGAGGCACTTCACTAGACCAGAGCCTCTGTCTTGCAGTTGGGAAGATGCCAATATTTATTGGTAAAGCCGTATTGGTATATCTGGCAAAGGAGTTTTTTCTCCTAATGTCAGTTGGGGTAATATTGCTCAGAGTATGTAGTTACTTCTTTGAGGTCGATTTAATGGTCCCATTTACAATACGCATGCAATTTTCTTACATGATTGCTGTTTAGCCATTGCAATGGTTTTTATACGTTTCAAGGTTTAGGGAAGGTTGTTAGTAAAAAACGGAGTTTCGCATTTTTTCTTAAGAATTTGGGATAAATGCCATCAAAGCCATTCAAAGCTATATCAGTTTTAATTTGTTTTATGACCACATCTAATTTTTTTTTTGAAACATTCGTTATTTTTTGTGATTGGCGGAGATACCTATTTTGCCTTTGAGGCATTCGATTGGACTGAGTTAACAATTAGGATTTAGGTGTAGGCTGTGAGGAAAGTTCAGAAGCCAGCTACTTTTTTAATTCTATTATGTTTTATTATATTTCATTGAGAATTTCAAAATGTGGCGAAGACAGCTAACTTTAGAGAACTGTCAATAGTTTACCTGTTTGTGACCTGTTTCCTTGCAATCAATTCCTTATTTAAAACACAAACCTTAAATTGTGTATTAAACCAAATTTTGGGATCTTTCCCTATGTCCATGCCAAAGGTTATTTTTATCAATTCGAAGTGAACTAAAAACAATGCAAATAAAAGACGTCAAAAATTATCCTTTATTATTACACATCTTTATGTGTTCACAGATTCAAAATGAACTTCCACTTTTTTACACGCTGAAGAGAAAACGGTTCTTTAAAAAGTCAATATAATGCCATCAAAAGTTGAGCATCCAACTCATTCATTTTCCTTTTTCATTGAGAGTACATCCAAGTGGGGGTATTTCCATTGTCCTTTGTCAGAAAATAAAATGACAATTTACTTTGTTATTTGTTTCCTTGAATGCAGAAAAGACGAAGAAGACAAAAAATGAAAAAAAAAAAAAAAAACAGGAGCTATCTTATGGAAATATCTTTAGCACTCTTTTATTTTTGCATTTTCAATTGTGTTTGGTTTTCGTATTTTTTTTTTTCTTGAATTATTATTTTCTCTCTGTATTCTTTTCTTCGTAGATATTACATGGAGAGGAAGATATTCCAGCATCTGTTGGAGCTGAAGAGCCTACAAATACGTTCCAATAAGCTCAACGAAGCTGTCTTGGTAAAGCGTGCTGTTGATGAGTACCACAAATCATGCATTGCTTTAGGGGGCGAAACTGGTACCACCCTCAGGCGGTATTCCTACAGCGAGTTTACATTTAAAAATTTTGAACTTTTTTTATATGAAACACTTAAGACACTTCAGCGGCCAGGAACATTTAATTTTCAAAACATAAATGATGTATACGAAGAGGTAGAAATCTCCATATTACAACAAATCCTCTTTGAAATTTTCCTTTTTTTACAGGCGGAGAGAAGGCTTAGTCCGGATTATAATGCATATGAGAAGGCTTTACAGTGTACCACTAAGACGCACAGATGTTTGCATGCTGCACATGCTTACACCGGTATACCGTGTGCGGCATATAGTAAGTAAACAAAAAGTCTATAAAAGATTTAGATTTACCTGTATTACAGTACGTATTGAAGAGCGTATCGGCACTGTTTCACTCTAAAAAGCATCGCAGGTATTCAAATTCTAACTTTTCGGAATTCGCATGTTTCTTAAAGAATACCAAATACGGGATAGTGTACAGAGTTGCGAAAAGTATGATGAATAAGGTGTAAGAGAACTGAACAAAATGTATAATTGGGCTATACATATGTACATATATACATATGTTTGTTTTTCTCAAGTATGCCTTCAAAGAATGATGAAAATACAAGCACTGTATTTTCTGGTACAGCCTTAATGAGATGATTTCGAAGAGCCTGTTTTTATGCTGTTTTGTTGATTCTTCATTTGTAGGAAATTGTGTAACAGACTATATATCTTTCAGTATACGAAAAGAAAATATGTATGTATCTAACAACTCTTTTTAATAATGATGTTATTTAAGTACTTTGCGCTAGAATAGCACATGCATTAAGCAATGTTGCAAGAAGTTAGGTCTTTGCTGTCGCGTCGAGTTGTTATTATTTTCCCAAAGCAAATTTTTTTATGTCTTCTAATTATCTTTTCAGGACACACGCTTTCAATTGGTCTGGGTAATCATTTATCAGTTAAGCGATTTTTTAGTTAAAACGTATTACAGATAAACGACGTCGAATGTATACATTTATGTTATAAATTTTAAATGCTATACAATGATGTGTTGGGTTCGAAAATAGTAAGAATCTTGAATATATTGAAATGTTTTAAAGTACTTCCGTAATACCGAACGTGCCAATAACTTTCTAGTTTCACACATATATAGATACATTTCCTTTCCTGGTCTCATTTGATGTAATTTATTCATGTCAATTGGCACCATGTGTTATTTTTTCGACCACTGAATATTATAATAGATCAAATGAGAATTTCAACCGCTCCCATATAATGTACATTTACTTGTATAAAAAACAAGCATAAATTGTACAGACATACGTACGTAGCTGTAAATGTACATTCATAATTACATATTTACATATGTATTTAAAAGTCTTTTTTTTCTTATGTATACAGTCTTAAGATTTAGAAAAACAAGTAAAGAAAAACTCGAAACTCTAAGAACTGTCTTCGCTATTCATGCCTTTAATGTTGGTAATGCTCCGCTCAGGTAATTACTATCACTGCTTGCCGTCCCTTCCTTTTTGTAATTGAGTGATTGACAAGAAATGGAATCGACATCCACATATACATATATCCATACTTATGTACATACATAAACACGTATCCTACATCAAGAGATCCATACATACATTTTTCGATTTTTTTTTAAGAAGGGAACTTCAAAGGGCAAGAAATATCATTGCCGCAAGTTTTTTAAAGATAATAGAACGGATGTTCTTTTTCAATTTGCAGTAACGTTCATTGTGCGCGGTTGTGAACAGTTTTGATGAAGCTGAGTTGTCACAAAGGCAATTTTAATACTCTAAATACGTTTGATAATAAAGATTATGTAAATAACATTGCAAGATTATATGTTTTCAAAACAAAACTGCTATTTTCCTAATTGCTTTTCAATTGCATTTGCTGCAAAGATATTCTGTAGGACGATAAGCTTACTATGTGAGTACGGCAATATGAAAAATGAAAAAAGTAAATTTTAGTAAGAATTCAGAGGCTTTTCGATGGTCATTTAAAAAGCGTGTTTATATATATGTACATAACTTTGCAAGAACTTCATTGTCGAAAACAGTGAAGTTCCATAAATTTAATATAAAACAATCATAAATCCAACAATTTCTTCACTTCACGAATATACATTTGGTAAAAGTACTACCGTCATCAAACCTTAGATTACAAAGAAGCCCATTGGTTATATTAGAGTTTTATAACCCAGTTAAGTGATAGCTATTGCAAGACGTAAATTTAATATTTTAAAGGGGATAAAAAAGAACAATTTGTATGATTCTTTAGATGATTTTTGTTTTATTTCATTGAGATAAGAAATGAAATCGTAAACACTGCACCTTTCCAGTTTTCACGTAAAAGTGAGTTCTCCACACTTTTTCCACAGAAAAACCTCTAGATTGCAATAAAACTTTTCAGCGAAAGGTACTGTATGTACAAAACGAAAAATGTATCAGTGAAAGTAAAATCGTCACCAGGGTTTGGTATAAAAATATGTACATAATTATATTTGTATTTACATTCTAACAAATTCTGCAATTAACGTTTCGAAAGTTTTTGGATTTACAAAATTTTTCTTTTCGTCAAACAAGTGACAATTCAAAAATTATTTGAACATTTATGGGTGTTAATTTTTTATACATGTATATACAAACATATATGTACATACATATCATTGTATCCTTGTGCATCTAAAACATGCGATTTTTTCGAATAATTCATGAATAGAAATTTTGATCTGATAACTCTTAAGCTTTCGTAGGATATTAATTCAAGTACTTCCAGACTTTCAAGGCGCTACTTTTTTGCAATGAACTAAAATCTGAGTCATTCACTAAAGTACGACACTTTCTAATAATCGAATTGATTTATTGCACTTAATTTGAGCGAATCGAATCGCAACGAGAATATCCTCAAAATAAACCAGCATAAACAGCAAACTTCTTCCAGTTCTTTTATAAAACCGACGTGGCTCATTTTATGTAGGCTCTTGACCTAGGCTCAACAGTATGTTATTCAGTTTTACGCACCACTGATTAATCCATACAGAAGCTTTCACAACCTTCACGCATTGTGTACATTCTTCAGCATTTTTGTCTTACGAGGTCCAAAATCCGTTTTGCTTCAGTCGCAGCTCCATATTTACTGCGTAAACGATGGTCGTAGAATTTGATATTCATGTGACCCTTGTACCTACATATCTGACACGCAGTAATGAAATACATGTACGTGGTTTAGATACTGTACCGAAAAATCAGAGACAGCCTTTGGGCTCTTTTACTTGGCCGCATTTACAAAAATTTTAAAGCCAAAGACCTTACGATAATATAATTTAGAATAAGAAAAGCTTTGTAACTTTTTCCCAAATTTCGTAGAATTATTATTGGCGTGAGCATCCTCCATCCTCCCAAGACTCTAGACTGTTATTTCTTCGCAAAAAGCGTATGCTTCGACCAGTGTCTTTCTTCACAGCTTACGAGAACTGATGATCAATAAATTTTGTTCCTTTTGATTTGTTTTGCATAATTAAAACTGTATAAAATGAAAAGAATAAGGCTTAAAATGAACAGACTAGTTTCTATATTGTTAACTCTCTTTCACTAAGAGGAAAACTTGCCTGGTGTTCCATACATATAAGCTTTGCTATTAGAGGCCCTGTTCGCAAGTATGGCATTGGATATCACCGTAATTTACATCATTTCCCATTTGACCTCGTTTAAGGAATATCTTTCGGATAATAGCTTTACCTACGGCACAAAAAGAACACCTGTGAATTGTATTCGATTCCAGTAACGGCCATCCAAGACGACCCGAAAGGTCTTAGGAGAAAAAATCCAATATTTAAGTAGAATGATTTAAAGAAAACTGAAGTCCAATCCTAAGTAGTTACATAAAATAGTAAGTACATACATACATGCACATCTGTAGAAATATGCTGTCTTGCTGAGACATATGAAGGTCAAAGGCTGGTATTCCACTAATGATGGAAACATCTAATTGCTATTCCTGAAAGCGGTAGAGAACAGTATCCTTGTACTTTTTTTTTGCATTAATCAAAAAATGTCAGGACGAGAAAAGTTTTGCTTCTCACATAACAATCACAAAAAAGAAATTTCTTAGCACTTGTTTCTTACCGCTACCAAGTTTTTCCAGCTCGATTCGGTAAAAGTAGAACATGCGACAAGTTTTCCTGGAAACAATGAGAAAGAGGAAAAACAGGAGCTTGATTTTATTACGTTTTGCCCGAAACATCACACCAGTTCTTCTTCATAAAACTTGTAGCTTGTTAAAAACGGATTTGCGGAAATAGTGCCAAGTCAAAGCTTGTCTTTTAGACATCTGCTCGCTTTTCTTGTCCTATCTCTTTTGGGGGTAGAAGCAATCTCTTGGGATTATTTGCTACACTAAGATTAACTATTCTGCGCGAGAGAGCTTTTGCTTCAAAGTCACACTTAAGTGCTACGGAAAGTTATCTTCAATTTACGCGAAATGGAGAAAGATAAAACTCTCTGGATGACACGCGGGATGGTTGATATCTTTGCGAAAAATAGTAATATTTCATCGTTGAGTGCAGTTGGCCCATTCCACCCACTGTACACGGAGTGACGGCATTATATGTAACTACTTCACCTTTCAGCAAGGAGTCCTCAAGAATTAAGAGGAAGCAATGGGGGAAGACTTCATTTTAATGTTATTTCCTTTCCCAGTTTTTTTTTTCTACTCATAAGAAATCCGTACTCCATAACTTGAGTAAATAAGCATTTGTGTGTTCCGCATGTTTTTTTTTTTTAGAAGGCAAGGATGAAATTACTCAGAGGGTTGTTACGAACATCTCACAATTGTTGTACCTTCTATGAAAGGAACACAAAAGGAAGTTCCCTTAAAATCGTGGTTGCCATACTTTAATGCTAAAAATTATGTTCTGTTAACGATATCGAATTGCCAACAGTTCTGTAATTGTAGGTGTTCGACAAATACGCTGTTGCACTTATTAAAAAGCAACCATGATCTGGATAAGCTATGGTTTGCTGCAAGCGGGTAAAAACTTGGAAACTTTTTATATGTGAGTAAACAAGAACTTGAGGTCTAAAGATAAGTGAAAAGTAATAGATGCAGAAAATAACAGACAAGAAGGATTAGATACAAATTTTATGAATTCATCATAAGACGCAAGTACAATTTTCAGCTAATTCTTGTCATGAAGGCATAATGTTGGTGGGGGGTTGCAGCGGTGCGGTTGGGTGCATAATATGCATAATTGTGCCTAATTTGCCATGAGTTTAGGTTCGCTAACCTTACAAAGACCTTACATCGAGTGGCAAAGCGTTCTTTCTGCGTACTTTTGGCATCGCCCTCACGTCTGGTTAAGGTAAAGCAATGAGAAAAAAGCTTTAAATTTCGAAAACCTAATTTAAGGAAATATGTACATATTTCACACAGGTATCGCTTTGCTTTATGAACTGACTTGATAAAGTAAATATTGTTAGATAGAGTCCAAGTATGTATATTTATTCTGTCGGATTTTATTAATTATTTTTCATTTTTTGCTAACTGTTATCTATATAGGACTGTTTTTGGATCTCAGTGTCTGTTTGGAGACTCATTTATAAGAATTAACTGCAATATTAGAAAAGAAAATAATGAAAAGTTGTTATACTCTGTTCAACTCATTATACATACATATGTAATAGAAGTTTGTCTTAAAGATCTCTTTGAAGTTATAATCACAGCCTCATATGAGTTCGCCGTGGCTCAGTGGCTAGTGCGTTGGACTGCTATACGAGATGCATAGGTTCGTCGACCCTCAGCAATGTTCCCCAAACATTTTTCAAAGCACCACCTCTCGAAAAATGACAAACCTAAACTACAGAAAAAAAACCAATGGTCGCAGCCCCAAGGAAGCCATAATGAACCGATATTGAACGAATATGATGTCCAGGCATGTGCTGTGCATATGTACATGTCTTTTGATAATGGCTGTCCATTAGGAAATAGCCTGGCAGGGTCCTATACTTGCATCGGAATATCAATAATATTGATGCGCAAATCCTCGAAAACTGCGCTCGTGATTGTCGCCGCCGCCGTATTCAAGTTTCAACTTTCGTTAAACCATTAAATAAGACTCCGAACATAACTGCTGTCGTGTTTTTTCTTTTTCTTTCTAAAAGGCTTGTGCTCTTATTTTCTCATCTGCTTGTAGAGGGTCTACAGCTCTCGTCGTTAATGCTGTGGGGATGGACTTCTATCATGTTTTAGGGATATTAAATCGGGAAAGATTCTGGAAGTCTGTTGCTATTCTAGCCAATGTGTAGTTTCCTCATATTGTTTCCTAGGAGTCCGAGAAATCTGCAATCGGACTCTGGCTTCAACTTGGTAGTGATCAGAGTCGATGTTGGCCCTTGGGGACAACTGGATATTAAAAATATTAGAGAAGGCCATATGTTGATCGCAACATGATCAATTTCGTTGAATATTCATATTTTATTATTATTTTACTATCAGCCTACGTCCATATTTGGATGTTGTGTCATGAGGGCTTACAGAATTTCCTGTCTTAGCGATCCTTATGCATCTCATCTAATGGCGTGTGCCTATATGGAGCTAATATTGGTGAATTAAGTTTTGATGCCTATGTCTACCGTTAACAACGAATTCGCACTCTCTGTTACAGTCACTGTAATAAATATCACAGTCATCTTTCTTTGTCCTGCCCATTCCATGGCATTTCTCAGCTGGCAGCATGTTTGTTTATAGTGGACTATTGCATCCTGAAGCTGTTCGACTGCACGTGCTCTTTTGAAAATTAGAACATTCTACGCGTATACATATCTGATAATCATTGTTTTTTTTTCCGTCAAGAGTCAAATCTTCCTTATCCAAAGGTTGCTTGTGCTTCCTTTCTGTTTTTCCCTCTCTGGCAAAGGATTGTCATCCCTGTACGATGTGAGGGTTATTGAATCGTGCCTGCATGGTTTTTGGTATTCTACAGCATAACCTTGTTCTAATAACAATTTTTCACCTCACCGTAAGTTTTCCTTAACGGCTACATACAGTTGTGTAAAGCCCTATGCATCGTTTGATTTATTACATTTGTATGTATGCTCTGAAGCTCACCCGAATGCGTTTAAACGCATAAGTGAAGTCAAGTTCTCATCGTTAGTAAAATGGCTATTCAGCAGGCACCGCGGGCCGGTGATGAAGTTTTTATATACCTAAGGTGGAACTTACGATAGACAAAACTGTCACACAAGCTAAGGTGGAACCCATTATATTTATGTGCATCTACTTAAACTTTCAAAACTTAGTATGCATTTATTGAATTTTTAATCCTTGCTCTGGCATTTTTGGTAGACTGCTGAGCATAGGGCTCAGCTAAATATATTTGTTTTATTGTAGAGTTTAATTGTAGAGTTACCATTGTCGCTCATGAAGTTTCGGAGACCATTTGTATCATAAGATTTATTTTCTGAATGATTTTGCGGCTTAGAGTTATACAGCAGTGGTCGCCGTGGCTCAGTGTTTATTGCGTTGGACTGCTGTGCGTGTAACGTGGGTTCAAGCCCCAGCCATGTCCACAGAACATTCCTCGAGGACCACCTCTCGCCGGGAAAGTACAAGCCTCCGGGATTAAAATCTTCTTGATTCGCCGCTTGGAGTCGGCAATAAATTGTAGGTCTCTTCCACATGAATGGTTGTGAGAAGCTAGGCCTTGGCTCATTCCGAACTGTTGGGCCAGCTATTTATTTATCTAGTTATATAATTTATTAAAAATATTAATATTTAAAACAATTTATTTATTATCCCTCAGCTTCTTACTTATGTTAATATTCAGACTTCTAAAGTAAGTGTTAGGAATATTCATTAAAAGTTTCCATTTCCCGTGACACAATTGTTCGAAAATAAAAAAAAGTAATGGACTTCTAGTTGACTTATTGCATACTAATCTACTGGTGAAAATTTATGTAAAAGACTTTGGTTTTTTCTGTACCCTTGTTTGAATCAATCTTCATCAAGGGTAGATAATTTGCAGTACCTACCTAACTAGAAAAGTTTTTATTAATACCTACATTAAAAAAGAAGAACTCAAATATCAATTTGTCATATTTGAATGATTAATGTCGCCACAAAACTCTCTTTTAGACAAATCAAGTAACAATTATTCACCCTGCTACATTATCTCTTTTATGTACTAAAAAAAAAAACCTGTTTTTTCTCCACAGTTCCCATGATGAATCATCATACAATGCCGAAATTTGGCTTCGGACCATACAAAAAGAGCGGAGCGGGAAGTTTTTATCTACCCAAGATTTTGAACAGCAATCCAAGCTGTGGGAGTAAAGTCTCCCTTGAGCTGTCACATGGGAAAAACAAACAGCTTATATCATTGCCTTCAGAGAAGTTGGACAGCAATAAACGCTATTATGTGACATTTACTGTTAAACAGTCTGGCGAAAAGCAACAACTTCAACAGCAGCAGCAACAACAAGCCCAGAGCACCACCCATGGGGACGACACGAAGCCCGGCGAAAAAACTTGCGACCAGATAAAACCAAAACAAGACAAGGATGACAAATAGATACCCTTAACCACTTATACACAGCCATATCAAGATTTCTATATACATATATAGAGGCAGCCTGCTCACTGCCGACTTCATTAAAGAATAATAACAAAGCTGACGCAGTAAGGAAATCAGGTTAGATGGCAAAGTCCAACTTTGTCCAAAAAGACATAACAATAGATACAGTACACATAGCGAACACCTGCAAAAGATACTGTGTCCAGTTATAATGCCTTCCAAAAAGTGACTGTAGATGTTGATTTTCTCATTAGAATGGCAAACAAGCGACAGACAAAGGGATTGAGCGTATACCTTTAAAAACAGGGATATCTGAAATTATGTTTACTCAATTGTTCCGTTTGGCCTTTTACCGAACTGTTATTTATTCTATTTTAATTTGTTCTTGTTCTGGTTGTGTGTATTCTCTTTTATAAACACTTGTTTTGCTTTGTAGAAACGACAAAAAATAAAAATAAATAAGGTTGTTCAATAAAAAATGTATGTCTTTTAAAAATAACCTAAAAATATGTATGTAAGTGGAATAAGACAAGTTAAAAGTTAATTTACTATTTGAATTAAGTCGTAATTAGACAAATTACAAACGTTTTACTATGAATATCTAATATCCTCTACCGGTTGGTGACAACTTTACATCGGATGCAAAGAATAACTAGATTTTACATGCCTTGGGGTCCTCCCGGTGTTTGACTTTATATTTGCACAAGGCTACATGAGTACGTATCCTGAATGGTGTAGGTACGATTTGCAACAGTAAAAATATGATTTACGGTGAGTTTGCGAATTTTACTTAAATATGGAATTGATTGCGGATATTAAACAATACACATGCGAGGTAGTTTACGTAAGTAGAAAAATTTCGTTTTATTTTAAAAATAAGGGTAGAGGCCGTATGGTTGGTAGTTTCAGAATAGGGTAGGCAGTGAATGGCGCCAACCTCGCGATGCTCAGTGTTGTAACTTTGACTATACATAAAATTACCTGCAGGTGATAGCCATCGGATACTGGTGTACAACAAAGACTTATAAGCGCGAGTATTTCAGTGGATTAAATGCATACTCTTTACTCTCTCAGAAAAAATCCATCAACTTTTACCAACTAGGTACATACTTTACTGACTGAGGATAAACTTTAAAATGATAAAGAAACAATTTGTAAACAGATTTTCAGTTGTAAATTCGAGTTAGTATTTGAACTACGTCTTTATAAGTTATTGTCGCATCCATACATCTTTTCTGTGACATCTTATCACCATGCCACTGAAACTAAAGAGAGGTAAAAATCGATTTATTTGCAAATATGTATAGGTATCCGATGATTTAACAAAATATTCATACAGAGAAATACAAATAAACAACAATTGAAAGAGCATTTTAACATGATTTGTTTGACTTTTGTGTAAAGACAAATACTATCATATCGGAAAATATCAACCTATCAGCAGTTGGGTCTGTTTTAAGATGTTAACTTCTCCTCATGCCTACAATGGCAAATGTGGCCATCGGAAATCCTCTTAAGTATCGTTGCCAGAATATATGTACATAAATTGAGATCAGTAATCACAAAGTCGAAAATTTGATTTTGACCTTGATGACGAAGAAATAAAAGGGTTGGATTTTGTTGACAAAACAATGACTTGATCAATATGTCAATCTCAACATTTATTGCTTGCCTTGGACTCGAGAAACAGTGTAATGGGCATCTTAAGTCTTTTGAATCATCGTAGCCACTTTCTACTGATTCAGCAAGACGAACAATGTGAATTTACTGACAAGTATCTGCAGATACTATGCTGCACATGTCATGTTCTTGGGGATTAAAATATACATACAAACACATTTCTTCTAAAGATATTCATCTTCATTTGTCATGTTCTCATTGTACAACGCATCTAGTGTATAGAACTCTCAACCAATATTAAATAAAAGAGATGAACAGAAAGCAAAGCATAAGTGGAATTGTTGACGTCTAGACTTACCAGTAGAGAGCGTTTTTTATGAAGATGAAAATCTACTTAACACCGTACTTGAATAAATGGAAGCGATTATCTTCGAAGCTCTCTGTAGAGATGAGATGAGCGAACGAGCCAGACGCTCGTTGCTATGCACTTTAAATTTACATAAAATATGAGCGCAATTAATGTCATCAGTTTCGGAAGGTATGCAGTATGTACATATGTACGTTATACATATGACTTAATCACAATTTAATTACATGCAATATTTTCGGCGGTTAAGTTATGTGACAGTGGTCGGCGTGGCTAAGTGGTTAGTGTGTTGGACTGCTGAACCAGCTGCGCGGATTCAAGGCCAATCCATGCCCACGGAACATTTTTCGCTGCACCACTTCTCGTCTGGGAATGGCAAACCTACGAAAGAATAATTTTTCATGAAAAGACTTCTTGATTCGCTATTCGGAGTCGGCAATAATTGGTAGGTCCCTTCCATTCTTGCGAAAAGCGTAACCCGCACAACATGAATGGTTACGAGAAGCTAGGCTTTGGCTCATTCCGAGCTGTCGGGCTATTGATTGATTGATTGAGTTTTGTACAGTAGGTATGCGTATCTAGCAAAATCCGTGTCCGGTATTACGATTCCTTTAAAGATCAATTCTCCGCCTTACATTTGCGCTGCGAATTGTTCCCATCGCAATGATCCGTTGATATAATTTACGGCAAAGTATCCCACAGAACCTCTTAAATGTGGAAGTAAACATTTCAGAAAGATTTTGAACAGTAAAAAAAAACCAAAACATATTTCTGAATTTTTTCTTTTTGACGTGAAAACGTCTTTTAACTCGGAATGTATGGTAGCCGGATACAGAACATCTGAAATGTTACTTTTAGTGAGGCGGATAGTAGGCGTGACCTTTGTGAGTGGAGAGGAAGGGGGATGACATCAGCGCTCGGTTCGAACGAGTTCATTCGAAATAATAACCATTTATTTTGAGTTATTGAGATTGGAAAAGCATTTGAAACATTTTTTAGAAAAAAAATTCAAAGAATTTTATTACGTCTTCTTATATGAAGAGAAAATATAATGCAAAACAGCGAAAACGTATACTGGAAGAAAGGGCACTTCAAGACGAATCCAGTAATACTAAAAAGTCTTCATTAGAGCGAGTACAAGAGTTTTGAGCCGATATCTGCAGATCGAAACTAATCAACGTGCAAGTCATCGACAGCCATCTTGTGACGTCGCGGGAACTTCGAGCAACTCAGTTGGTCGATGGAAATTGACGAAATCGAAGTTTCCAACGAAGATATGATAGTCATAGTTGATTTGGAGTCACAGACTGTGTTAAACAAATATCACGGATTTGACGAATTCTTCTACATACGAGTGCAGATTAACTGTCACACCGTATTGTCACACTTGTGTGGTAACAAGTTAAAAAGTGTAATGTAATGTTGTAAACTGTGTCCTACACATTATTTTTATTTACTTGAACTCAAGAAAGCCGACTCAAAAATAAAGCGTTAATAGTACAGTGCTACATACATATAATGCATCGGGACCTTTCTTTACAAATGGTAAGTAACAGTTTAAACAATGTATTCCTGTATTGGTGAAATGTCTGGTCGTCACATTGAGTGGGTGCAAAGGCGAAAGTCGTATCTCTGACAGGAGCGCTATTACGAGGAAAAAAAAACGATACTCTGCATACATTATAGTAAGTGATTCCGCATTTCCGATACACACTCCTTTACTGAAACCATTTATTGATAGTTGTCCGAAAGTTTGCTTGGAAAGCACTTTCAGTTACAGTCGAAGCAGATTTTGAAAAGTGTCAAAAAATGCCTGCAGCGTTTCCTGTACTAAGGAAACCAATGCTTTTAACCTCTTAAAAAGCAGCATACACACGTGCATACATATATGTATGTATGTATATGTTCCTATTTGCCTAGTTTTCTTCCCATCGCCTACTTACTTACTTAAGGTAGCGCTACAGTTCGGGGTAAACCTGTGCCTCAACCAGGAAGCGTCTCCAGCCAAATCGAGTTTAAGCCAACTGCTTCCCGTTTCGGACGCTAAGTTGGTTGAGTCTCCTTTCCTTTTTTTCTTATCTCATCAAATTTTATTACATGAAGGATTTTAGTATTAGAATGAAATGAGTACAGTATTGTTAGCAATGAACCAACAAATTATCAATATTTAACAGTAATTCCACACATTTATTATACTCGTCTTTAATAGGATTCTGAAGAATAAGGTACCATACACATGATAATATGCCATACATATGATATTTGCAACGTGTTCCAAAATGTTTAAAATGTTTTTTCAACGCTTTGTTAAAAAACGTAATATTATAATGTATTACACCTAATAAAAAATTTATTTACCGCCCGACCACACCTCTTATGGCTTGAATGAACCTATCTCCCGTATGCTACGACAGATGAACGCAAACCTTACCATCTTTGATTTCAACTATACAACCCCTTACCTGAAGTCTCTTCTGCTTCACCACCACATCTAATTTTAAGTTTTAGTTTTAAGATTTCTGTTTAACTTTAGATTAAGAATGAATAGCTTGTATTAAGCCAAATAAATGGGGTCTCTCGTCCCCACCAAATTTAAATTTAAAAAAGCCGATACTGGAACCCAAATAAAACATCGATGTTAAATTCCAAAAATATTCACATGTTCCACACTCACCTGTATTTATTAAAACCCTTTCCAACTACAGTGCTATCTTTTAAACTATTTTATGTGCTCCCAACCGTACTTAAGTGAAAAATTACAATTAAATGAAATACGGTTACCTGTAATTTGTTTTAAAATGTATCTTTATTTGATTTACAGTTTAATTAGTCTTTATGTTTAACACTCAATATTTTCATTTATTTAATAATTACAGCATAACATTACTTTAAAACACAATTTGAACTTTTAATAAAAAATCGTAATATTCAATCTGTTTTTTTATAATTATTGTATGTAATCGATTAATTGTTTTTCTGTTTGTTTTTATTTCTATTTTAAAACACTACTTGAACATTTCCTAAATACATATTAGTTAAATTAATTTACTTTACACAATTTTATTTTATTACATTTGTTATCCAAAAGTCTACGGATTTTTATTTTTAATATAAGTCGTTTTATTTTATTAGAAATATATTACACGTTTTGTAGTCATTCTAAATTCATCGATAATCTAAAAAAAATAGTTTGGACTTTTCACGTTCTTTAAAATATTGCTAGGGTATACGTCAAATCGATATTATAAAACAAAAGCACAATATGCACCTGGTAAATGCATTCTGTTGTTATTTTACTTTATACTATTGTTAATAAAACGCAGTCTAATATCATAAATAAAATTAAGAGTGGCTGCATTGTAAAAGGATTTGATTTTGTTTTATTTGCAGTGTCCTTCGAGGGTGGTGAATTCTATTTCTCCACGCGACAGTATCAGATCCGGGTCTGCAATATACACTGCTTTGCATATGATTTGGAAACAACAATTTTTTGGAGCAAAAAGAATTTGTGGAGTTAATTGATTAGTAATGCCGGATTATTGAAAAAACACGCTACATAACATTAATCAAATAAATTAAATTATTGGGTTAAGCAAATAATAAAATGGAAAAATAAGCTTGTGATATGTATGACTACAAAAAAAGCAAGGCAGTTTAAAATAACTAGATTGGTATTTATTTATTGAAATAATGCATGCAAAACAGGTTGTTAGGTAAAAATCACTGTAGACTAAACAGCAGTAATATTCTGAACATATTTACATTACAAATTTTCAGCACGATTTCACAGCCAAGCAATCATATAGATGCAGGTCATACAAGTAATTAAGTATTCCCGAACTTCAATTCAATTAAATTTATTACACAAATTTACTCACAGCTTTAAGATTGCAGAATCTTATAAATTAGAAGAAGCCTAAAAGTCTGATATAGTTCCGCCTGTCGGATTAAGTTTATAAAATAATGAACTGAACTAATAGTGTGACCAGAGACAGGACGATTGAAGAACAATTCATTGAATAAATGGGACTTACATATAAATCTAACGAACATAAAACAAAACCTACAGAAGTGAAGTAGAATCATCAAAGGAATTATTTCCACGGATCAAAAAGCGAATGGCCAAAAACTTTCATTCAATTTCAAAAGAAACTTTAATGAGCAAGTCTATCTTGCGATAAACACGTTCTCAAATCAACGAACATTATTATTTACATTAACTCAACCAGTGTCAAATAAATTCTAGTTCAGGACCGAGGATGTCATCAACAAACTTGAACCCAAGTTATTCCTTGTTTGTCATGATCGGAAATCAGTAATCTAATATCTTAAAATATTAATATATTTTAATACATTTTATTCACGTGTCTATACAAATCAGATGAGCAAGTAACTGCTGGAATCACCCATTAAGACGACCAAATAAATAAAGTCAAATTGCATTTTCAACCCTCCTGAAAGACAAAGCGTCGATGATGAAAATAATATTCATTCTTATTTCATTTGTTTTCCTTTTATAAAGTTCTTATCGAGAATAAAATACTTCCGTCTTGCTTTTATTGTCCTCTTTTATAGCACGTACAGTTTGCATGGCGTCACTTCTAACCATAAAACCTCCCATTCTAATGCTGTATTCAATGGAATTATTATATTGATGTGACAAATCCATAAAAAAGACAAAAAGAAAAATATCCTGATAAAGTGTTATTACCCCTCGACGCCCTACTTCTTTGAATCATGTACGAACTTTAACATTTCATTTCGTCTTAGTAAATATTCTTTTAAAGGATTTCTTCTTACTTGGTTGTGTAAAAGGGGCCCGTATTGGCTTTATATTATAATTAATAGTGTGCTGAAAAAAATTATAATTTCATTACTATTTATTTGCATGTGTCTACATAATGGTACCTTCTCTCGCTGAGCGAAAACGAATAATGAATGTAAGGAACTTTGACACGAATTTTGCAAAATATCTTGTATGTTACTCTACTTTAGGATCGATCATCAGTAAGCAAACGCATCCGACCACATCGCAACCCTTATCTATTTTCGTGAGTGTCCTTTTTTTTGTTTTGTGTTCTACTTCCACTTTATTCACTTAATTACATTCTATTTTGCGGAAAATTAATATCGACAACAAACATAGGAATGGGCTAGAATGTGTCAGCAAATGTTTTCTCGTTACTTCTTACTTTGAAGTAGATACGTGTTTATGAAAAGGCTGAAATAGTTTGAGTTTAATTCGAGAGCCTCTTAAGTAGAACATCTTCTAAAATAAGTGGCTCTTTGGAACATATGATACGCCATAAGTTGCCTCTTAATGAGACTCTATAGGGGAATGAGTGTAGACAGATTTATTTTACATTAGATGCAAAGAAGATGGGGAATGGTTTCCTCCTCTTTGTCGTTCATACAGCTTCTTCAGAACTCATTTGAGTAAACGCCAGGCGTTGTTGCATGCTTGCCTATTAAACGGTGTCTAGTGATGACACCTATAGAAGCGCTGATAGGCAATCCCTTGAGCGAAATTCAATTCTTAGAGCGTTTCAGATCCAGCTTGGGCCAAATCTGTTTTGTCGCTAGAAACATTGTACGACCTGTGCAACTTAGATTTGTCCTTTTGAGATCGTCTTGCTTAATTTTGAGTTTACATAAAGCGATAGGTATGCCAAATCTACCATATTCTGATAGAATAGGCATTGCTTATCAGTCTTGCAATTCCCTGGAATGTCCCTATGCCTCGGTACCCAACAAGGTGAACATTGAACTGCTCTGAGAGACAAACGGCAATCTAGGGATAGAGAGTTTGTAGAGAATAATTTCAAGGATTTGATTGCTGCTTGGCTGTCCAAAAGGATGCGGAGACTTTAGCCTGGACTATGTAGTGTTTAAAAAGTCGTTGCTCTGGTGTTAAACATGAATAATTTTTTTTTAAAATATTTTTTTTTTCTATTTTCAAAGTGAGTTCTACGACAGAACACCAGCGGAAGTATTAAACTATAAGTTAGAGAGTCTACAAAGCATAATTCCAAGCAAATTAAAAACTGGGGTACAAATACATCAACTTTGTGAATAGGTTATTGTACATAAGGCAGCAATCACAACAATAAAGCGAAATGGATGGTAACTAAAAAAGCACTCAACTGTTGCTACGGTTGGTTTAAGTAAAGGACAAACTTTAAAGGCTTGTGTGCACTCAAGCATGAAAAAAGCTCATGCAATGTCAACTGCACTGAAATAGCATTGATAGAAATATTTTTTTTAAACACGACGGTACTCAGGCAAGCTGTGACCTAATGTCAATGAATTTCTTTTGAGCTGCTTAAGTTGTTTATGCGGAATTTTCACTAAGGGAAGCAAAGACTTTGGGATACTCGGCATAATGGGTAGGGGTTATTTTAAAGGTAAGTTAGATTATTGAGGCCGCATTAAAAAACTGAATTGATTTGTGGATACTGATTAATAATGAAATTAACTCCACTTTGCCTCAACAAGGCAGAAAGAGAGAGATTAAAAATCAGTTCCCCCATAACCAATTTTCGTCGTATTCACATATATAAAATAGGATCCAAATCAATTTATTTGAGGTATTTTGACATGACGCGCTGGTATACATATACACTATTTACGCCAAATACAGGATTGCAATTGACTGACTAAAGCAAACAAATTCTTTCAGTGATTTGCAAATATAATTTAATAAACATACATGTGCTCATACATATGTACATTTGGGCAAACATATGCATGTTCGATATTGAAGAGTAGAACCGAAATTTCGATTAAGGATATCTGGATGAGATTCATCCAAAAATGGATAATAAACATTGATATATGTATGTATATGCTCATATATAAGTAGAAATTCATACATCCATTCACCAAAAACTGAATGGAAAATGGTAGGATTACACGTTGCATCAAGTTTTAAATTGTAGAGCGTCCAGAGTAAAACTAATGATTAAGCTTAACGTCAAACTACACATACATAGTTATAACAATCAACATTAATTGGCAATTATCTGAATCATTATATCAAAATACAAAGGATAAAGTTGTTTTGCTAAGAAAGTACGGAACATCACTCAAGAGTATTTGTACATGCATAACCATTTCCGATGTTATTATCTGGATTACAAGTGTCCTTGCTGAAATTGAATTTCATTCATCAATCAAAGCATTATGTTGACTTGTAGACTATATACAATTTACATATAATTAAAAGAGAATACTTGTTCAAAATTGTTATCTATCATTTGCAAATCACTCTTACAAGTTAAAACAGATGACATTTGCAGGTGAGCAAAACAATAGAATTGGCATTTTTGATCTTTGGAAAGCTATTACTTTGTCCTTTCCTTGGGTCGTGTAAGATACTGGGTCGAAAGGGTACGAGAGTCTTCATATTTCTCAAGTGCCGAAATATAATTGAAATCGATATAAACGTATCATATCGACGTTCTTTATTAATGAATGAATCTGGTACAGTTTTGGTTAGTAAAATAAAATACATTGCATTATTCATATGTATGTACATATCTTCAAATTACTGAAAGCTCTAATCTGAAACTATTTTTTCACGTGGGATTAATTAATCTTGAAAATAGGACTACACTAAGAACACCAGAATAAGTGCTAAAGGCTCTTATTTGTGAATTCATTAGCTAATTTTTTGTTTTAATGGATGATATAAACCATCTATAGCCAAACCGTAGGCATTTACAGTCGACCCATGTGCCACAAATTAATACATAATAACAAATACGCCATACACATACAAATGAACCACAGTACGAAAAACTTGCTTCAAATATGCCGTGTCATATTTCAGGAGCATCTTCAAGTAATATTCAGTAATCGTTTTTATCAATTTCCTTTAATTTTATGAATTTTAGGACTTTTTTTTTTGTGAATTTTAAGTTCTTGTCCAAAAAAAAAGAAGATATTCAACTTATGTCCACACTCATTTTCTGTGCAGCATATAATTTAAGCTCGAATTAGCACATTTTTGTTTAATAAACTTGTTTTGTTTGTTTTGTTAAAACTTGCATCAATAAAAGTATAACAAAAATTACACTTGAATTGTTGGTATATATTTATATTTTTTTCCAAGTCAGAACAATGGGTAGCACACGTAACCAATTTCAGCGAAAAGTCGAACACCTAGCCTGCAAGTTTGGCCACCCCTGAAATAAACCATGCTTCAGTGTTAAAGAAAAAAAAAACGAAATTAGTTTAACCATCTCTTTGCTTGCCAACTTTTTTGTTCTGAAGAAATAAAAATTTTAAGAATTTCAGGCAAAAGAAGTCGAATGTTATTTTAAAATAACTGCGACTTGTTTGAAGCGTTTTCCAAAAGGTTTAAATACAAATTAAAACTAAAAAATTTCCTGTTGTCTCCCCAAAAAATGCCAATAAATTCTATAGTTGTAGTTTTGAATGTCAGCAAAAGTCAGTAATAATATTTACGTCCTACTCTCTTGGCCTTAAACATTTTTTCTCGACGAAATAATTTTAATTTCGCATTTTGACACTAGGAAAAAAATACAGCATTTAACCCGGTTGTACAACTTTTGTGACAAGTCTAATTGACGTCACTGTCAAGACCTCAGTTTAATTTTCTTTCAAATATTTTTGATTCTCTGCTCCAGATATACAGTATCCTATGTACATACATATTATGTTTAGCGAAACAAAATGAAGTGCGACCTCAATAATAGAAATTCGGGCTGTTGCGTTTCTGAGATTGTTACAATATCTAAAGGAGTCAAAATATTGTAGATGTCAAAAGTGGTACAAAAAGTTAAACACTTCAGAATGTTGTAGACTCTTTTAGATTGTGCAAAGCTGTCTAAAAAAATATCCAGGGAAACTGAATTTTCTTCAGCCCATTAAAGACAAATGTTGAGAGCTTGAATTCCAGCCTCTTCTTTAACTTTTGGCCGTGGGTGTATAATAAACATACATAGCTGTAATATAACTAACCAGATGCAGCAAAATTGAGCGAAAAAGATGAGATACAAGAAACGAACAAAAGATGAATTTATGCAACAAAATTGGCGTTTATTCAGTGTTTTTTAAAGCTGCAGTTACAGCTTTTAGTTGGTGATTTTATCGAGGATTTGCCTTGAGGAATGCTTTTATTGAATTCGTTCTGTGTTTAAAAGAGACTTTCATAACCTCTAAATTATAATACTTAATGATATTTCTCCAGCCTTTTTTTTTTTAATAAGGAAGTATTTCTAAGGAGTCTTATAGTTTCATGGGGATTTATGCATTTCTTATAAAAGGTTGTGATTTTGGAAGATTGTAAACCACATGAGAGTGTAAAACTTATTTCCCAAATGCAGAAAACATGCATAGGACAAGTATATTCTTATCACGGCTAGTCGACCGATTCTATTAAATTAAATGGAAGAAACACGAAGGTGTAAGAGGGTGAACAGACAGAGACTGAATGAAGCATGCTTTAACGTAAAACGCGGGAATTCCATGTGCCATTCGATCATAAGGGGACACTTGCTTACCGACTTATTCGCGGCAAGAAGCCTCAATATTCTCTTGCTTCATGAAGAATCCTCACTTGTATCCCAGTACGAACTATATCGGTTAAAATCATCAAGTCGTGTGAATGTTGTATTAGCTATCCACTTTCCTAAAAACAATAAAAAGTGTCGGCTCAAATGGTACTCCAGAAGTGTCACTTACACCGGCTAGTGAAAAGGCTTTGAGGTTTTGGGTTATCCATGTATGTATTATGTAGGATCAAATTTAATTTTATACATATGTATCTATATTTGCACATATTTGGCGTATTTATTCCAATTAACGGTGACTAAAACATGTTTAAAGCAATGATACGTTTTCCACTTTAAAAATTCATTTAAAAATAATTTAATTTCGTGGCTTATTGAGTTGAAAATCGAATTCATATTTTCATAAGTTTCATAAACAGCACTTGTGTTATAACGAATTACTGAGAGTTGCTATATTTTACTTCTTATAGAGCTCAGTTATCGGACTACTATTAAAAAAACGAACCGCAGATAAAGTCGAAACTCAAAATAAGTTTTAAAATATTATCTTGTAGCAAACAGTTTCATGAGAATGAAGGCGCTCGGTACAATAGTCATCATGATTTAAGGTTTAAAACTATTCTGCATATGCATATAGAAACTCATAAAAAGCCAAAAAAAGCAATTTTACTTTAAATCATTAAAAGCCGGCAGATTCTAACTTTTAGACCAAACTTATTCACTTATTTAAAAATCCAGCAGATAAAAGTTATAAAATGAAAAAAATAAATTAAAAGTCAAGCACCTGCCATAAAGAACTAAAATCACCACTACCAACCATTTCAATGTGCATGCAAGAAAAGTGAGATGGTTTGAATTATATGCAATAAAACATTCAGTGCATCGCAAGAATTTCACTCTCTAGCACATCAAAAAGGAAGAAAAAAGTTCACAATCTACAATTCTACGGGTATACTTAAGCGCATCCTCCAAAATTATTTAAAAAAAAAAAATGCGTTATGTACATCGTCTTTCTATATTCAATTGTATGCAGTAAAACTAAACTATGCAACACTGCCAACTTTCATACAAAACTCTTCGGTGAGCTTACTACCTTAAGGTTATAATTTATTGTATATGGTTAATGGAATACCGTTCAGACTTGGTTGAGGATATTGGATAAATCCTTCGGAGACGTAGTGATGACTGCTCGTGCTGCTTCTGGGACCAACCACCCTACTGTGTCGGATATCCGCAGGTCTGGGGTTCTCCTCATCATTGAATTCATCTTCTTCTATGTACATAGACGGGACATCTGTTCTGGCCGGTCTAAAATGAAAATAATTGACAAAGTTAATGCGAAGATTAACTTTGGTGAAATCGTATTGATTTTTATCAATACCAATTACGACTAAAAAGCTTAAGATCAAATTTGGAACAATTTTCCTCCGTTTAATCTGAAGCAACACTTTTGAGGGTAGCTCAGCAATACACAATATAAAATTATTACATTTTGATGGTTTTGCATGTAAATTTGTCGCTTGCTTTTCAAGTACTGACTCCCCAATGGCTTCTATAAAAAAAAAAAAAAAAAGAGAATCTACCGCATTTTGGTTTACTAACCTAGTTTATCATGTTTTGAGGGATTTTCTGTCACTCGAGGGAATAAAGAGATTTTTAATTAATTCGAGATTTTTTTTTTAATATGTGAATGTCAATGTACTGTATGTACATGTGCAGTATTAAATGTTTTTCTCTCAGAATGATTGTTGTGCTGAAAAATTAACATAATAATCTTTTTATCTGGATGGATTCATGGTATTATATGAAGGATCAAAGTGAGTGTAAGTTACAAAAAGAGCAGAAAGAGAGAGAGAGTGCAATGCCACCAACTTTAGTTCCTCACCTCTTAATCTTCACCAAGAAAGTTTTTTTGTTTTTTGCATAATGAGCATTTCTTAGACAGTTGCCTTAGAGCGAGATGGCAGGTTCGAGGTGACAATAAACCAGGTAATTTTCATGACCTCACCACCCGACAAGCAGTGATAAATCTCCAAGAATATAATTTGTCATAAAGAACCTTCTTAATACACTTCCAAGAGTACAATATGTCATAAAAAAGTTTCTGAATTGGCCCTTCGCATGTACAACATGCATACATAGTTGCGAAAAACTAATCTTTGATCCCCTGCGGGCTGTTATTGTTTAAATTTCTTTTTTCTTCGTGGACAGATTTTAGTATTTCCTACAATTAATCTGTGATACATTGATTTAATGACAAAATTCCTAACGCTCATGTTATAGACTCAGCGTTGAACCAACAATTTGCTTAAAAAAAAAAAAAATTTAAATTAATGAATGTAAGAGTTATATCAAATCACTCACTTACATAAGAAATTCAGATTTCTGTATATCCCAGAGTTCTATAATCGGAGTTAGTTCTGTTCTTATCGGTGAAGTATTGTACCTTAGAACTGCTTTTATATCCCTTCCCTTTCCAGTCCTGCTGGGCTTGGATTGTAATACTTGGACACAACCATACTTAATTTATGTACAACTGTATGTACGTAATCAGAGAGTGTTGTAAATAACTCATTATGCAAACAAGTCAGACAACGATTAGAGTAGTATGTAAGCATAGGATATTGGGTTGAATAAGGTACATTTGAAATTAATTTGAACTTCACTTTAGATTGTCTTGACTAATAACATAGTGTTTTCCACAATATTGATTTAGAATCGGACACATCTAAAAAGTGTCTGCGACATCACAACGATGCAAAATGTCAACAGGTACCAAAACAGTCACCACGACGCTGTTCTGTATTATTTGTTCACCTATCTGCTCGCAGTGATATGCTGTCTGTATAAACTTAAAAAAATTAAAATATAAAGTCTATGTCTTAAATTTATTTATTGCATTATTAATTTTTTTTAGTAAATAACACTTCTCACTACTTTCCACATTAAACTTAACACTTTCTAAAGCACATTCACCTAGATGAATGTTTTGTTTTCCTTTTTGCTCCTTTATGCCTCTTGGGGATGGAAGGGAACCATACTCTAGGAGTGAACTTACAGAAAAGTTGTTATATATGAATGGGGTCAAACTTCTGTACAACAAAATAATGCAGAAAGTTCTTGCTTATGAAACCAGTACCTACTAACGATTTTCAGATATTCTCCACTTACCTTATTTATTTTTTTTATTATTGCTTAGCATAGAGAGAGTGTATGTTTGTATTCTCTGTGCTTTCGCGTTTTTATCAGTTTTTTGGTTGCAATTACAAATAAGCATCGACTTGCTTTAGCCTGGATAAAATAAGAAGAAAGTACTTTTCAATTTGTTGAAGTGAGGCAATTCATTGATTTAATTGAACTGTTGGTTGGTAAAGAGAGTTTTTGTATAGATGTTCACCTTTTTTTCTTTTGATTGGAGCAATTAACAAGTAATTGCACGAGGGAAAAAAGGTTTTGATTGTTACACCGTGATTTATTTTCATCTTTACATAGTTATAAGATCCTTACAGTTGTGAGCCTCAAAATTGATTCTATCGTCTCTTCCTATTTATTGGTTTTGGATGTTAAATTGTTTTCATTTATTGAGCAGTGAAATTTATTGTAAATAGCTTGCTTCACTACATACATCCATATCCTCCATACTAATATTATAAATGCGAAAGTGTCTCTGTCTGCTACGTTTTCACGGCTACACTTCTGAACCGATATTGATGAAATTTGGTACGGAGATAGTTTAAGCCTAGGTAATGAACATAGGCTAAACATTTTCAAAATCCTCCCACTGCCACGCCCATTTTTCGAAAAACTTACTTAAGTAAACGTGTAGGTATTCATTTACTCTACAAATATTCCTGACTCCACAAATAAGCCGACAATGTCGATATAAAGAGTGACTGTTTCTCCCATAGCGCGCTCAGAGTCAATTCACCTGACAGCCTGGTTATGCCGGAGCCAAAAAGAAAACCCAGGAATGTTTTTTATACGGACGCCTTAAAGAATTAATATGAGGAATTGAAAGTCTATACCTACTCATCAATGGCTTGAAACCCGGGGAAGGATATAGGGTATAATGTGACGTGTTTTCACGCCGACATAGTCGCGGGTATCAGCTAGTATATTCTAAAACCTATTAACTGCGAAGATTCAAACTTCAGCTTACCATCCATCCTTTCAACTTCTGCCCTTTCCCCTCTTCCCATCATTGAGTTTTAAAAACACAATCCTAAGGATTGAAGAACATTCTGAAAAAGATGTGGATAGCTATCAGGACGTTTTAAAAGTTGGAGAGAAAGAACTATTTATGAGATCAAATTCTGTTCTATTTTTCAACTTAATGTTCTTTACTCTTCCACGGCAATGATCGCTTTTCTTTAGTCCGAACAAACTCAAAGAGGGTCAAATCTTAGTGCTGAACATTTGATGTTCCAAACGATCTTAATAAACAAAGTACCAGCTTTAGTTAGCACAGCCGTGTTGCCTTTGAAATATGTCTTGTTTTAGCTGAAATGTTCAGATACGCATATAAAATTTTTTATATTACAGCCAAAAATTGGTTATAACGCAATTAAAAGAACCTATTCAATTCCTCATTTGAAGTGATAGGTCGTTAAGACCGACATTCACAATAGCTATATGTAGGGTAAGTCAATTTAACTTAAGCTTAAAACTTTTTTTTTACTGAAAAAAGTTCCTTTTTCATTTTTCGAATTTCTAAAGTTAAATCAAATTCAACGACGCATATCCTTGTCCTAGTTATTATGGTATTTTCATGTTTTTACACTTACGAGTACATCTCGTTTTTTCTATTGATTCACAGAAATCTTTACAAAGTATTACAAGTGGACAACCAAAAGTAACTTATCTGACATGCACTGCCTATCACTGCTCCATGGAAATAAAAATAATAATCTCAGTTATGATTTCCAGCTTCACACACTTTTAAGTATGTTGTGCGCCATTGCTTAACAGTTACATACCATTGCGGAATGTATTCTTCACAAGTAATTGCTCATAGTAATAATAATTCGGAATCCCGCAGACCTTATCTGAAGTGGTTGGACCCTACTTGCGTACTACTTTTGTCGCACTTATACATTATCATAAACGAAAACGTTCTAATAAATTCCCCATTTGCATAATTACGGAATTAAACCCTTCAAATGTATTCTCGAAAAAAATACAACAACAACAACAATTTATTCAAATGTTCACTTTCATTACCGATGGGACAGCCTTATAATCTTTTTCTTGTTTCCATCATTTGCAGTTTTAAGTAGAATATTTGTTTTGTTGCTTTAATGAATGACCGTTGAAAGGTCGTGGATGGACCTAATGGAATACCCTTTTTGTTATCCGCTACAGGCAAACTTCATTCATTTCATGTGCGAGTTGCAAAGTAGTCAGAATTTATGCGAGTGTTTCATCCCTGTTTATTAGTCAAACTTTAGAAATTATTTTTATAACGCAAGTTAGGAATTATACAAAGTAAAAGGGGCACAAATTTACTATCTTCCACACGAAATGGCTAACGAAGCGCCTGTCTCTTCAGGACATTTTCCTGCAATTTTATATGGTTAGACAAAATAACGACATAAGCATTTCCCTTTTACAGCTGTTCAGAACGGGACCATTTTGTTAATAATAGGTACTAAGTAAGAAGCAAGCAGTTGAAGAGCGCGAGACAGAGTAGGACAAGAAATACAAGTAAAGCGTCATATAAATTTCAATCAGGATAAACTTTTTTGCTGGTTGAAACAATTGGAGTCCTTTGCCCATCTCGTGTCCTAAAAGGTGGCTGGAAAGAACAGGGAGGGAAAAACAAAAAGAAAAGAATTTCTGTGGAGGCAAATTCTTCGAAACAGAATTTAGAAGAAAAAAAAAAAAATATATATATATTTTCAGGACGCTTGGATATAAGCAAATTGCCTACTTTCTTAGAAAATTCCTACAAGATGACTGTTTTTACTTTGTTTGGGCAGGAATTTTAAGAAATGACGCATTTTTTGAAGGAGAAGGCGTAGCAAAATGAAAAGATAACAGAAACTAAATTAAGAAAGGGCCATCTTACAGCACTCCCATCATATAACTGTGTACATTGTACCTACATATTCGTAATATTGTAGTAATTTATTTTGTGTTTCATGCGCCTCACCTCATACTCTTTCGGACGTCTTGAGGCTCAGGTGGTCTGGGTCGATGCTTGCAAACGACTACAATTCCAGCAACTATAATTGACGTAACTATAACGGCGCCTATCGCTACAACAGCAGCCAGGATAAGTAAGGTTGATTGCTTCTCATTGCCTTGATGTGTTGTTTCAGCTGGGGTTGGATCCTCGGATAGGATTGTTTCATCTGAAATTAACAACAACAACAAAGAAAAAATGTGCAGAAAAAAAAAATGATGAAAGGAAAATCTAATAAAATCTGAATGGCTATGGGTAAATTGGGTACCGGAGATTGGAATTAGCATTAGCAATTGGAGGGGCTTAATGGCACGTCGGCAACCAAAATTCAGAAATGTGTACGAGCACGAGAATCTTTGCCTGAGTTTTACATTCGCTTTACATCTGGGTACCATGTCAGAACTTCCGCAAAACAGCTTCATGCTTTTCTCCCATTTCCCATTTCGTATCGAATCTAATGAGGGGTGAAGACATAAATAACATCCTGGCCGACTTGGCAATTTTTCTCTTGTACGATTGTACGGGTGGGTGTGTGAGGCCCCTAAAGTGAGATATTGTTGTGTTGAGGAGTACCTACCACTCCCTTTTGTTAGCATGTGCACGTTGTGAGGTATAATTTCTTTGGGCTTAACTTCCATCCACCTGAAATTGTTTTCAATAAAGGTGAAGAAATACATCTGCTCCTTACAAAAACCTTCCTCCTTTTTGAAAAGCCGACGGAGCTGGTTATGTGATTTTCAGAGCAAAAAATTAGATAAATAATTCCCAAAAGGGGTTTTTTCATTTCTCCCGTTCGTTGTTGCTTTCGGCAAATGTTTTCCATGCTTTTTATGAAACACAAAACAAAATGAAAAATGTTTTCAAAACATTTTTTTGCCTTGATCTCAATTTATTAAGAATTTCCAGAGAGGAATCTTAATTGATTTCAAATTGATTTGGAAACGTATCCAAAAGGAAAAAAAAGAAACAATTCTCTCTAGTGAAAGTTGAGGAAATAAGAGTCGCTTTGTGTGCTTTTATTTGGGCAGAATGTCCTTGAGAAATTATTACGTTTCTTTGTTCTTCAGTTTCGTTTGCCTTTCATCTCATTTTTTTTTCATTATTTTTGTCCTCAACGAAAGTGTATTGTGATATCAATTCCCCACATAAAGTCCAGACGGAAAATCAGTCTGGCTTTTAATTTGAGTAATGGGAACGATACAAATTTCATTCGAGGCGTCCAAAGTTTCATTAAGCTGCCATGTCAAGTTTTACGTTTATTACATTCAGGTGCCAGGTGTCTGTTAAAACAATATTTTTCTTTTCTCTTATGCAAAATGTTATTCTCCTTGTGCAGTTATCTTCCTTTAATTTCTACTCACCATATGGTCCCAATTGAGCGGCCACTCGAACTCTTTCGATAACCACTGGCGGTTCGCTTCGTCCCTTAGCGTTGACAGCATAGACCAAAAACTGATATTCTCGTCCTGGTTCTAAATTATTTAAACGAAATAAAGGATGTGCCTCTTGCATGCGAAAAAGTGGAGCGAGAGTCGCCTGAAATGAAGGAAAATTGATTGGAAATTGAACAACCGAATATAATTGTCTTCACAAGAACTTATTGTTTTGATACATTTTTCTTAGAAACTAAATTTAGATATACCTACATACATACATATGTATGGTAAAGTACTCATCCACCACCATGACATAAAACCCAAGGATTGTTATTAATTTTTCAGGGAAGGATCTACAGGATTTTTGTGGTTATTACGAAAGCGCTAAACGCTCATAACATGGGAACTCCGATTATATTGAGCTTCATAAACATGCATTCACTTATATATGAACATAATCGCAAATATTCTGTATATGTATTTAAGTTATTCACGAAATTTAAACAATCATTCATTTTATTCGATTCACGACTTCATTTCAATTTAACTACACCAGATGATAAGAAAAAAGGCTTGTTGGTGGATTCACGCTATTCTGAGCCTGCAATTCAAACGAATAGATAGTAGTTCTTCTACGTGTATGTATATTTACGTTGACATGCATACACGCACATCTGCATACATAAAGTTTACACGATTTACAGAAAATATTTGTTTCGGTACTTCGGTATATGCACATATGAACCATAATATTGTACAAAAATGTTTGATTGCAAAGATAAATATTCAATTCAATTCATTCATTTCTGAATGCTAACGAGACAAATCTTAGAAGTATGTAACCCTACAGATCGCGGTGAACCAGGACCTCAACTAGCAAACTTCTCCAGTCAGCACGATTCTTAGACAGCCGTCTATGAATACACGCTTTACTTGAACACGCCATCGGAGAAGTTATCTGGGTAGTTCCACAATGGTGGAATCAAAAATCACATTAGTGTTCATCCGGTCTAGCAGATCTATGTAGCTATCTTGTACGTATTTGTTTTAAACAGGTGTGTATGATACATCTTTCCGTCCATGAACTATCAACGCGCTAAACGTAGAACTTATCTCACGAAAATTTCCAGTGCGCTTACATCTCATTTTGACAAAGCCAATGCTTTTGCACCACATAGCCGGACGTATCTTTTATAGCATATCAATGGCTCTTCTCGATAGGATCTTGCTAAATAGTTTTCTCTTGAGACACAGTGACAGCGGTTGGCAAATGTTATTTTACGTCAGATCTCCGTGCTGATATTGGCAGAATTGATAGTGGTTCATCGTGACATTCTACCCGAGACGTCGATGTTGTTTCCGCTCAACCGGGCCCATTTTACTAGTTTCTTTACTTTACTTTCTTACTTTACCGATAATGCGTCTGTACAATGAAGTAGTTGTACTGATTTGTGGAAAAAAAAAGCCTGATGTGTTGGCTTGGGAGTTTTACACTATTTTCTCCAGTAGTTCAAGAAACACTGCATGACAGAGTGTCGTTCTGTCTAAAACCTCTCGTTGAATTGAATGACTTAGTAGTGTCTTTGCCGACCTTGACAGAGCAGCATAATCAAATTAATTATGCTGGAGTACCTAAACTGGACGTGGTACAAAATAACTCCTCTCTGTTCACACCGTCATAATGCAGACTTGAAATTTATAAATAGGCGATGAGTATCGATGTGGAATTCCTGGGTCTTCCCCAGGACTTGGAGTACAGTGAACATTCGGCCAATTGTCAATTTCTCAGGCCTTAAATCGTATTGGTTATTCCCCAACAGTTCATCAACGTATGTTTTCGGGCATTTCGACATAACAGTAGAAGGATCTGATCTTGTATTTATTGTCAGGACCCTAATGCTTCTGTGCGGTGCAAGTAAGACGGGTTCTAGAATTCCAGTTATCGAGCAAGCTTTCCTTACACCATGTGTTACCGATATGTTGGTACCTTAATGTGTTTCATGTCAATTTTAAAACATATGGGAGGAAAATTAAAAATTAATTTCATTATGGAATTAATTTGATATTTGGCTTTGTATAATCAAATTCCAAGAATCAACCATTGAGAATAATTCTCACTCCAAGAATTATTTTTCACATCTTATCCTTTCAGTTAAAAAAAGCATTTAATAATTTCGGGTTTTGCTCAATTATAGCCTCGCGAACCCTAATTAACAATCTTATTTAAATTGAAATTACAGGACGAAACAATTTATTTTTATCTTTGGTTCAAATTAATTATAAAGCTAGAAATTTCAACCTTTTTAAATGTTGGGCATAAGAGCAAGCAATTGCTGTATCCCTTCTTTACTTTGATTAAAATTATGTGATTACCTGTGCAGAGAGAAATATATGTGCATGGCACAGGCTAGTATGTAAGTTAAAATACTGAATGAATTTTTTGTATTTCTTGTGATTTTTTAGACGAAGTAAGAAGCTGTAGGCAATACATTTTTATCAGAGAACAGTCTCATCATTAGTACAACACACTGTGCTCAAAGTGAATAAAAACCGATTGTTTTGAATAGTGCCCCATGATTGTATGATCCTCCCACTAGTATTCCTACCCCGTACTTTGTTTTGTGTTAAATACAGTTCTGATTGCTGTCGCGGAGCCTTTTGTTAATAAACTGTCGTGAAGTAAATTCTTGGAAATCCTTTTCCCTCCCGACAAAGCAAACAATTTTGGAAACTTGATTATAAAGGATTGTAGTACCATGAACTTATATGTAAGTTCATCTGTTACTTATAATTAAATAATCGTCTGCCATTTTGTTTACGCAATTCTACTACTAAAACCTTACTGCATGACTGTTCTTACATCTAAAATTCATTTGAAAAAGAAGGAATTTTAACATTTTTGATGTATGCCGCAATGTACATGTGAGATACGTTTTAACCAACATAAACAAAACTACGACAAAAGTGACAAGGAGTCGATGACACCTTTTACGTAAGTACCTATCTACTATAAAAAGAGAATGCCATTCGATGGCATGCACATTTTTAAAGTGGATGAGGAAAGAGCAGCCTTATGTAAATACTGCGCAGCGTTAAAGGAGATTTGAACCGTGTTGCGGACATTTTAACGCCCTGGCACGTTTTCAGTCTTCTGCGATGGAATGAAATATTTCAAAGGAGACATTTTTTTTCCCGATGTGATTATTGAGTTTAAAAGTATTCGCATAGTATGCAACGAAGGCAGCACAAATATATATGCAACCCTGTAAAATATATTCAATCGAAATTCGTGTATCAATGGATGAATCCTTAAGCTGAGCTAAAAAAAAACAAAGTGGCGCGACACTATTCATATTGTTACGTTTTTTTAATGAATTTATCTCACTTTAGCGACAGAAAAAATGTGAACGGCTCTATATAGAGCATAGTAATCGATTCGTCAAAAAAAAACAAAAATCGAATCGCAAATTCTATTCACCATTTGGAGCAAATATGTGGATATGCGTCAAACTACGTGGATATCAAACTACGACGTATTCAGCAGATTAAGTGGTGCGCGTAAAATTATTGGATGATACCTATTGCTGTGCTCGAACCTACACAGCTCGATTAGCAACGTACCGCAATCTACTAAGCTATTAGCTTTCTGAATTCGGGTTTTAGAAACTTAAATTCTTGAATCAAAAAAACATTTAGTTTAGAATAGTTTTCCTTAAACATTCAACACTTTATAAACGGCCTACTGCTGATTTACTACACACTACGATGGATACATACAGAAATGAGTCCAGAATCTCATCTGAAAAGTTTACGAGTGAGTTGATAATGGAAATGGGTTTCATTGCTATTCCACGCCAAATATCTTTACATGCGCATACATTTCACAGAACAATGATTTTAGATCTAAATGAACATCAACTTCAAAAATTAGGCCCTGTCGTTGGAGTATTACTGAATAAATTGTATAAAACTTTGAATTTCATTTATTTATACTAGTCGGATGTTTTCCAAGCGGGGACAGTAAATGTCCCATGAAAGGAAAAAATTAAAATTATTCAATCAGAGGGAAAAAAGAATTCGAAAATATCATTCATGTGTAAAATATAAACAAAGCAAGGGCCAGCAAACTGTCGTATCGGTAGCGGTGCGGACAGAACAAAAAAAAAAAGTACGAAAGAGTCCATACATTCCAAGATTACTTGACGAATTACAATTCGACCGGAAAATGATTTCGCATCCTTATTTCCGATGATATTGTACGGATTTCTCTTTTGAAATGGAAACAATTTATGTGACAGGGATTGGTTTCATTGTCAGAGTGAGAGAGTATATCTTAACTTCGGTTGTATGCTCATGTTTATAAATTAAATTCTCAAACCATCTCACCCTCACCTGATCATTCATCGTTGAAATCTCATTATCGTTTGTTTCGGGTTCGGTGAAAGTTCTTGTTGTGTCGCTTGAATAGATTGGATTTCCCCCGATAACCTCGAGAAGAAAGTGTTGCAGAAGGCCTCCATCACTACCAGCAACGCAAACAACCTCCAGGAATGTATCGTTACGCAATTCACATCCCTTCGGGGCTTCAGGTGTATCTGAAATGGAAACAATTGATGTCAAACATATACAACACACATATGTACAAAAATATTTGGATATACATGTTGTGTTTTGTGTTACTCTAAAATTCAAAATAAAAATCACTATAAAGGTACGTACATATGTACGTTCGAATAGGTGTTTTACATATAATGTCCTATCATTGGAAATTTTCTGTTTGATTATTCTTTTCTTTTTCGTTTGCTTTGTACAATTATTACTCGAAGAGGTGTTTTCTTAAAGTTAAAGAAAGTAAAAAATAAAAAAACAATTTAAAACGGGATTTTCGTGCATACACTTGAGATATTGTGTTTCTATACTCGTGACGGGCAAATGATTCGATACTTCTTGTCATTTTCGTCTTCCGTTGCCTTCCAGAAAAAGTATTTTCTAAAGTGCAGTATAGGTTGCATGTGCACGTTTTCATATGTATAATCGATGAACATATAAAGTGATATTTAAAAAAGTTACGAGCAATCAAGGTATGACTTATTTGAACACGAGCAATGAAGATATGACTTAAGGAATACTAAATTCAACTTCCTAAGCTAAATAAATTTTGTTTGCGGAGAGCAAGGAAATCGTAATAATGTATATCGTCGTCTTTGAAATCTTTCTGTAACAATGCACTTTCAATCAAAACAATAAATCCAAATTAAAAAAGTATCGTTTTAGATTTCATAGCTACAAAGTAGACGTCATCATGTAACGAAATTCTCTGGAGAATTACGATTTAAATTTTAAAATTGAAAAACAAAAAACCGCCAATGTTTTTGTGGTGCGGGTCAGCTTCAAATATCCACGAGATCGGATGGCATATTTCCACTTCGACTCCCTTTGAAGAATTCAACGAGGCATCATTCACGGATATTGGCTTTGTTGTGGACGTGGAAATTCGACGCAGTTCAGTGAAGATAGTCAAAATCTTTCCCAATTGTGCTCATTATCATTAGACTAAATGATAGACATGTCTCATGGCTTGAAGAATTGATTGAACTGAGAACTGATTATGACATCAGAAAATTCAGTGCCGAGAATTATTACAAACAACATTGCAAAGGTCTGAAGTTTAGTCTGACCATTGAAACCTAATACTACTTGAGTTTCGAACCACTGCACCTCAGTTGCGTTTTATGAATAACATCATAAGGGTATTCATAGCCCCTTAGGTTAGGTTAGAATAGGTGGTTGTCCCCGTTCAAGCAGGGACATTCTTAACCCAGGTTGGTCCATTGTGATACCTCGATAGATACCGGCTTACCAGCAGCAGAAACCAACAATATAACGTTCAGTGCACTTAGATGAGTGACCGTATCGGTAATAACTCTATATATTGTACCACTTTGACCCAGAGATAAAGTTCCTTATCTTCTGGATATCGAGTTCGGCTAGATCGTTAAGATCATCATAGAAGTATTCCCCGAGGATTTAAGGAAAGGACAAGTGCACAGTAGGTGGGTAGTGCATTCCTCCTCCTCTTCATCTCTACAGCTTCTACAAAAATCATTGAAGGGGACCCCAAATCTGAGTGCATCTCTGCCTGAAACTAAGATTTTCCGGTAAGTGGATAAAAGTTTCTCTGTCTTTTTTAAATCCAGCTTGGGCCAGACTAGTACTTATGTATGTTGTTCCACCTAATGTTTTCCAGTTTTCTAGCATCTGTGTCAGGGAAGAATTAGATCGGTTCGATAGGGGCAGATGGTTCCTATTCCATTGAGTGCGAGTAAATTATCAAAAACAAAAAAAAAGTTGCAAGCACCCTAAAAATCTGGCTTCTACTATAAGTGAAGCAATAGTGAAGAAAATAGCAATAGAAGTATCATACACATATGCAGACTCAATTAACATTTTTTCGCGAATGTAACCTAACATAATCAAATTGAATTTATTTTTAATCGAATTCATTTTGTTCGAGACTTCGACGTTTCATATTTATACCAGGATTTCCGGAGCATTTTGATGACATCAACACATATTCGGTGTTGAGAATTCCTAAATATGTGCTATCCATGTATTCTATCTGCACATATCCATACCTGATCAACAGTATTTATTCAGATACTGAAAAAAAAAGTTAATTACAATTCCTATAGCTATTGGGATTGTTACGCGCAGATATGTAAAATTAAACCGTGTGATATGTATACTGATATATGTACATATGTATGTGCATACATGTATTCATGATGTGCTTGTTAAGCTGTCTGGTTTTAATTATCACAAATTGCTGAACTTATTTCCGAAGTGACATGAAGCACTTTTGAAGAATAAATAGGTTTTTCCCTTTTAATGGAGTAAAATCGATTTTTTAAAGCTTTAACCTTTGAAAGCATATATCTTCACTTTTTCTTTGCGTTTAGTACCTAAATAATAATTTCTATTTATCTGATGAGAAGGAAGTTATATACCTGACTCTTGCCCAATTAGCTTTTCGAGGGAATTTTGTTAAAAAAAAATCTAATAAACTCACTTGCAGGTAGTATATGCACCAAACAAGGTGTTGTTTGACGTCCGACAGCATTGCTGGCCCAGCAAGCAAGCGTTATTAGTTCTGAATCGGTTTGTGGAAGATATGTCATTGTGCTTACGAGTCCATTGGATAGAATCCTGGAATTCAAAACCTAAACAAAAACATTAAATAGGAAAAAAATCGATAATTTTTTACAAAGAAATGGTATATGTACTTGTAGGTACTTCAAATTATTTATGTACTAAATTTTATTTGCAACTTGTATTATTTTTGGCACTTACTGGAGAAACGTTTCTGGTATTATTGTAAGTCCAACTGAATTTAACTGAATCTGAGGGATCAGCATCTACTTCACATTTCACCGATATTGAATGCATATTAATAGCCCCAACTGAGGTTTGTTCAGTGCCAGGTTTACATCTTGGTGAATCTGTAGTTGAAATAATTAAAAAGAATACAAATTAATTGTCAATCACAGTTATATTTCGCCTTTGTTATTAAGAAAATCAATTTATATTGCAGAGCTATAGCAAGAATAAGTTGAAAAAACGCACGCTTTTGGTTTGGCTGTCGCTGTCGACTGTCTGAAGAAAACTGATGGTAATGATTCTTCAACCACTTTTGTGTATTGAATTGAATCTTTCTTCCTAGTAACTGCCAATGTATAATTGTTCTTAACAAAAACTCTGTTAAACTCCAGTTCAATAAGTATTATTTCTACTGAAATCCTTGAGGAAACAGAAAAGCAATTTTGACAGAAATGATATATCCCTGAGTAATTCATACAAAAACCAAATTAATGACTTTATACCTAAGTTTAATTTTACAAAAAAAATATTACATATTCTTCTTTTAATTTGCTTACTTTTGATATAATAATTGAAATTTAAAGTGAAACTATAAATAAATATTGAGCTACTCATAAATAATTTTTGGATCTTTTACTCACATTGCACTTTCAAGGTTAGGCTTGAACTTCGAGTTTCTCCTTCTGTATTTGTTGCACCACATGCATATGATCCTGCACTTTCCCGTTCCAACATTGTCAAGTGCAATATTTCAGAATTTTCGCCCGACATTCGCATCCCCTAAGGAATATAAACACACATACAGATTATTATTTATAACAAAAGAGTGAAAGCAAAAGTGTCAAAGTCAAAGTGTCTGTTGATGAAATAGAAAAAAATTAATTATTTTGTGTGGTAGATACACGAAATAGAATTAAATCTCCTGAGTATATTTTTCACTAACCATTAGAATGTTTGCATTACATGCTAATTTGTAAAACTTTCAATAATTAATGTCGAAATTGTCTCAAAAAATGTGAACATATTTTAAATTCATTGTCATTTACTGTTCATCTCCAAAAAAACCGCATTGACTTTAAAAACTTTTTTTTCACCTTTCGGTACCTCTCACTCTCCGAACTCTATTAGAACCACTCAAAAGTCATTGTCCCCTCATAATCAAAATGTCAGGGGTTGTGCACAGAAGTCCTTGAGGTTTTCCTCAACTCCCAAATCCTTCATTTAGATACCTTCTTTTGGGGTGTCTTATTGGTTATATATAATCTTTGCGTTCTGTGCAATCCCGTCGAAACTCTTATACATATGATTCAGAAATGTTGTTTCGTATACCCACCCCGGAACAGTAAAGAGCGCCGTAAACTTTAGATTGGCAGAAAGAAACTATGACAAGCATAACTGCAACGCAGATACAATGCATCACTTTGGTAAAAAATTTCTAGAGTTCAGTGTCAATATATATGAATCTATCACCTACACTCCCAAACGTCTTCATGTTGGTCCTAGATTTTATTACCACAGACGATTTAATTTGTCGTCTAAGTGTTTTGGTCAATGAAATAAACTTCCGCTCTTGTGTTGACCATTTTATATACAGATTCAATTCTACTCTCGGGCTCATTAAGCGCTAGTCAAAATAATTCTCGGACCCTTACGTGAAAATTCCTGTGCATCACCTTTGTTAGACACCTTCCTGAATGAGCCAGCCGGCCGTCTTCAAAGGATCCCCCTCAGCACCCCTTGTTCGTCTCGCTCTTCACCGCAGCAATTATGGCCAAAAGGCTTCATAAGGCCAACAACGAGCAAAACATCCTTGATTTTTATTTCACCAAATCCAGAAGCTTACTCCACGAGTCGCAATCGGACTATATCTCATCCGGACCTTTCCCCCTTAATGTTCTAATTACCATCTCCTCCTAATTGAAAACGTAGATTTGAGTTTCAAGTTTTGGTACATGTGAAATTTAAGATTTGCTTGTAATAAACCACAGACTCTTTTCTGTCATTTATAAAGTTTCTTTCGAAAGTGTAAAAGTCACACTTTCTAAACACATATTTCTTACGTTTGAACTAATAGCATAAAACAAAGTTACTTTAATGTGGTCTCCCAAGATCCTTTGCAAATGAACGCTTATGGTCCGTATGTTATTCTTACATTTATCCTTTATTAATGGCGCACTCAAAGTGGAATATACGACCAGAATCTTTATTTAATTATGTGCGTGACATTGCAAAAAGTAAAACTAAAAATTGGGTCAAGTTGTAGCAGTGCATGCATGCACAGTACATAGCAGGGACAAACTCCTTAATTATTTCACTCATAGCGTGTACATGAAGTTGGTTCCTTTTTTAATGTACCCGTATTTTAATCGTACGCAATTTGGCTTTAAACATTTTTAAAAACTACCAGCAGTACATGTCTATATCCTTTTACAATAAAAAAAAAGCACAAATCTGCTTCAACAAAATTAATGATTAGAAAGTAAGTGTGTTTTCGAAAGTTTTTTCTATACACTGCGATAAAACACGTTGTAAATGTCACCTTCAAAAAACAAACACTAATAAAATAAAAATTCTTTAGTACTTTCAAATGCTTCCGAGACCAACAGCATTCGTAATTCCACTCGTATACTTACGTTTTTGAACCATGAATATGTCGACACGGGTGGCCTTGCATCGGCTCTACACTTAAATGTGACGTTCTGCCCCTCGGCTCTCGTCACCACACGGCTGGGATCTTCGTTTGCCAAATGCACCGATACACTTGGTGGATCTGAAAATGGAAGAAATTTAATGGAAATGGTAAAACGCAAGAAGCAAGCCAGTGGCAAGAAATTTAATTTCACTCCTTCCGTAATTTCTCGCTTTTAATATTCCTTTTTGGTTGTAGGAATTTGTATGGCTCAATTAAAATTCAAGAAAAGGATGCTGTACGCAAATAGCTCAAACGACTTTTAATCAGAGTTAAAATCTTGAAATCAGATAACCATGCGAAAGGGGACAAACTTTGGTATTCCTTTTCTATTACGAAGTGCGTAAGTTTATTTTATACTCTCATTTTGAAACCATAAACATTAAACAGTGGCCACTAAGAATAAAATCGTATTCAAGAAGAAATAAAGAATTCATATTGGTTGCGCATTTCAACTGAAATATGAGTTAAAACTGTTGATGGAGTGCGAACTGACATCATTTTAGCTCGTTTAATTTGTTTTAATTATCTCCTGATTTCACAACCGACAAAATTAAACTAAAATACTTCTTAATCGATGAAAGCATTGCGTAATGGTGTCGTAAAGAAATTATTAATTAACTTACATGCAACACGGATTATCCTTTTGTCTTCTATGGCGCCTCCAGAGAACCATGGATTGGATGCACGGCACGTGAGCTCGGAGTTATCATTTTCCGAAGTGACTTTTAATGTTAAAATACTTGTTGTCAAATTGGCATCCTGAGGAAAATCATAATTAAAAATTGTAGTTATATTTGATTTTGCTTTGTTTTTAAGTAATTTTAAATTAGGGAAAATAAAGTTAATGTTCAAAGCCTCATAATTCTTGAAATTCGTTGTTATCTAGCGGGACAGACCGCTTCTCGCAATTATTCATGTTGTGCGTGTTACATTTTCTGCACGAATGGAAGGTTTCTTTAATTTATTGCTCACTTTGAACCGCGAATGGAGAAGCTTTTCAGGACATGTTATGGTTTAGGATGTTTGTCATTCTGCGATGAGGTGGTGGTGCAAAAATGTTCGATAGGTATTGCTAGGACTCGCACTGCAGTCCAAATGACTAACCACTGAATTGCGCCGACCATTTAAATAACCTTTAATAGACTTAAGTACAAACAAAAAATTTAAAATTTCAACAGTTCCCTCCGAAATTTAATTGAAAAAGTGATTCAGTTCACAGGTTCCTAAAAAGAAGCAATTTTTAGGAAAAAGTTTGCCAACTCACCGCGAGAATCAAAAACAGTAAGAGTAAACGAAAATTAAAGTAAATAACCAAATGGGTGTGAAACGAGAAGACTACTTTATTCAACTGGAGAGCTGCCAATCCTCGGAAAGATAAATCAAAGCGCATTTGCACTGAACTTGAAGCAGTTTAATAAAATATGTTTTCAACTTTGCGTTCGTGACATAATTACATACTGAATAAAATTGAGAAATCATGAGCATGGATTCACTGACTTTCGGCGACATTTCTAAAAAAATGTACATATTCCTTCGAAGATTGAAGCCGAAATGAAAGAAATAAAAGATGCGAATTATTAAGTTCGATTGTTACTTGTGTGGTGGCCTACATACAAATGTATTAAATGGGGTAGAACGGAGCAGTCAGTCATAGTATATTAATTTATTTTGGAGCATGTTCTCGACAATTCATCTGATTTTCATTTCCGAAATTTACTTTTTGAGTTCTTATGCTTGTAGGTTCATCTCTAACAAGGTTCAGACATATACAATTCTTGAAAACGTATAAGTACATATTACAAAAAATTAACTCGGAGGAGATAATAACGACGATGTCAAAAGTGACCTTGAAAAATATAATTTTAACTGTAGGTCCCTTTAAGTCATCAGTATGAGATATGTCATGACACTGACACTCTGAGGCAATCGCCATTACCGTCCAATTTCATAATTTACTTTCAATTAAATCTGTTTAATATTTTCAGAAAAGACGATTCGTATTTCGAATATATAAAAGTGGTGTCCGTCCTTAAAAAGGTTTATATACAGGGTAGTTATGTAATCAAAATCAAAATCGCAGTCTGTTTCCATCAAGCCTTTCCATATTCGAATTAAAAGATTAAATTAAACATGCATCCATACTGTATTTAATTAAATTTTATTGAGGGTACGGTAAAGTAAAAGTGAAGGGCTTCGTGCATACATTTGTATATTACATTATACACCCAATAAAATATTGATTAAGTTATAGGAGATGATGGTAAAATGCGATAAATATAATCGAAGTGATAGAACCTGATGAGATTTTAACAGGAAAGGTGAACTTAGTAAATAACCTACAACTTCTTTTAACAAGCAGAAATCTACAGTTAACAGGAAAGGTGAACTTAGTAAATAACCTACAAATTCTTTTAACAAGCAGAAATCTACAGTTCTGTCAAAGATGTGGAGACATTTAATTTCAATTTTGCTTTTTAATAAGTAATCTTTCATGTTGGTTTTTGTTCTGAATTGATTAAAGTAAAAGCAATCAGATTTAAACTTATGTATTATTGAAAATATTAGAAAAAACATTTCTGCCATTGCAAAACTTTCGTACAGTGCGTACGTTGTTGACTTCCTCATTCATCACCATTGCAAAAAATAATTAATGTGAGAAAGTATGTTATTAAATTATATTTATGCACTTCACACTATACTTCAATTTGTGAAACCGTATTTAAGACGACATCCTTTTCCTTTACTTTCAACATACAACCCCAAAATTCAAATATTTTGTCTACAAACATACGCATGTACATACTTTTGCTCGCTACATAGACCTGTTGCACGATTTCGAAAGCCATGCTTTTCAGCATCGATTTTATCTTGGAGGCATTTTATGAAAAGGGATAAGAAGTGCAAACGTTTATGCGCCAAATGTATGCATTATATACCATCGCTTATAAATGCACACATACATATACAGGTCTGCACGGTTTTCGAAGAAAACACAGTTCATACAATTACATAAAGCAACTGAAAGCAGTCTGTGAAGAATAAACAAACATTCAAAGGAATAGTAATAGTTGTACATATGCATACATATCTACTCCATCAGATCCTTGTCATTCATCGAGAAAGCGACACGCACGAATAAAATTTACTTCCTCCAAATATTTTTAAGGAAATTTTACCAATACGAATGGTAACCATTTCATTGCCTTATTTAAGTCAAGCCAAGGACGAATTTTCAAGATGTGGTATATATATATGTATTGTAGATACAAAACATGAATAAACAAATAAATTGCTAGGTATACTGCCGGTGGAAGCGCTTTAAATTCACGGAATACTTTATTCACGAGGCAACCTGGTAGTTTTTCGCTACCTCTGCACATCATTCCGTGTATGTGCGAACTATTATCATATCATAGAAATTCAATATGCAGTAAACTCTCCAAATCAGTAACCTACAATCTTTTCCGCTGGCACTCCCCAGAGATATCATCAAATTATCTCTCAATGTCTCGCATACATTACTCGACTTTTGCCTCTGGCGAAACAACGTCCTACGTTCACATGTTTATTTACATATAATATTTTCCTAGTAGACTAGGTTGAAACATTGTTACTTGTTCGTCCTGGCAGGACCAGGTTGGACGTTGAAACAGAATGAAATCATTTAAGTGCGTAGAAATACTTATTGCTGGGTGTTTTTTTTTTATTTCCACTTGCATCCCGACATTCATCAGACACTAGACTGGTAATTAATAGAAACTTCCACTGCAACAAACGGTTTTCTTAGATTTTAATTAAAGTAATTCGCAAATGCATTGGAAAGTTATGGCACACACTTTGAAAAGTAATATTCGCAGTAAAATATACATATTTCTAAAAGTTTCAGAATTCAACTTCTAGCTAACAAAAAAAAATAAAAAATTAAACCAGTGACACAATTAAATTCAAGTGTGACAAATTAATGTTGATACAGTACCTATATACAGTATCTATACATGCTTGCATTTTCCATTTACCTCTTTATCACTGTGTACCGTAACGTCAGCACTTCGTATAGGTTCTCCATCAAGTAACCATGTTATTTTCGCTGCGGGATATGATCCCCCCGACTCGCATCGTAAAGGCACAGGATGTCCAGCTGTAAGTAGGTCATTGGGTGTTATAATTTTCACCCGCACTGGTTTCACTGCAATGAGATTTAAATTCAATGTTGGTGAGCGTATTCTTTACTTGAAATTTTAAGTTTGTTTGTTTAAAAGAGATTCAGTAGAAAGTTATGATGATGAGTAATTATGACTTACGATGAATTTGTATGGTGACATCTCTTATTACTGGAAGTATAAGCCTTGTTCCCTGAGCTCTGCATTGTAGTTTTGAACCATAATACTCTCTCGTCACCGTCCCAATTAGTAGTTGGTTTACCATGACCGCAACACCTTCTTCCACAGAAGAGTGGCTGGTGCCCATTATTTCTGTATCTTCTTTCCACCACGTTACTTTTGGCGGAGGCCGGCCTAATAAAATTGTTTTGAATTAAGTAATAGTGTTGGAAAAACTATTCTGTTATTGTTAAATCTTAATGCAATTCGTTACTTTTTTTTTAGTTTTTCGTTAATAAGGACAGGGTTTGTTTCTTAAACATGCATGACATTTTTTTTGATTTATTATATATGTACTACGCATATAATATTTTGGAGTATATATTTTTTAGTTATTATATTATAGCGACGGCATCTGCAATAGTTATTAAGGATAATAACTTAATAACGTTCAGCAAACGAAACAAAACGTCCAACATCCACTGTATGTACGTATATAGTACATACATATATACATACATATGAAGAAAAAAAAATCGATCAGCTTTCTGCAGAAAGTGCAATAAGTGGTCATCTGTATACTAATAACATTATTTTTAAATTGCATCAAGTTGAAACGTACAAGAAGATGAAGGAGGATAGTACCACAAAGGAAGCATATGACAACGGTCTGACTTTAACAAATCACTTACCTCCCTTAACTTGGCAGCATAAAAAAAGTTCGTATCCTTCTCGAAACGGACCAGCCACTTGGGATATTTCCTTACCCTGTGCATCGAATATACGAGGTTCGTCCGGAGGAACTAGATTAAAGAAAGGCATCAAAAAGGAGAATTAGTGAGGAAAAATCAGAAATAATACGGCGATATTAAAAGTTTGAACTTTTCTTTGCGAATGGACCCGAAAGTACTAAACAGGGAGCTCAGCTGAAATTCTATTAGAGATCCAATGAATTTTAAATTAGTTTTGGATCTTTTTTGGACTTCTTTCCATTTGTTTATTCTCTTCTTATTTTAGCTCGTAAAAGTCACTCGTCAGAACTTACCTACTAAAGTTAAATTAATTCTAAAGTTTCGTGTTGGTGAATTAAAAAAATCTATTCTACAACGATAAACGCCTCCGTCGGATGTTTTGACGTCTCGTATCTGCAATCGCGATTCTTTGGGGTCGTCGCCGATTGAAAAGAACAATCGTTGCCCCAAATCGCTAGCTATTGCAGAATGTGGCGCTAATTTGACATTTCCTCCACGTGAGTCCAGGCTGAAATTAAAATTAAATGGTACCTATAAATTTATTTTCAATATCAAGAAGCAAAATTAGTATTGAGTTAATTTATTAAAAGATTAATGCAATTTTGAATAAACTAAATAATAACTTGACTCTTCTATACACTAAGCAAGGTTTTTAAATACATTTTTAAATAAAATTAAGGCGGTGCGCTGTCCTATCTTTCCTCTCTACTTATGTAGATACATATATTATAATTTTATGTTTTATATTACTTATTTTTACTTCCCACCTAGGTAGGGGAAGTATTGCGATCGGGCAGAACAAAATGTTTCGAGATATGAACAGGGCTTTACACTACGATACACTAGAAATCGTTTGCACCCATTTTCGAAATTATGTGTGTGTGAATTTTTCGCATCCGATACCTTGAGAACGAAACAACGTAGGATTATACCGTTTTTTTTTGTTTTATTTACCCATATGAAACTTGGAGCTGTTAAACTTTTAAGCATAATTGGTCTAGCAGTTGCTCAGGAAATTTAAGAAATGTCTTCTTTTCGAGTTCGCGCAACAACTCTTTGTGGATATCTGGTGAACGAAACAACGTGGGATAATATAGTTTTTACTTCCCACCTAGTTTTGATTTTTTTGTCAGCATTAAACTTAAAGCTGATTAGATTTTGAGAATAATCGGTCTAGTGGATGCTGAGGAAATTGAAAAAATGTTTTTTATCAAGTTCGCGCCAATAACTCTTTGTGGAACAATTGCTTAAGAAATTGAAGAGATGTTTTCTTTGTCATTGAATTGACTATCCAACTATTTTATGCAAAAACAAAAAAATTGTGGTGGGAAGTATTGGACTGGTTCCCCAGTCGAATTTTTTTTATAGGATCCATGGACAATGATAGACACAATAAAGCCAGCTTTTTCTATATTAACAATGATTCCACAACTTGATAGTGGAAGGTCAATATTGCCATCCAATTACAGTTTGAACAACATCCAGCCATTTAGTTAAAAAGTGAGATAAAAAAAACTTTACATTGAATAAAAGAGCTGGAACAAATTTTTGCAATTTTACTAAAAATTTAATCTGTGCTACACCCACATTGTTTTGAAACATTTTTAGGTGATTCTCGGAATTCGCCGACACTGAAACTGTACTAAACAACACAAAAGGTTTGTGTTTACAACTAAAAGAATAAATAAAAAAGAATACAATACCTGTAGAGGGGAATTCCGGTTGTGTCCTTGAACCAAAGGAGTAGTTTCACAGAATCCTGTTCTGTAGGGGGCGTCAAATCGCATGGAAGATCTGCACTTCTGTCCACTGCTGCCCACACAAGTCGTGCTGGAACTGGATGAAAAAAGAAATACACAATAAAATTATTCCCAAGAAAATATTAGAAATTTGCACATATTTTTCTTATATTAAATCAAGTCTGAAGTCTAACGCTTTTCATTCACTTATTTCAACTTATGTTCTAGGTTTTATTCATTTTTATCCAGATTTGTAGCCAACCAAAGATTATTTAAAATAATAACCTCTATAGGATAAGAAACGCCCATTGTGTTTATCTTTATCGGAAGATTTGTATAATTTTCTATATAAAGAGCTTGTAAAATGGTTTTACGATTAGGAGAATGTGAATTGTCTTCGAATTTCAGGGATCTTAAGTGATAAAAGGGATGGCATGTTTTCTCAACAACAACAAAAAATGGTAATTTATATTTTTTACATTATAGAGGCATCATTATAATATTTAAACCAATCGTACTTCCACAGAAGCAGTGTAAAATCGTTCACCCAACCATCAGATGGATACGCATTAGTTCTGCCAGCTACGACCGTCGCCTGAGCTGATGAATAACAAAGTTGCCGATTCCGATGGCTGTTTGTAAACGCGTCACCGGATCTTTACATGCATGCATTGGATCCGGGAAGGGAGATACCCAACTCCTTTAATTATTGCTGAAAGAGAGTGCATGTTTACATATGTACGTACATATGTATGCATGTAACTTCTAAAATAAGCAAATTGTCGTACGATTCGAGTTGTTGCAAGGAAGGCTTGAGAAGATGATTTTAAAGCCAACGAGAAAAATAGCGTCTTAGGCTGCGGTCACGTCTTACGCTTAAAACAGTCTTAACAAGCTTACGCGTGTACGCTTGTAAAACCGCTTCCTACACGCATGCACATAACAAGCTTGAAACATAACCAACTCATTGATTAGCCGAGCTTATAACCGTAGTGTGTAAGGGCGGAACCCCTTAAAAGACTTGATGGTGATGCCAGTGCAGGCAAACCATTGCATTTTTTGAACAGCACTTTGAGCCGAGACTTATCCCTTCGCCATCATTCATGTTCTGCTTGATTTGTTTTTCACTCCAATTTAATTATAAAAATTTAGGGCGCAGTAACTTGGATGCTTCTAAAACACTAATCCATTTTTCTGACATGTTCTACCTATATCAGCAATATATGGTTGTTGACAACATCAGAGAGGAATATTTTGCTAAACATGGTTACAACATTTCTACGAAAGAAGGGGATTTCAGTTTATAAGTATGTATGTATAAATGTAATGCCTCCCAGATTGTTATGTTTTTGAGTGATTTTTGTCCCAAACAAGGCTTTTAAAATGTAAACTTCGAAACTCGCACAAACAGCATTAACAAGTAAAAACGGGCTGATGGGATCGAAGGGAAAATTAATACATTCACAAATTAAACTTAAATATAATTTTCAATTTGAATTCAAGGGAACCCAAGGTGTAGATGTGATAAAAATAACCCAAAGTATTAAGACGTTCTGCACCGAAGTGAAGCCCCTTGTCATCTATTGCCGAAAAAAAAATCAATTTTCGTTTCGTGACACAAAAGTTATTCAGCCTTTTTGGTTCCATTGGTCGTGGGCAGAATAATAAGTTGTGTGCATGGACACATCTCTAAAATGTTTACGCTTCATTTTCATCAGGTTCTTGCTTTCACCCTTAAACGGCAATTTTCTCGTTTGAAAGCAACACAAGTAAGCTGACCTGGCCTATAGTTTTACTCAAGGGGAAACTAATACTTGTAGGTACATTTGTATTCTTATTCCTAAGGCATTATGGCCAAATGGGTATTGAAAAAGTGATATTTGATGGGACAAGGATAAATGCTAATGAAAAGGTTAAATTAAGACATAAGACATATTTCATTTAAAGAACACGAAAATCAAGCTTTCATCTTTCCTCTAATACTGATGTAACTTATAAACTAACAAGGTTTCTCCATTCAATAGGACCATCTCCCTCGTTCAAGAAATATATCGAACTCTAAATAGAAACGATTTATGTTAATTGATACGTACACAGAAAGCATAAGTCAATTACTAATTCCTCAGGCGGCTTTTATTGCGACTTCAGCAGAACATCGGAAAAGCGGGCGACCATCCCATCCTCCACCTTATAAGTGACACAAAGTTAATTTATTTTTGTGGCATCTATTTTTGGGACTCTCAATCCAAATTCCCAGATCTTTTTTGTTGTTGTTTTGTTTTTTGTTCGTTAGGTGTGCGCGTATAACACAAGCGGGGTGAATAGAAATAGCGATGTCACTGATTCATCTATTGGATCTACGAGGCCTAGATTGCTTGTAGCGTGATTTACATTTGCATAATTGTGGCGTATCGAATAGAACAACAAGGAGAGCAAATTATAAATCTACACAAACTACGCATAAGAATATTTTGTTCTTCTTTTTTGTGAAGCTACCTTAAGAAAATACATAACTGACGATGGCAATATATCTGTATAGGGGAAATGTTTTCACATTTTGTTTACGGTTTGTGCGTACAAATTATTAGCTAGAAATAGAGAGCTAATAAGGATGACCTTAAATCGCATACAAGATTCATTAAATTATTTACGTAAACATAAGCTTATATGTTTATTCACCCTATATGTTTTCCTTCTTAGGATAGATTGCGTAAAATTTGCTCTAATTTGACACCCATCACGGAAAATTCCGCCCACTAAGTCTTAAATTAAGAAAAAATATTTTCATATTTTGTTTTTATTTTTTATTTTTTTTTCCGAACAAAATAAGCCTACCTTCATTTAAGAAAATGCGTGGCTAAGATTGTTTCTAAATTAAGTCCAAAAAAGAAAACTTTGATAATAAAATAAATCATAATAAATCAAGAAATGTATAAAGCATAGAATGTCGGATGTTTATTTCCAACCCAATCACGATTTCCAACCAAATCACGATCTCGCCTGCTTTATAAATGTCAAAAGGACATTGTCCTAAGCAGTGGAAAAATATACCATGTGTGTATGAACCACCACCAATTTTTAATCATTTTATCTACATACTTATGTAAATAAAAATCTATGGAACTACAACTCAATTAAATTTTCATTGCTTCAGAAATTTTAGTGGTAAACCATTGCTTACATTGCTACAGACCGTGGTGGATATGACGTTCGCGGTCTTCTCTACTGCGCCGCCACTCGAGAGTTAATTTAAAGATTTTCGGGGTCTGAGCGTTGGTGTCCATTCGCTCTACATGACCCAGCCACCTCAGTCGTTGGACCCTTCTGGTCGATGGCGCAGTACAGTTCGTCCTCCTCCAATCACCGTCTACGCAGACGGGACCGAAAACCGCACGAAGAATTTTATTGCCAAAATAGCCAAGAGCAGGACTGCGATGATCAAGGTCTTATAAAGGGTCACTTAAGTTGTTCGCAAAAGTTATTCTTCTTTTAATCTCAGCCCTGGTATCGTTTTCTGAATTGAGACCGGAGCCTAGGTAAACAAGGTCCTTAACTAAATTAATGTTGTATCTGTCTACAGTGACGTTTTGTCCGAGACGTCGGTGTTGTGTGTCCTTTCTTGTTAATAGCATATAGCTTTGTCTTGCCCTAATTGACCGCTAAACCCATCTTCTCTGCTTCCATCCAAATACTCACAAACGTACCAATGACATTATGCTGCATTTTGCCGTCATTTTCTGAGCACTTACTACAATAAAGGTCTTACATGAAACATTTAGTACTACCGTGGTTGTCGAATCTTTGTTGTTTTTGGATCTTGATCAGGTTAGAAGGTAAACCTTTTTAAATTACCAGACTCGCTTTAAGACTAATTATTCCTGAATGGCTTTTGGCAGAACCTACTTCCGGCTTTTATGATGAATGTGGAAAATTATTTCCAGTAAATACATAACGATTTTTAAGAGCAGTATATATTTAACATATTAAATAAGCCCATAATTATAATTAAAAGAAAAAAAAATTTCAAACATGGGAATGATTCTGAAAAGGATACGTATCTGTGACCAAACTAATGAGTATAAAACACACATAACCGCAACTATTTTGCAATTATTTTTCAGATTTTATTTTTACAATCACCCCATGCACATCGAATATAATCGTGTCAAAGTATCGAGTCGCATTCAAAAATTTCAACCAGTAGTTTCCGTTTGCCATTTCGGAAGTACACAAATGTACACCAATTCTCATTGTTAGCTTCGCATTAAACGGCAATGATCCAAACAATAGCATTTTTATTTTAATTTTATCGCACCGTAAGCGGATGGAAAAATTAAACATTTAAATTTGTAAATAACTGTTTTTATAGTAAATATAGTGTTTGAATATTTACTTTTGCACGAGCAGTTAGTGGTAGATAGTGGTTTTGTTCAATAAATAAAAATAATTCTTGAAAATTTATTGTTCTTATTTAATTATGTGTTTTAATAACTTCTGATATTATTTTTTTATATTTTGTTATTAGGTAATTCACTACGGTTCTGTTAACCAGTATGGTAAATCGGTAAGTACAGAAAATTCACACGAAAAAGACTTAAAACATATTACGAAATCCACAAAGGTAAAAGTCTGCGATGTAGCTCAAAATAAATAACAAAAAAAACCAGATTTTATACGCAGCACTATGTATGTATGTATATACGACACACTTCTGCACGTGTTATGTTCGCACACTTAGTATGCCACGCGTTGTCTTGAAGACTAGCGAATTTCATACACTGATATTGAGTCAACTTCAATGTAATACAGGAAGTGAAATGGCATGGGTCGATAAAAATTGTGCAAGTGCCTACCGTAAAGAACAGAAGCATACATAGTTTATTTGTATGAGGATATGCCGTCAAAAGATTACAAAAGTTATGAGAAAGACCTGTCATTGGTTTTGTATCTATGTACCTATATACGTATCCGCAAAAAATATGACGGTAGCGATAAACTCCTCGCGAGTTGAACTATAAGAGATATACGAAGGATGTGTATGTAAAGTTAAAAGAGTTTCTCACCGCATTTCAGAAGGAGTAAAAGGGTATAATATTATGTCATCATAGATATCACAGTTTTTGGGAGTAGAACAAAACCCATTTAAAGACGCAGTCACCAGTAGAATGCCACTTTACATAGGATGGCAGTGCTGTACATATGAATATACATATGTCGCGAGAAAAAAGAATTGTTGTGTCCTTTGTTAATTCAACCTCTAAAAACAAGATTGAATAACTCAATATATACAAAACGACATGGTGGACCGTATTTGTGCCCAGCTTGGCTTAAATAAGCCAAAAGCTTTTAAAAACATGATAGCGGACTAATTTTGTAATGGTAGATCAGTGGTGGCTTCAAAATATTTCGAAACGGTAACAGCACCTTACCAGGGCTACTTCGACATATGTATTTGGAGCTTAGGCGATAAGGATTTTTAGGAATTAATCAGGTTCTATGAAAATATGTATGTATGCCCAGTCCATCCCAGTTTGTAGTGCCACTAAAAGTAAGGAATTTTTTTCAAAATTCGAAACGGATGCAGCGTTGTTCAAGCCGAGATAACTGCCATTTTACAGGCCGCGAAGTTAATAAAAAATGAGAACATCAGACAAAACATTACTATCTATGTTGACAGCCAGGCGGCTATTAATTCTCTGTAGTCAGCATCGATAAAATCAAAGCTCGTAAAGGTCTGCAGACAAAACCTCAACGATATATCAAAGACCGACAAGGTGACCCTATGCTGGATACCGGGCCACAAGGATATATCAGGCAATGAGAGGGCGGATGAACTTGGAAGGGGGGGTGCAGAATTATATCCTGCACATACCCTTCCGATCGCGAAGACACCCATTAGCACTCTTTACGGGGATATTGATGAGGAAACCATGACCAGGTCTAATACGCGATGGTGTCACATGGACACATGTGCAATAGACAGATCACTATGGCCAGTCTTCGATAAGAAGAAGTCCAAAAATCTCGTACAACTTAGTCGAAGGGAAATACGAATCGTCTCCGGTGTCCTCACAGGACACTGCGGATTGGAAATCCATACGGATTGCCCTTGTCTTGGATTGCCCTACAAAGAATATTGCAGAAGCTGCAGGGACAAAGAGGAAATAGAATCCGTCCGACACCTGGTATGTGAATGTCCCGCATTGGCCACCAGAAGATTGCGTACTCTTGGTAGTAGCTTCCTCCATGGGCTGGAGGACCTTAATATCGCTGATTTTAGGAAACTCCTGAGATTTCTATCCCTTTCTGGGTGGTTTCCGGATTAGCCAACCCTATCCATTGTTTTGACTCCCATGAGTACACTTTTTATGGGTACAATGGACCCGCTTGAGGTCTAAGTAAGTCTTTAGGACACCCACTACACCAACCAACCAAGGAATTTTTTTCAATTTCAGAGTATTCAGCTATTAAAAAAAACTAAGCCCATATTTTAAATAAAAATAAAAACCGCCTCATAGTTTTAAACGATTATTATATTTATCAAAAAGCAAATTGCCATCAACAAAGTATGTACCTACATATGTATCTTTTATCAATAAGGAAGAAAACTGAATCACTTTAAGTTATTGAAACTCTGATCAAAGTGGCGCCTCTTTCGGCTCTTTTGCGACTAAAAAGAAGAAACACGAACAATTAAAAACATATCTGTCATCATAAATACAAAGAAATCTCTAAAAAAAAAAATAACGCATTGAATTATTATATTCCGATTCTATTTAAGTACTTCTTCAAGTAAAAGTCTATTTTTGCCGCATGATGACTTGTAAACAAATGTCGCCACCACTAAGAAGAAATTCCCAGAATCTTATTTTTTTTCTTCACAAAATAGACAGAAATATTCCTAAATTGACACCAACATGTGTAACGTCAATGGAGTTCCCCAAAAAATATGAAATTAAAACTCAGTCAGGCGAGCCAAATGAAATGACTGTCACGCCATAATGTGTGTCATTTTAATTTCTACAATGTGACAAGAAATGGTTAAACCCAAATTTGGTTCTCACACTAAGTAGATCAAACGGACAACAATATGTATGTTACACATGTGCGCTTACAGCTCCCCTTTTAAAAAGGGCCGCATGCTTACTTTATTATGATGAATTTAATGTAACTATAGATGTAATTCAAAAAGGATGTCCTCACTTATTTTAATTTCCCACTTCACCATGATAATAAAAAAAAATACAGAAATTAATTATATGACAATTGCATTAACCATCCATCCGCGGCAGCCGACAAAAAATGAGCAGCTACCATTACATCTCATGTCGCCAGATTTTTACTTTATTCATCTCGTAAGTAATCGACCAGAAGAAAAGGACTCTCTAAATGACAAAGAGAGATATACTTTTACATACATACATATATAAAAAGCGCTTTTACGAAACCCAAATTAAAATATTTTCCTCCGTTTTTAGTGTTAATTTGATTTTTAATTTGTCCTTTTCTACTTTCCGCCCACGCCCCTCAGTTTGGGGATTGACGTAGAAAGATAAAGGAAAAAAAATCAGCTCTCAAATTATTTCCACGTTTTTTCGCCTTCACCGCTCTTACAACATAAAAAAGTATGTAATGGCAGGCTGTTGAGTACACCCAGCGGGCGGACAATTTAAATTTAATGCGATGTTAGGGAGACTACATTAAGAAGTGCTGTATGTCGATTGTTGTGGCAATGTTGGCTGTTAATTAACTTATTATTTGTTTAATTGCACTCTCACCCCATTTCATCCGTAAACCAACACCGTTAAGAAAAAAAAGCATCACGAGGTTCATCAGATGGAATTTCGCTCCCATCGATACATTTTTCTCCACACCACACCACCCACATTTCATGTATTTTTCCTTTTCGCAGATTCGTTCTTTTGGGTTTTAAGATCTTGATTGATGTACAGGTCATTTTTCTCTTTGACGTGCACGAAATTTCGTATCCTTGGAGAAAGTGGGTTTATCGTCAGCACGATGATAGGTGAGGCTTAATTGGGGGCGCATAAAAGGAATATTAAATCTGAAATTTTTGACCGCATAGACAGATCGATTTTAGGGAATTTTGTTTTTTGTTGGATGCTGAGATATTTTCGTCATGTCTTACATAGGTATGTACACACTTACTTACACATGTATATAATAATGTTTTCATCTTTAGAAATGTGTATAACACTGATTGGGTGTTGTCATGTTGACGTAGAAAAGTGATGCAAATGATGACAAATTTGGTTGAAAGCATTACATTCCCCATTCTAATGATTCTGGTATTGCAGTCTGGCACTAGTCATAAGAGCAAGCAGAGCGATGGTGTCACAATAACTGGTTGGTATGTATGTATCTAGACATTTTTATCGTTAGTCATTTTGTCTAAGAAAAGCATACATATAAGTTTTTCTATACCACGGCTTGCTTACAATCCAAATAACAACCTAGTATACAAAAGTACGCATACCACTTGTGGCTTGTGGAATCTAAATTGTAATATGACATATGTAGTTTTGTGGGTGAGTGCATCACAACAGCTCATTAAAAAAGACTATGAAAAATGAAAATGAAAATGCAAGGGCTATAAAATTACTTCCCCAAAGAAACAGTGCAATAGACAGTAAGAGAATTGATACTGAAACGATTTAAGAAATGACAAAACCGTTGAAGTGTTATAATGAATTTCTTTTCGGAATACCGATCTGCCATTAAAAAGTACTACCTTCCAGGATAAGTTGCTCTAGCTGACATAATAGGTAGACTCCAGAAGGATAAGAGACCTGACTGGCTATAAATAATACCAAATTTTCTTTTAATTTATATCACGGAATTCATTTAATATTATTCTTATGGCGCCGTTTGGCCTTACAGTCTTTGCTGATTACTCCACGGTACTTTACTGAATTTTTACTATTCGTCGTCGTCGCAAAGCAAGGATAGTCTACGGCATCATTACTGGACACTACGTCATTGGTATTCACGCGGAGCACTTTGGTATACATCACAACGACTATTGCAGAAGTTGCAGGGATGAGGAAGAAATCGAATTTATCCGACACCTGCTGTGTGATTGTCCTGTCCTCTCCGATAGAATAATGAAGACTCTTGGTAGTTACTTCTTCACGAAACTGGATGACTTCCGTGACATCGAACTGAAGGATCTCCTGAGATTAATTTCCTTATCTGGGTGGTTTTAAATCAGCGGTTCCCCTTATCTTTACAGGTTCCGGAGTAAAATTAGATGGACCCTTTGCTGGTCTAAGTGAGCCGTGATGAATTTCACAAGGCACCCATTAATCTAACCTACTATTCAATTTCAAATTTCATATAAATACATTAAGCAGATGTGTACATATGTACATATATGTGTGTTTGTTAATTTAATTTATTGCATCCGATATTCCAACATTAGCAATGTCACCAAATTGGAGTTTAAAAATGAGACCCAATGCTTGCTGAAACGTCTAAGTTATTTTTTTTTATAAAGCGTGTTTGGTTTTGGTTTGATTTGTTCAGTTCACGTTATTTGATGGCTCTTGGAAAATTAATTTGAATAACTTCAGACAGCTCTGGATGACCCAAGGCCTAACATCTCGCAACCATTCATGTTGTGCGTGTTGTATTGTTTCCACGAATGGAAAGGACCTACAATTTATTGCCGAATCCAAACAGCGAATTGAGAAGCTCTTTCATGACAGATTATATTCCCGGAGGCTTGTCATTCAGTCGGCGAGAGATGGTGCCGAGAAAAATGTTCGGTGGATATGGCTGGGGATTGAATCCAAGCCGCTCGGACAGCAGTCCAACGCACTAACCACTGAGCCACGGCGGCGGTATATATGAACATATATATATCACTATCATGGAAATTTTATATCATAAATCAGAGATTTAATTTGAAACTGTTAGATTGTAAAATCGATTTTGATTTGCAGTTGACTGCGGACAAATATGCGGGTGTCGATATGAATGGTGTACAAAGAAAATGATTAAAGATTTTACTTAGAGATACTAAATTTGGCGTGTACTATTTTCACTCATTAAGTATAGGGTATAGGACAATTTGTAATATTTTTCGTGGATCGGAACAGCAGTACAGAATATGGACACTATGTAAAACTGTTTTTTTAAAATGGTAAACTACAAAGGAAAAACATTTATCCAGCCTTTTATTTTATTTAGTCTGGGTTATTTCAAATTTGTCCGTTAGAAACTAGTTTGAAAAAAAATCCTTGCCGGTTGGCACTATTTTTTCCCAATCATGTACCTCAAAGAAATAAACCCCTAAAAACTTCTCTTTTTTCCCTAAACCATGAATTATTCTAAAAATGGTCACAAAAACTTATAAGGTCACTTAAGTGACAGATGATTTATAAAGGATTCAGGCAGCAATACCTGAGTCGATACTAATAAATGTTGTTGAAAATTAAAATATTTGTGTTTATTTATTTATTTAATTTTTCAGTGTTTATTTGTTAAGCTAGCTAACAAATTATTAAGTATTATAAGTAAAGCTACGATTACACGGTCAACGAAAACAGCCAACCAGATAACACCTGGCGTTAAAATGACGTCAGAGTTGGTCCCAAAGTGGTTGACTCGTGTGATCGTCAGCTTAAAACGCCGTCAACCCGCTGATGGCTGCGTCGACACTCACGTTGACACGAGTTTTGGGTCATTTTGATATCAGAGAGTCAACGCGTTGACTGTTTTTCTTGACCGTGTAATCGTATCGATATATATTGTATGTATATGTACATATGTATCTTTATAAATTGATGTCTTGTATGCTTTTTTGAATTTGCGGGTGTTGATTGTTTGCTTTTGCAAAAGTAATTCTGATTTAAATTAAATACCAAAATTCCAGTATGTTTTTGCAACCTGAAGTGCTGATTTCTCAAGTCATACAGATTGAATTATACAATTACATCCTTTTCTAAAAATAGAATCAGGTTTATACGGTCATGATTTAATGTGCTTTGTGCCATTTCCTCTCGAAAAGAAAACCAAATGAATGAGCTCTTTGATGGCATTGACTTCCAAGTGTTGAAACTTTCATCTGGTTTGGTTAATACGAACATTTTATGGAAGATGCTATTTTCGGATTTGACATGTGTGGCTCTTTTACAACCCCTTTGGCAGGAGGAATGAATATACTATCGGAAACTCGGAAGCAGGGGATGGAAATACCATAATTACAAAAGAAAAATAAGCTGCCACATCCATACTTCACAAATGCCTGCAGACCCTGCACGATGACTCGTTTCATTCACGAGAAGACCCCGAACATTTTTGTACATACATTGTTGGAACGATGGTGATCTTTTCGCTGGAGTATTTTGACATGTGCTTCCTTTCCGATGACAAAAAATATTAAAAATAAAAATTCTTACAAAGTGTCCGAATCGGAACCCCATTATATAATATTTATGTATTCTTTCGATTGCTGCGTCATGCATAGCTTTATTCTTGTAAAAAATATTTCTGTGTCAGAGAAAAACTAAAAAAAGTTTATTGTAAACTATTTCCTACTTAAAAAAATAATTTCTTTAAAAAATACGAAAACACATACTTGACATGATTTCTTTTCAAGATCAAAATATGATGTGTCTTATGTGATATTAATATAAATACAATTATTTAAAACCATTAGGAATTTAAATACATAAAAGAAAAACATATTTCGTATGCTTCATAAGTTATTCCACATAAACATCTCAATCGACTCAAAAGAATACCATTTTTTTTGTGTGGGTCGCAAATTAGTGTAGTTATTTTTACCATCAGATAAGCGGAAGAACAGTGAAGATTTCTGGCAAACATTTTGACCACATTTGCAGATATTGCAAATATTATAGTATCGCTATCTTCTTTTTTTTTTTGCGCTATTTTCAAGGTAGGCCACTGACCGGCGTCAACCAGTGCGTGCACAGTGTTTTAACAGTGACTACGTATCAAATTATGCTTATTTTATCTTTAAATGGTGGCTGTTTGTTATGGGCCCCTGGACTAGGCTTGCTGAGCTTATAACCTCGTGTCTTGATTAAGAAACTGACACGAAACTATCGTAATAGAAACAGTGCCATATCTGGACTATTTCGACGTCGACTTTGACTTCGAGCTTAGGTCAATAATGACTTCCAAGAGTTCGTCAGGGTGTTAGAAAAGGAATTGGGATGAAAAACGACAAGCGCTCATATCCCGGAAGTGGGTTACTGGCATCGGTTTGGTCATCCAGGGTGAGAGTTGTGCCATATCAATCCATATCACCCCATGAACCTAACACACGAAATAAGGACAATTATCTTTCCTTCTGCACGTGGAATGCTAAGTCGTCCAGCTGAGCAATGAGCAAAGCAAAACAAGCTTAGCAGCAGGAAGTGCAGTAGGATAGGGCGGGTAAAAGGAAAATGAGAAAAGTCGTAGCTTCTGACACGTGCGCAAACGTTTTACGACAATTTGCATCAAAATTTTAATTCGCTTGATATGCGATCATGTTCCAACAAAAGACTAGGTCGATGACATGTTTTTATGAATAAAAGATGTATATGTCCTAAATATGTTGTTAGAATCACGGTAGATGATATTAACGAGGAGAGAAGGACATCTTTGGCAAGACAGCTGAAAAGTACACCCTAGATGACGCCACGTCTAGGCACGGACTTAGACTCATTGATTTTGCTGCGAGGCGGAATGGCACCATATCAAGTACAAGGTTTCCTCATCTTAATATTCACAAGAAGATGTGGCGGTTACTGATCATCAAACAGCCAACCAAATTGATCACATTGCGATTGACGCAATGTACGGTTCCAGTATCCCGCATATATGTACATACGAACAACCGAACTTTCCGAACTGCCAACTTCAGCTTTAATCACTACCTTGTTGCAGCCAAGGTAGGGATTTCAGCTGAAACAATAATTACTGTGAGAAGATACAACGTCGACAGAAGACCACCAGAATCTTCGCCGAACGTGGATCCCAAAATCATTCAACAACTTCTATCCATGTCGCCGTTATTAAATGCCAAAAACCAGTAATAACGTTGTTAGCATGCCATAGGAAACGCCACAATTGATGTACTGGGTTTTACCCGACTGCCACCACGACATATGTAAGAGTATGCATGTACATCAAAACAAGATAAAAACAGGCCCCTAGATTGTAGATTGTAGGTAGAGGTGGGAACATGTCACCCTATCACTGCGGCCACCGATGAGCCTATTGTAATTTCCTGCAATTAGAGCTCGCTCATGATGCCTGAATTCGAGATGAATCCAAAGATGACTTTGAGTGAGATGGCAGATATATCCTCCGTTGCGAGGTAGATTAAACAGTAACAGTGACACAAAATGTGATCTGCTGATTCTTCGTCTTCGTTGCACATTTTGCGTGTTCTTGTACTATTCCCATAGTCATAAGTTGTTTTTTGACTCCATAGTGTCCCGTTAGAAAGTCTGTGACAATTCGAACCTGACTCCTGGTTAGTCCTACGAATTGTTTCGATCTGGTATGGGAGATGTTTCGCATGAACATTTTGGCTTGCCTGTTACCTTTAATATTCGTCCAATAATGGTGAGCTCTGTTTTTCAGTCGGTTTTTAATGGAGCACTTTGCAGTGTCAAAAAATCGTCTTGGCATCATGAAGTTTAAGGCGGATCCTTTTCTGGCTAGTAAGTCTAGCCACAGCCACAGTCGGCGCTACAAATTTGGATAAACTACCTTTGCAGTCTATATAACATCGGAAAAAATTAACATCCCGCTATAAGGCACAACGAACCATTCAACTTATACCATCATAGTCAAAACCTCCTTCCATTCCATCAAAACGAAGTCGGATAGCAACTAAAATGCAGGACCTGACTTCCAAGTCCAGTTCTTTAAAAGCAATAGGAGTTGACTTAATAGAGTACATGAACTCATGGTCAACAATTGGTCACAAAGACACACCCTTCCAAACAACCGACATTTAAACAATTTTCTGTATACCATAAACTTTAAACATTTTTTTATATATTTTATATAAATTTTCTCTATAATAATTTTGTTTGTTATATTTTTCTTTGTAAGTGAAAAGCCTAATGTGTGTCGGGTACTTCGATTAAGGACTTGACACATGTCGAAGCACTTAAATGCAAGCGTGCCAGCTAAACCACAGCAACGGATCTGGTAAATCTAACCAATTTTCTTTAAATAAAATATGAACTGCACCTTTCGCCGACACAAAAGAAGAAAATGTCACAGAATGACATTGTAACCAGTGGTGAAACGGGCCGTCTTTTAAAGAATTCAAAGCAAATCCTTCCATTTTCCAATACTTATTAAGAAGGCGTGGTCCTTATTCAAATTTTATTTTAATTTTACTATAGTAACATTTCGGTAGGTACACGTATCCCAATTCTATTCATTCCTTTGATTCCGAAAATCAATATATATTTTATCTTTATTAGTTGAAGAACCGGTGCAATATTTCTGGATTCTTTTGTGTCAAAGGATAATATTAGATCGAATATTTTTTATGAAACCATGTCTCAACGTGAACACTAGTAATTTTATCACATGTCAAGTCAAGAGAAAAAAATGTTCATTCCTGCCAATGAAACCCATTCAACTTTTCCGGAGGACATGAATATATACGTACACATGTACATACATACATATAAATAGTATAGCGCTGTTCCTTAAACGTGATAGTTTTCGAACAAAGGTAAATATTGCTTTTGCTATGTCAAAGGGTGTTTATTTGTACAAGCCGAAACCAATAACTTTTTTAATGATCAGAAAGTTTGGAGGAAATATTATAGTCATTGGGATTACGTAACAGTCCGAGAGGTGGTCAAGGTTAAGCTTCTTGTCATTAATTATATTATGGGTGCTTTTTTTATTGCACGAGTGTTAATTGTCGACTCAAAACATATTCACGACAAATTAGAGTGACAAATTATGCTTAAAACGGTGCCGCGAAAAAATGTTGGTGTTTATAGATGAGGTTCGATGACCACCATTATAAGTTTCTTAGAGATCTTGCCAACTATAGGACGATAAGTATCGCACTGCCAAAAAATAAAATTATGCTAGCTCAGATGAAACCACTAGATTTCTGACATTAATGGGAATCTTAACGTCCAGAGATATATAGAAGCTTGCCTTGTGGGTATCGAAAAGCCTTTCGACACGGTTTGCCGGGTTTATTTATTAACTTATAAGATATGAATTTCCCGCTCCCCTTAAAGAAATGATTGAATCCATGGCAATACATACGGATGTATGCACATACATATGTGCATATATACATATATTTATGTATGTTCACATATACGCACAAAAATTAAATGGACAAATTTTTAAGTCTGTTATGTGTTCAACAGTGTAGGAACATATCATACATACTCGTTACGAAAATTGCAATACGTAAAAATAAATTTTGCATGACGAAGATAAATTAAAAGGAACATATTAAAGCGCTAGCCTCGAATTAACATTCCCTTCTCTATCTACGTATAAGAAAGTCCACATGTTGCAAGGTCGTAACTTAGTTATACTTGAAATAAGTAACTTTGGTCTTATCTATAATTGACTTGTAGACAATTTAATAATGCTTACATTTATGTTATTTGTTTAAGACTATCTTCTATTAGAGAAATACATACTTATAAATGGTTAATGGTTGCAATGCCAATGGCCTTAAATTTAATGCCGATAAGTGAAGGATGATGACTTTTTATTCTTTACATAATCCTCTTTTATTCAATGATAAAATTCTTAAGAGGCTTGATAAAGTCAAGTCAATGAAAACGCGTCGTTATGGTTACTTGTTTATATTTGAATGGTACATAAAATACAAACTTTATTACCAAAGCTAACAGCATCATTAGTTCTATTTGACAAATTACTCCTAAATATGTACATACATATGTCAATTATTCCATTGCTTTCTGCAAAAGACGGCTTACAAATGCTCTTGCGTCAATATTGTGTTCACTTATACTTCAATCAGAATCATGAAAATTAATCGTATATCTGAAAAATATGATGACATATAAATACATATGTATGTATATACAACACACGCATTTGTGCATATGAAAGTAAATACGATTTAATTGTCTCACTAAGCGCAAAATGGAGGTTTCAAGGCGAGCAAATTGAAATAGTTTAGCAGTACAAGTATCTTGGAGTTTTGATTACGCCGAACTTCAACATGAATAAACGCCTTATAACTAAGCATTTCTCATATCTCAAAGCAGAAAATATTTCGTGCCACAGTATAAATTCCGTTCTGCTTTATGCAACAGAAGTTTGAAGCTGTGGAAAAGTTCTTCCACTATTTTGAAAAGCGAGTTTTTGAATTTCCGAGTAGTTTCACCAATTATATGCTTCACTTGAAGACTGCAGTAGCACCCCTGTTCTTGGATCATATTGCTAAAGTGAATGCGATGAGCCAGGAAAGAATTTCAAAGTATGCGAAATTTTAAGAAACTTTTGCGCTAAACGTGGAACGGGCTTCATTAAAAAAAAACATTTTACTCAAGAAAACTGGTCACAGAATTTAGGAGAGATTTGTAAATAAAGCCCAATCTTCTCAATACAGAGCTTACTACAGCAAGATGAACCGTTCTTTACGAGAAAGAACGTATTTTTGAGCAGTTACTCGGCAGACACGACATGTATGTAAGTACCACCTTCAAATTGAGAGGCGAATTTTCAAGAAGCTTAAACACCGCTCAGAGCTTCCAATTTTATGCGATCTTTGCCATCTCAGGGAACGAGAATATGTGTTGAACTGCGCATCTCGGGATGAACCAAGGCTAAGCTTCTCGCAACCATTCATGTTGTGCGTATTGTATTGTTTGCACGAATGGAAGGGACCTACAATTTATTGCCGACTCCGAACGGCAAATTGAGAAGCTCTTTCATGACAGATTATACTCCCGGAGGCTTGTCATTCCCCGACGAGAGGTGGTGCCGCGAAAAATGTTCGGTGGATATGGCTGGGGCTTAAACCCACGCCGCTCGGTCAGCAGTCCAACGCACTAACCACTGAGCCACTCTTAAACTTTATTAACTAACAATTTAATCGTTACTTCTTCTTCACAACTATCCACCTTGTTTGGAAGAAAGAGGCAGTAAAGTCTGGAGTCTAAAGTATGAAGTCGTTAAACAAAGGAAAAATAAACTTAAGATTTACGAGACAGTTTGAAGTGTTGGTTTCGCTTCGCCACAGGACTCGAAGGATAAATTGTCGGGGAGATCATTAAGGAAAAGATTGACAAAACAAACTAATTATCATGACTTGCCGAAAAATTCCTTGCACTACTACTACGGGCAGTGGCCAACTTAACAGTTTTCAATGAAAAAAGTTCGCTGTCACATTTTGTTTTGTTCTTTTTGGCCTTTACCTAAATGGTATTCAAAATTCGTGCGATGTATTTGACCCAATGACTTTGAGTTCGTCACTTCTCGTGACAGGACACTCTCACACGATTTGTGCATAGGTGAAAGACTGCCGCGTGTCTCTGAACAAGATCACTAAACAGCGTAAAGTCACACTCTGCAGGATGCCAGATTACACCAACATTACGGAGCCTATCCTGCCGATGAACTAGCCATACAGAATCTCACGTCAAGGCGCCTATGTACGTCATTTGCTTAGTACCTGACTTACATCCATGCTATGACGGAAGTATATCACAGGTGGTAACATCTTGATTTATTGCAATAACCCCATGGTCATTTGGCTCTGCCATAATTAGAAAATATCTCTTCAACGATCGACAAGTATAGCCCACCTTAACTGTTACGTTAACAAATCTAAATAGTTTTAGAATTAGAGCTGAATTCAAATACATAAAATTAATGCGATCAAAAGTGTTTGATTATCGTAAACTTACTGTTCTTTTGAAAATCCTGTGTGTCGTCGCATCCTGTCCTTCCAGCCATGGCCGTCAATAGAGTTATTAAAACCAGTTGCTCGGATACGATACTCCAAAGACATTTTGCAATTATTGAATTTTGATTTGTTCCCATTTTTCATAGCACAACACATATGGGATCAATTTTAATCCTTTTACGCTTCTTTCCGTGTTATTCTAAAACAACTAAATTACATTTTCTCCCACATCTGTAGATGTGTTTTCTTTTGGTTTCCTTTTTAAGCTGAGAGACGAGACAATTTTTCAATTTGGTGATATGTTTTTTTTTTTTTTTTTTTTTCAGTCATTAAATATTCATGCACTCAGCATAAGGAAATAACATGAAAATCCGTTGTTTCATGTCTTTATTTACGATGCAAATAAAACTTGGGACATAATTTCAAAGTAAGACACAAAATAAAATTAAAAGGAAGGTATTTCATTCTATCACTAAACATGTTTATAAATCTCACAATAGTTTTATTACGTGTTGTTCACTTTTCTCATTTGCTTTTGTTTAAAATAAAATCGTGCGTCATTTCTTTAAGTTCGACTCATACAAAGCTTATGCCCGGCGGTAAACGTCACGTTATGGTCAAATCGTAGTACTTGATACACCATGATCATCACAAAGTATTGGAATGGCACAAAGTCGTTCATCGAACATTCGCAATCTGAAACGAAAATATAAATGTAATTTTATTACTTCGCCAAATGCAATTTAATATATCGCCTCAAGACACACAGACACACACACTAGATAATAACAAAATTTTAAATTTGGAAGAATTACATCCTCAAAACCACATTAACCGAATTCGATCTACTATTATAGAATTACGTACTTATTTTATGTTGGTTGTGACCTTCTCCCAAATTCTGATATTATGACCATTCAATATTTACTTAGGCAGTACCAAAACCACTGCGAATACTTTGTCTTTTCACTTCATTCCTTGTGGTAGCACATACGTTTGTATGTATGGACATCCATGTTCTATGGTAATTATGATGGGTAATGTTCAATGAAGAATGTAATAAAAGTTTGGCGAAGGTTATATTTGCAAACTTTACAGAAAACGGGTGCAATATGCAAATTTTATGGCAATTTTACGAAAACTTTACTGTAATACTCCTAAGCGTTTGATTTCGATAGTTCATAAATTGGTAAAATAAGCTTCTTATCTAATATCAAATCGATATTATGAAGTAGAGCATTGTAGTTTTTATAATGATGAGATCATAAAAAAAATAATGCGAGTTAGGTAGAAATTCGCATTGGAATTCAATAAGATTTTATATCACCTAATGGGATTGATGTGGTCTGGGAGTCAGTGCACTTAATAGGTCCAAAAGCACAATGGCAGTCTTAAGGACTATCCTTAAAGCTGAGTCAATGAATTAGCGGGCCGCCTGAAGTTAAAAATGTAACGCGATGAGCAGTGCGGCTTTCGTCCAGGTAGAAGCACAACCGACCAGCTGTTCACTCTCAGAATGGTACTTGAGAAGGGCTGGGAGTATGCCAAACCTATCTTCAGTTGTTTTGTGGATTTGGAGAAAGCATACGATCGGTTCCTCGAGGTAAACTCTAGAGTGTATTGCAGGAGTACGGGATTGACGGTTCTCTTCTGAGGGCCGTTCAATTTCTGTACACTAACTGTAAGAGCTGTGTTCGGGTGAACGGCGTTAAGTCGACACCTTTCACTGTGGGCGTTGGACTTCGCCAGGAGTGCGTTCTGTCATCCCTCCTTTTCATAGTGTATATGGATTGGATGTTACAGCGCTGCCTTGGTGAGGAACGGTTCGAATTGGGAGACTTAAGGATAAGTCATCTGCTTTTTGCTGATGACTTGGTCATCCTTACGTCCACACAGACCGAACTTCAGCGCGCACTAGATAGGTTCGTCGCCGTCTGTGTTGAAGCTGGGATGAAGGTAAACGTGAACAAATCAGAAGTAATGGTAATTTCCAGAACACCTGTTCAATGCACTCTGCACGTTAGTGGAGTCCCATTGAAACAGGTGGAGAAGTTAAATTATCTCGGGGTCCTATTCACGAGTGATGGTAGGACCAATACTGAGTTATCCTGTAGAATTGGTCAGGCTGGAGCAATTTTGAGACAGCTTGGTCAATCTGTTATCAGGAGGGCTGAACTTGGCATCGAAGCTAAGTTGTCGGTCTTTAATTCAGTGTTTGTTCCGAGCCTCACCTATGGTCATGAAGTTTGGGTAATGACCGAAAGAATAAGATCGCGGATACAAGCCGCCGAAATGAGATTTCTTCGTTGTATTGCTGGGGTGACTCGACGAGATCGGGTAAGGAACACCAGAGTACGCGAGGCACTCAATGTCGAGCAGCTACTTCTTCGAACGGAAAGGTCCATACTTCGATGGTTTGGGCACGTCAAACGCATGTCCCCAACTCGGTTTCCAAGACGTGCCATGGAATTCGTGCCATCGGGCAGGCGTCCCCTGGGTAGGCCTAGCCCAAGTTCGAAATTTCACCTCTACCGGTATGTAGATAGCCCCTGATGAGTTAGAGTCGAAGGTGGAGGATCGGCAAATGTAGAGAGTCTACTTAAGCTCCCTAAACACGCGACCCTCATAGTGGATAAGCGGGCCATTGGAAGATGATGATGATGATGATTTCCACTTGTTGTTGGGGAGCAAGAATAGTTCCCATTGTGGTTTTTGACCAATATCCAAAAATATTTTAGACATGCTCTCTTTCTAGGATCGGCTGAGTTGCCAGTGTATCGTTGGGCCTACGTTGGACCGAACTTCTTAGTGGCGAATAAGGGCCGGTTTATTTGGCTAGCTACCCTAAGGACACACTAAAGGAGGCAACTTCATGGCTCTGATTTTTTGTATAATCTTTTTTCGCAAAGGCGAATCTAAAACGCTTACCGTGCGAACACTATCAACTTTATCAACTTGAAGTGAGCAACTAGAGGCAGTTAACCAAGAACCAGGCTAACTGGAGAGACTTGTTGGTTGAGGCTCAGGTGGCGACACCTAAGTTTGTACAAATAACAGTCATTAATTACATTACATTTTAATTTATTTTTTTTTTTTTTGTTACTTTTATAAAATTTTCAGTATCAACAAAATTCTGTATTTCAAAACTCAGGTTTTAATTTTTTCCCACTACGGTGTTTTTACCCCAAAAAATATGTTCGAGGCAAGAGATTTTTTAAGACTATCGTTGAACATAAGGGAAATGAAGCAACGCAACAATGCGAAGCGGTATGGAACTAAGATCCTAATTTGGTTGAAGCAATCTTTAGATGCCTTTCCATACTACTTATACTATTGAACAAACTATCTACCTTGTATGACGCGTTGAGAAACAATTCCTTTTATGTCATATGTGACTTAAAAGCCTCAATATACAAGTTAGAATCTCAACAAAACGGTTAAATGTTTTTCTCACCGTCTCTCAATCCACTATTTGAAGTCGGCAATATCGCACTCTAGACTCTTCCCGACGTGTACTAAATATAACACGCATAACACGAATGGCTCTTTAACTACAAAAGTGCGTAAAAGGTGTCTTCAAAAAGCTATTATGATAGAAAAGCGTCTCTATCGGTTATGATGCAATGCAAACGAAGGCAATAAAAAGAAAGTAAAAAACAGGCGTTATAAGAAGCAAACGGTGCATTAGAAAAATGCATAATAAATGCGAGCTCCTTCCTTTCAAATTACATCTAATTTAATGGTGAAATGATTCTGATAGGCGTGGTCATCGTGGCTCAATTAGTCCATTGAACTGCTGTGCAACATGCGCAGATTCGAACTTTATCATTATCCACCGAATACTTTCCGCGGCATCTCATTTCGTCGGGGAATGGCCAACATTCGAAAGTATAATTTGTCATAAAGAAACTTATTTATTTTCCGTTCGAAGTCGGCAATAAATTGTAGGTCCTCTCGCAGCGTTAGACCTTTCAATACTACGATTATGGTGGCAACACCATGGAAAAAATACCCGATTTCAGCGAGTTGATAAACGACAACGATAAAATGAGTGAATTACGAAAGTTACCCAAAATTCGCTTCCCAAAATGATCAAGCATAGGTTTATTAGAAAACGCACAATTGTTGTGTTATAAATGGATTCATTGGGGTTAAACTAATAAAATGTGGACATTTTGCTATTCATAAATCGAATCTCATTTGTCTTCAAGATCAAACGGTAATGACTTTACCACATAAATACAAAAAGGGATTTTTTTTTATAAGAAAATAAAGTAATATCCGCTTACTTGCGCCTTTTACTACGTGATATGTTAATTAACAAATTAAGTGTAATTAAATTTTGATTACCAGATAAATGCGGAAAATATCTCTACATACATATAAGCCAAGGAAATTCTTGATGCCTTCGCATACTTGGAACTCTGTGATTTGGTGCAGATGTTCGGAAGTATTTAAGAGGATTTTGGAGGTCCTGGTCTTACTTTTGTATCCTGGTGTTCATGTAACATTCATGTATATTGGTCTGGCCAATATAATAACTATCAATATGATTAGATGTCGACAAAAGCATATGGGAAGAGCACATAGTTGATAGATTTTTTTTCTGTATAAGAAGAAAACAACATTTTCAGACTGTATTGTAGTATGTATTACAATATAATGAAATTGGCACGAGTGAGTGATAATAGGTAATCTGTAGAGCAGTGAGGTTCGGGTTGTTTTTTACAGTGGTTTGATTTACGAATAAAACTACAAACAGTGGTTCCGGTAAGTAATGACGCTTAACTTTTAAAATATTTGTACAGTACCTCACAAAATTGAGAATACTATCTAAGAATATAATATCTAAGAATATTTTTGCTTTTTGCATATTTTCATTAACGTTAAAAACTTCAATTTTATTAACAAAAAATCTCGTCTAGTCAAGGACATGTCTACAGAAAAGAATCCAAACTTTAAAACAAAAAAAAGTCTTTTGGGATTAGAAGCAGCAAAAAAGTGAATTTTCGATAAGTGTATGCTCAATTTTGTGAGGTATTGTATGTATAAAGAAAATATCGAAATGTAATTTGTATGTTTCACGACAATAAAGATAAAAGATTATGTAACCAGTTTTCACTATACCATTTATAATGGAAGACAAAAGAGCTAAAGCTCTCTAAGTGTTTCTCATTTTATAAATCGCAATGTATCGTTCAAATATTTAATAGGATTTTCGAGTGAATCTCTTTTCAAGAATGTCCATGGAATGGAACTCTATTATTTTCAAAATGAAGAAGAAAAACGAAAGAAACAAGTAGACAAAGTTTCTCGTTCTCTAGAATTAATTCAACCCTTATTTATCACGCTGGTTGAAAGGATGGTGTTCAAGTGAGAGATTTGACCAATTACTTACAAAACAGCAGGACTTCCACAGTCCATACACATATGTACATATGTAAGTATATGTACGCAGTGATTAAAGAACTGATACCAAGCGTGTGATATATTTCTTAAATAAACGTATATTTGACTACAGTTCAAAAGATTTAGGTGAAGGGATTTAGTTAAATTAATGCAAATAAAAAAAATCCTGAGCAACAGTGTGGTCAGAGAGATAAAAATAAATAAATAAGAAGCTGGCGCGACAGTCCAGCATGGACCAAGGCCTAGCTTATTAAAACCAGTCGTGTTGTAGGCGTTTTATTTTTCACTTGAATAATTGGGGCCTACAACTTATTGTCGACTCCGAATGGCGTATTAAAATACTTCTAGATGATAAATTTTACTCTCGGAGGTTTGTCATTCACCAACGAGAGATGGTGCCGCTAAATTTCCCACACAGCTCGTACAGCAGTCCAACGCAATAACCACTAAGACGAAGATGTTGAAGATTAACTCCGCTAATGAAAAACGTCTCATCCTTAATAGCCTATCAACTTCGTAAATACGCATTGCTGAACAAGAAGCCAAACAAATGCAAGACTTTTGGAGCCCTGGGAGTATTGTATCGGTCGATGGCGGCACCGAAATACTCGTAGATGTAAGCAGATAAATTTGTTTTAACACTCAACACTCGAAAGTTGAGTCAATATGGGTCCAGTACCTGGAAATAGACCACGAAATTGACAAAAACGCTGCAGACTTTTATTTATCGCTGTCTAAGAAACATTCTACTTGTTTTCTGGCCATACTGTTTCTCATATAAGAGAATAAGTTAAGAATGTGTAGACGCGATTCTACAAGAACGTAAGTGGCAGTGGATTGTCTATAAACCCCGGAAAGGCGACGATTGCATAGCAAAGAAACCCGCTAATGTTATCTGGAAGAAGAACCGATCGCCCGAGAAAAGGTGGCCCAAGACTGTTGAAGAGGAGCCAAGGGACAAGCTCGAAAGAATTGAGGTACATCAACACCAACTAAACACAATGGCCCATAGGCGAAATGGATATAACCCGAAAGAAGATAGCGGAAAGTATTACAAGTATGAAAAATAATTGATCTATGATACATCTCGCTTTAAATATTACCAACGATTGTGGAATAATCTACATAGCTCATAGCTACACAACAATCCGCAAACAACCAATGTACATACATCTGTATCTACTTGAACTCTTATTTAATTTTTCTACTGCATAAGCTATGTAATAGTATAAGGATAATCAAAATCTTTTCAGCGCCTGTTAATTGCAAAAAGAAAAACTATTAATTGTTGTTCCGTAAGGGGCCAAGGCCCAGCTTCTCGCAACAATTCGTATTTAGCTTGTTAGAAGGGACAAAAAGCAAAATAGCACCATACCTTCACGTTTTCAGTTCATATCCATGGCTCAAATAATTTGTTCTTGTTAAGAGAAGCAAGGTCGACAGTACTCTTTGAAATAAAAGCTATTGCCCCGGTGAGTACTTGTACCAACAACTTTCGGATCGGAAAACAAACACTCCATCCATTGCACCATGGCTTTACAAATTAAGCCAGGTCGCTAATTTTCAAACAAGTTTTCAGTGACGAAACTCTATTACATAAAACATACACATCCACATATGTATGTACATACATATGTATGTATGTGACCAAGTAAGAAATTAACAACCTTTATAGCATTTACGTAATTGGTTGGTGATTGAGGTGTGCGGTTTCTGTGAATTCCGTAATAGGATCATATTTTTCATATACTTACGATACGTACCCTTCATTCTGAGGTTTTTTTGTACAAACATACAATTTTTAAAAGACATAAAATTCACTTGTTTGGCATATCAATAGAAACCATAACAAATTTTATCTAAATAAAACTGTGTCCAGAGACATTTTTAAAATTCATGTTTTTTAAGCCGCTTTTGACGAGGAAATATTTTATGTTTTGGATACCATTAGAGCGTTGACTTCATCCTTCAACTTTTTAGGTCTGAGGTTACCGCTGAAGATTTTTTTAAATACACTCTGCCCACATGACTGACGACATATAAGATCTATTGTAAAGAAGGTAGGATGAGCCTAAAAGACTTACCACCTTCTTGATGAGTGTGAGTATAACTTATTAGCGGAGTTTCTTTTAACTCGCCTTGCGAAGGCTATTTCCTTTAACCAAGAAAATGCTAAACACACAGAGTATGTGTTTGGGAACTTCCAGTAAAAATCGACACTCTGTCTCTACACAGACTTAACTTGTTGATATGATCTATGAGGCAGCTCTGACTTGTGAAGAAGCTCACCAACTTCCCGATGGTTTCCTCGTATAGCTTAAGGATTTCCTTAAAGGAAAAAGGCTTGATTAGTCTGATTGCCTCATGCCCGAAACATATGGGCAGTAAGCAGGGCTGAACTATGATATCGTCTACGTAAAGAAACGCATGGAAACCTTTTTAAACTGCTAGATGATGTGTTTTGACAAAAAGAAAGTATTGTCCAAAGCAAAAACTGTGATCATGGTTTGTGCTCACAGAAGTAAATATCAATTACAATCTACGGCAAAAAAATTATTTCGTTATGATCGCAGAACTGAGCAAGTGTCAATTTCCTTCTTGGTTCTAATTTTATACCGAACCGTGAAGAATCAGACAACGACACCAGCGCTGAGGTTAAACGAAGAATAACTCTTGCCAATTGCAGTTTCTTTGGGCTAAGAAGGCAATTGAGTAGCAAAGCCCTCTCCCGAATGACTTAGGTGACCCTTTATAAGTCCTTAATCGTCCCAGTCCTGCTCTACGGCGCAGAGACATGGACTTTGTCAAATGCGGATGAGGTCGCTCTTGGCTGTTTCGCGAGGAAAATTCTTCGGGTGATTTTCGGTCCCGTCTGCATAGACAGTGAATGGAGGAGGAGATACAACGTTGAACTGTATGCCAGAAGAGTAAAGCTCCAACGACTGAGGGACGGCGCAGTAGAGGAAGACCGCGACTCAGGTGGCGCACGCAAGTGAAAGGGACCTCAACCAACTTGACGTGCGAAACGAGGCAGCTGGCTAAAGATCGAGCTGGCTGGAGAGACTTGTTGGTTGAGGCCAAGGACCACCCCGGTCTGTAACGCCACCTTAAGTTAGTAATTCAGTAAGTAATTGTTGTATTTAAAAGCATAGTCAATTAGATATAATGCGGAGCCATATTATATCAATTGTAAAGGGTTTTTCAATAGGGACGCTACAAAAGTAGAGCGACAGCGACAGCAAACGACGCCATATTTTTCTTGCGGTTTTTTAACATATCTCTTCAGTAAGGTTTGCCATTTTATGATGGAAAGATATACGAGCCAACAACGGGTCGAAATTATTAAAATTCACTACCGAAATTCGGAGTCAGTGGCCTCAACGTTAAGAGCGCCACGTCCAATTTATGGTCGTCATAATCGTCCTAGCAGATCAACAATTGAGCGTCTAGTGGAAAAATTTGAATCCACAGGCACAGTACAAAATGTTCCCGTGCCAGTGAGACAAAGAAATGCCCGTAGTGTCGAGAATATTGCTGCCGCTGAGGCTTCAGTTGCAGAAAGCCCAAATGTGTCTCTCACACGTCGTTCTCAAGCGTTGGGCATCTCTGTGACGTCGTTGTGGCGAATTTTGCGAAAAGATCTTGGCCTACATCCTTACAAGATTAAATTGACGCAAGAACTGAAGCCGCTTGACCACCAGAAGCGTCGTATGTTCGTGAATTGGGCTGAGCAACAACTTGAAAATGATTCGGATTTTCATCGAAAAATCATCTTCAGCGATGAGGCTCATTTCTGGCTGGATGGCTTCGTCAATAAACAAAATATGCGGTATTGATCAGGCAGCGATCCACACGTACTCCATGAGTCATCATTGCATCCCAAAAAAATTACGGTTTGGTGTGGTTTATGGGCCGGCGGCGTCATTGGGCCGTACTTCTTCCGTGATGATCAAGAGCGGCACGTTACTGTGAATGGGGATCGCTACCGTTCAATGATAACCGAATATATTTGGCCCCAATTGGATTCCAACAGGACGGCGCCACAAGCCACACAGCGAATGTCACAATCAATTTATTGGAAACCAAGTTTGGAGAACGTGTTATCTCACGAAATGGTCCAGTCGCTTGGCCGCCTCGGTCGTGCGATTTGACGCCGTTAGACTATTTCCTGTGGGGCTACGTCAAGTCTATGGTCTATGCCAACAAGCCAGCGACGATTGATGAACTTCGTACGAATATCGAACGTGAAATTGCAGCAGTATCGGCCGATTTATGCTTGAAAACCGTTGAAAATTGGGTTCAGCGTCTGGACTTCTGCAAGCGTGCCCATGGTGGCCATGCAAAAGAAATTGAGTTTCATGCATAATGGCATCAAACGTACTTTTACAGGAATAAAGAATTTCATTGATATCCAAAACCGTTTTTGTTTTATTTAAAAAAACTTTTGTAGCGCTCTTATTGAAAAACCCTGTACAAATAAATTAATTGAAAACATGAAATAAATCTGATGTATTATATCTTATACATAATGCGTTTTGAAAAATTACTCTAGAACAAGAAATATGGCAATTCAAAGTTCTGGTATAAAACTTATCGCGTAATTTTGGGAAAAGTTTTACAAAGGCGTAACTGTGGTGAATAGTTTGCAGCACCTGCTTGTGATCGTCCTTAAAAAGAGTTTCGAACTTCGAGTTGGGTAAGAATGTCATGCAACGAATGAGTATTTCTGCAAAACTTGCAACTTTTACAAAAAATACCGCGCTTAATGTCAAGTCATTCATTGGAGTGAAATTTCAATGGATTTTAAATTCTGAAGAAAAGTCTGACGAGCTAACATACATATATTGCTAGAAAGGTACATAGGAAGAAGTGGTCGAATTCTTCTTTTACCATTTTTGTCCTCTCTCTCTCTACTTGGAAAAGATTGCATTCAATAAGTTACTTCAAGGGAAACAAGCAACTGGGGTGGTTTGCTATTTCCTCTGTTCTATTACGACGATAGCAGGGGGGCACTGCTGTGCAACAGATTTCGCTTAACCACTGATGTGGAATGCGCATGCATTGATTTATGATTCAATGGGTTTTAGGTCAGTCGGCATAATGCTGAATTTCCTGCTAAGGTCTTTGAAAACTACTGCTAGTCGTGAACTTTAGTAAAAGGAAGAAATTGGAAATTAATTAAATTTTATCAGCAAATTAAAAAGAAAATTATTGTGAATGTGTGACCATTTTAATTACAAAAACTAAGCAATTCTACAAAACGAGCAAGGGTACAGACACAATGTGGTGAAGCTTTTATTCCATACAACGAATGTCGACGGTTTCAAATTTCTTTTGAGTGGATACAATGCAGTTCTTGTGAAAATCAATTTTCCATTAGGTAACACGTCATACAATAATTGATTAGGAGTGGTCACCATCACGAGATTCTCCAATGACAACAACACTCACCTTACTTCCAAGAGTCGACTATCATCTCGTATTCCCGGGTTTTTTTTTGCGAGTGCGGAATTAATTGGCGTACTGGATATTTATACTTTCTCCACATGTCATCACATGGCGATGAGAATAACAAGTACACATATGTATGTATGGAAGTGTGTATGTATGTACATATGTTCATATAGTACAAGTACCAAGTTTTTGAATCCGCTAGATACTTGAATCTGATTGCCATGTCTACATACGCACATTATATATATGTTTATGTACAAATATATGTATGGAAGCACACATCTGTGGATATTTGCGCGCATCTAAAAGTTAAAAAGACATTTTCGAAAATTTTGCCTTCAGAAATAAATCAATTTCGGTGTCCACTTTTTTCTGTATTTTGCTTACAATATATACATAAGTTCAACAACAAGTCGTGATGAGTTTGACAGATCTTTTTATATAAGAGCGCTCGTTTGTTTATCAACAATTCTGATTTCTTGCAAACGTTTATGCACATACATTTACATTTGTTTAAATACGACTCAGTAGTTATGGGTGGTCCTAGCAAACTCAGACTTATGAATAATTTCATTTACTTTTTCAAGGCAAATGGTGGCACATGGTCGGCTGTTTTTTCTTGATTCCAAACAAAGTGTGCTCTTATTATAGGTATGCACTATATAAAGGAAATTTAAAAAAAAATATTGAATACTTCATGTAGGTACGTACTGGGAAATACATAATGGATTTGACCAGATTTGGAATAGCGGCTCTAAAGGTGATTTCGGGAGTCACGTCACACTAAGCACTATGTAGCTAAAAAAAGAACAGGCGAAGTGTCCTTATTAAGAACGTTCAAAAAATGCATTGGAAGAGGAAAATGTATCGCACACAAGTCTGAAAATCAGTTTCCAAAGAGAGTTGGAGAATTGCTTTCAGAAAAATGTTAACTCAAAGTTCAGCAATGTAAGAGAATGCAGTAACAAATATCATAGGTAACCGTTTTAGGTAGATACCATCAGATGGATCCAAACGAGTTTTAACTCGTGCACCGAAGCAGTAACCGAAACAGCTCTTTACGGAATGGAGCTCTATACACCCCGCTTCATTAAGAAATCGACCCGAAACAAATCTTAATCTGCCCAAAACAGAACCTACAGATGGCGCTCTAACCCATTCGATTCAGTCAGAACAACTTTCTAAAAATGTACATTTGTAATCAACAGCCTAATAACATCTAAATGTAATTTCAACGACCGAATTACAAAACGGCTGTTCAAGCATCGATGTCAGACGGGCTATTGGACGGATTCTTAAACAGCTTGACTGTTATAAAAAAAAAATGTTTAGCCTCAACAACTTTGCACCAGAGCTATCAATACTTTTCGTAAATGTAATGCTATGTACCTTATGAAAAGAGTTTTCCCTCTTGCTGGAAAGCCCGCTACTTAAACACTAAGGGAATAACGACCGACAAAATAGTATTACCTAGATTACGTAACCCACCTATGGTTATTAGCAATTAAACAGCACGGCAAATCACTAACCATCCTTCGATCCTTGAGGATTCAACCCAACGTAACCAAATACACCAAAACATGCACGTCTTTAAAGTCATAGTCAAGAGATTTCATATTAGCGCTACTATAAGTGTCATCACTGGACACTGTCTAATAGGCAAGCACGCAACAAGGCTTGCTCAAATGATTTCTGGAAAGGCTGTATGGACGAAGTAGAGGAGGAAGCCTCTCTTTCTACCTGCCCAGCTCTCTCCCATAGAAGAAAACATTACTTAAGTGCCTTCTTTTACAAATAATCTAAGCGATCTGACTAATACAGATGTTCGAAATCTCCTTCCCTTTATCAGAAGCTCCAAATGCTTGTAACTGCTCGCCGGCATTTAGGTCACGTGAAAAAATTTCTGAAATGGTGTGAAGTGCCTTACCAAGTTAGCAAGGGCAGACTAACAACATTACTTTCTACTGAAAAATTAAGTAGAAAGGATTCGGAAACGGTCCTCGTTGGAAAAGGTACGGCAAAAACCAAGCTTTGGGTGGAACTTCCTTCCTGGATTACCATCAACAAAAAGCGGTATCCCAAGTCACAGCAGATTTCACAGAGATCAGCGAAGCACTGGTCATATAGATCTAACAAAGGTCCCAGTGCGCCTACATCTTTAATGACTTTTGTAGAAGCTGCAGAGATGACGAGAAAGAGGAAACCACACCCCTGTCATTGTCCGGTACTTTCTCGCAGCAGAATAAGACTTCTCGGTCAATACCACTTCAACGACAATAGCGACCTAAGCCAAGCCCCTATTCATAAGCTCATATTCTTCATCAACAACTCAAAATGGTTCTATAGGTATCACAACGGGCCTTGAGCCTAGGAGACACCTATCTTACCTAATCTAACCTATCAACCTCATGCTTTAAGGACATACACTACAGCATAAATACATAGGTGCGTCTTGAAAGCATTTTAGTCTCTGATTTATTACTATGACCGTCTGGGGTAAAAATTCAAAGAGTTGTTAGCATTCCATTAACGAAAAGTTCCATCTGTTCATGTGAATTCTTTTTTTGTACATCGAGACATCTCTTCCAATTAATTCGTTCCATGAACTTTACAATACACATCCACGGAGTTTGTGGAGTTGTCACAAACGCCCAGTTGATTACGCTTTGGCAGAGATGCATCTCAAGTTAGTTTTGCCTTAGTGTGAGTGTTTTTATGTCGTGCATTTTCTACGATCAAAAGTCAAACAGCCCATGTGTTGATGTACGTCACATTAATGCGTGCAGGTGCATATTTTCGTTAAATAGGCACGAGTGTGTACAAAAGTTCCAAGTTTTATTTTTTTTTTGTTAGTTTCTTTCAGTTTTATATTTAAAAATATAAAAATACGACAGAGTATTCCCTTCTTCTGTAATGCGAACAGAAATAAAATTCTTGACATGTTGCCAACAGCTGCTTTTGCTGGTGATGAAGAAAGTGTGTTCATCATTGGGTGCCGTGAAACTCGCAAACAACATTTTCGACAAACAAAAATGATGGAATATTGTAAAATACTATTTTTGTAAGGTTTCTAGCATTGCTTGTTTATTTATAAAGCAGATGAGGTGCCCGAACTTGTGCTGGCATTATTTGTTTTTGTTGTGTTAGTGGCGTTTCGTGAAATGCATTTAAAGAGCTAAATTTAATTTAATATTAGGACCATACTTAGCTTTTAACAATACAATCCACCAAATTCATTGCTTTGGAATGTGAGGGCAAAGATTTGCAGTACATTATTGTTATTATTATTCTTGCCAAAGGGAAATTCTCTTGAATTGTATTGCATTAGCATCAAAACCTCCCTAGCAAAATTACAAGCAAATTGATACTGATTTGGTAAGAGACTCTTGAAAGCTGATCAGCCAATTTTACTAATCACAATTGATCGATTCTAATACATACATATGTAGGTACTTATGTACGAGTACATTGCTTTGGCGGATTCACCAGCACGTTAAGCTTGTTAGGTTGTTCCAGGAAAAAATCTAACGAATAAATGTCGACAAGACCTTAAGGAATTCTTTTATTTCATTTTTACATTACTTGCTGGACAAATAGGTCGTTGAATGATACGAATTAAAAAATAGAAGCACATCTTACTCAAGTTCATTAAACCAGTGTAAGACCAAGAGCTAAAAATAAAGTCTGAGAGCACTTCGAGTGCTTGTAGCGATTAGAGGATTATTGCAATTTTGTCTAATTAAAAAGGATGCTAATGCAATAACTTTAGTTTCTTGGTATACTTACGAACCTACATACATACGTATGTACATATGTACGTAAAGCAACTCAGAAAAATGTAGATGGCACATCACTCCACGAACTTGTACAATAACATAAGCAGAAGATGATGGACATCAACATTTGACTGGAATTGGTGAAACGATATAATGAGAATACCAAACGATAGAATTGCAATACAGTCTTAAGCGAAATGGTCAGACGATTTAATCAGAGAATAGCAGTGGTTGGTAGAGTTAAGTACGAAAAAAAAATGAAATCATAAAGACGGCAGTAGAGATCCATGTTCGTTCTGCCTATGCCTCATTGAGAATGATGACATTCCTAAACTTATAATGGGGAGCTTTATGGACGTTGTATAATGTAATCTAGTCATATTTTGTCATGGGCAACACCTTATAAATAAGTACCAATACATGCAGGAATGGAAAAAGTTCGCTAAGGCGTTGGTAGATTGTGGGAAAAGCTGAAGCATTATCCATAACAAAGATGCATACTCCTAGATATTATTTGCATTAAGATCTGCTTCGAAAATTTATACCTAATCGTAAATAACTAAATGAAATACTACATATATTAATAACATCACATAAATATCAATATATAAGAGAGGCCTGGCTTGTTTTGAGAGATAAGATTCAAAAGACCAACAGGAGTCATTCACTTGAATCCAATTAAACTGAATTTGTGATTCCGATATGCAATTTTTTTTTCTAGTCTGAATTTAAAATGTTCATTTTGTTTTTTTAGAGATGTATAACATAAGCCTGTTGTATAAAGACCTCTGAGAGGGTTACGATGAGTTAATTAAGCATTTCAGCACCGCCAATAATTGTCTGTCTCTTGATATTGAATTATCCCTTTGACATGGTACTGTATTGAGACACGTTGTTCAAAATTTATCACTTGTGTCACTTAAGATGATTGAGAAGTTGAGTTGAGTGAGAAGTATCGAAGTTTGCGTAATTAATTCAATTTTCATTAGGTTAGGTTTGTGGGTTGACGGGAGGGTGCGTGGGTTAGCTAACCTCTTCATCACACTTAGGTCTATGTGGCCCATGTTTTGTTTTTCTTACTACGTAGCTTAGTTTCTAGGTACCGACCATCCGGCCCCCTAACAAATAGTTCAGTGATGTGATGAAAAAGTATTTACCCAGGTTCTCATATCTTACATGACAGGGGTTTCGACAGTAACAAGAGAGAATGGGTTGTACCCCATGTACCTCTTCGTCCCCACATCCTCTACACTGTTACCACCGTCTAGATTTCTTAGTGTAGTGTCTTAGCTTGTTATAGTCAGTTAGTGGGCCCACCAATCTTGACACGCATTTTTTTAAAAGCGTATTGTGTGCGTCGCCATGGCTCAGTAGTTAGTGCGTTGGAATTCTGTGCGAGCCGTCTGGGTCAAGTCTCAACTATAATTCCGCAACTTGCACACCACTACAAAGCAAAAGACATTGAGCTACGGCAGTCACTAGGTGCTAATACCTGTCGATATACAAAAGAAGGAAGCAGCCACGAACCACATGGTCCTACGTTGTTTCGTTCTTTAAATATCGTAGGCGGAAAATTTGATCACACACACAGACATCATTTCGAAAATGGAACTAATTCTTTCAATTCCTAATTAGCCTGAGCTCCTTATATGATATCAAGTATTATTCACAACAATACATGTTCAACAACATGGTTTCGTCAACGGTGCAGACATTATGATATTTTCGAAATGTGTTGTATATACACTGGAATCAGGTGTCCAGATTGATGTTTTTCACCGGCTTTTAAAAGGCCTTCAATACCGTCGATTATATATGTATGTACATATATATATGTATGTAATGCGTTTGAGTACAAAAGATGCAGAGGTTGTGGAGTAAATGCAGAGAAGGATATATTTCACCTCCTATGTGATTGACCAAGCCATAGCAGACGAACACTCTCGAATAACACTTGTTCTGGGAGAATTTTTAAAAAAGCCTCCAAAAACCATCCTAGAATTACTTCTGAACTTTGAGAATTCAGAGAAAATAATTTCCTGGTTTCGTAAATTAAGGTATCCCACACCGGGGAACACAATGTATCCATTCAGATGGAAAGAACAGTAGGGTTGCTTGGAAATCTTACAGCAAGTGTTCTTCGAGAAACCTACAAATGAACGCTGAAGCAGCGGGATGTTATATAGGCATTCAGCCACTTTAATAGAAAACCAGTAATACTTGAAATTTAAGAATATTACTCCTTCGAATAAAAGAAAATTACATTAAAATGGTTGCGGCGAATACGCAACAATTAGCTAAAAAGCCTGTGAAATGTCTACTCCATTGAATGAAATAAATTGTAGAATATTTACTTGTGGGTTTTATGTATGTGCATATGTACGTGTATCGATGTAATTAGGCCTTATTAATTGTATCCAATGAACGAGAAAGGTGGTCGAAATGTTGGATGAAACCAACAACACTTGCACGGAAATATTTTATGGTACTCAGATTTATATGCAGTCATTTTAAATTGATGGTCCTACATTCATGGAATATTCGCAGATTAATTCGTAGTGCGTAAAATAAATTATAAGCTTACCGCAGCATGTTTATGAGTAGTTGCATTGTAAATAATTAATTAGTCAACGTTGTTTAGGAATTATTCTATAGAATAACTATCATTTTATATTAAGTGTTTAAATGAAAAAAGTAAACATAGAGTGCCAGGCACTGACTTCTCATAATCAAGTGTTGTGTATTATATTTTTATTTTTTTGCTCGTTCATGCAACTCATTAATTAAATTAAATTAAAGCCAAGCCTTTGCTTTAATCAGAAGATCATATGGACTGTTATTAAAAAGAACTAAAGGCTTTCTAAGACTTTACTATATTTTGACTTAAAAATTCGTAATTGAAGTCATACAAAGCCCATTCCGAGCTGAAAACGAATATTGGACCTCTAGAAGCGTTTCTATATAACTTAGTGACATCAAAATACTACTTGAATCACCCTATTCTACATGAAGTATTTAAACTCAATTACTCAAGCAATCTTTAGTGAAGTGTTTAAAATTACGACCCAACCGAAATAACGACTCATAATCTCGGTATTATGCACATGAAAAAAAATTCAGAAACTCGAAAGTATCAAACTTGACCGGTACGAGATAATAACTTCTCCAAAACTGCCATAGAGCAGAACATAAAAAATACATTTCATGGAATCGACGCAGTTAACATGTCTCTTTTTGATGCATCATAAACTTGCTTGCATATTTCACTATACATAGTTGCAAAATTTATAAGCGCAAAGCGTTCTTTATTATTATTTTTGCATAGACATGGAATATAGAACCAATGTTAAACCCCTTGTACCTATGGGAACTTTTCTTTATATATTGTACATTTCCAACGCGCATCACACTTGTGTTAGCTAAATGTTGCAGAATACCTGAGGGCATGTGCCCATTCCCTAGTGTTATATTTCGTTTTAACTATCACCATTACCAACAGTTGTTTGTCTTCCATATACGCAGCATTTGAATTTTACAGAGGACATACATACATAGTGGTATGTATGGGCATGTACTATATCGCCACTCTTAACTGTGACAGCAAGTATGATACCTACCTAGTGTAGATTCATGTGAGCTTGACCATTGTAGATTAATTGTATTTATGGTTTTTTGCAGTATTCGAAGGACATATGTATAAGTTGAAAAAACGTATCTAATACTGTGCCTATTGGTACCACAAAAAAACGTATAAGTAGGTATGTTGATTAAAAACTTCGTAGAAAAAGCTTAAGTCTTTTGCTTTGGTATGGTTGAAAATATTTTTTACTTGAATCGATTATTTACAAGATGTTAGATATTAAATGTCAGAAATCGGGGTGTGTATCTGTGCACTGCGACCTGTTTCGATCTATTGTGCTCCCCCGTACTCATATTGGCCGATACGTCTCGACCTAGAGAACCTCTTCCAATCCAACCACTCTGGGAAATCGGAGTATCTGGATTGGGTGCAACAATGGGAGATCCATTTCAAGGAAAGTGTACACTCTCAGGTGTGCTCTTTTTTTTTTTGGATCAATGCTCCACAGTCCATACGGAGGTGTGACGGAGTCTCCTCGGCATCGCTGCAGTTCCCGTTTGCTTCTAATCCCATTTTCTTGAGATTCTCCCTAAGTCTGCAATGGCCCGTTAGGAAGCCTGTTAGAATTCGAAGCTGGTTTTTGCTGGTACCTAGGCAGGCCTTGCTCCTCCTTCGGTCGTAGTTCTCGAGGAGTTCCTTCGCCTACCTTAGTCCTGGGAGTGTTTCCCATAGCATCCTTCTTTTGCACTCTTCCTCTCTTCTCAGTTCCTCTTGGATTCGGTGCGGTCCCAGCCCGCAGAATGGCTCGGGTTCAGCGAATGATGTTCCTGACCCTTTCCTTGCCAATTCATCGGCTGCCTCATTTCCCTCTATCCCTACATGACCTGGCACCCAACAGAGGGTGACTTTATTGATCCGGTCAAGTCTGTTTATCTTTTCCAGACACTAGTAGACTAGTTTGGATCTGATTTCGTGGGAACTCAGTACCTTGATGGCAGCCTGGCTGTCTGATAGTACCTCGATTTTTTGTTCGTGATATTTTCTATTGAGGCTTATTTGTACACAACTTTCGATCGCATATACCTCTGCTTGAAAAATACTGGGCGATGTTCCCATTGGCTCCGAGAACTTGGTTCGGAGCCGTCGGTGTATCATTAATTATTTACAATGGATGTATAAAGAAAATAATCCGAACTTTCTAGGCAAAAGCGGAAGCCACTGGCCACTACCCGCAAGATTTAGATTTATTTTGCGTGCGATCTTTTATATCCAGCGATGACACGTGGAATATAGGTAAGGGAAGAACTGTAAAGAAATTCAGCGGGTACTCCGGACTACGATCCTAAATAGAAAACAAGTGATCTGCTCCTATACCTCTCTAGTCTTGTAAAGGGAATGAGAAAAAATTGATCAAATCTGAGATGGTTGGGTTATAACACAAAATGATAGAAAACACATCTCGTTCAAATTTGACAGCTCCAGCGTGATCTTTCACCTTTAAAGTGCAGTCAGCTCTTGGAAACTCATGACAGAAGGCATATTACATAGTTTAACGTAGGAAGTAGTAAAAAAAAATATTGTTAAAAATGTTCACTCCGTAAATCATTGTTAAGGGAATACAACAAAGTTAAAAATGAAAACTTTTGGTGTGGCAAAGTATGATGTAAACATGTTACCTCTTATCCCGAATTAAATGAAGAAAAAACTAAAAATTAACGTTAATCCTGAAACCGGCCACAATAGAAATGAACACACACAAATATTAAGGTAAATAATCCAGTTCAACCTACATACATCGAGTTCGAGGGTTCCTTTCCTCAGAGGACAAGCATACCATTTTGAAGTGGATACAAGTATCAAATTGCAAAAGTTCTTTCAATCCTTTTTATAAATGTGTATAGAAGCAAGTAACATGGGTGTGGTCAGGTCAGCGCTCATGTATTCTTTTGAGAGAACAAGGTCAAGAACAAATCCCTTATCGTTACCTAGTCAGTTTTTCTTATGCAAATGAAATCGTTATACCAACAAACTGAATCTAACTATTGAATATCCTAAGATCAATTGAAAACCTTATAGAGCGAAACTAAATGAAAACGTTCAGTATACATATATAATTTATATAAATATACTATCTTCCTGTAATGAACAGAAAAAACCAAATTTAAAAGCGATTGGTTAAGAACTGATGAGCTCTTAGTTTGCAAAAATGTTCGTTGGATTGAACAGATATTTATGTAAAGAATAGTTTTCCCAGTTTAACGTGTGCGCTTTCTTTCCAAACTAGTTGACGACCTTTCCGATAAAAGAAACACTATAGAAGGAAATTTTAAAAATTACAAATAACAACTTCAGACTAGTTGAAGATGAGGAGGTTGTCGGTTGCCTGGAGGAAATAACATTTTCCCTTTTTACATACCTACGTATGTAAGCTCACTTATAAAAAAAAATGTAATGACCCCTAAAACCAAAACTTGTCAACAGAACAAATGCTGTAGGTAAGAGGAGTTTCCTGAATCACCGGCCCTATTTAATAACAAAAACACAAAACTCCCCTCATGTGGTCGGCACCTTTTTTTATAATCCACCACGCTCAAGGGGTTATGTTGTTATTAACGCAGCGAGAGTGTGTTGTAGTGGTTTGAAACTCAGGTGGCATTGTGTTTAAATGGCGTTAGGGGGTGATGTCCAGACTAACTGGCGATAATTGTTTTTTGGTTTTGTTGCCATTGTTTTAAGTTATTATGAACCAACGTTTGATTGTGGCCAGAATGGTACTAATTTTCTAAACAAAAGCACAATGTTATCCTTACCATTCATCTGATGTCCTACGTAATAGAGACGAACTGTTCATCCAACGTGCTGCTACAAAAAGGACAGCGTTTTGTGTAACACCTAGGCTTCCAATCATTCAACAATTCACCTACATACCATAGAACGATCAAGCAAATTACTTAAACTATAATAATTTAAAAGATAAATGTTTGATTACACAAATACAAATGTTGTATAAGAAGTATGTTTAATCAAGTGGAAAAAAAATTATTCACTTAATATGTTCTAATATTTTCGACTTTTACCACTCTTCCACTCTACTGCCAATGTTAGGCTTTGCAGTACAGTTGACTTCAGCGTTCGTAGTTGAACTCAGATTCATGAAGCTGACAAACTATGATTTATCTAGTAACAATCTGGTACTCGTCTCTGGTTCTCATAAGTGATGAACTGCATATAAAACCTTCTGCATTAACAAATGCGGTACTACATTAGCTCCATGGCAGTTGAATATTTTCAATCTGTTTTATGCCTCAAGGGATTTATTTATTATTCTTAAAGAAAATAATTCTTATTTCACCTGTAGCTACACATGTACATAACCAGGATGAAAAGTTTCAAGAACAGCGGCATCAAGGGAATATGCTTTAATATTGCTTCCAAAATTAAACTGCAGGTTAATTGAGCTTGCGATCCTAAAGGATTTTCTCCAACACACTTCGCCCACCGCATGACTCTTCCCGTGCTTTTGAATGGAAATATGTTGGTACCAACCAACATTATGGGGATAATACTAATAAAAAATGATGTTCTGACTTCGAGAAATTCTTCCAACCAATCTGCCATGCTCGAATGAATTTTCATTTGGGTTTATTTCCTCTTAATAAAAACCTAGATCTAATATATTTTTTTTTTTTCGTTAGCTATATAATCAATTTTATAAAAAGGACCAAATATGTTCAGCTGATAACACATAGCCAATCAAGTTTGATGCTTGCGACTGAAAGAAGTGAAAGTTGTATTATAGTAACGAAAGTGATTAATTGACAATTTACAAACGTAGTAATTCTACAAAACACCCTTTAACTGCACAGAAAAAGATAAGAAAGACAGAGAGAGTATCAAGCAGATAGCCTTTTGCACTGACAGATCCACAATGGACATTGGTATAGGTGCATGTATATTTCTTGCCTCGCTTGGCATTTTCAAATCTTCTTGAAATGCAACATGAAGTAAAACTCTTCTGGATCCCTTGACATGAGAGAAGACCAGGAAATGAGAAGGTTGACAAATAAAGGAAGTAAAGCCCTAATACCGACAAGCAACAGATGAAGGCTTTAAAACCACCGGAAGGTTATGGCCTCTGTTTAGAAGATTAAAGAAGTTAACTTACTAAAATATAGAAGCCCCGATGAAGATGAAGCTCTGCAGGACAACAATCCAAAAACCATAACAAATGGAATCATTTACCAAAAACAAGTTGTGACTTAATTTTAATATCGATACCAGTATAAGAGTACAAAGATTTTCCTTAAAACACGATGACCGCAAGCTTAAGATATACATCTTAGCCCTAAACTCGACCTTGGAGCAAGTACTTCAATATTATTTTTACCATTTTCTTACGTCATTATCCCTACTTGCAGTACTCTCTGACAAAGGTATTCATGAAACCTCTATACTTCCGAAAAACCTTCTTCTAAAGGCCGAAATCAGGCCTCGTAACTTTGCAAGAAATGGGACGAGGCTGAATTGATTGCGCCGCTCGTCAAGACGAAAAAATGGACTTGTTAAATGTTTTGACAGTAAACCACATTGCATCAATTGAAGATGCTGTTCGCCTTCTTTAGGTATGGACATATGTACATATGTATGTCGTCTTTGGAGCAAAAATAATAAGGGTTTTCTATAAGTTTCGCAACCTTTTTTGGTAAGAAACGGATGGATATAGAGTTGGCTCAAGCCTCGCGCCACCACCTCTCGTCAGGGAATGACAAACCTCCGAGAATGTAATTTGCCATGAAAGAGCTTCTCAAGTCACCGTTCGGAGTCGGCAATAAATTGTAGATCCCTTCTATTCGCGCGAAAAATTTAACACGCACTACATGAATGGTTGCGAGAATCTAGGCCTTGGCCCATCCCAAGATTGCATCAGCCTCTGAGAGTATATTTTCTTGTGAAGAAGCTTTTTAATTTGCCGTCCAGAGCTGGCAATAAATTGAAGGGCCCTTCCATTTTTGCCATAAATGTAATACATGTATACATTCGCACAACATGACTGGTTGCAATTAGCGAGCAATTAATCTAAACATGCCAACAAATATCAGCAGATATGACCTTAAAATGTTCTTTTAGCACTCAAACACACGTTAGACGGTGTTTGTATGTACATAAGTATGTCAATTTAACCTGGAATGGGGATTGAAAAAGAAAATGTCGAGCAAAAATTCATAGGCTCATAGGTCATACATATAATGAAAACGACCTAATACGTATCATCCATCTCGTGCAAGGTTTCTAGTAAAGTTCAATTGCATGGAATAACTACTTCCGTCCTCTGAGGAACGCCCACTTGTGTTATCCAAGTCGGATATTACTTTTTCCAACAACTTGAATAGAATCCAAGGGCTTTGCATCCAGTACACAACCAACAATATTCGCACTCTTGTACACAAAATACACATTATCTAGCTGCTCCAAGAATATAATCATTTGCCATCAATCTATTAATAAAAGTTTGCCACCTCAGTGACGCCACACGCAAGTGATAGAAATCATCAATCAAAATGAAAAGCAAAACCCGTTTTGACATTAATTTATTCAAAAGGTCCCTTCTAAAGGAGACGCTAAGAGAATCCCTAAAGTTTTCAACACCCACTCCAATGTTGCATTGACACAATTTTGTATCGTTTGAATTCCATCGAAAAATTACACACCATCCATCCCTCCATCAAATTACTGGTAATTACCACGCTTTTGCGTAATTGTTGATGCAGAAAGTTGTTTATAAAGGATTCTTAACGTCTACATTCATAGCGATTAATGCATACAGCTGACTGTGTTGGGACAAAATCCTTGACATTTGTTTTAAACGATATAACGAAACAAATACTAACCAAATATTGCTTGCGCTTAAGTTGTGAGGGTATCCATTGTGTAATTATTTATAGTCCATAATTTAATCCTTCAAAGTTGATTTATTGCACATGGAATAAATATTAAAGGCAAGACCTCGATTTTTTTGTAACTGCGGCAATTGCGAAAACACATTGTTCAACTTCAGCATTAATAACAATCATCCTTTCAACTTGTTTTGGGCATACGCATTCGTTGTTAATTTCACTTGAGACATAAATTATTTGAGTGAACAATGAATTTTCGCTTCATTCACTGCGAGTTGAATGGAAAGGCGACGGGATGTGGGTATCCTGACATTCTTCGAAAACCAAACACTTTCGCAAGAAATAATTTTTATATTTAACTATTTTTTCACCACAAATGTTGTTTACGCTGTTAACTACACACATGTGTAGACAATTTATTTAGTAATCACAATTTATTGCTTAAATTGCATCCACATTCATCAACCGAAACTGGGACAATTGATTTCGTTTTCACATTTTCATAGAATCATTGTAAAAATATTTTTAATTTTTAATTTCAATTTGTTTCGTTAATATTACCGATATTCCATTTTTTAGCACTGTGGACGAGTCCCAAACAAACGCGAACTAAGGGCCCGACACACCAACCGCACAAATCAACCCTCGAATCTAAACTAAGTGTGGCGGGTATCTTTTGTATCAGAGATCGTTCTCAACATTTTCTCGCCCAGATAGAAATATGTACTCGTACCATTGATGATGTTAGTGAGTTGTGTGTCGGCGGACGCGGGCAGGCAGATGGGCAGCAACTGACATGACACTCTCGCCGGAAGCTGAGTGTATTACCGCTGCGGCGCACATGAAGACTCTTCATAAAAGAGCATTTCTGAGAATGTTGAGAGAAATGCGCACATGTTTCTAGGCTTGTGTATCTTTAAGTGTTGCGACATACGCGTGAATTTGCAAAAAGTTCACTCAACAACACACAGCGCAGATGATAAAAAAATAATAATGTACCGGGTACGTTCCACCTCAACTTTAAATGTATTATAGCTTGAAAGTGTTCTGGCTGGTATGATATTTGCATTGCGCACATTTCCAACGTCCAGGAACATACAATTTTTTTTTATTCATGTGGCTCATAATCTCACTTAGGTTTGGATGGATATAACATAAATGCGTAAAATATGCATAATCTGTTTCGAAAGCGAAATTATCTTAGAGTAGCTGGGCAACAGCTCGGGATGAGTCAAGGCCTAGCTTCTAGCAACTCCGAACGGCGAATTGAGAAGCTCTTTCATGACAAATTATACTCCCGGAGGCTTGTTGGTGGTACCGCTACAGCACTTACATATTTACAACTTACATCCATATAGGTATACATATGGTACGAATCCGAGCAAAATGTCCAAATATTACTCCATGATAGATTAAGCTAGGTTTAGGCTTGTGAAGGTTAATTTCTTGGCACCAAGCATCGGGTCGCCCTTTTAAGGTCCAATTTGTCCATGAGACAAACGATTTGTATAACTGATAGATAGGTTAGGTTAGGTAGGGTAGGGGTATGCAGCTAGCGCTTGCATAAGACTCTAGGCAGCATAGTGGGCGCAATCTCTGTGAAACCAAAAAAAAAAAAAAAGGCGAAACCTAAACCGTTCCCTGAAATCATTTGATATCCCTGCAGAGTTTTACCATGTTCCTATAGCTGTCATGGCCTAGCTCCTCTAGATTACTAAAGAAATACGTTTCATGCGAGTCCTAGCAATTCCCTGACATTCTCATAATATGTGTGTTACGTCCTCAGCAGCGCATAGGTCGTTGCAGTATCTGCAAACATCTGTGGCTGAGAGTCTTAATCTTTTAGCGTGCTTCCTGGAAACACAGTGGCCGGACAGGATGCCAGTGACTAATCGTAGTTGTGCCCTGCTTAAGCTGAGAATATCTGTTGTTTTCCTACGATCCAGAGCAGGCCATAGAGCCTTGGATACCCTATGCCAACTTATGTTGGACCATCTCTGATTTGCCTTACTTACAGTTATTCTTAGAATCTCTGCTTTAGCCACACAGATGTTGCCGCTTACCATACAGCCTGGCCAGTTCCTATGCCATCTTATGTTGGACCATCTCTGATTTGCCTTACTTACAGTTATTCTTAGAATCTCTGCTTTACCCACACAGGTGTTGCCACTTACCATACAGCCTGGCCAGTTCCTATGCCAACTTATGTTGGACCATCTCTGATTTGCCTTACTTACAGTTATTCTTAGAATCTCTGCTTTAGCCACACAGATGTTGCCGCTTACCATACAGCCTGGCCAGTTCCTATGCCAACTTATGTTGGACCATCTCTGATTTGCCTTACTTACAGTTATTCTTAGAATCTCTGCTTTACCCACACAGGTGTTGCCACTTACCATACAGCCTGGCCAGTTCCTATGCCAACTTATGTTGGACCATCTCTGATTTTCCTTACTTACAGTTATTCTTAGAATCTCTGCTTTACCCACACAGGTGTTGCCGCTTACCATACAGCCTGGCCAGTTTGTCGGCCTTTTCGTTTTCCTCAATGTTACAATGACCCGGCACCCAACAGAGTCTTACTCGATTCTGCGTACACTATGCTTTCAGCATTCTGCGACATTTCGAGACTAGTGCAGATCTGACGACATTTGATTCTAGCGCTTTAACTGAGCCTTGACTATTAATGTAAATGGCGATATCCCTTCCAGACATCGATTTCATCCCTAGTGATTCCGCGGATATAAGCACAGCCAGAACCTTTGCTTGGAATACGATAGAAGTATCCGGGAGTCTTATGGATACTTTGAGGTCTGCCTCTTGGGCGTAAATCCCGGAACTCGTTCCGTTGGTGATTTTGAGACCATCCGTGAAAACCGTAATCTCATCCTGTGAGATGACAGCGTTTCTCTGTCAGTCTTGCCTCTCAGGACACGACGTGATGTATGGTATATCGAAGTCCATGATGGAAGTCGTTTCATCTGTTCTTTTTAGAATGTCAACGTTATGTTCACCTAGGATGGAGCAGTGTCCAATACTATTATTCCTAAAGAAGCTTGAATTACTGAGCCTCGGCGCACTATTGGCTGCTTGGTGTTTTATTTGTAAGTCTAGCGGTAGCAGATGCAGAAAGGTGTCTAGAGCTGTCGAGGGTGTTGAGCGAATAGCACCTGTGATGGTGATATTTGCAGTTCTTTGTACTTTTCCTAGCTTACTTGGCTTTGTTTTCTTATGAGTTGCCTTCCACCAGACGTGAGTATGGGTCTGACTATTGGTATGTATCATACTTGATTTCAGGCCCCACTTCTTCGCTGCTACCTTCTTGCATGCAAAAAAAGCATTAAGGGCCTTTCTAACTTTCCTTTCCTGTGAGTTAAGATCCCAGTTCAGTTTTCTGTCAAAGATTGCCACAAGATAGTAACTGATAGATAAGCGCTACACTATATGCCAAATCCAATGTAAATTTTTAAGCCATATTTCATCGTGCTCTAAAGCATTTTTTCAGTCGTCTCTAGGATTATTTAGGGGAAAGAGTCCATGCAAGCTAAGACCGCATTCCTTTGCGGACTTGTACTGGCAGAAGGCCGATCATGAACTTCCTCATTCAATCGGATCATAACTCAATTTTTTTTATTGCTCTATACTAGTATTCAGCGATATTCGAATATTTTACTTTTACTTATAAATACTTATGAACTATAAAGATATTTGCTTCTACTTATAACGTGTTGTTTTTCTGCATCTGCTAATATATTTTCGTGCATTTTAAAGTGTAAAAACGAAGAAACCTTTAACCATATGGTTGCAAAATGCTGAGTCTGTCATGTGAAAAGACTATGATTTTTCAAGTCAAAAGTTTAAGAGAAAGTCACTACCTTAAACACTGCTTTGAGTAAATCCACCACCTTTTTCAATTTTACCCTTTTAAAAAAGTCGACGGCAAACAAATCTTCAAAAATTAAATTGAATCCATTGAGTCAAATCTTCTTGGCATCGTACAAGTTACTGTTTGGGTTTTGATCTGTAACCGAAACAGACAACGCAATTCATTTCCAATATAAATTTTAATAATTCATTCATTTTCCTTTAATCTCACACTGTCGGTAAATCTAGGTCTTGGTACAAATATTTCCCCTTCTCTAATTTAGGATAGAGAATGTGTACACACATTTTCATTTCATACTCAGAGAGTTTCGTTAAGTTTTTAGGGTGTCGTCGTCAATTGAAATATTGGCTGGCATGCGTATGTGCGCCTACGTACATTCTCTCTTTTGCCAGAAACCCAACAAATATCATAGAGGCTTTTGATGAGAAGTTGAAGACGGTAGACACACAAACAATGTACAATTTAGCACGACAATCTTTGCAAATATTTTGTGTCTCACTGTAAATGTTTTGAATACACTCCAGGACATTGAGGTAAAACGTCGTGAGAATCGAAGGAAGCAGAATTCATAGGTGGTAGCGAAAGCAACTTATGCTTTAGTGCTTTTTGTTCGTTGAAGAGGCACACGAATACGGAACTTCTAAGGGTAAATTGTTGCGTTCAGCTTACAAAAAATGGGGGTGAAAAAGTGTAAGTGAATTTTAATTGAAATGAGTGGCTGATTATATTTATTTCTGGTTCCATGCGATACATACAAACATATTTTGTTATGGGTGGGTTGTAGGGGTTTCAGCAAATTGTATCCGAAGATAGTAAAAACATACATACATATGTGTTTATCACGTGGAGCAAAATTTTGCACCACGCTTACCGCACTATTTTTTTGTATTTTCACACATTTGCACACATATGAATGTATGTATGTAGTATGTTCTTTTAATATAAATTTAAGGCATCCATACGTACATAATTATATACAGAGTTTCGATGTAGAATAATTGTTTAGAAGATTGGTCGCATCTACATGTAAACAATGACTTAAAGCTGCTCACATTTATCAAGCCACCAATCTGGTAATATTTGGTGTATCGTTAAAAAGTAAATAAAAGATATGTTTGTACATAAATCTTTTTGGAGAAGTCGACATAAGCATATACAGCTATAGATGTTTCATCAAGTTCAGACGAAATTTCGCTAGTGACATCGCAAACTAATTTTCCTATAAAGCACTTTACTTTACAGTGGATTTGTTTACATAACGTGGAAGTTAAAATTATTGGAATGGTTCAAATTCCCAAAGTTGACAGCCAACAAGAAATTTTCCAACTTAAACACGATTCTTTAACTTATAAAATTCACAAAGAAAACCCTCTAAAGGTATTAATTTGTACATACATGCAAGTGCATGTGTGGTTGTGTATCATTAATTTCCAGCCATAGGTGAAGTATAAGCAACTTATTCAGATCAATTGCTCTGTTGGGATTTGAAATGGCATGGTTCTCAGGGTTATTTTGCAAAAAAAGATGAGTTATATGATAAACAGTGTTCAATTTACGAATAATAAATTTCTAGAGATGCCCAAGAGAATATCTTACAAAGAAAACCCCACCTAAGGTAGTGCAATCACTAAAAGCTTTTAGCAAATAGACGAGCAATCGAATTCGAACTTCTTTTTAATGATGACAGAGTTATGTCTTGCACGATAACGGCAGTAAGTCAAACATTCAGAATCTACTAGTTGCGGATTATTTATGCGTTAACAAGTTGACTTGGTAATTTATTACCTGTGATGCTATCTTAGACAACTGGAGAGATTAGTCGTTCCAACAGAGTTTAGGACAAAATTTATAAAGTTACCATAATGGGGAAACAAAAACAAATCCAGGTATGAACAAATTTACATTTAAGTGGGAGAAAAACATTCCAAAAACAATTTAATTTGCACTAGAATGCGATAAAAAAAATATGTTTAATATACTGGTTATGATTTAAGTAATTTTCACTATAGCACTTTATAGCTCCAATCCCCAAAAAATTTTCCAAGCTGTAGGTCTTCAGATTTATTAACACATTCCAATTTACGACAAACTTTCCTTACTCGTTCAAACCTTATCGCAGCATTGACTCGCGAAGACCACTCAACAAACGTAATATTGCTTTGCTTCCTGTTAAGACCACAACTTGGTACATAATAACAACTTTTAATTTGTATGATAAGGACCTAAAAGTGGAATCGGTATAGATTAAAACGTCTAATTCCTGAAAAATTAGGAAGGCAGTGATACTTTCTAAGTTTTCGATAAAAGGCCTAGCCATTTTGTTCACAATGATCAGAATACCACAAGCTTTAAAGAGAAAGCAAAGGTACCAAGTGCTCTAGTCGTAACGAATTCCATCTTAATATCAATTTAAGCTGAACCGAGTCCATTCGCGGTATAACAAGTCTCAATTGCAACAAGATCTCAGGTTCAGATGAAATGTCTTCCTTTGTTTTGAACAGCTGTTTTTCTACAGAAGATAAATCTTTACGTCAGTTTTCAGCTTCGTAATTCTTACTTACTTACTAAAGTAGAACCACAGATGAACCTATGCTCCAACTCATGCTAACTGGGCACTCCAAACTGATTGAAATCCCCATCCATTTGTACGCGTAATCTTTGGTGAGGTCTTACTTTACCGCGTTGTCCCTCCGGTAATGATTCGATGACTCTAGGAACCGCAGCATCGGTGTCCATTCATCATACATGTCCAATTGGATTCGATCGATGTCACTGACATTTTATATAGTTCGTGGTTGGATCTTTTCCTCCAGCAAAATGAACTGAAGAAGCTACAAACAATTTTTCGCTCTTGTTTACTTGTTTATGATAAGGCCTTGCTACTATAATTTCCTTCGTACGGCGAATTGGAAAGCTTTTTGATGACAAATTGATCTCTTGGAGGGCTGTCACTTCCCGACGAGAGGGGGTGCCGCGAAAAATAGTCGGTGGACATGGCTGAAGCCTGAACCTGCGCAGCTTGCACAGCAGTCCAACGCTCTAACCACAGAGACACGGTGTTATATGTTTGGGAAGGAGGGCCTGCAACATGCCCTAGGGTTCGAAGTGCTGCTGTGTAGAATATAATTAAACGACCACATCAGTTACAGTCAACATTTGGTAAGTTGCTTAGATGCCTTCATTCTTTGTATTGAATTCATTGAAATTTATTTTCTCACTGATCCCAATCAGCCGATATATAAAAATGCTCAATTGTGTAAAGATCTTATCTCAATTAGAAAACAAACGCATCTAATGAAATACCATGTAACTAAAATAATAACTCACAATTAACTTTTATCTTAACATTTCACTTACGTATACATGTGTACATATGACTACCGAACACTAAAGAAAAATTCATTACTACCCCCATGAACATCAAAGGTAATAATGAAAAAGAAAACTACGAAAAATATAAAATGAAACGTGTTTCTGGTGAACATTTGATATCTTTCAGCCAAGGACATGTCACTGAACATATTTTTCCAGGAAATCATTGCATTGCCAACGCCAAGGATCAAGAGTGTTTAATTAAAAGAAAATACTGCTGCCCGAAGGTCCAGTTGTTCATGCAGCTGAAAAAAAAATGTACGTATATCTTACCCGCGTTATGAGTGTATGAGCACATGAGGGGTGGTGATGTATTTTAATTTCCTCACACAAGGCGACAGAGTAAGTGTATAATTCACACACCGACGAGCTCCGTCCTCTGTTGACATAATTCCCGAAGGGAGCAAAATCAATAACTCACGATAAGTCAAATGTTCAGAGGTTCGTACGTCGAGTGTTGGGATGAGATGCTTATGGAGGGGATGTTTGCTCGCCGTGCGTATTTTATATGCCAGCGGACATATTTAACTCTAATGTGTGTTATAAGCTGCTAAAGTAACTCTTATACACTCGTATATGTGTTTTGGTCTCCTGTTCTAATCGCATTTGACCTTCGTCAGTGAACCTTGTGACAATTTGATTTTGTAAACAAGCAAAAGTGAACCGTCATATACACACGCACACATTCTATCGTAGGGTGACTGAATTTATTAACCAACAGCGACTTGCCTTGACACTGGAGACTACTAAATTTGGTGCATTAGTCTACCATGGAAAAATGTGGGGTGATAAAGTATGGATATCACTTAGAAACCGAGTGAGTTAGACAGGTGAAGATGCTTAATACGTGCTAATAGCACGAATAATATTTAATGCATTTACATACATATGTACTATGTATACGTAGTTTAGTTTTGAAAACAGGGATCAGAACTTAAAACTTGCAATAGAACATATTATGAAGTTGTTAATGCATGCATTCGAACATAGAAGCATAAATCATGAAATATCAAATCATGAAATGGCTTTATTTAATCAAAAATGGGCAGTGGATCTGAGGCTAGAACATTCGAAGAGTCATCTAGCACTAGCATATCGGTTAGTCTAGGCACATACTCAACGATCCGGATCCCTACTCACAAGGGCCACATCGGCAACGAAAGAGCTGACTCATTGGCCAAGATAGGTGCAACAACTAATCCAGATGCAACAACTACATGAGGGAACCATCCCTGCTCAAATTCAACACGATTTGGATGGGAAGTATAGGACAGAAATGTACCAAATACTCTTTCCCCACTCCATTCCAAAAGAAATATAAATTTATTTTGATTAAGAGCAGCAAGCATCTTAAAACTCCAACGGGTATCCTAACTGACCACTGTCGAATAAAACAGGCCGTACCTGGAGAGCGATGAGAACTCTCTTCACATCGTCACAGAATTCCCCGATCTCATTCATGAAAGCGGACCCTAGCCAGTGAATTCGTATCACTGACCGCACTGGCCTCGCTCCATTCTGAGAAGCTGTTTTGCTTCTTGACAGCCTCTGAAATAGCCAAACTGCTCTTCTGCCATGGAAGGCAAAGAAACAGCTTGGGCAAACAACTCAAAACAAAACGGAGGCTTGTCATTCCCCGACGAGAGGTGGTGCCACGATAAATGTTCGGTGTTCTTGGCAAGGCCTGGGACTTAGGTTAAATTAGGTTAGAAGGGTGTGTGATGGATAGGCCTCATCACTTCCACTCGGAGACCTGAAGGTCCATTGTGAATACTATTTTCAATTTTGTGGGAATAGCAGTAAGGTTCTCGGGACAGCCTAAGGACCTATCCTATTGTTGGCTGCTTTGTGAACCAGTTAGTACTCTTTAAGAATGGGAGTAGGTCCGTTAACTGTAAGTCTGTTACCTCTACTATGCTTGCAAAGAACCTTGATCCTAAAGCGCGTAGTCGTCGTTCCTGCAGGGCGGGGCAGTGGCACAGCAAATGTTGGATTGATTCTACCTCCTCTTCATCTCCGCAGCTTCTGCATAAATCGTTCGACTCGATTCTTCACTTGCGGAGCATGGCTCCGATGGAGCTGTATCCTGTAACTCCACTCCAGTCAGCATGCGGATAGAGGATCTGTCCAGTGCTAGAAGGCACCTCGTTCTAGTTTTATTTTTGTTTCGGCCATAGCGTCCGAGAGGTGGCGCAATCCTCTCTGGCTAGCCAGAAGGAGTTGGCTTCTTTCTCTATTATGCTATCTATTAGGGGCCTGGGACTTTAAAGGACAGGTAATATTAAAATATCATCTCATCATCATCATCATCATCATCTTCCAATGTTTTATTAAAATATGTAATGTAAAAATAAAACAGGAAGGAAGGTACAAAATTAATATTTTAAGATACTAATTTTGAAAAGTTCGAAACCGTATACCATAGAAACATACATACATATAATGTTCTTATATCAGTTCATCGTCGTGTCCTCCGGGTATCATAGCAACCAAAACAAGTGAAAAAAAAAAATTATAATCAATGTAGGTATGTACACAGTTATAAATTGCACAACTGTCCCCGAAAGAACTAAAAACAAATTAAAAACTGAAATGGATAAATAAACTCCACGCTAGGGAAGTGCTTTAATTTTATTTTAATTCAATGGAATTGCATACAAATTATTTGCATTAAAAATTGGAAAACTAGTCCAGATTGACTTAATTATTTGCTAGCTAAACTGCAGAGACAATCTATAAGTTTTTTTGGTATTTCACCACACAGATACAATTTGAAAATATTTATGCTGTACAGGAAGTTTAGGAATTATATTTTTTATTTCATAATTAAATCTGCATTTGTATAGCATCTAGATACGCATAAACGATAATAATGATCCATAAACTTCCTTTACAAAAACTAAAAATTGAATTTTAAATACATACATACCTTTAGCACGCATTACAATGAAATATGGATCCAATTTTTCTATTAATCTGTATTGTTTTAAAATAATTTTAATAAAGAAATATTACATATAAAAATAATTACCTAGGACACGTACATGTAAGGACATAAATTTTCAATCAAACAAAAACGAACCAAAGCTCCTGTTATATTGTTTTCAGCTTGTTAGCCGCATGGACAAACACTTCGTCCATTGCAATGGCAACTGGGTCACATGTCAATAGCAGATTATTTCGACAACATGGAAAATGATTTATGTAATCCTTTCAGTTCGGTTGTGGAGATGTGCTGTATAGCTATGCAAATATGTACGTCGTCATGTGCGGTGTTAATTCTTGGTTTTTTATTGTACTCGCAGTCAAATTCGAGAGTATATTTATGCCTTCGTTTGTCATTCCATTAAAGGACCCATAGAAAGCACGAGAGACTTGCATTCCATTTTTTGTAAGTTGGTGTTCCACGTTCAAACTGATGCAGTGGCACCAGCTCACGATCCAGAATGACTCGTATTTTTATAACCTGAATGGTACACATCTGTTGTATATTTTATGGGATTTCATCATCACACTTTCTATAGGGCATATCCTTGTTTGGTGTCGGGGGCTGTGTCAACACCGAAAACCCGCCGGTGTCATGGGTGAGATTGTAGAGAGGAACTAGGAAGGTAGAAATGAATAAAACTGTCAGAGGTTGGATGTGTGTTAGAGGATAATATATGGTGTATATGTAGTATAAGTGGAATACAAATGTGTTGCGTGAGTGCTAAGGATATTCTCAAGTGATGAAATGCGTGTTTCCCTCATTTGATGTTGGGCCTCATTTTTGTCGGGGGGTGTTTCGATACTATAGCAGATAATTTGTGACTTACTGTGCGAACGTAATGGTACGACATCTGGGAAGACCAATTATCTTTAATTAGCTAAGGCTCGCCCGTTAATAACAGGAACCGAGGAAAATTTAATTTAGGGACACAAATCGGGCATTTTTATTCATGTTTAACTTATCAGTAACCTTAGGTGTGTGCAGTTGGTACCGAACGACAGTTGTTCCCTTTAATTAATAGTTGAGAGGCTATTGCCTCCCCAAATTGATGAATACCTACTATCATAGGTAATGTATGTATGTACATAAGTATTTTAATTATTCCATCTACGTATATGGATATGCATATACATATGTACCTACGTACATACTTATGTTGTATTTAAGAGGGGTGCATTTGCAAAATAATTATGTTGACCTATGTAACCTAGGACCAGTGAAATCGGTCGTGTCATATACAACAAGGCTGCTGGACACGACGGCCTTCCGGCCGAGGTATTTAAAGCAGCTGGAAATGACCTGGTAGAGAGTGTACACCAACTCATTTCTAAGTTTTGGTCAGATGAGTGTATGCCCGATGAATGGAATCTCAGCATCGTTTGCCTGATCCACAAAAAAGGAGACCCCCTTAACTGCACCAACTACAGGGGTATCAGCCTCCTCAACATCGCGTACAAGATTTTATCTGCCATATTGTATGAACGCCTGAAACCTTTTGTCAACAACCTGATTGGCCCCTGTCAGTGCGTTTTTAGGCCGGGAAAGTTCACAATTGATCAAGTTTTCACACTTCGGCAGATCCTGGAAAAAACCCAAGAAGTCCAAATCGATACACACCACCTCTTTGTCTATTTTAAGGCCGCCTATGACAGCATTTATAGAGACGAGCTGTATAGAGCCAAGTCTAGTTTTGGCATCCCTGCTGAACTCATCCGTCTGTGCAGGATGACGATGGAGAATGCTCGCTGCCCCATCATGGTCGGTGACGATCTTACCGAAACCTTTGATGTCCAAAAAGGTTTTAGATAAGGAGACGCGCTGTCATGTGATTTTTTCAATATCAAACTTGAGCGAATTGTGCAAAACTCTCAAGCTAACACCGGAGGCACAATCTTTCATAAATCTGTCCAACTGCTACTATATTGACATGCAGCGAGCTGTCACCGGTGCTTTCGCGAGTATAGAGACAGAAGCGGCAAAAATGGGTTTAGCGGTAAACGAGGGCAAAACCAAGTATTTGCTGTTAACAAGAAGGGACACCCAACACCGACGAATTGGACAGAACGTCACAGTTGATAGTTATAACTTCGAGGTAGTAAGGGACTTTGTCTACCTTGGCTCTGCTATTACCTCCGATAATGACACCACGTCGGAAATCAAACGAAGAATAACTCTTGCCAATCGCTGTTTCTTCGGGCTAAGAAGGCAATTCAGTAGTAAGGCCCTAACCCTAAGATTCTGTGTAAGACCTTAATCATCCCAGTTCTGCTTTATGGTGCTAAAGCATGGACACTGTCGAAAGCGGATGAAGATATCCTTGGTTGGTTCGAGCGAAAAATTCTTCTTTGGAGAAGAGGATTTAATCATGAACTATAAGAGCTGTACAGCGACATCACCCTGGTCAAGAAGATACGTATCCATCGGCTAAGATAGCTGAGGCATGTAGAGCGAATGCACACTAACGCTCCGGCATGCAGAGTCTTCGAATCTAACCCGGAGGGACAACGCAGTAGAGGAAGACCTCGCCCAAGGTGGGGCGACAAGTAGAAGGGTACCTCAACCAACTTAGCGTGCGCAACTGGAGGCAGTTAGCTAAGGACCGGGCTAACTGAAGAGGCTTGTTGGTTGAGGCCCAGGTTCACCCAAATCTGTAGCGCCACCTAAGTAAGTAAGTAATGTATGCACTCATGTATATATGTAGTTAATTTGTTTAATTTCAATAAAAATCAGAGAATTCGCAATCTATCCACAAACATACTTAAAACTGACTTCTTCACTTATACATGTTGTTTTAAATTACGTCTGCTAGTTGGACCAACTGAATGAACTGATTCTCTTTAATGCGGTAATAAAATTTTATTTTCAGCATTTTCATCAAATGGTCACAAGGCCGTTATACAATACAATGTGTATTATAAATGTACCATGGCTTTGGCATCCATTGTCCTGAGATGGGTTTGGTGCTTTTCAAATAAGTGCCCCTTTCAATTGGCTCTTGGCTCGCGTTATTCTCTCTAAAAGTATGCCAGTTGGAAGCTTAAAAATAATTCTATGAGGTCAAGCTGAACACAGAGTGTGGCACTGCAATTTTTTGCCACGTGGAAATCATTGCACTTAGGGCCATGATTCCGATAGAGCTGTTGCGTCAAGTGTTTTTTTTTTATACTCCCCCACTTCCCAGAGAGCTTACACGTTTTTGTATGCCTTCCCTTTAATAAGTTTTGGTTGGCGCCTTCATCATCATACCGCGATTTTTTTTAGGGATTTTATTTGACCCAATGAGGCTATGGCTACTTTTGAATGAATAGAGTGGTTTTTCGTTGTCGGTTGAAAAATAGAACGTTTTTTCTTAAAAAAGAAATTTGACACTCGTTTTTCCGTTTGCATTTGGGTTGAATACGAAAATTTAAGGAACATTTTTTACGTCACAATTATGTATTATAGTTACCGGTGGGACACACACACATTTATCATTGGCCACAATGGCCAATTACACAGCATTTTACTGAGTCGACTTTCCTTTTTTTATTTTTCGAGAAATCTGCTCATTTTTACAGCATTAAATCTACTGCAGGTGTTTGCGAAATGATATGGGCCGAAATTTTCGTCGTTGGACGTGATTTTCCTATTCCTGTACCTCATCGCATACTCGTACAGACATGTGTGTATGTTGTGCATGACTGAGCTCCGTTTTATTGTGGCATCATTGTTCTGAATTCTTGTCACGTTCAGGTTGACACTTTCTTATCGCTAATGTAGGGTTTTTTTTTCTTTTGTATCGTTGCTGTTGGACGTTTATTTAGAATTGTTTTCAATTTTCTATCTACAGTCAAATCCTTGAAGTTCTGGGTTCCCTGTTCCCCACGCTTGCCTTTATGCGTTATTGCATGCTAATGTGATAACATAAAACACTAATAGACTATGAGCCTACACTAAGTGACACATTTCACATGATTGTATTTTTCTTCCTTCGATGGTTTTGTCTAGGAATGTGATCAGACTGTCATTCAAACCGATTTCAAATGCTTTGAAGCAATTAGAGCCACATGACGGATATAAATATGTACATACATATTTTTCGAGGGCAAATTAGTGGTGATACTGATATCAAATAATTTATTACACTCTAATTGCATGCAGATGCTCTTGATTTTCTTTGTCGGTTCCCACCCTAATCCCAATATTGTGCTCCCCATAACTCCAATTGGTAGTTTTTTTCGGTTGAATTATCCTCTAATATGTTGCAATACGAGTGATGATGTGCGGTCGACACGTAATGAATCTCAGAGGACCAGTTTTTATGGTTTATCTGTGTTTTTCGGGTGTGACGGGTTTGCACAGATCCATTTCAAATCCACCGTGTCCATTTTATCTAATGACAATTTATTCAGCATGAATGCTTTCAAATGGGAAAGTGGAGAAAGTGTTTCTGATAGTTTTAAATTTGTAGAAAATGGAAAATCTACATGCAGATATGATATTTTCGGAGAGTTAAAGTCATATAACGATAAGCATAGGCAATGATGTTACGAAAAAGCTGTTCGGCACAAGAGCATCTCACAAAAAGATAATGGATTTGTTCGAGGCTTCGCAGAACAAACCGTCATGCCGCAATGGACAGCATGGACCTAATCGTCAATTTTGGTGTTAGAAGTCTGGAGCTGCCATAAAAGCTCGGGGACGATACTTCGACCAAGATAGATTTTAATATTTTTAAATGTACATAGTATTTTCGTTTATGTTTCCTAATGCTCCAGCCTGAGACAGCTTGGTCAATCTGTTATCAGGAGGGCTGAACTTGTCATCGGAGCTAAGCTATTGGTTTTCAATTCAGTGTTTCTTCCGACCCTCATCTATGGTCATGAGGTTTGGGTAATTACCGAAAGAATAAGCTGCCGAAATGAGATTTCTTCGTTGTATTGCTGGGGTAACTCGTCGAGATCGAGTTCGGAACACCGGATTGCGCGAGGCACTCAATATAGAGCAGCTACTTCTGCAAACGGAGAGGTCCATACTTCGATGGTTTGGGCACGTTCAACGCATATTCCCAACTCGGCTTCCGAGACGTGCAGTGGAATCTGTGCCATCGGGTAGGCGCCCCCTGGGTAGGCCGAGGATGAGATGGCTGGACCAAGTCCGAAATCTCACCTCTACCTGTATGGGGAAAGCCCCTAATGATTTAGAGTCGATGGAGGAAGATCGGGAAATGTTGAGAGTTCACTTAAGCACTCTTACCCCGCGACCCTCATAGTGAATAAGCGTGCCACTGAAAATGTATGTTTCCTAATTTCATCGAAATACTATTAAACATATTTTAAATGTATCTACAAAGCGTGCGCAATAGATAACATAAACTTATGAACGCCAGTGTATGTCTTTGGTTACCATGCGACTTTCGATTGAAACTTTGGATTTACTTTGAAAGAACAACTATACGATTCACCTGTACAGATTTATTAACGCCTCGTATAGGTTTATAGTGGAGATAAAACTCAGTATGGGAGTCACACCCCCTATGCCTAATGGCATTACAATGGTGCTAAGTGTGACAGAGGAAAGTTCTCCTTTCCGTCAACCCAATAACCTAACCTATCCTTGGAAGTGAATTCTATTCCATATCGTGATTCGCAGGTTGGTTTTTTTTAACGTATGAGTATGACCAATCCATTCTTACACTCATAGCTATCTGGTGAAAGTGTTTGCTAGAAATACGATTAGGGCAGAAAGTCCTCAAGATCATATGAGCGTATCGCTAAATATTAATTTTTTTAAATAATTGTCTGTCAAAAGAATACCTTTTAACAGGCTTAGGCATTCGTTTTGAAAGGGGACCAACCAAATTGGTATAGGGAACATTCTACTACGATTCTACCAACAATCCAAAAATTCAAAATACAGTTTCGTTTGTTCTTAAAATTGAGTGTAAATCTATACACCCGTTTTAGTACATACATACGTATACAAATTCACTTTTAATTATGTTTTGGTGTGGCTAATAGCCCTCTGTATATAACCGCCAAAATTTTTTATAAGTTATGGTTTGGGAATTTGGTCACTAACAACAAAACATTAAAAACATTGCGATCAAACATTTTTTTCGCTGCTATATACATAAGTGTGTTTCGGTTCTTTGACTTGGTGGAACGTCCATCCTTAAATCATCTCTTTATCCACAAATACAAGATGTTGAAGTATTCGGTATGGTTCATTATTCATTTATCCTAAAAATTAGACCAGGAAAACACCCCTCAACCACAACCATGTTTAATGGTTTTAATGGTATGCTGGGGTATGAATTCTTTACCTTCTGTACAACATCTGTGTAAGTGGATAAGTGGACTTATCAGACCATTAAATATTTCGCTATTTTTTATTTGGCTAATTTAAATGGTACTGAGAAAACAAATTTCCATTTGTCGATTTCGACTGGTCAATAACTGGCGTAATGGGGGCTTCTAGGGGTTAGTTTGTTTTCAGGCAAAACCCTTTCTAACAGCTGAGGTGCTCACATTTAAACCCACCTTTTTTTTCTTCTGTTGAAGTTGGAAAGGGGTTCGTTTGAACTAATCTGGGTTTCTGTTGGTTATATATATATTTTTTTTTGTTTTAGTTGCTTGCCACGTGTTTCTTTTATTTTCGAAACTTTGGGGTATTGCTATTCACTTTCGGGTACAGACAAAAGTTAAAGGCATAATGAATGTCCTTTCTCTTCAGTTTTCTCATCGACTACTCCACACGCGAACAAAAGTTTCTTAGGCATAAAATTGTTTATGCTTTGTCTGAGCTATGTGGGTAATTATCAACTAACGCAGGCCATATAAAATTGATTGATCATTATGTCCGTTGAATGAAAACCATTCAAAAAAATACTTTTCGAAGGGAAATCGGAAATCGTTAATCCCCCCTTCAGTTAGGAACAACAAAAATCATTCGGAATGATTCCTTTCCAGGGGAAAATGTATGTAAAATAAAAACAGATTGACACCGCAATTTTAGAAAATAAAAGCTGCAGTGAAAGAGATTGATTGACAGATTGACGTTGTTTCCATTCCTATAACGTTCACTAATGACAGACTTTGGCTGAGTTGCTGTGACAATTGCTGAAGTGGCACATCATTTTGATGCGCAAATTTTCAGAAAACGAAATGAAAGTGTTTAAGACGTACAGGGATAGAAAAGAGAAAGAAACCTCAATTAAATTGTAGAATACAACTAAGAGCAACTAGAACAGGTTTTTTACCCAAGGTTTTCATATAATTTTTGTTTATATATTTGCAGTCAATGCCTAATGTTTTGCAATGTCTTTAAAAAATATTCTCTTGCTTAATTTCGGATTAAAAAATAATCTGATTTACATACTTGGAATTTTCACGATTTTTAATTATCTGTCTATTACCCCTTTTGAATGAACAAGCTCAAATTAATTGAGGAGCCGTAGGCGACTTTTCATTCCAAGCGATACACATTCCTCATTACAATCTCAATTATACTCTTCCCCGAATTCTGCTAAAACTTCAGTGTTAAGATTTTCAATATAGACGTAAACTTTTCGTACATACATCAAATTTGAAAGTCAAAACAAATTCAACAAAGAACTGTACAAACATATTGTTTGTAAAACATGCCGAATTAAACTCTTGGCTACGCGTAATCAAGAAGAATTTATATACTTTGGGTTTAATTAAAGGTTTTCGCCCCAGGAGACTTACATGGCTGCCAAGAAAGTCTTTCGAATTGCGGAATTAACACAATCAAACTTTTTATTGTTCTTTGGTATTTTAGGCAAAAGAAGATATTCTTGAATTTTGAAATGTTTCACAGGTAAACATATGAAGTTCACAGTGGCATAATAATGCCCACCACAATGAGGCATAGATTCCGAGTTCATTTCAAGAGTTTTTAGAGAAAATAAAATAAATAATTAATTAAGTCAACTTCACCCTTTTGTTTGTCAAAAGTTATTGTTTATTGTTACAATGGTTATTGTTTATTGCATTTTATTTATATTGTTATTGTTTATTGTAGTGTCAGGCATAACTGACACTATTGTTGTTTATTCTTAATATATACAATTCTTCTGTACGTGTGTATGTTATGCAACTCCTCCTAAACGGCTGGACCGATTTAAATGAAATTTTGTGTGTGTATTTGAGCGAGTCGCTGGATGGTTTAGATTCACCCTCGCATTGTGAGACTTAAGGGTAACCAATCTGCTTTTCACTGAAGACGTATGATGGCTTAGTAGTTGTCTGTGTTGAAGGGTTTTGAAGCTGGATAAACGTGAACAAATCGGAAATAATCTTAATGTCTCGAATGCCTGTTCAATGCACTCTGCATGTTAGTAGGGTCCTATCGAAAATGGTTCAGAAGTTTAAGTATTTCGGTATGGTAATGACTAAAAGAATAAGCTGCCGAAATGAGATTTCTTCGAGGTATTCGTTCGTTCTATCGAGTTAAGAACATCAGAATATATAAGGAACTCAATGTCGAGCAACTACCTTTTCGAACGGAACGGTCCATACTTCAATGATTTGAGCACGTTAAACGCATTCCCCAACTTGGGTTTCAAGACATGCCATGGAATCCGTGTCATCAGATAGACATCCCCTGTGTAGGCTCAGGACGATATGATGTTTTACGTTATTATTTTTTTTAATTAAAATAAGGCTAAAATAAAGCGAAACATACCAAAAATCAATGATCAAATAATTTAATTGTACCCGTACGAAGCCGGGCGGGCCGCTAGTTGTTTTATAAAATTTGTTAATAGTAACAATTATTACCTTTAAGAAGATTTTCGCCAAACGAATTTCATTTTGATTAAAGCGACTGCCCGCACCAGGATGCAAACACGCTTGGATCAAAAGAAATCACTAATGAAGAACTACCAGGACAATTAAAAAAAAACCGATTAGAGCCAACGATCCAAGTAAGGAGTTCCCCGTGTGAGGTAAAAATGGTTTCTTCCTCATCCTCATGCCTGCAGAAATCATACAAAAAAAACTGTCTAGCCTCTTGGCATAGCCTATATGACAATGTCCTGTGTGGACGCTGAGGACAGTTCTGATTTACAGGACCAAACCATTAATGTCATTCTAGTCTAGCTTAAGCTAGAGATTTGGCACGTGCTGTACAAGCCTACCATTTGCGGTTTGTTTTCCTGATTGCGTCCATTTTAAGGATATCTAAACTCGTAGCGAGCGGTAAACCCAGTTTTTGTTGTTCGAGTATTCTCTTTTTAAATTTCTAAAAATTATAAACTTTGCCTGCACTTCTGGAAGGCACAGATAAAAGTAAATTAAGCGATCAAATACAACTTTGAAACTTCGTCCTGTATTTTTTTTTTTAGTATTCACCTGCAATTTTAAAACGTGAATTTGAAGACAGAATTTTCTTAACACCAGAATAAATGTTAGGTGAACTTTGTAGCTTCATTGAAAGTTTTCCAAGTACTAAATTAATTTTCAACGAGGGATGGACTTTATGATTTCGCTGAGTATAAAAATGTATTGTGCAGAAATGGGACTTACTTATTACTGCTATCAGGTTACTTTATGAACTAATTTTTGACGTGATATAATTAAGATAAAAGCATTCTCCAGATCGCAATGGGAGTTACATGTGTGCATATGTTTCATAAGAAGTTTGACTTGCATTCTAATTTTAAATATTACCGTCATTTTACGTAAGCAGAATATGATTTTACTTTGACAAATGTTGTTTCACGTGGTCGCCTCGGCTCCGTAGTTAATGCTGCACCAGTTGTGTAGGTTTAGGGTCAGCAATATCCACCTTGATCAGTGCGGTCTAGAAAGTTTCACACTTCGTCGGATCTTGTGCAACTACTCGTGCGCAGGTTAATTAGCATCTCCTCAAAAGTACATGTGTATGTATATCCCTAGAAATTATTAAATGCGTTAAATGGGCGTTTATTTATGTACATAATATATGTACATATAACCTCAATCAAAATGGGGCAACTTTAATTTAAAACCTCAGCAGTCTGGATTCCCTATTTGGTAATGAAGCTTGCATTATTTGATTTGTTGTATATGATACACATACATAAATGAAATCTTTTTTAACTATCTATTCTAAGATGATTCTATGAAAAATCCTTTTACTGACTCCGATATCTCCTACCCCATCATATGTATGTACATACAATTCGGTTCCCACGTTTTTTTTTCTCTAAGGATTCATCCCTTGGTAGATTAATTCTTTTCATTGCAGCTTTCATAAGAATGTACACCTGTTCAAATGTGGATTCGTTACGCTTAATCGGCCAAGGTTAGGACTCATTGATTTTAAACCGATTAGCTATTCTCTGGCAATAAGCTATACTTTGCGCAAAGGAGAGAAAACGTTCGATAATAATGACACATGTGGTTTGAGTGTGCCACGATATCGATGAGGTTAAATATATTTTTCAGGCAAGAAAAGAAAAAATAATTAAATTAATAAATAAATAAAAAGAAAATTCATACAATTGCGTAGGTGAATCCTAAAAATTTCTTCTCATGAATGAAAAAAATATTTGTTTCCCATTTTCCTAAATTAATTTCTTTGATCAATTAATTTGTAAGATTTCTTCTCAATTTAAACAAGAAGGCTGTGCGTATGTACGTACCACGGATTTATAAATGGAGCTTTCCATGGCTACGGAAGCACGTTTTGAGATTTTATTTTATAAAAACAGGCAGCCCGAAATGAGATATGAGCTCTAAGGGATTGTTAAAGATTTATTTTCCCTAACACATCATACAAACTCATTTCAATCAGTCCCAGTATCCCAAAGGCACTGCCGCGCTGTGTTTTCGAGCCAACAAGTACGGTAATTCACTTGTCCTTATTAACTTTTTTCTACAACCATGCGTGTTTTATTACCTTCAAGAAAATTACATACATACATACTCGTATGTATGCATGTAGGGATAAACCTACATATGTACATATGCATGCTGGTATATACAGTAGTACATGTTTGATGAGTTTAACAAATAAGAACTCATGTAAATATAATGTTTTTTCAGTTAACTTTAATTGGAACGCTACTGACGGCAGGCGATTCGAAGACTCCTCCGGTAGCCATGCTGTCCAATTGCCCGATGTATTTAAGGCTGCAGCGATCTCTTTCCTGAATTCGTGTAATTAGGTTATGTGTTTCAGAGGTTCTACCAAAGATGTGCTCCTTTCAGATCCTGGCGTTGAAATCTTCAAGGCCCATCTTAAAGTCATATTTTCTCGAGGTGCTCATAGAAACAAACTTCAGTGTCATCATCTTTTTGCTCTGTGGTGACCTGAGCTCAAATCGAATCGTCATCACTCACTCACTTACATATATGGCATTATTGCCTTAGTCTGCCTGTAAGGGCAAAACACCTTCCAAACGTTACTGTTTCTGCTCATGGTAGCAGTCACTATAATAGATGTCTCCGATATTTACTTACCGAACAAGAAACGGAAACGAGCTCTTTGTAGCGTTGATAGATAGATACATGTACGAACATATCCTGTGCAGATTGTTCTTCTTAGACGTTTGCTCAGATAGATTTTTTTTACCTAAAGCAATCCAAATCTCCAAGTCCGCCCGCCTTCCTGATAACAGCAGTGTGTTCCAAGCGGAAGTCCTAGCAGTGACACTAGCCGCCCGTGAGACTGCAATTAGGGCAGCAATAAAAGCAACTTCTGCTAATGAAATAAAATCAAAGCTTGTGAGGTGCTGTCGAGAAGAGCTCAAGGTTCTTGGAACACAGCACAAGGTGACACTCTGCTGGGCCCCCGGACATGAGGGAATACCAGGAAACGAGAACGCTGCCGAGACTTCGGTGAACAACCCGCCTTGCACACTTAAGCTTGAAGAAGGGAATAGAGCCTTAAGGGAGGCTAACAACAGATGGACCTCTCTAAACACTTGTGCAACCACAAGGAAGATATGGCCAAAATTCGTTAAGGCTAGAACCGACAGACTTCTGCAGATCAACAGAAGATCCCTAAGAATCCTTATAGGAGTGATTACAGGGCACAATACGCTGCGGTACCATACGAAAAAGCTTCGTATTACAGAAGAAGACCTTTGCAGGGCGTATGGCGACGAGGAGGTCCATGAGGATACAACCCACTTCCTTTGCCACTGCCCTTGTATCTGCCATCTAAGAAATAAGTTCCTCGGACGGCACTTTTTCGAGGACGTTGAAGAATTATCCGGTGGACCAAAAAATAAGATTCATCAGATCCACAGGGTGGTTTGTATCACAGACGCAGTTAGTTGATCAGGTTCTACTAATATTATATACGTATGGAACTAACTATTGGGTAACGTTCTTATGGGTAAGGGACACTCTCTTCCCCTATTGGGTATCACAATGGGTCTGAACTAACCTGAGTGTGGCGAATGGTTCTTCCTTTCGCCTGCCCACTAACCTAACCTTACCTAATCCGAATCTAGAGGTTCGTAAAAGAATATATTTCCTTAATGGTTCTACTGTTTTAAAACACGCAACAAATAATAATTTCAAAAATTGAATAAGAAACATGTTTTTGTTTTCCCTTAACTTTTTGGAGGAAAAATGTATGTTTTACACGTATGAAGGTAAAAATATGATTCCTATGCACTCTCATATTGAACTGATTAGAGGGATTTATGTGAAGGTTGTGCCTAAGCTTTGCTTATTCTAAGGATGAGAAATTTAATGAGGTGTAGGTTTAAATTTTGTATACGTGATTAAAATTAGAAAACCTCACTTCAACGAAATGTAAATTTAGGGACGGTACGTGTTCACCTACTTTTATAACTGTGGCGCTCGCAAATATTTCACGTTTTCATATTATGTATGTAGCAACGTCCGTATGGCTAAATGTGTTGGAGGTTGGCCGTTTACATGTTTATTCAAGAAGCTTTCGTGGCAACGAATTAAACGAGCAAGGGTTGGCTGGCGGCACACAAGCGACACTGTAGCCCATATCATGGAACTCTCTCATGGCACATGTGTGTTTATTCTAAAATGAAAAAAAAAAAAAAAAAAAAAAACGAGATTCGGAAAACACATTTATGTGAATTGTATATTGTTTGGGAAAATGATACAAAAGGCTGTTTGGAGCTCTAGTGATGAGATAAAGAAATACACTTAACAATAAACCGCATGTCAACTGTTGCAAACACGTATGCGACATTTTAAATATTAATGCCCTGACTAGGGATATGTACGGATAATGCTGTTGGTTCGTATTTCACAGCGTATGCTTAATTTCCTTTGAAAAAGCATTTTAGATGCATAGATTAAATTTGCATTAGGTGCGGAAGGACCCTTTTGTGAATTACTGTATTTTTGTGTGCAAAAAGTAGAGTTTGTTTGATGCATGATAATCAGGCCAAACCAGCTTTCCACGTGATTACTTTTTACATATAACAGACCTATGTAAATATTTTTTCTACATGTTCTGCAACACTTAAGACAAAGTCCTTTGAGGTTTTTTCAAAGCCAGTGATGGAGAGAAAGGAAAATATGACACTAACGTTGCCTCTTACTTACGAAAACGACAAGAGCAGATTCCTTATACTGCAGACTTTTCTCAATTCTTAAAAAAAAAAAAAAAAAATACCTGGCGCTACAGCTCGAGGTGAGCTAAGGTCTAACTTCTCGCAACCATTCATGCTGTGCGTGTTGCCTTGTTCGCACGAATGGAAGCGACCTCCAATTTATTGCCGATTTCGAACGGAGAATTGAGAAGCTTTTTCATGAAAAAATGGTACTCTCGGAGGCTTGTCATTCCCCGACGAAAGGTGGTGCCGCGGCAAAAAATGTTCGGTAGACAAGGCTGGGCTTGAACCCACGCAGCTTGCTTAGCAGTCCAACGCACTAACCACTGAGCCACAGCGACCACAATCTTTTACTTAATATGTAATATAAAATAATTTAAAAATCTTTCCATATTTTTATTTATCTTAACTACGCTATACAGTGTATGGTCTGAGGGTATCCTATTTGCACACTGAAATGTAAAATAGAAGATTTTAAGAACTGGTAAGCTCGATTGCTTCAGTATATACAGCTCTTAAGCAACTGATAACAATTAAGTTTCTCGAAACTGTCAAAGAACATCAAGCTGAGACTTCAAACTCAAATTGACATGAAATGCATCTCTCAGTTCTTACAAACGCGGTCGTTTTTCGAAAAGAACCTTCACCTACATATAGGGGAGGATTGCGATTTGAAGTATGGACATACATTTTCAGTAAATACTTATATATTAATCGAACTTTTTGTTTTTAAAGTTTTAGCAAAGAGATGATAACTCTTCTTACAACTTTAGATAAATACTTACATCCATTTGTAAATTCAAAAAGCATCTATGTACCATTACAATTGAGTAAACTAAATAAAGACAGATACCTACTCCTTTAAATTTAAGTTTGACTTTTTTATGTGCTGATTTGTAATTGCGACACGAAACCCAAATTAGCATTTCCTCTTCGTTCGTTTACAAGAATACTCGAATGTACATCCAAGAAGAGATAATAGAAAAACTTGATCCTTTCTGACGCGAAATTTACAAATATTTTTCAATATCGTAGTAGATTCAACGCGATTACAAGAAACTTTATCTCATGGCATAAAAAGGCTTATTTATGTCTACATATATAGACAATTCCGTTTTTATTGGTGTATTAAAAATCGATTTCATTTCACTGAGACAACAAAAGGATATACATACATATGTATGGATCTACAATATTAACTCTGCTAAAGTATATGTATAATCCAGCACTCTCTCCAAGATATTTCGTTTAATGTTCCGGCATGCGAACAATGTTCGTCCTTCTCATGTCATCCACTTTTTCCAGCTCCTTGTCGCGGCACTGCTTGCATCATGGTTGTTCTAAATATTCATACGCTGTAGTTGAATAAAAAAAGAGTGCTGAAAACTTGTTGAATGCGGTTTAGTTCGCTTCGCGTTGTGTACATTTGGAGAGATAAATTTATCTTTCAGATTGTAGAGTAAGAGGCGAAGACGAAATCAAAATCGTTTTCAAATCTGTATGACCATAAATGCATAAATATATGCATGTAACCATGTACATAATGATTTTTCCTAAATACACGTTCTTGTCCTCTTAAGAGCACCAAAAGAAAATAAATCGATGGCGATGTTGACGATGAGACGCTGTGAAAGGCAAAGCAGTAAACTACATATGTATCTTTAATGACCTTGACTGAGATACACCATCCTCATCGAGAAAGGGCTTTGCAACTTGATTGCTTGTTTAGCCCAAAGAAACAGCGATTGGCAAGAGACTGCCATCGTGACAGTATTACTATTATCAAAGACGGATAAAAATTCTATTGCGTGCTCTGATAAACCCATTTCTCGAATCTTAGTGAAATAAGATAGACCTCAACCGACTTAAGGCTGGTGCGAGATATTAAACGCAATTATATAAAACAAATGTGCGCGAAAAGGTCAAGCATCCAACTATGTATACATACATATGTATGTATGTATGTATATACACATTTGCGAAATAAAAAATCCAACGGCTAACAATTCTTTGTTTATTTCTCGACCTATTAAAGCTACCTGGGTAGTAAGTAATCAAATAAGATTCCATTTGTATCTCCTAGTCTCCTAAGTTGTTAAATAAAACCATCCTATCTTGTAAGTCATAAAACCAGCAATAAAAAGAAGAATAATCGCAAAAATAAAATCGATTTTTTCTGTACCCAAAAAAGAAGTCATTAACCATAAATGTATCTTTCAAATAAATTGCACCCAATTCCAGAATCGAAATATTAAATGCCTGTAAAACTCAAAATCCATTCAACACCAACAGATTTTAAAGAGGACGAGAGGAGAATTATTTAATTAAGTGCGAGAAATGTTCGCGGACCAAATACCACCGACCACGCCAAAGTGCTTTAAAATTTTTCCTAAAAGTAAAAGTAAGGTAATAAAATAAAATTAATTTCCACTCACTGGCAGAACTTTGAAATAGAAATTTCCAGTGTCCTCTTTTTTATATTACTTATGTAACTCAAACAATTTGACCTATACGGAAAGAGCTGGGGTTTAAGGGACATGGAAATTATGCAAAATAACTTCCAGTAAATGCAATTTACATTAATTATTTCGCTGACAAAATGTTCATAAATATGCAGTTTAAGCAAGCCACTACGATGTGGGTTTACAAATAGACGGCAATACACTCATTTCGTGGCGCACTAAAAGGACGGAAACTTTAGACAGTTTTTCTTTTCTTCGTGCCTGGGTGTTTTCGCTCTTTAATTATAATAATTTGCAGATTATTATTCCAGCAATTTCGAAAGCAAAACAGCTCTGATATGTTATACAATCATTGTTATAATCTGCAATGAATCTCACAAAGCATTCTGCCATTTCTGCCATTTTGAAAAATTGATTCTCTAGAGCACAAATCAATTTCATATCAAATAGTTTCCAGGATGTTTGGGTTCAGTAATTAGTACATTTGTTCGAGGAGAGGTGAAGCAATGATTTTGTTATTTCGCAATCCCTGTAGTGGTATTTGTTGCCACACGAACACTCACAAAGTTGAATTGTCGTAGCTCTATCACAGGTCAGTAGAAATATTTATGTTGTTACGAATACCTATTACATCACTAACTTTTGGAAATAAATTCAGTTTACAAGAATATTTGATGCTTGTATTTCCTTTTCCTCTTTGTGGGTACGTATGTATGTAGATATGTATACTATAGTGCAGATTTTAATCGAAACAACGCTGTCCTTTGACATTTCATTTCATTCTTTGTCCGAGCTATACAAGGATGTGGAATTCTCCCAAACCAATGAAAAGATTTTAATCATGTAGTTGTTTGCGTACGGACTTAGAGGATCCTAGGCAAAAAATGTTGAATACTTCCATTTTTTTTACTCAGGCGTAAATCAATATTTAAAAAAGAGGCATAGACTTGGCACTATATATGAGACCTCACAACATTTTAAGGGTGAAAAAGTCGCGAGACTACATTTTACATGAAATGTATTTGACGGGATGTTTTGTTTTCTCTTTAGACATTCTTTCTTGGTGATGGTATTACCCGACGAATACCTAAACTTATCATTTTTTTTTTTTTTGCTAAAAAGGATTTTATCAATCAGTTTACACATATCATGAAAGTACATACTTCAATGGTTTTCAGGTGGCAATTGTGGTTTTAGAAAGATAGAACCACGGTTACTCATTGGAGTGAACCATGAAATCGTTTAGAAACAGATATCCAGCAGTTAAACAATTTGAAACGTTTTAAGTTTCGTTGGTAAAGCAATGCCGCAGATCTCTTAACGAGATTGCAGATAGGTGCGACGTAACCCTGTGCTGGGTCCCAGGAAATAGGGACGTTCCAGGCAACTGCAGAGCGGACGAGCTGGTAAAAGAGGGTGCGGGACGGCTTCTCCCCGAAAACCTGGGGGGAGTCCCTGCGCCCATAGAATCGATCAAGTTCCTCCTCGACACAGATGCCAAGAAACGGGCAAACCGCAGGTGGAACAACATCAGCACTTGTCTCCTGTCAAAACAAATCTGGCCCAAACTGGATTTAAAGAAGACGGAGAGACTTTTATCTACAAACTGGAAAAATCTAGGTTCACTAGTAGGGGTCCTTACCGGACATTGCTTGACAGGGAGGCATGCACTTAGATTGGGGGTCCCCTCCAACGATTTCTGCAGAAGCTGTAGGGACGAGGAGGAAGAGAAAACCACGACCCACTTACTTTGTACATGTCCTGCTCTTGCGTTGCTTAGAAGAAGAACCCTCGGGGAATACTTCTATGATGATCTTAACGATCTAGCTTAACTCGACATCCAGAAGATAAGAAACTTCATCTCTGGGACGAAATGGTTCAAATCTTAGGGTTAACACCGCTACGGTTGCCCACCTTCGTTGTAGTTATACCACATTTTCTGGTTCCCTGGTGCCAGTAAGCCGGGCCATTATGGCCTAAGTGTGTCCCTGCCTAAGCGGGGACAGCCACCTAACCTAACCTAATCTAAGTTTCGGGCTGTAGCAACGAATCTACACTAAACTAGCTTATGTCCTTCGTGACCAATATGCACTCTGAAAACTGCGATCTTCGAACAGTTGGAAAGCAAAAAGGGCGCATTACAATACCTGGTCCACTTATACCCAGAGAAAGGAGCGAAAGAAACCGCCAGCAATTAAATCCATAGCTCTTCAGAGAGAACTAAGTATAAGATAATAGAAATGGGAGAATACAGAGGATAAGATCTTCCTCGACATCAGATCAATGCCGGTCGTACGAAGATATAACAATTATTTAGAGACCTTAGGTATCCCAGACATAATAAGCGGACTTTGTTCCAAAGGTCTAATAATATACAAATCAAAACCGCGGGATGTCAGAACAGAACGTGTATCGTAGCTTTTATTTATCTACAGCAATGTGAATGGTCGCCGTGGTTCAGTGGTTAGTGCGTTGGACTGCTGACCGAGCGGCGTGGGTTCAAGCCCAACCAGGAACACCGAACATTTTTCGCGGCGCCACCTCTCGTCGGGGAATGACAAGCCTCCGGAAGTATAATCTGTCATGAAATAGCATGACATAGCTGAGTTATGTCTGGTGGTAGTGACACAAACTAGGAAGTTAAAGATTTTGAAGTTTAACTAGAAAGTATAACACTCTGATGTAAGACAGGTGAGAATTTTAGAGTTGTTTCTCTGAAATCGACCCGCCGAAATCACACAAGAATCCTAAGGATTCTAACTGGAACCACTTTGTAAGGGCCAACAGGGTTTCGAAAATGGGATTCCAAACGTTAAACGCTTCTGTTGTGAACTCACGCGATCGGGAGACTACATGAGAAAAGTCCTCTATAAAGAAATTCCTGAAGTAAAAACTTACTTGTGACCGACTGAAGAATTGCTTATAACACAAATTCATACAATACAGATCATAGTATAGATGGCATTACATTTTATTTTTATAAAGTTCGACCAAACATATCCATCCAATTTAGATGGATTCATCATCACAAATTAATAACACTAACACTCTGCTTAATTCTTCTACAAGTCGAGCAATGGAATCAGTAAACTTCAAAATTCTCCAAAGATTTACCAGATTACTTTGTATATGAAAATCCTCATTGATTTCAAAAGTAAACGTATGAATAAACTATGATCTTAGATTCATCTACACATTTCCACAATTTAGTAATTGACGTACACAATCCCACAAACTTAACACGGCTAAAATCTAATTAACTTTTCCTTAAAGACCCCGTTGAAACTTTGACTTCAGAACTTTACCTAAGAAACGCCCTGCAACCAGCTCCCTTACAAGGCTATCAAATTAAAGTTTTCACCAGAAGGCAAGTAACTCCAAACCAAATATAAAGAAAGAGATATAAGTTTAGAAACTTTTAGATATATTGAACAGAAAGAATCCGAAGCAAAAAAGTACCTAGCGATGGCAGACCTACCCTGAAAAAGCAAGAGGACCAGAAAAAACATTTCCCCTCTTTTAATTGCTTGCAAAATAGCAAAATTCCCTTAAGATACGAAAATTAAATCGATGCTTTGAAACGTGATATTGAAACGGATGAAGGCTGCCTCCAGGCATTTTGTGCTGGATCTATAACTTAAGTGAGAGCAGCGGAAAGGAAGAATGCCTGTACGTAACAACCTTCAAGTTCAAATTGACCCATTTCTTCTTCTTCCCTTTTCAGCACTCAGTACTTCTTTCCCATCCTGTTTGTCATGCCTTTCGCATTTTCATTCAATCCAAGTTTTTAAACTCAGAAAATAGTTCACCGAATTCCATTCCTTTCGTGTCTGGGGCAAAGTTGAAAGTTTTTGTATACCTCGAATCCGTCGTGTAGCAAAAGGTTGTATCGTGGTGAAGGAATTTTCATTGTAAAAATTACAATGAAACCTCACATCATCAAATGAAGTGAACTACACCTGGATGCAAATATACATAATTCTAATTTGAAACAAACTTAAAACAAAGAAAGCCCCGATAATCCAAAAAGGAATTATTGCAATAAGTGTAAGTGTAAATAGTGCTTACAACGCGTGCTTGCTTTGCCAAAAAAAAAAAAGTTTTAAAGTACATAAAACATGTATTACAACAAAAGATTTTTGACTTAGGATAAAACATCCATAAAAGCAGAGGAAACATTTGAAATTACATGGTACTGAACTTATTTAACCCTCATAGTCTTTTGCAAAATCCCAACCATATGTCGAAATTACAAATTGTAGAGTTTAGAGTGTTAAATTGCCGTACCATTCCGGCAGATACAAAACATTGAAGTGAGAACAAGCGTGGTTAATGGAAATGTGGGTTGAATGCTGTAAAAGAATTGGGTATGTCTAAAAAAACTTACTTATGATAATGCTACAGCTCTAACCAGCACGCTCTTTAGCCAAATGTCTCTAATTATGAATACTCAGTTAGGTTAGGTTAGAAGGGTGTGTGATGGATAGGCCTCATCACTTCCACTCGGAGACCTGAAGGTCCATTGTGAATACTATTTTCAATTTTGTGGGAATAGCAGTAAGGTTCTCGGGACAGCCTAAGGACCTATCCTATTGTTGGCTGCTTTGTGAACCAGTTAGTACTCTTTAAGAATGGGAGTAGGTCCGTTAACTGTAAGTCTGTTACCTCTACTATGCTTGCAAAGAACCTTGATCCTAATGCGCGTAGACGTCGTTCTTGCAGGGCGGGGCAGTGGCACAGCAGATGTTGGATTGATTCTACTTTCTCTTCATATCCGCAGCTTCTGCATAAATCGTTGGACTCGATTCTCCATTTGCGGAGCATGACTCCGATGGCGCCGTGCCCTGTGATAACTCCAGTGAGCTTGCGGATAGAGGATCTGTCCAGTGCCAAAGGCACCTTGTTCTAGTTTTACTTAATTTAGGCCATAGCGCCCGAGAGGTGGCGCAATCCTCTCTGACGAACCAGAAGGAGTTAGCTTCTTTCTCTATTATGCTGTCTATTATCTATACTTAGTTACTTCAGGAACTTTCCGCCCACTTGCACACGCCATTAGAGATGAGGTCATCCTATCTGCGTAATCGCCTAGTGGTGGAATCGAAGATTTTTCGGGATGAAGCATTGGTGTTCATCGGCTTTACATGAGCCTTACCTTAATCGTTGTAAACGAATCTTTCGAGCAGGTCGGTGTCACTGTAAAACTCGAATAGTAATCTTCTTCCCATAAACCGTCATTGCAGATACATCGAACTAAAAGCTTTTTCCTCATAATTTAATTTTGTCCGATTTTGACAAGTTCATGCTTTTGTGTCATGCATTAGGGCGGTTTTCGATAGGGCCTTCCTGAATAGTTTTCCATGGGAACAGCGATTGGTGAATATTAGTCAGTTTCAGTTTCTCACAAATCGAGGAGTGAAACCTATCACGTCAGTTAAGGCATCCCTGATGGTTTGCTGCCATGCTGCCTGGGGATTTCTCTAAAGCTTCGAGGAAGCAATCGGCAAAGACTCTTGCACTTGCAGCCCTTCAATGTTGAACTTCCTTTCGGTGGTGCTTCTGGTTGCGACATTGGGTGATGTGATTAAAAATCGAGTGTGAGAGTTCCTTCGGATCGTCATCACTCGTTCCCTTAAATACATACATGCATGTATGTACATATAAAGGGTTATTTAATAAGAGGTGTCACTTTTAATTTCGACATTCAACTATCATTGCGATGACTTTTGAAAAGTAAAATCTGGGATGTTATTAAATATGGATCGATACACACTCGTACAACGTATTGAAATAGTGAACATTTTTTTAAAGTTCGTACCGCCTGTGGTCGTCTTCAAGCGCCTTCTTGCACAGCTGTAGTGAATTTAATGGATAAATTTGAACGTCTCTGACAGGTTAGTGATGCGAAGACACCAACTCGTATTATTTGTCCGGCAAAGTCAGCTGAAAATATCGCTACTGCAGCTGAGCGTGTGACTGAATTGGGCCTATTTTACACAAGAATTGAAGCCAGCAGACCGCGCACTACGCCGTACTTTTGCTGATTGGGTGCTAATGATTAAAAATGAAACCTCTTGTCGGATGACCCTACTGTACGTGGTCGAAGCATATGACTATTTGGCTTATCTTGCAAAATCGAATCCACAACGCGGAAGTCTCTACTCAGTCACTACAGTAGATCCTGAGGTGGTTTTTTTTTCTGACCACCCGATCCTATTCAACGCACTTGGTTAGGGGTGGTTATATTAGCTCTCCCGCGCTCGAAAATCTTTGCTAATTCGTTAGCTTCACATCCATATACACGAGTAAATATGGACACATTTATACTTGTACATTTGCACTAGGTTTTTGACTCAATCGGATCAATTGGTCGCCGTGACTCAGTGGTTAGTGCGTTGGACTACTGTGCGTTGGACTACTGTGCGAGCGGCGTGGGTTCAAGCCCTAACCACGTCCAAGGAACAGTTTTTGCGTTACTACCACTCATAGGGGAACAACAAGCTTCCTTCCATTCGTGCGAAATGTGTAGGCCTTGCGTCATCCCGAGCTGTCACGCCACCTATTTATTTACGTTTTGAATCGACGAATTTAATTTATTATAATCTTTTGTCGATTTTTAAGATTTATTAAATTAGTGTGGAATTAAATGGCTTCCAAAATAATAATTGTATCTCAAAGTGCCTTGCAAGGTTTGTAGAGGAGGAATTAATATATGCGTTTGATAATTGCCGTAGGAAGTGTGTTATTGCTATCTTGAACCGCTCCCATCCACTCATTGTTCGCCACAACACATACGTTGTCGAGCAATTAGCTAATTATAGCTGCATACATTTCAAAGTTCCCGAATTGCATCTAATTATTTATAATGTATTTGCCATCCATCATATGATTGAGCTGACTACCAAATGCGTAGTCGGCACGCATCCATATCTTTCAATTTATACTGCGGGCTAATAAAGTGCTTCGCAGTCGACCGGACTCCTCCAAACAGATAACGCCACGCTTTAGAATTGTGTGCCCTCGTATCTATCTATTCCATGCATGCAGTTAACTATGCACATCCATTGCACACAAAAATAAATGCAACCAGTACAGCCGATGGCTTAATTAACACCGTGTCGAATGCTTTGATCTCAATATCAAAAGGCGAAGACCTTCTGGAAAATGCAATAAATAATGTGATCATAGTCGATTTATCCTTTTGGATAAGGCGGGGGCAGGTTGGTAATAATTTTAGTAGATTAAGTGTACTTATGCGTGTACATAAGGTTTATATGTTTCTATGAAATCTGCGTATTGACATGCCTATTAGCACACAAACAAAGATGTACTATAGAAACCGCCACGATTCACTTATAACAATCGACTACAGCTTTATTCAATACTCCGAGTGTTGCTTGGTTTTTTTTCCTCAGAGAGTATGACTGTACAGAACATAATCTCTTTGCAAGAGAGTTGATTCATTTTTGCAACATGTTGATAAGCCACCATTCAAACATACACCCATACACACATATGTACTGTGTTTCTTAAAAATATTCAAGTTTTCTTTAACTGTAAAACACATTGGTCACCCCAGGATGTAAGAAATATTTAAATTTTTTTTTCCAAAAAAACTATATTTAAAATTGTATGTATTTATATATACAACGAAATAATAAACAATTTTCCATAAAATTTCGCAGACTTTCGCATGCGCTCTCTTTAAAATGCTTCTCTGTTGTTTTCGTTGAGTATGACGATAAAATTGTGTTCTTCCGTTTACCACGCGAATAACCATTACCAGTACTTTAGGAAACAAAAAGAAAGAGAAACAAATGATGAAAAGGTGATGATTGGAGATGATTGTTACATTTTCCTAGTAGTTACCTTCTTCACAACAATAATTACACTATGATGTGTACGTAGCTTCCGAAGTAAAATAGTGCATACTAATCTGATTGAAAATTTTATTCGAATTATACAGTAATTCTCTCTCTTCCTTATCTCTTTTCCTGTAGGACCACCTTTGGAGGAAGTTCTCTTGGCAATATAGGGTGTACATACGTATGTATATGTACTCCAGCATCAAGTTCATAAGAGGACTTTATTTTTCGCTCCCTAGCCCTGTTTATGACCACCCATGGCACCCAGAAAATGTGTATGACCACAAAACGCGGTAAAACCAACGACGACCATTAAACTTTTACTTCTCGTCAATGCATTACGATTAGTGCAATTGGTAATGTACACATGTACATATAAAGGAAATTATAGAATTTGGAAAATTAATGAGCAAAACAAATAACATAAGTTTAATTTTACAGGCTTAGTTAGCGACCTTTCTACCTTAGCTAAAAGCACTAAAAGTACTATTTCATACGTACTATAGCAAAAGGTAAATTTATACTTATTTCTTTGGTTAATTAGCCTTATTTCATACGAATTAGATTTAAGAATTCAGATTCAGTTCAAATCCGGTGCTGTACGCCTTGATAAAAGACATGATGACTCAACATTTTCTACACTTATGTGACTGTTCAAATCAGTTCAGCTATCTTCATTTAAGACGGTTGTACGTGAGGTGTTTAAACATAAATAATTGAGCATTTAGAGCCAAAAACGGTTTCAAAACGATTTTTTTTAATCAATTTATTTTAAATTCAAGAAATGATTCAGCTACTTCAAGCATTTTAAACAAATCAACTGAGATTCATAAAGCGTTCGCCCGTATTTTGAAATTCATTTGAAATTAAATACGGAGTTGTATGTACATATGGACTGAAATCGATTTGGAAAAAAGTGCAATGCTATTGTTCTATTATTGTAAGCGATGCGAGTCAAAGGGCATTAATGCGTCCAATACACATTGTTCTCTACTAGCTCGATGCAATCGGATAGACTGAACTTAATGATAATTCAACCGATTTATTTTTAATAAAAAGCCATGGCTCAGTGGTTAATGCGTTAGACTGCTGTGCGAGCTGCGTTGGTTTAAGTCCCAGCCATATTCACCGAACATTTTTTCGAGGCACAACTTCTTGGGGAATGGAAAACCTCCAAGAGAACAATTTGTCATGAAAAAGCTCTAAATTCGCCGTTCACAGTCGGCAGTAAATTGTAGGTCATATTCATTGGAGCGAAAAATGTAACACTCACAACTTGAATGGTTGTGAGAGATTCGGTATAGCTCATCCCGAGCTATTGCAACAGGTATTTATTTTTATTTTATTTATAAAATAATAAGAAAAGTTCATTGCTCTTTAAATAAAGTTTAGTCTAGAGAATTATCGTTGTGATCGGTCCTTCTTTTATTTTTATTGCGCTTATACTGATATCAGTTACCTTTTATCATGGCAGCTATGCAATGCCGGCAGTGTAATGTCAGAGAGATTGATAGTTCGACAACTTGCATTTAGAAATTTTTAGGATAAACAATCTCACGCGCATCTATAGCGTGAAAAGAATGAAATCATTCCTCGCTCTCAATCTTCTTCGAAGGTGAATGCACTCAACCAAAGTTCTCCTTCAATCATTCAAGCTGTTGGCACACGAAACAGCCGCGCTGTAAAGAATAAGCCGAAAAGATCTTGTGTGGGATTATATTTCTGCTACTCATCGATGAGAGTTCTCTCAAATATCTAAGTGCAAAACCCTTTCTTATAAACTCCACCACTGTAATGCAAGTACAGTCGACTCACGATAAATTGAATCTCTTGAGACCTGTCAAAAAATTTCAAATTATTGAGAGTTTTATTTAACGAAAGTTCTAATTACCGATCAAGAGGCACTTATTCGTACGTCGACTCATTTGCAACGTAAAACCATGAGTCACAGTCAAAGCCAAACCAAATTACCTAGAGAAAAAACTTGTTTAATTTGCAACAAAAGTATCTATACAGGTTCGAACAACCCCCTCTGGTTGTTTGCGTACATTAGTTAGTTCAAATTATCGAAAATTCGCCTCTTCTACTTCAATTTATAACGTGTTGTGTGACAAACAGTCAGCACAATCGCTTCAAATTACCGAGTGTACATAAATACATAAGGTTTCTTCAATTTACCAAGAGATTCTCAAGGGACCAAAGAAACACATCAATTTAACGCAAGATTCATTTTATCAGTGTTTTATTTATCGGGAGTCGTCTGTATAACATTTCCTTTCCTGCTGTTTCTGTAAGTGGATCTGTCTGTCAACGTATCATAAGGGATCATACAAATAAGTCATAAGCTAGTGCTTTTATTCCAAGCGTTGCCTTATCAGACTGTCTATCTAAATCGTCTTCTTTTTGTATGTAATTCTAATACTTTATTTTAGATATTGATTCTGTTCTGGACGTTGCTCCAATTCATTTTTCCTATTAAGGTGTTTTAGATTGCTTAAATGACATAAATATACTGGATGGTCAAGGGTAACATTTCGCCACCATTCATGTTATGCATGTTGTATTTAAGGCACAAATGATGCCCTAACTAAGGATAGCTGCAACTCGAAAATCAAGTAAAAATGATTCAAATTTTTTAAGAATGTCTTCATAATTTCAGTAAATATTTCTTGAAATGAAAAAGTTTTCAGTAAACAGCGACCCCAACCCAAATGAAAAATCAATACCTTACTACAAACAATTGTAAGGTTAAGGTATTCACGAATTTTCTCTTTACGCCCCCTAGCGCCTCCCTGAATTTATTTAAAAGATTCTCCAATATCACTCGTTCTATTATACCAAATAAATCCACAAGAAAAATTGCATGACCAAGGGCTGTGCAAAGTTACTATCCCAAAAACAAAAAGTGTTTAAACTCTTAAGTGTGTATAGCGCTTGATAAACAAATAAGGGGTTGAGTGTTGCTATTCTTTTATTACGTCCATTAATCGCAACTATAACACCACGTCACCACGCTTAATGTGTCGTTATATCATCCTGACACAAAGCATCTGTCAGAGGTTTCAACATCAACAACAACGCTTGGTTTTCTCTTCTCCCAGAAAACAACCACAAGAACAATTATTTGTGATTATATTTATTTACTCTTTAGAAATGTTTGGCTACTTAAACTTTTTTTTTAACAAATATGCTAACGTCCGAAAACTGATGTGAATCTATTAAAAGAATAAACAACTCCAAGAACATTCATTGTTAAGAAAGGATGTACGAATATGTTTGTATTTTTAAAATGTATAAATTATCCTGGGTATGGATATTATGAATCAACGCATAATTTCATTAAGGCATACATTTGCATGTAGGTTTATTGTATAATATGTATCTACATGGCCTTCATTTTTAAATTTATATCAGCAAATATTTGCACAAAAAAAAGAAGCAATATGTACTTTCTTCTTGGTTAGAAAATGAAATAGACCAATTGCAATCTTTGTTCTGGTGAACGTAGATTTAATGACGTCTGTCTTAGGGCAAGTTACATTTCTCCCCATTCATCTAACTAACAAACCCCCAAATCTTGGAAACAAGCTCAAAATCCTTACGTAGGTAAGCCATAGAGATAATATATGTTTATTTGCTTACAGGCATTTCCGGCATAACATAATAATTTGACTTTCCGTAAATGTACATATGTATACAGACATAGGTAAATTTATACATGCATGGATGGATGGGGGGAAAAAAGTTCCGCAACAAGATGCCTCCGTGGATAATCTCTTATTCAATTACTGTTTTGGCCAATTCCTCTTCAAATAAATAAAAGATGATCATAAAAAATGTTCTGTATGTACAGTGTTTTTGCAAATGTGTGCATATTGTCCCTTTGATAATTAAATAAAATTAGGCAATGTTTATGTGCATGTGTACATAAGGATGTTTGGCAAGTGCAAATGACCGTTGAAGTAGCTGTCCCTGAATAGGCGTCCTTCTTCCCTTCATTTTGATACCGGGCACGTGCGGTTATCACTACTTTAGGGAAGGAAATTGTCTCATCACAATCAAATCGCTGAAGAGCTTAAACGAAAAACCAGTTGTACTTTGTTTCAAGAGGTCATGTTGACATTAATGTACAAGTCAACGTTGAATCCAAGATAAATGACGTTCCAAAATTATTTTCTTATGCGACGACGACGATTGCTGACAGCGATTTATTTATTGCATGTTACTTTATATGACGCAGATTAAAATAACTCCACTCCCTTTCATTTTAAAAGTACAGGTAATAACTTTGTCAACAAAGTTTGGGACTGGTTGGAAATACTTATTAAAGTTGGTTTGTTTTCCTATGTTATTTGTTACTAGAAAGAGGTTGACCGTTAAGATGGGAAGGGTAGAGTCCGGTATTTAAGTTTTTGTAGTAAAAAACATGAGAGTTTATCAGTGTTCATTTCCAACTAAATGGCAAGCAAAATTTGCTACACTGAGGGCGCAAGAAATTATTACAAATTACTGCTTGGTGTGAACTTTGAGCAGAAGAAGTGATTGGGCCGTACTTTGGGCTTCGATAAAAAAGATAGTGTCACAAAGTATGTGACACAACCAACTTATGGCGCTATAGATTTGCATCTCGAGTTCATTTCGGTTTACTTGAAGCGGAAGATTAACGCACGCAAGCCATACGCATGCTCAAAAACAAAATCACCACAAAAATCACCTTGAATATGGTAGCCAAGTCCAAGTATGGTCGCCGTATTGCAAAACCTATACCCAGCTAATCAAAACCATCCAGGACAGATTCATCCATTTAGCCCTGCGTGGATTTCTGGGATCGACAGATACTGTCCTACAGCGGTCGTTTAAAATTGATTAACTTACAGTTTCTCGAAAAACATCGTGATGTTGCCGATATTTAGCCGGTAACATAGATTTCTCCGTTCTGCTCCAAACGATTTCCGTTAAAATGAATCCACGCAATAGGGCTATGTACCTCCATCGTCTTGGCCAAAGGCATCCATCATATTTTAAATTTCCACCGTAGTAGATCCAGACTGACGAACGCCATTTACTAGCTCTTCTTGACCTAGTCTCGACCTTCACTTACCCTCTTCCTTTTTTTCATTGCTTTGGATTTCTAAATGTAAGGTCATTAAACTCAAATACAAACTATGTTTCAACATCTATGTTTCAATTACTTCGTAAAACTTATTGAAGATTACATCGATTCCGTGTATCTTTCATACTGCGTAAACCTTTATGCTGCCAAAGAAGCTTAAGAACATCATTCGATTTGATTTTTAACTAACCAGCTACAAACTTTGCGACAAAAAACTATTTATACGTCGATAATGTTCCAGTGAAAATCTGTAAAAAAATCACCGCACGAGTACTTTTAATCGTGGGAAAACTAGTCGATAGCCAATAGCATTTCACTGCGCTCTGAGAACAACACTGCACAACCATAGTACATAGCAACAATCAAAAATCAAACCAAGTTATTTTAAGTTTATTTATTTGACTATAATTAGGCTTGATTTTAGTTTTTGTAATACATGTTTTTTTATGGATTTATTTTTAGTTCTACGCGATTACTTGGACTTTTTTCCCTTTTTCTGTTTTTTGGGCTTTTTCTTGTAAGGTCCCAGACATCTTCTAACCATTACACCTCTCCACCAAGCTTGGATTTGTACCGTAGAATCTATACGCTTTATTTGCAGGCGATACAAACGATCTTGTTCAGCCCTGTGTTCCAAATATTCAACTATAAACTTCTTATGCTTGCAGTAGACTTCGTTGTATTTCTCATACGTTTTATTCACCTCCTTCATTTTATCTTCCTTTTCCGAAATGCTCGCTTGTAGAGCAGCTAGTTCCTTTGAGTATTTCTCCTTCCACATTGATATCAGTTTCCTGTACCTTTCGAATTGTGTTTTCGAATATGCTTGTAAGTCCAATATTACATGTTGTTCAGCTTTATTTTTGACTTCCAACGATGAAAGGTTATTCCTAAGAATCTCCTCATCCCTTTCGCCAACAATTGTAGCTTGAGTAAAGCGGGTGTGTTCCCATTTTTTTACCAACTCATATTCCAGTTCATTTACTTTGCTTATAATTCTCCAATCAGATTTCAAGTTGTTTAAAGTTTCACTTACTTGCATGAGTTTGCCATCTGCTTCTGACTTGAAATCGGTCAGTCTTGATTTGAGGCCTTTTAAAGTCAACATGCTTGAGTTGAATTCTAGCATTAATTTTTGGTCCTTTTTGTTTTTTTCATTTTGCTGATCAATCGTTTCAAGTAGCGTATGAATGGTACCACTGCTTTGCAGATCTGCTAAAGTGCCCGAATATACGTCAATAATTTTCTCTAAATCATTGTATAATTTGATTTCATTAAGTGTTGAGTCAGGTAAATTATTCCGTTTTAATTGTGGAATATTTCGAGTGTCCTTTTCTGCCTTACTTTTTTGAATTTCACTGCTCCGTAGACATTTGCCGTGAGTGAGAACTATAAGTTCATTTAAAGTAGATGAAAATACTGTAGCAACGGCGTCTCGTAAAAAAGTATTCATCTTCATAGGTGAGACGTGACTACCGATTTCAAATAGAGCTTGATTTCTACTGGAGCTTCCTTTCTAGTAGCGAAACGATAACACAAGTTGTGTGTTGGGTTTCTATGGCAATGAGTTTGGGTGTTATTATTTTTAAACATACACCGATTACCAACGGTTCTAAAACCGATGATGTCGCGGGCTGGGGTATCCACTCATATAAACTCAATTTAAACCAAGCGATCCGCGTTCCTAACTATTGAAGCGTTTTCCAAGCGTAAATAATGGCAATATTTGTGTCTACGCGGACAGTCAAACAGCTTCAAAATTATTATCAAATGTCACTAGATGACTAAGCAATCCAACATGTACCTTTTTGGATGCCTGGACATAGTGACACCCTTGGTAACTGCAAAGTCGACGAACTTGCCAACTCTAGTACTAACCTAGTAATTCGCTCCAGTACCAGAATACCAAACAATAGAGTGAAACAATGAACTACAGCTAGAAATGTGGTCTTACGTGTCATTCCACCAGATTTATCAAGCCTGAAATAGATGACCAAAAGTCAAAGAAGCTTATCACTATCAACGAATCAAAAATTCTTTGGTGTCTTTACAGACCATTTCCTAACAAGACCATACGCCAGGAAATTAGGTGCTCTCTTCAATGACCCCATTTACCTTCAACGTTGATCCAGACTCTGGCATTTGACAGGAAATTTAATATCAGAATTCCTGACTGGAGGAACAACAAAGTTACCAATAAAAAGGAACTGACCCTCTACACCGATGATTCCAAGGTGGATTTTGATACAGGTTCTGGGGTCTACTGCAAAGCCCTAGGTATAAGCCAGTCCTTTAAAATAAGCGAAGACTGCAGCCGAAATCACAGCTATCATCGAGGCCTTGAAAATTGTCCAAAATGGGGGCATCACCGGAAGGACAATCACAGCCAGGCAGCCGTTAAGGCTCTGGAATCCGCGATAACTAGGTCAAGGCTTGTAAAAATCTGTAAAGAGCATCTAGATGAGATATCGAGAGCCAATACGGTGACCCTATGCTGGGTACCAAGGCATATGGATATCACAGGTAACGAAAGAGCTGATGAATTGGCACGAAAGGGGGCAGCGCTGCATGCCTCACAGGCTCTCCCCTTTGCCAGAATTCCAATAAGCTCGTTAAAAAGGTATATCGATGACGAGGCCATAAGTCGAGTTAATGCACGGTGGATCCAGCTAGACACATGTGCAACGGCTAGAAGCTTATGGACGAGTTATAATAAGAAGAGATCTCTCTCTCTGGTCAAACTAAGTCGTGGTGAGGCGAGGATAGACTCCGGCATCATTACTGGGCACTGGGTACTGTGCAATTGGTATTCATGCGGAACGCCTCTGTATACATCACAATGACTATTGCACAAGCTGCAGGGATGAGGAGGAGATCGAATCTGTCCGACACTCGCTGTGTGAACGTCCTGGCCTCGCCAGTAGAAGAATGAGGACTCTTGGTAGTTACTTCTTCACGGAACTAGAGGACTTGGATGACATCGAGCTGAGGGACCTCCTGAGATTCATTTCTTTATTTGGTGGTTTTAAATCAACGGTTTCCTCTTTCTCTTTACAGGTTCCCGGAGTAAAATAGGAAGATGGGCACAATGGACCCTTTGCTGGTCTAAGTGAGCAATGACAATGTCACAAGGCACCCATTACCCTAACCTACCTTCAACGTTCTATTCCATATCATGTTGGGTGTAGCTTGTTATTGGCAACAAATATATGAGGTTTGCCCCCAATTACCGCTAAACCCATTTTTATAGTTTTTTTCTCTATACTCGCGAGCACACCGCTAATAGTTCGCTGAAATCTGTCGAAAATATCAACATCATCGGCTTACGCAAGTAGTTGCACCGACTTCTAAAAGATTATGGCTTTAGTATAGGCTTGCGGGTTTCACACAATTCGTTTACGTATGATGGTGAACAAGTCACATGACGGCGCTTCATCTTGTACATATATATCCTTTCATGACACCAAAGCCCTCGGTGAGTTCGTCATTGAGAAAAAAGCAAGCATTCTCTATCATCAGGTGAACGAGTTTAAGAGAAATTCCAAAACAAGGCATGGCTCTGTAGACGCTGTCATAGGCTGCCTCAATATCGGTAAAAATGTGTTGTGGATATTGATTCAAACATTTTTTAAGTCTTGGCTATCATCGTCAAGGTTAAGTTACCCTTTCTGCGAAGTAATAGGATGTATGTCTTCCTTACCGTTAATCAATCTACAAAAGTAGATTGTTTCAAATTCTCAAATTCTCTCTTGACTGTGACTCTACTGCAATGTACGGGCTTTGTAACGCTGACCCACCCTTTAACTTTTTGATAAAATTTTGTTTTGAAAGAGACATTTGTGTTGATAGAATATGTATTAAAATTCTCGGATGTAATGAACTAACTTCGGAATTATTTATATTTCATCAATATCCATGATGCAAACAGTAAGTCATGGCATGAAAAAACATTTAGCCATAAAATGGTAACAGGTTGAAATTATCTACACAGCATGAGCTGAATTCCATCTGTTGAATTTCTAAAAGATAGATTTAAGGCAGTCATTCATTGATCCCAAAATGATCCCTGAAGACATACAGAATTCAGTATTCAGTTGAATTTATAACTTGTATGTGGAAACACACTTTTGGTACGTTTTACGTAGGTTGCCATATGTGCCCTCATTCTGTGTTGCATTGGGACAAGTGTTGCTTTTATATTTTCCTCTTAGGGGATTTAATATCAAAATAATTATTTATATGGTGCTTAGCGTCGGAGATGGGGTGCAATTCCTGGAGCTGTTAGTATGTATGTATGTATGCATGCGCTGGATGTTATATGTATGTACATATGTTATGTTAAGGTATACAGATAAGCGAATAAGGTTTTTAAATATTTTCGGTTTAACTTGCTATGAACCAGAGTGGATGCCTTCATGAAGTATGCATTGTATCTTAGACTAGACCAAAAATGAGACAATCTCACACCGATTGCAAGTTTCTATATCATAACCTCATCATTCAAAAGGGAAATTAGTGTAGAGCTCCCTTCTATTAAATGGAGCTGAAAATGTACCAAGGAAATTTGAGATTGCTTTTTTCGTTTCTTCTTCTCATGTGTATTTAACTATTTAACAAAAGCATAAGGAAAAGCTCTATAAATTTGGTTAACTTCGGGGGCTCTCATATTAACACCTCTACTTATGTGATCTGCCAACCATGGGCAAATTAACGGATTACTTTCAAAATTAATATTAATGCTTATCGTGGTGCAACATAGGATCGGAGCTCTCATCTTACATCTCACTGAGCTATACAGATTCAGCTCTGAACTTAGCTTCATAACACAAACTTGGTGCAAAGTTAATGTAGCATTTATCGCTGAGCAACAGATCCCAAACTGCTCCCAAATCCGTCAGGCCCATAAGCCCTATCTTCTCTTTCCGAAGTGTATGGAAATAGAGAACACCCTCTGAACAGATACTAGTTTGGGTATCAATCTGGAAAATTCCCAACCTCACACCTTCTTAGTGGTCGCCGTGGCTCAGTGGTCAGTGCGTGAGTTCAAGCCCCAGCCATATCCACCGAGCGTTTTTCGCGGCACCACCTCTCGTCGGGGAAAGACAAACCTCCGAAAGTACAATTTTTCATGAAAAAGCTTCTCAATTTGCCGTCGGCAATAAATCGTAGGTCCCTTCCATTCATGGGAACAATATAAACACGCACAATATAATTGGTTGCGAGACACTAGGCCTTGTTTGATGCCTAAAATGATACTCTGGACTCATCTCTCGCAGCGCTTATACATCACTCATACGGTGCGAGAATTAGTCCAACAATTTGCTCAAACTACCAACAACTTCAATGGTGACGTACCTACTAAACAACATTTCATTGGCTTAATGAAAATTTATTTGTTTATGCATAATTAACAAGCTCCTTAAATTGAGGCGCATTGGCTAGTATAAAGATTTTCAATGCGTGCGGATTGTTTTGAAAAGGAAACATGGATCCCGTTTTTTGACATAAGATAATTCTTATATTTGACAGTACGTCCAAAGGATGGAGAAATGCAGGTTTAAGATCATTTTATTTCTCAGCACTTGGAAGCTATTATATTTTTATTTCTTGTCACGCTTCTTCTATATTCATAGACACAACTTTTAATGTACCCAAGTTTTGCGAAAACATGGGATCTCATGTTAAGTATTCCTTTCTTATTTACTTCTGATACAATAGTAAAGTGCGAAGGAAAAAGTGCTGACAGAATCGTAAACGAATACATGTGCTCTATTTAGATTCAGTAGTACTGAATTTGGTTCACGTGTTTCGAATGCAAAGCTATAATTAGCGCACTTGCAACACCCTCCAGTTAAAAAAAAGGATATTGAAGCTGAAAAACCTTAATATGTTACATACACGTACTTTAAATCACAGAGCCCGTTATTTTACGAGAATGAGAAGAGAAGCTACACACATAAAAAAAATAATCAGAGATTTTAATCACGAAGAATCATCCTTGTTGAAACCATTGATTTGATGTTAGTTTTTTAACTTTGAACCCATTTACACTGCAGTCAGTGGTTGACAAATATAGTTTTTTTTTTTCGTAAAGTTTAGATTTGTCTTAATAAAATAAAAACACTAAATCATTTAATCTCCTCAAGCTTGTTATGTATTTTTATGAAATGTATAACCATTTAATATAAATATTTGAATTATTTCACCAATCGTTTTGTTTACTCATTTCTTGGAACTGCCATTGAACGGGAAACTACAATATATACACCCGGAACAAAAAACAATATTGCCCAAACTCGTGGAGTTTTGCAGGTGTTGCAAACAAAAATATCCAATCATGTCCAATTAAGGACAAAACATAAATATTTGCCACATGAATGATGCATGTGCATAATATATATGTCCAGAGAATCTCACACTATTTTACATTACCTTCAAGCGCTAAAAATAGCATCCTATTGTTATCGCGCATAAAGTAGCCCTTTTATCGCCACGAAACATTTAAGCTCGCTTGCATCAACATTGTACACATTTTGTTAATCGTGTCAGTGTAATTGGTTTATTTCGTGCAATCTATTATGCAAAGCGAAACATCCGTCAATTAGCTGCCATCAATGATGGTCTATAACTGTCGGCTATCATCGCTATGATGAGCGAGTATTTCGTTCCGAAGCGAAACAGATGTCATGTGAAAATTTGTCCTAAATGTGTGAATTTCTGGCGTCTCGGTTTCGATATGTTTACGCAATTTAGATCATTTATCATTCTGCGCTAATTAATTTTCAATCGGCCATATCACCTTTTGCACAGCTGTGATGTAACGTGTCATTAGAGGCGTTAGTTTTGTGGGTAGGGTTACCAGTTGCCCTGGAATTTTGGGAGACATAGTATTTTCCCTGATTGGACTTGGCTTTGTCACCTTATATGTACTTCATAAGTACAATTAAAGTACATTTTTGGAACTATAGTAACTCATATTATTTTCCGTTTATCCGCTGATTTTCGAATTTATTGTTGATCATCATTTGTTTTATAAACAGGAACGCACTGCATAGAAACAAGAATATAATGCACCAGTTTTAAAAAATGTACATACGTATGTGTCTTACAACAATAAATACAAACACATAGTACCAATCCATTTATTTAAATTAACTCCATTTTGTTTGATTTAACACCTCACTTTTAAGCAACGTCGTTATATGTATAGTGTGGTTGTGCCAAGTAAGGCCCCCGGTTTCTTTTATCACTTTTGATTTAATTAGCCCATTCATTCATTTCTAGATTAGGGGTGGATCCCATTTTACTTCCCACCTAGGTAGGGGAAGTATTGTAATCGGTCCGATCAAAATGTTTCGAGAAATGAACAGGGCTTGACATTACTATACACTAGAAATCGTTTGCACCCATTTTCGAAATGACGTCTGGGTGTGTATGTGTGCTTGTGTGCGTCTGTGTGTGTGTGACAATATTTTCAGCTTTCGATATCTAGAGTTTTTTTTTTTTATTTGTCAGCATGAAACTTAGAGCTGATAAGCTTTTGAGTACAATCGGTCCAGCAGATGCTAAGGAAATTTAAGAAATGTTTTTTTTTTCGAGTTCGTGCAACAACTCTTTGTGGATATCTGGAGAACGAAACAACATAGGACCATGCGTTTTTTTATTTTGTTTGCCAGCATGAAATGTAAAATTGATTAGATTTTGAGCATAATCGGTCTAGCGGATGCTGTGGAAATTGAAGAAATATTTTCTATCAAGTTTGCGCAACAACTCTTTGAGGAGCAATTAATAAGTGTGTATTCAAATTGTTCGCCTCCGATGAATGTTTTCTTTAATTATTAAATAAATTATAATATTGGTGTTCTTGATACAACACAATACGAGGTGGGAAGAATAGGACTGGCTCCCCAGTCGAATTTTTTTTTTATAATTCATTCGAGCCCAACTGGTAACAAGTGTCCTTTTGATGTTATTCACAAATCGCGAATGATTTAAAACTCAGCTTCAAATGAAATCGATAGTTAGCATCTGTCTACAATTTTCACTTAAGTTCTCTTTCCATTTGCCGGCGTAACCTGAGTTGCAGTCTGCCGTCCCTCGGGGGTGAACTTGAAGGTTTTCCGGGCTGAAGCGCTCGTGTTCGTCCACTGTACATGTTGGAGCTATTTTAGTCGTTGCATCAAGGCTCTTCTGACTAGATCCGTAAGGCTACACAGCTAATCTGGTTTACGGTTGATTGTCCTCTGCGGGAAGTGCGAGCTAGCTGCGACAATATTTCCCCTCGTCGCGAATCTTCTACTTTTTCAATTTCATCCGTAGTAATTCAGCTTTTGCGCTTTTAAGTCTCAGACAAGAGTTTATTAGAAAAAGTTATTCATCACTCCAGCGAAAACGGCTATGGTAACTATATACTGTTTACATGTGTCTGCATTCACGTAATTGCACAGCAAATAATGAACCCCAAACCAAAAATACACACTTTTTGCTTTAAAATTCCCCGTTCGGGATTTTGACAAACTAACTGAGCTACATAGCTTAACTTAGAAGTGAACTATCTTGTTTGTATGTACGTAACTTGCAATGTTTCGTCAGTGGAAAACACCACCACCACCTAAAAAGGGTTCCTCTGACTATGCTCTGCAATGTAAAAGTAAAAATAAAATCCAGGAAACTCACAGCTTGTATTGAAAACTTATTTCCTCATACTTACACATAGATACCAATGTACTATATGTACACACAAACATTTTATAGTATCTAACTTCCTGGCATTTGCTGGAATAAATAATACCTTTCGAGACTTACATGCTTCCATATTTCGTAACTGATATATTAATTAAACCAAATTTTAATTTGAACACTCATCTCTTAAGTCATAAACTTTCAATCAATTTACATACAAGAGATAGCACGTACTTATTACTTGAAAAATTAATATTACCCAAACTTGACGCTTGCATTCGTTAGTGAACTCTTAGTAGAACAACACTCATGATTGATTGTCCAAAAATGTAAATTTGAACTTAATGCTATTGTATAAATCCAGAACAAGCAAATGGACAATGTTTACAAAATATTTTACCAACAACCTTTTGTTCAAACAATTATTTATAGCAGTCGAGCATCCCGGCATTGCATTGGCCAAAACACACTGGTGTTCTGTCGATTGAATTTATATGCGCCACACTCACATTTCGCATTCATGTAGCAGAGGATGTAACTCCATCGAAGGATGCAGTCACCACATCCGTTTCATTTGAATTCATACACAACAGCAAACCAACTGCAGAGCATTTCGTCTAGCATGACAAGGACAAATTCCGCCCCAACTCTTCCTGCAAAATTAATTCCAATATTGATTTTCAATACATTACTCAGCTTTCTCATTTGTTTTATTGCAATTTCAATTCTTATCTGCATTTATGAATATTCATAGTCAAAAGAGGCACTATGTGCGCTCTCCGGGGTAGGAAGTTCTTTAGGAAGTGTGTGCATCGAGAAGGAATTAAGATTGCGAAAACCACCTGAATTGGGAAACGTTGCATGGGTGAACTCAACCTCAACCATCTACGCCCAACTAACAACTCACTCAGAGTTGAAGTTTAGTTTTCTGTCGAATATTTTTCTAATGCATCTGCATATGTACAGAGTTTACGCAAACACACACTGCGTTAAATCAAAGGTACAAATATTTGCAACTGGAAAATTGTGCATAATATGGAATATCATGGTTAATAGGGTTTATGGGACAAAGGTGTTGTTTGCTATTTTGCAAGGAAGTACATTATCTTTTCTGTGCCTTGGCTTGAGGAAGCACTCAGTGGGCATAAGATTTACCTGAACTCTTATCAAAAATCAGTAGGTGTGTTCTTGGAGCAGTTATTTGGAACTCATGTTCAGCCATTTAGTGGTTGGGTAAGAAGAGACATCAGTACAATATCTATTGCAACTTCATTGTGGTGCTATTTGAAACCTAATGGTTGGATAATAAGAAACTTAGCTTCTCATTCAAATTAGTGAACTTCGTAATTGTGTTTCGTTTGCTTTGCAAGACATTTTCGAAGACAGTTCTAAGCGAATTAATTTGATTGCTTCTTAAATAGTCTGATTCTTTCACTTGACTTAATATGATATCGGTACACATTTGATCACTACCCAACAATGCAAGGACCAAAATGTGTTCATGTTAAAGACATTCTGCAAATTGATAGGACGGGTGGCTCAATCAGTGGTGCATTTGATTGCACACACTTTGGTGAAGAAAAAGAACTGGTTACAAATTGTACCATCTGCACAACGTCTTTAAATGTGTTTCCGTGAATTGAAGGACTATGAAGGTGAAATTGGACCAACTTATGGTATATGATAGAAAGCCTAGGAATCATATTAAAGAGGTCATGCATGTAATTTAATACTTAAGTGTAGCTTTTGTAATTTGCATGGAAAAGAGAAGTATCTTCTTTTGAAGAGCCGAGAACGAAATCACCGAATTAATGAACTTTATCTACATTTAACAAAATATTAATTTTTTTTAAATTTCATGCAGAAAAAGAATTAATTAAAAACACAAAATCAATACGACTGCTGTAAATCCACTTCTTCTCTTATTATTTGAGGAGTTGCCGCGGTTTCAGAAGTTGACGTGGCGTGACGGTCACTGCCTAATTGTCGCAGCAGGTGACCATCTGCGGGGAAGCAGCATAGGAGTGCTGCTAGATTATAGTTTGGACCATAGATACCCGTGTGGGTCAAGTATCTGTTCTTGTTACATCTGTGTACCACAGTCACCAGGACATGTTGATGGTTAGATCTAAATTATGACCCCCCCCCAATAAATGGACTAGTTGAGTGGACTCTAAAGGTAATTTTTTTTTTATAATCCACACGCGGTTCAAGGAGGATATGAATACTCTTTTAATGTTATACACACACCGCGAGCTAGGTACAGTGGTTTGAAACTCAGGTATCGTTAGTTTCATTGGCGTCCAAGGGTGGCGTCCAGGCTAGCTGGGGACATTTGTGGTGTTTTGTCATTGCTTTATAATTCACAGGAATTTTTTCGAATCTCCTGCTGTCATAATCAGTGTCAGCTCAATCAACTCTTCAGGCCATGACACTCTACTGCCAGTTTTATGCCTTCGCAGTAGAGTCGCCATAAGCTTTCACAGTTGATCGATTTTATTTATTTAAAAATAAATAATAACCACTGCATCATGGCCACCCTCAAGTTATTTATTTGATGGTTGTATATTCGATTCCATGTTTTATTAAGGATGAAACTTCGGATGTCATAATCATCTTTTCCACTACCTTTGCAAAGACGAGATGTGGGTTATGAACCTTCAGGAACGAACATTCAATTTAATTGACTCAAGGCTGTCTTATGAATATAGCTTCTTTCGAGGTTAGATCTGTATAGCGCAGTGAGATGATAGATGAGAGTTTCGATCCCACTGATCCTGAAATGGGGGCGTGGGCGTTTCGTATCTGAACTACTTTCATTTTTTATAGGACTTATGATGACAGTTATCTATGGATTGAGCTAAAAAAATAGTTAATTTCTTGAGATCTAGGCGTAAGTTTCTTAAAACTTTATAAAACAAATGAGGCATATTTAAGAGTTAATTGACTAACGCTGCACTGCCCCCATATGTAAAACCAAAGCAATTATGTACGTACATATGAACAGTACTAGACCTTTATGTAAGTATGTACTTGATGTTGATAAACAAAGACATAATCGGTCATAAGCTCAAGAGACAGTATTAGATCTGAAGTGTTCATCACGAGCAAAACCGGTTGAAAGGAATTTTCTACTTTTCCCACCAACACGAAGTTCCGTTCATATTGACACTTCCACAAGAAAATTATTCTCCACACCTTCCCCTAGAGGATTGATTCCATTTCGAAAGAGGACTCATGCATATTCACGTTGATTTTATTTTTTTATTTTATTTTTCCAAATAGATCACCAAACATACTGTTTTGAAGTAGTGGTATTCCCCCTTGTTCTTCTAACGATATTACTTAGCCCAATGATCATCAATTCTCAGTTGATCCTGTGAGACTAATTTAACAAGTCATCTTGAGGGGCCGTAATTTATGCAGCAACCTAAATCGATAGATCATTTCTTTAAGAACTCCCACGCTACACGGTACCCGCCTGGTCTTAATCTGCTCCGTGATTATAATCTTTATGCTGGTTACTCTGTGGTTATTTCTTCCCTACAACTCGCCGCTCTGAAAAACGAAATTATGCCTCCGTCGTCACCAAAGTACTCCACCCGCAGGGAATCGAGTAATCGGAAATCAGTATTGCAATTCATAACACGTCTGCCTTGATACTTTCTCCTGTTATTAATGTCATGAGACATTTAATATTTGGGTAAATTACCATCGAAATCCTTTCTAATTTGCCAGAGATATTTTACAGACAAGCCCAACAGCCGCGTAAGGAATTTGTGTGTCATGTTATACTACTTAATGTGATAAATGTCTTAACAACTTGTGATAAGGTTTCAAATTTCGAGTTAAACTCTCATAAGTCATTTTTATGGACTTGTTTTCCACATGACGGAACTGGAGGTACACGTTAAAGCGAAACATTCGCTAAATTAAGAGTGAAAAGTCTTAAAAAGTTGAACATGTATGAAAGAGCAGAGGCTTACAAAGTTTCCACTTTTTACTAGGAGCAGGGTTGCGCACCACCTACTTTTTCACTTAGGCATTCCACTCCTATATGCCATACCATGTGGTGCGTGCAAGAGCGATTATCTGACCAAGTGCCAATACATCACCAAGAGTTTGAGGCACATGTCCACCCATCTGTCACTAGAATGAGTATTGTAATGCCCTTGTTAAACATTAATGAAATGCATAAATTTGCGATGATATCTCGAAATGCATCGCTCTCGACCGACCATTTGCGTGCTCACATTTGAGTACTGCATTTCTGTGCTCTTGTGTTTACATGCATTTTGGCGTGCATTAATTTTTAAAGTGCCAGCGGTCTGTATTGACCAGTTCTCTTATCGGCTTTGCGTACTTAATGCGTTCATGTTATTGCTTTTTATTATTTGGTTTATGACGGAATGGGAACATTTTTGTTTTCTTTGTAAGTGAGCACTTGGTAGTGTCAAAATCAGTAACTGTCACAATATTCAGCATTGTGTATGATAAAGTATCCGTCAAGCAATATTTTATTTCTTAATTGCAAAAGTTGATCAGTACATTTCGGAAGTTCTGAAGCCATAGAGATTTCTCCAATTTCTGAAAAAAAATTCGGGAAAAAATGTAAATTAGGCTACATTTCACGGCAGAACTCTTTTTTGATAACCTGATACTTGTGTAAAATTACTGATACGTGTGTAGCCCTAGGTAAGCTTTTTAAATACTCCATCAACAGGCAAACAGGCCTTTATTCTCCAAAGCTTTGTATCCGAGCCAATCTATACAGATGCTCCCTTTTAGTTAGTGACCTTAGTTTTAGAGGGTTGTTTCGTCGGATCAGTAATTGTGTAAAAAATTCTTCTAAGCTACTAAGGCCCATCGGCACAGTTAACCACACATCAAAATTTATTCTTATACTACCTACTTATAAATAAGTATTTTCACATCTTCTACGCTTTTTTTAGATTCTAGACTCCCCCGTTAAAAGAACGCTCCTTATCTTCCCGTTAACATGGTCACAAGCGCAATCAAATCAATCTTTCCTATGATGCACGAACTTTTCTCCGCTATTGATTAACACTAAATTCAGGCTCGAAATTGAAAAGTCAGTTTGGTCTCCTTGAACGGAATTACCACACTCGTTAACTAGTAACTTGTCATCAAAATGTGAGGATTTGGCATTACCGCTCTAAATGAAGTTAATCGGGCATTCGATCACGACTCACTCGTTATCGAATGCGGAAATTCGGCCTCTGGTAACTGTTACACTACTCAGCTGAGTTTAAGTTAGCGGTAGCTACTTTAACTATTACCAGCCATTAAGCGTTGGTCATACAGAACGCGTCCTGCGTTCTGGTAAATGAATAATAAGATATGTACTACACGTGATTATCATGTTTATAAATTATTTCCATTGACAGCAATTGACACCGAAATGTTTTAAAAAAATATTTTAAGAATCAATCACGTTACGATTTCTGGATGAGCACAAACTTTCGAGGGCTAGTGTACATATTTTAATTAAAGAGAGAATATAAATTTAAATTCTGTCGTTAATAAAGTCATGTCCGTGCTCATGTTAAAAAAATAGAATTCCGTACAAGTTCAACGTCCTGCTTTAGATTTGTCTGACAGATGCGTACTTTTCTTGCCGGTAAGATCAAAATAAATGCTGTTTTGTTGCTTCAGAATACAAAAAATTGCAGTTTAGTTGCAAAATCTGTACATATGTATGTATGTATTTGTACATATAAAGTTTTAGATTTCTCTTAGCTCTGTGCTACATCATTAAATTAGACTCAACTTGACCATCTTAAAGGAAAAATTACTTCTGATACGAGTGAAATGTAATCCTATTCATTTTCATTGTACCTATACATAACAGTCATTAAAAATTGTCTTCAGGATACATTTTTTATAATTTACTCTCGTTATGAATACAATTATAATGACATTCACCGTGGTTTGAAACTCAGGTGGTACTAGGATTCAGTGGCATCTGATGGTGACGTCTACAATAGCTAGGCAGAAGTTCTAATGTTGCTTATTTTTTGTCCAACCCCCTGTTGCCATCGTCTTTAATAAGTTCGAACACCTGTTGGACCCTTATGATCGATTTAGTGCCAGTGTGATGCCTTTGCGGAAGAGTTCATATGAGCTTTCTCTGCAGATCGACTATATTTACATATTTCCCGAGAAATAAATGTTCAGACATGAATTAAAAATTCTGCATCTTTTATTGCATCGCCCTTGTATAATACTTCAAAGGAAAATTAATTCATTACAAGTGACGTTGGCGGAAACTTATTTCAACGTAATTATAACCTAATAGGTATTATAATTACACTTCTTAGCTGTATTTGTAAATTAAAATCCGAATTGCCCGAGGTACTTAATCGTTTTTGTTTTCGCTTTACAGGAAAACGGCATACATTCACAATGTTCGGCATAACAAAATCAAAGCAGGATATTCCTGCATACAATCAAGTGAGTACTTGCATATTTATTGCTATTACACGGCTGCAATTTGTGCCTTCCTAGGGCATCACTTTCCCTTTAATTATGAAATCCATTATACCAGCATGCAAAGCGTCATTATCCACTTGGACAAGAGCATACGACTCAGGAGTGATTTTTAAGAGGAGGTGTGCTTTCATCTTTAGATTTTATTCACATCGCATCATTTTACGGTATGATAAACCGTAATAAAGCTGCTTAAAGCGAATTGAATTTAAAATGTCATACAGCCATATGATATCGGGATTAACTCATTTCCGCATTCTCATTTTTTTTTTGCGTTACTCGTATTGTCAAGGCTCAGAACATGCCCTACGTTGCTTACGGAGCGAAACTTCTTGCGAAAGGAAAAGGAAATGGAAAATTTAAAATAACGGGTGCGCATATTAAGCATGCTCGAATTGTTGTGGGCTGTGAATAATAGAATTGATGGTGGGCTGTTCGTTACTTATATGTATGTTTGTATGTACGTAGAGAGGTGAAGTGGGAGCATTTAAGAGTTTTGTTTGTGTTGCAAGAGTACCAAGGCCTACGCATAATCGAGAGATTTATTTGAATAACAAACGAATAGGTGCTGCTGATATTCTCAGCTGCTGTTTTCCGTCAGTGTTAAGCTTGGGAAGGTTTTCCAAATTTAGCATAAGCTTTTTTAACACTTAAGCTAGAGAATCTTCTACTGACCCTAGGCCCATTTTTCGTAATGCAAAGAGTACGTTTTTCTTTTGTGGGTTTTAATCAGACAACTTTTAAACTTACTGGGTAAACATATCATTACTATGACGTATGCAATAACTTCGTTTGCCAACCTTCTACATAATGTAATATAAAGAATGTTTTGCAAGTCCGAAAAAAGCTCTAATATCACAATAATTTACAACACGCTTACCTATTGAAGTGAAATATGGTAATCCTGCGATGAAGACACCCTAAAAAAGCACAACCGCTATAGCCATTTACATACATATGTACAGGCCTATATTAAGTATTACTTTACTGGACTTAAGATATTCCATAAACATTATTTCATTTTGAAATTTATTCAATAACCCAATTTGCATATTCTAAGAAGAAAAAAAAAAACTTTTAGACGTAAGGAACGGCAGCTTTCTTTAACACGGCAGCTTTGAATTCGAATACGTTTGTATGTAGGTACATACCTACTAACTTTATAATCATATTTCAAATATATACAGAAGTCAGAGGAATCCTGTATGAGGAAAAAATCCGTGTACAAAATTTGTAAGGAAATTACCATACGGATTATCACTCTCGGATTATTGCTCCGATGAGCTCAACCACATCCTTAACTTCTGCGTATACATTATTTCGTTGCTTTCGATTGAAAGGGGTTGGTTTTGGTTTTTGGGGTACCTACTCACAAATAACTTTTTCATGTTCAAAGACACGACGCACACAGCGGCACAAGTAGGCACTGTGACTGTGTTAGCATAATGACTTAATTGCTTGCATAATTTTTCCTATTTTACTCGTTAGCTGTGTGTGGTAGCTAAGTGTTTACATTATGCGATAAAGTCTCCTATCTGTCGTTCCAGAAACACTTCAAACCGCTTTCAATAATCAACCCAAGTTCTCGCCTTTTCGCCCCTGCAAGGTCCTCGTAAACGTGAAAATGCTACTTTTCTACTAGCAGGAAGGTTGCTTGTAGGCACATCAAAAGCAATTGCAAATTATTTCTCGTTGAATCTCAAGTAATTTGTATAATTTGCTCATTGTTCCTGAGAGTATTTTACCAAACAGACATGTACGTGCGATAAAGTTTTGTGTATGTGTAATTAGAGGCCTATGTACCAAAGATTTTCCAACTGATGTCTCATGACTGTGGTAAAGCACACCTGCTTCTTGTCTGAATGTTATAGTCGGATACATCATGCCTTAGATGGCGCCGTGTAGACAAGAAAGGTGTACTGTTTGGGGCTTGCTGTCTATATGTATACATACGTACATAATTCTGGTAGGGATCTAGTGAAATTTACGATTATTTTGGGCCGATTATGATTGTTGGTCGGGTATAAAATGGGAGACGTGCTCTTGTAGTATTAAGTTCGTGATCTGGTAGTTCTTCAACTGAATTATAATTCATAAATTTCGGGAACTTGTTTCCATAATTGAAATAATTTTTATTGTTTAATTTGGAAGGAAACATGCGGCTATCAGCACTGAATTATAAGGATAAGTAGTATTCGTAAAACTTCGAACTTCGTGGTGTGAACAGCAGAGAACACTATGAGATAAGCGTATACGGATAAGAATTTTGTCTCTAATTTCAAATGTATCTTGCAGTCTGATATGACTATACCTAGTTCCGCAACTGTTTATGGTTGTAAGGAAAGCATTTCAAAACACTTCATATTAAACAAATTAAATCAAATATCGGACGATCTTGGTGGCCAATGGCGTCTCCTCTTTTTTTTAAATACGTCTATATAGCCTTTGCAAAATTTCGATTAATTTTTTTTTAAATTTTTTTTATTGGCAAAAGTGTGAAAATGCTTAAATATACAAACTTTTTGATTAAATTCTGAAGCAAAATCTAACACTTAAGAAGAAATATTAATATTTTTGAAATTTCGTTGTATTGTGTTATGTATAAAGGTTGACAGTAAAAATATTTACTATTTCCAGTTTTATTGACTTTTAGGCTATGACTAGACATTTGAAATGTTTTTATTTATGTATGTATGTACATATAAACGTAGATACATAGAGTTTCAGGAATACTTCGCAGAAGATCTGACGCATTACATATAGTCAGTCATTCATTACCTTTAAAACTTTCGTTGTTCAATAACATGGCAGGATTCAGGTCTACAATCATGGCAGGAATGGAAAACGTGATTGTCATAAAGTTTTTATTCAATTTGTAATAGGTTTTCAAGCATCAAGATGTCCAGTACAAAAGTAGCAATACTGTTATCACTAATAAATATTATGAACATATCAATCAGATAGTTAACGCATACAAGAAGAACCCATTTAATGACCGAATCTTTTCACAATACTACTATTTAATGTCATTTATCTGCAGACGATAGGAAAGAAATATTGGGGTGATTGTGATAAAGAGTAGTGAAATATAGAGTGACATAAAAATGTAAAAACCACAGTAGAATCAGTCTAGTTTTGCATTTTTGAGACATTTTGATTTCTTGACACAGATTGTAGTCCACTTGTTTCTCAGATATTTCTGAGATCCACTAGTAACCGTCATTTTAATTCTCTCTTTTTTAGTTCACGCACGAATGGCTCATTCCTTCATAGAATTATTCATCTCTAAGATTAATTTTATTTTGCTACAAAAAATACCAGCATTCTCTATTACATTTTTATCAAAATATGGTTCTACAATTTTGTGTATTGAATTGTATTTTGCGAATAATGACATTCATTGCTGTTCACACACCCCAGAGAACAGTGCGAAAGGACTCCCCCGTGTAACGAAGCTCCACGTATACCTCAATTGAGTATTCCATTCATGGGTATGAAGTTACTTTAGGTGCGAACACCACGTACGACACCCTTATGAATGCTTAGAATGCAATCGAGCGAAACAACTGAAGTGCACTAAATTATAAAATGGAAACCTTACTAGGAAAGCGGAAATATGTAGGTTGCTATGAAGGTGTTCTCGTTTAGTGCGGATAATATCAGAGCTCCTTCCTAACGTGCTTCCTAATACATTTGAGACTTGACATGACGTTTATTTCTCAAATTATAAAGATTTAATATACCGCTAATGAATACACAAACTACATATGAAAAAGGGACAACACCAACTATTTGGCTGCGAAAACTTGGTGGGTAAATCGTCTTAAAACTAAAAGCAAATAAACATAAGATCGTTGATTATGTACTGTTTTATCGCTTTGAAGCCATTGCCATTGAAAGAACATTATAAAAATGAAATATACATAGTAGTGGTTGCCCTGGCTCCGTGGTTAGTGTGTTAGTGTGTTAGATTGCTCTACAAACCTGCTTGGGTTCAAGCCCCAGCCATGTTCACCGAAAATTGTTTGCGGCACCACCAATCGTCGGGGAATGACAAGCCTCCGGGAGTATAATATGTCATGAAAGAGCTTCTCAATTCGCCGTTCGGAGTCTGCAATAAATTGTAGGTCCCTTCTATTCGTGCGAACAATATAAACATGCACAACATGAATGGTTGCAAGAAGCTAGGCCTTGGCTCATCCCGAGCTGTCGCGCCAGCTATTTATTTTTTTTTTAGTTATCCCACCTTGAAAAGAACACAAACCCCGTCCGTCACTATTCGATCTCGCCTGGTATACACAGCAATTCCAAACATAAATTGGGCTTGACTTTAAAAGAAAACCCTTTTCGAACTTGGTAGTCCACTTTACCAAGCACTCGTCGTTAGAGCGACATATTTGCCATCAAGCCATAGTGAACTTCTCAGTCCGCTTTAATGGGCACTCATCGATAGTTGAGACCAAGGTCCTTGCCATCAATCAACAAAAGAATTTTCTCTAAACCCACAATGTTTTCATCTGCCTTTGACAGAGTTCATGCTTCTTCCTTACAGCTACGCTGTGTTATTTACCGAGAACGAAGCAAGAAGGAAAAACATTCTGAGATATCGCCGTTCTGAATATTAATAATACGTACATACTTAGAATTTCTCACTGAAACATAAATTTAGAGTGACGAACTAAATGAACCGAGTACTGCTATCCCTCCAAACCCATCCTTACCTCGGGCAAAAGATGGTCGCTTGGACTACATAAAAAAAGTAAATAAAATAATGAAACTACGTAAAAAAAAATTAAATAAAAATTGTTAAAGAATTTAATTTCAATTTTATTGAATGTTTTCATCAAGAAGTGTGCTTAACTAATTTGCCGAAAAGTCAAAATCGCTTTCACTCGAAACTGCCTCGGGGTTGGGTAGGGTAGAGCTTTCGTCTGTTTCGCTATCAACGAAATTGACGCGTTTCTTCTTCTTCGTTGCTAAATCGGTGTGTTTTTCTGTGGAAAGGATTGAAGTCGGTGTGGCTACCTTTTGCGTGTTTACTTCATCATTAGATTTATCGACATTGGAAGAATTTTGCTTTGAAATATCTGCTTCCGCATCGATTAGCTCCTGTTCTGAGTAGACGGTTTTCTCGATTTGCTCTTGCTCTTCGGTTGGATATTGTTGTTCAGTGCATGCCTGATTACTCGGATCTATTTCATTAGACGTGTTTTGTTCATAATTGGTGTATTCCGTCGGGTACGGATCTTGTTGATACTCCTGATTGTACATATCGGGTGCATATTGTGCCTGATTAGGATCATTGTACTGTTGTTGCTCGTAATCGTATTGATAGGCGTTAGGGTCATATTCAGCTTGATATTGGGAAGCGTCATAGTTTTGATAGTCAGTTGAATAGTTATCCATTTGAGGCTGTTGTGAGTCTTCGGTAAAAGTATAATCTTGTTGCGGCATTTCCATCTGATTATCCACTTCCTGCGATGGATTTGAATAGTCGTACGTTTGCACATCGTATTGCTCTGCTCCCGCTGAGGCTTCATTTTCTGTGTAGTTATAGCTACCTGGATTATTCTCAACAGCGTCTTCTTTTGTCACATCGGTCAGCTCGCTGTTCCTTGGATAAATTTCAACTTGCTGCTCTCCCCCTATAACCGGATCTGATTTCTGTTCATATACTAAGTCTTCCCCTGAATTATTAAACTCGTATTGTTCGACTTCCCTGGAATTTTGTTCAACCACATCGCCTCTCTCGTTGGCTTGTGACTTATCTAGTAAGTCAACAGGGGTCAAGTGTTCAGGTTTCGGTAGGAGCTCACCATAAATAGCGGTTTCAATTTTTTCAATCGACATTTTCTCCTTCTTGTCAAAATGCATGGGGCGATATGCTGTCTCTAAGCGCGTAATTTCGGAATTTTCCGTATTTTCACCTCCACCATCAATAATTGCAGCGTTTCTATTACTTGCTCGAGTGCTTTCATCTTTGGAATTTTTTGTCCCATTAAATAAAGTTATTTGTTCCGTATCCCTACTGGGATCTATGTTTCTGACAGCAGTATTAGATGTGTTTTCCTCGGTCTTATTTTCCAATGGTTTCTTCGCAAGGGCTTCATCATCAATACTTTCTATGCTACATTTACCACCTAAAGGAGGGAAGGCCGATGAAGTGTTCTTTTCGTTGTCTTCAACGTCGTTTATTTTTTCATCGTCTATGACATTCGTTTCATCGATTTTTTGTGTTTGAAGTGTTGTCGTGATGTTATCGATGCTGTGCTCTTGAGGAGTCACGTTAATAGGAATGGGACGGGTTTTTTCGTACGTTTCCTTCATTCCTTTTATATATTTGTTGTACTCGTCGTCGTCGGTACGGAAATCAATGGTATTAGGTTTGTTTCCTCTGTGTACAATCCGCCCACCTTCGGTTTGTTGCTGAAAAGCGTCATTCGGGGTTATGTTGGGTAATTTATCAACCTTTAAACTTTGACGAGGCACTGACGAATCATTATTGAACACATCGGGCATTCGAAACTTCATAAAGTTTTCGGGATCCTGACCATTTCCTTTGTCTCCATCGATCTCTGACTCATCATTTTTTCTAGGTTTATCACCGGACCAGTTGAAAATCGGTTTGTTTAACTCTGGCTGAGTCGTATTCGAAATTGACTCATTAATTTTAACATTTGCAAACGAAAAAGACGAAGGGGTTTGATCCATAGATTCAAAGTGCGATCTTGAAGGTTTACTGTCGTCATCAGATGAGAACAATGGTTTCAAATGTCTATCTGCTGGACGGTTCTGCTGTTGGGTGTACATTTGTCCCACATTGCACTGAATGGGGGCAGTTGTTACCGGTGTCTGAAGGTATCCAATTGGAAACTGTGAGTAATCAAAGGCAAAGTTGGGTTCATTTTTCTTATTTTCACCGATGTCCATGGAAGGGAGAGTTGAATTGTTTCCGAGCGTTATTAAAACCCCGGGTGGGGCAGTGGCAAATGCCCAGTTACGATGAAATCGGCTTTGCTCATTTGAAATTGGTACAACAACAGGTATTGGAACTGTTTGAAATTGAGGTGTGTTACTGTTAAATGACGTTTGGTAAGCTTCTGCTGGAACAATGTCATCACGTTTAATTGTCACGTAGGTATTAGGCGGTCCTTGTGTCGGATTATATGCGACAGTGGGGATATTCTGCAAAGTCTTCATTGAGTATGATTGCACCAGTTTGGAAAAGTATAATTCATATTGGAGCTAAAAAGAAAAATATTTAAAATGTTTAATAAAAATATACATATTTCCTTTATACTAATTCAATTGCAATGAAAACAGACTTTGTTTTTGACTACGGATAATGCAGGCTGAAGAAGAGGCAACGAAGAGCAAGATCGCGTTGTCTTCAAGGCGAACCATTCAACAAAGGCGACGAGATCCTAAACTTCCGTTCACCTGTTCAAAATTAAGTTCGAATAGCAATATCAAACATAAATACAAGATTACTGAACCCGACGACCTTTTGGCCAAGGTATTTAAATCAGCTGGAGACGACTTGATAGAGAGCATACAGATACACCAGCTCATTTCTTAGATCAAAAGACTGTATCGTTAACCCAATCCACAAAAAAGGAGATTCCTTTAATTATCCTAACTATAGAGAACTAAGACCATCAACCTTATTGGGCCTTATTAGTACGGTTTCAGGTAAGGAAAACCCACAATCGACAAATTGTTCACACTTCGGCAGAACTCAAAACTGATACCTGCCATCTGTTTGATTTGAAAAGAGTAACATTCGAAGCAATGGTCGGGTTCGCCGATCCAGGCAATTCGAATTCTATTGGCTTTTTTTGAAGTGTGGGAATGGATTCTTAGCCATGCATACGTCGACGGAAGTGTACATATACGATATGATATCAGTCAATATTTGTATGCATCGAAAGATCAAAAATGCGTCAAAAAAATCGCAAACGACAACAAACACTAGACTGAAGACAAGTCCAGCTGTTTGTAACTTCTTTTCAACTTTTACCTTACATCTTATCACTTTCTAGCCTTGCGGTAAGTAAAATTTGCAAAATGCACCTCAATACAAAAATTTTTCAGAGTTTGACTGGGCACATATGTTTTAGTTCCTAAAAGTGATTTTATTATCATGTTAAATTAAACTTCTTCAAACCACTCTCACATCTATAACATGCACTTGCTCCAGTTCCAGTTTCTACCACCATTTCATATCAAACGTGGCAACATTCTCTCTTCAAAGAAAAGTCATAAAAGATAGTTTACGAGTCATTGGACTTATAAAACCTTAGTGGTGACTTCAACATCAGAAAATGTCGCAAATAAAAACGCGAACATCAACTTTGAATTGGGGCCCACACCAAAGGATTCTCAATTACAATTTCATTCACATATGCATAGACACAACAGACACAGACGCACTTAAAAATGATATGAAGGTCGCAAGTGTTTTAGTCCACAGACTTCAGAATGGTGGTTTACATAATTGCGAAAACTGCTCTTATCATATTTTTGTGATTAAAAATGTATATATCTTGAATAAGATTAAGCCGATTCGTTACAAAAAGCACACAGCGTAATTTTATTTTTCATTTAGGGGTATGTATACTTGTAGTACATAAAAACAGGCTTGGTAAAATATTTTTTAAAAACTTACCTTCATCATTTTTAATCGCTCACTTCGCTCAGATAATGCTGATGCCTGCTGATCTATCCGTTCTAACATATCCACTAACTTCCGATTTCGTTGGTTTCGTTTAGTTTGCTCATCTAAAAACTGCTGGTATTTCTTGTGACTCCTTGACCTTAATGTCCTTTCGCTAAAGAAAAACGATACGGAATTGCAGGGAAATCAGCCATTTTTTCACTTTACATAAAGCAGAAGAGGGAAAAAATAACTTACTGCTCATTTCGTTTTTTCATTATCTGCTCCAATTTGCCTTCCAGTTCTTGGCGATTATCCTCACTTTTTATGAACACAAAAATAGAAACATACACCGCCCGAGAAGAAGAAATTAATTTTATTTTTATAGTCAAGACAATTTTCCTTCTCCTTCGACTATTTCTTCGTCAGATAAACAAGAAGTATTCTTTATTTCGCTTACCTTCGGTGTAGTTTTTCTTGTAGCAGTTCCACTTGTAACTTGTAATTTTCCAGCTCTGATTGAGGATGCATCCTCTTTGAGTTGAAGTAGACTTGGGTTTTTCTTTAAATATTTTCTACCGAAGGTACACAGCAATTCAGATGTCCTGCATTGAATTCAGAACAGAGAAATGAACAAACTGAAAATGTAGGGACATTACACCAGAAAGGGAATGTCATGTACATTAATTATTGTTTTGCACTAGGTTAAGTCCTTGGTTAGCAACCAGTTGTTGTTTGGGCTCACTTCCTGGTAACGCTATCGATTTTGTCCTCTTCTTTCGAAATATCGCAGTACAGTAGCATGTCCGCAATACAACAATAAAAGTGTATGTATTAAGTGCCGGAGCTCTAGGTCAATACAGTTCACCTACATACATGTGTACTATATTCTGCCCGATGTGCTTTAGAATTTTTGTTGCTTGCTGGTCACATTTGGCTTACTTTCACCAGCAGCGTCAACCCCTGTCGAACAGGAAACAATGGCAATTCTCTTAATGGTTATGCACTCGTGGTACGTGCTGCCACAGACATAGCTCCCTAAGTAACAGCACTACATATCTAATACTTGTTCGTTTGTTAAAAAAAATTTCGTATGTAAACGCTTCACCTGCTAACAGAAACATTGAACCGAATTCAAAGTGTGAGAAAATTTAGTTTGCAGACCGAAAAAAATGCGAAAATAATTTATATAGGAGTGCAGTAGCCTGCGGGTGCCATAAATTTATCCTTTTGAAGAGCTAAATAAACAAGTTCTCACCTGTTACTCGTTGCTTTCGTGTATAGCATACATACATATCCTGTCTTTTTAAATTTGTTTTTCCTCATCTTATTTTGAAAGTGCTTACATATATGTTTTAATGGTGGCTCAGTTTTACAGACACAAATGTATTAACTTAACTAATGCGGAATCGTATCTAATTTTAAGATATGCAATGATATTAAGTCGATATTAATTAGAATGTTCAACTAAATAGCGAGTTAACGGCTATAAATCTTCGTGCGAACACTCGTGTCACGGTCACGAGTTCGCATTAAATTTTTGCACAAATGAATATCTACACAAGTACAAACTATTTGGTGCCAAATGTGTTTTATGACAAATGATATTTTAACATTTTGGTTATGGCTGAGATTCAAACCTTGATGTGGCACTACAGTTGACGGTGAACCAGGACCTCATCCAACAAGCCTCCAGCCAGATCGATCCGTAATCAGCAGTTTGAGGTTATCCTGCTAAGCAAATACATTTCTCGAATTTATAGTTGCCCATCGTAACGTTCTGGCCAACGCATCGGTGTTGTAGTCTGTGTTCGAAGACAGCATATATACCTGCATATGCATGTACTTTGTTCTATCCTCGTTTACAACTAGACCTAAAATGCAGCTCTGTTGCGATGTTCACAAAGACGCCAATGACTGCCAACTTCATTCTACCGATAATGTCTACGTAACCACAACCGAATCGTCATTGCTCCCCCACTTACGTGGCGTAAGCTCAAGATTAAGTTTACCTCTGTCAGCAAAATCCATTCAAACAGCCGCTGCCCCTGCTTGAAAACAGCATTTTTTTTACTCTCAGTTCGGGATGAACCTAGGTCTCAACCAACAAATCTCCTCAGTTAGTCCGGTCCTTAGCTAACTGCCAAAGGTGCCTCTCTCTCTGACGAGAGGTGATGCCACGAAAAATTTTCGGTGGACATTGCTGGAGCTTGAATCCATGCAGCTTGCACACCAGTACAACGCACTAACCACTGAGCCATGACGACCACGTTCAAGTATTACTGACAAGAAATATTAAATACCCTAAATTTTCTACAAATCAAATTAAAATTTTTCGGACAAACAATTGTTAAATGCGACACCTCAATTAATAAGCAAACATATGTACATTTTGTATAGGTACAAATCATTACATATATTGAAGAAAGATTTTTTAATCAATGAAATATAAAGAAACACATTTTCGTAGTTTTGATCATAAAAATAGTTGAAATAGTGATGCAGCAAAAACTATTCTCAGTACATTTATCACAAACGCCGTGCCAATCTTATTTTGATTAATTCTCGATATTGTGTATATTTTATTACTTAAGGTTTATCTGCTTGCAATTTGAACTGAATCAAAATAACAATATAAGTAGTTGTAGCAAGAACAATCTAAAAAAATACAATTGTATTTAATTATTTAAACAAATTATATGTTCTTACTTCTCCAAAACACTGCAGATCTATATTAAAGTAACCACCACAGGAGAAAATTAATTTTTGATGCGTAAGTTGTAGTGAATATTCCCTCAAACACATTTTCAATAGAATATCAGTCTCAGATGGCTTAAAATCATGAATAAGTCGTGTAATTTGTCCATACTACAAAAAAAAATATTTTTCTTAAAAAAAAATCAAACCTTCTTTAATTAGTGAACTTTTATACAACATCAAAGTATTATTAAACATAATTTTATTTTATTTTATTTTGGATGTCCTATCAGATTGGTTTCATAAACAAGACAAATTAATTGCTTCTACTAGTTTTCATATAAATGCAACTGTTTATAGCATATGGTTGCCGTAAAGAAACGGTTATCGACACGGCAGAAACTGTATGTATAATTATGATATTTATAGATGTTTGTATGACAGAACCACAAGAACCAACAACTAAGGTAGGTGTTCAAACTATGATTCGTTACGCAAAAAAAAGTACAATACGGCCGAAAAAAGGCTGAAGGATAAACTGGGCATTCAAACCGTCACGCATATTGCGAGTCGACTGCTGAACTGCTAACGCACGATTTTGTATTAATAAACATACATATCTATAGAGTAGAGTATTTGTACACCACTTAAGGAAACTAAACAATTCGGAGCATTTTGGATGACTTTAATTATGTAGCGGTTCCTATGAAGGTTGCCGAAGACCGAGCATGGAAGACCTTTCGATTTCGACATTGCAATTCATGGACAGCATTGGGTTTTGGATGCATTTAACTTCTCAGTTGCTTAAATTCCATTTTATTGTGTTGTCAAGGTCGAAATTTAATTTGTTAAACAAACATTGCCGAAGGGGAGCTTCTATGTCTGAAGAACAGGGATGTGAGTTAGATAACAAAGATGAGAAACCGAGGGTCCTATCATTAGTGAAGGAGTGTACAACATTCGAAATTGTAGATAAAAGATAATTAATGTAGATGAAAAAGACAAAACAGAGCCTTGGGGAACGCCAAATGGAGAACTTGACCGTTTCAAAAGGTGTCATATGCATGCATCTTCGACAAAAGAGTTGATGCCAAACTCTGTCAGGTACTTTTGATATAAATATCAAGAGCAACAATCTTAATTTCACCAAAGTGATGCAAAGACTGTTTGCAGGCCTCTGTGAGAAATGGTATCAAATCTCCAGCAGACCTATTGCTACGAAAACCATATCGCCAAGATTTTGTAATTCAGGATATATATTATATAAGCTGATGGTTTATCGACATTTTCATGACCTTAGATGAAAAGGATGTAAGTTCAGTAGGTCGGTAGTTTTCAGGAGAAATTGATTCCTGTTTTTTAAAAGCATGGTAAACAAATGCAATCTATTATCTACTCGGAAAGTGACCACAGAAGTAGGACAGATGGAAAAGCATACGCATTAATCTTTAAGGTCGTTAAAAACTCCCGCAACTGCAAAACGGGCATGGATTTGTCCCTCTGGTTGAGCTGGCCTCAAAGTGTGTAGCAAGTAGATTGGCCTTGCCTAGAGAGTTATCAGCTGAAATGCTAAATATATCAGCGTTGGAATTGATAATTAGGCGCAGTTCCTTAACATTTTTACGAATGAAATACGAAATAAGTATGTTATCCTTGGAATTTTTACACGTTGCACATTTTTTTTTTACTGCATTTTGAAATCATTTACATATCTCCCTTTAATCGCATTTCGCACGACACACTTTTATTGCCACATAATATGTGCAACTTCGCGACCATCTTATGATAAACTACATATTATGTATCAATTTTTGTAATGAATTCCGAACAATGCTTTATTGGGGCTTTCTAAACCGCGGTTGTAGGTACGACTTATGCCCTTCTCTTAGATACATATTTTCTTCTTTATGAAATTTCCAGCAAATATTTCATTACTTAATATATTAAAAATATTTCTTAACAAAAACATATTTTTTCATCCCAACAACAAGTCAACAATCCACCCCGAACATTTTAAACAAGTGCCTTTTGTCTCAAGGAAATCGAAATCTTTAATATATTTGAGGTAATTTTATTACACATCTGTTATTGGCATTCTTTTATACATCGATCTTTTGAAAAATGTTCTTACCTAATCCTCTTCAAATCCCAAACCCTAATCAAAAGCAGAAGACGAATGACAGCAGAATACTACAGATAATTAAATTTGAAGACGAACAATGCATCAAAATCCAACGTTTGAAGATATAATATTTTTTTTTACATACATCATAATTTCTTATATAATTGAGTACATTTATGCTAGTTTAATAAAAACTATTGGCAACTTACTGTTTGAATACATGTATCACAAAGGTAGCAGGGAAGTAATATATCCAATAGAAGAAATGCAAGGGTGAGTATCCTGGCTGAAAATTGGATTTAAATAATATTTGTAAATGTTTCATTAAATGTTCTTGAACACTAAGTACTACGTTCTTTAAACTTTGAAATGGAGATGATATATTTCCAGTGGTACCATAAAAAAGAAATACGAAAAACGTTTTTTTTTTTTTAAAGTAGACACGTGCCGCCGGATACCTCAACCTAATATTGGGTCTTAACCCCTTTGTAAAGTTGTTGGTGGTAGATTACGAAGAAGGGGGAGGGTGTACTTCTCTTTGAATCCCGGCGGCGGTCGAATTATTCTCCAGATGGAATCAGCGATGGCGTACACAGTTCCAGTTAGATCGTACTGTCATACATACCGAACCCTTAGGTCGACAAGGCCAGATTCATCCAGCTCCTCATTCTGGGAGTTATGGGTAAGGATCTAGTCCTCAAGGTTGGGGTTTGTATCATAGTGGCAACTGCCGGGAGAAGTAAAAAAAATATTCTTGTTACGTACCGACCACAAACCTCGGTTAGCGTGCAGACAAAGGTTAGCAGCCTCGCCAATAAGCTGGAACTTGCCAAGAGCTTTGCACTTTCAGCCGAACATGGTATTTGATTCTGATATTAAGTAATCTTTATTTATTAAGGATTTTTGTACATATCTACATAAATAAATATCTGGCTATCGTGCCAGGTATGAGTCAAGGCCTAATTTCTCGCAACCATTCATATTGTGCGTGTTACATTTTTCGCACGAATGGAAGGCGCCTACAGTTTATTGCCGACTCCGAATGGAGAATTGAGAAGACCTTTTATGACAAATTATGCTCCCTGAGGCTTGTCATTCCCGACAAGAGGTAGTGCCGCGAAAAATGTTCGGTGGACATGGCTGGTGCTTGAACTACGCCGCGCGCACAGCAGTCCAACCCACTAACCACTTAGCCACGGCGACCACTATGTTCATATCTAGCCTCTAGCAGTCTAGCTTCTTCTTAAACGTTTTTGAAGTATGTACCACTTTTATGGAATACCATGATATAACATTCTTTTTTTCTTACATCCATTAACGAAACCACCATCGTCATTGAACTTCACATATATCCAGTAGATTATATTTGTTATAGTCAGTCCATTGTACACAAAATGACAAAGTATACTTATTGAAAAGTAATCATTAAGACCATTAACTGTGTTCCATACCCTTGACTGCAAATTTTGAATATACTCAATCCTCTTTTGCAACAGTAAACGCTCAATTAAAAAACCATCTGTTACACAATTAAAATTTTTCTGTAACTCATTAATGCAGGTAAATAATTCACTAAGCAATTCATTGAAAACTTGCACTAACACACAAAATTCCACACTCTTACAACGAATAGCGATTTCCGAAAAAACTCCAATGGACCACAGTAAAAACGGATACATTTGTAAAAGATATGAGTAAATGTTCATTACAGGCGTGCATAGTAATGTTAGCAGCATTGGGCCCGAAACACAAAATAATTGCCTTTTAAACGTATAACGTGACCAAGTTGTATGCATTTTGCTCGTAATATGTAACAAATCCTTTTCTACTTCATTAATCTCCACGGAAATGCGTTTCAAGTCTTTGCTCTTAAAAAATACAATCAACTGCATTATGGATTGAATTATGGTCAACGTGATGAATTGGGCAAACTGAAGCCCGTTCGACAAGTAGTCATTATCCAAGTTGCTACGAACGGAAACGAATTTGCAACGTTCATATGTCATAAAGAATGTAGCCGATATAAGAAAGGCCTTGTAGATAAAAAATAAAACTGAAAAAATCCAATGAATTGACGCCCCTTGCGTAACAAGAGGAAACGGAGCTATTCCACAGGCGCAGAAAAAAATTTGATATGGCCTGGCCGCATCCAAAAGATATTCAACTTCTTTCGCCATGGCAAAATATCTCAAAGACTGTTATGTATAAAACACGTGATTCACTGTTTGAATAAAGAAACTCTTCTAACACAAATGTTCTGCAAGTGCAAGGTAAATACCTAGTTTTTAGAGTGGAAGTAAAGTATAGATTATCTCTTCCGATTTTGCTTCCGATTATCCCCGTGCTGATGTTTAATAATTTACAATTTAATTAACGACAGAATAGGGTAAATTCATTTAATTCTAAACTTTGAAGTTTGTGAAAATATAAATTTAACCAAATATATTCATACATCTTGTGTATGGCGTAATATTTACATAATGCACTACATATTTCAATGTAATGAAAAATACAGTCCTATAGGATTTGAATATAAAATAAAAGCTTGTCATTAGGGCAACTCGAATTTTACACTCCGTAAAACGTAATTTTGCTATAAATTGTATTCAACATTTAAAAATGAGGATTTTTCAATGGCGTCTTAATTAGTACACTTTTATATGACCGTTAACTGTTAACTTTAAATAGCTTTAAATAGTTTTAAATAGTTTTGTTTCTTCAATCGGTCTAACTGTCTGTGCATACGTATGTATTACATCATGCTGCAAAAATGTACACACAACTTGAGTTTTCAGATCTTTATACGAAATTTATTCTGTAACACAAAATTCTTTTAGCTTAACTTACTTACTTACTTAAGGTGACGCTACAGACCGGCGTGGTCCTGGGCCTCAACCAACAAGCGTCGCCAGCGATCTCGATCTTTTGCCAGCTGTCTCCAGTTTTGCACGCCAAATTGGTTGAGGTCCCCTTCCACTTGCGTGCGCCACCTGAGTCGCGGTCTTCCTCTACTGCGCTGACCCTCGGGTGTGGATTCGAAGATTTTCCGAGCTGGAGTATTGGTGTCCATCCGCTCTACATGACCCAGCCACCTCAGTCGTTGGACCTTCACTCTTCTGGCTAAGTCGATGTCGCTGTACAGCCCGTACAGTTCGTCGTTGTATCTCCTCCTCCACTCCCCGTCTATGCAGACGGGACCAAAAATCACGCGAAGAATTTTCCTCTCGAAGCAGCCAAGTTTAACTGCTGTACGAAAAGGAAGAATAGACTTACATAAAAGAAAAACGTTTAGTTGTTAAAAAAAACGAAAAAAACAACCATGTTAAGACAAAGTTATTACAAGCCATAGAGAAAGCCTTTTCTAGGATATCATTAGAAATGTGTAAAAATTTTGTTTAAGATACCTACTTATCGATGCGATGGTTTGTTGTTGTTAACCTGTTCATTAAATTTGTAAATTATGTGATTATTATAAACATGAGTGTGTTGACAAGGTCTCTTTTTTTGAAATTTGTATATGGGTACATAGTATGTACATATGTAATTTTTTTTTACTAAATTCCCTTGCTGTTATATTTCAAACAAACACTTTTACACTTCGTAACCCATGCCAAAGGCTGTTTTGAATTGTTTGGTAATTCTTTCCTTTACCCTAAAATCAACGTCTAGTATTTTTCAATTTTACAATTTTCTCAATTTTTTTTTCTTTCAAACAAAGCCCTCGCACAAAAACTGTGAAGCAGAGTCAAAAATTGCAATCTAATGATGCTTTTATATTTTATGCACTTAAAATATGCATGAAGGACAATATTGAAAAATTACTCGAAACTACTTAATGAAATTGCTACTTTTAACGAAGAACTACATACATACATAGGTAGTGGTGGCTGACTTTTTAACATGGACATGTCAATCTATGCAGACTGGTACCGCGGTATTCGCTGTTTTCGTAAATTTATGATTTTTATTGGCATAATACCAGCAAACAAACGCCTACGCGTGGCACAAATCTTACTGACTTTTATTTTTATTACTTCTCTATCGTTTACGAAAATGTGGAATAACGATCAATCAGTTTTTCAAAGTGAAAGTGAACTTTCTAGACTAGTGAATATAACCAGTTTATTTATGTTATGGATTGTGCATGCTATAATTGTTTTGGAAACGTCGTTTAAACTTAAAAAGTTCAACAATATTCTCTTGCAATTTAAAAAAATAGAAAATATTCTGGTCGAACGAGGTTGTGAAGCTGCTTCAGCTTTTAAAATAAAGCTCAGAGCTAGAATGGCTTATGTTTTTATATTTCTTGCAATTCTGGAATTACTTCTTTTTATGTGGATTCTAAATTCGGAAGGAATTACGTGGATGAAATGGTCCTTCACCCTTTATTCGGATATAGTATTGAAGTCGAAATTTATTGAATTTATATTTCTTGTGGCGTTAGTGAATGCCATGCAGAAGGACTTGTGCTCGGTTGCGACAAGGACCATAACTGATGTGCAAGCAACGAAATGCCATCAAAGGATTTTGGGGCAAGACTCTCTTACGGCCTTGAGCACAATGGGCCGAGTCCGTAATGAAATTTGGATTGTGGTTAAAATGGTTGAAGACCTTTTCGAATGGTCATTGATTGGTGTGCTTTTAAAAATGTACTACGATATAATCTTTACGCCATACTGGGTTTACATAAGCTTTGAAAGTAAAAAAACAGCCGCCTATAGAACAGGTATATGTATACAATACAGTCAATGCAGAACATGTATCTTGATCATCCTATTTTCAGTTTGTATTACATTCCTATTTGTTCGATGGCTTCAACTATTCGGATGTTGTTGGATCTGCACTTCTTGCGATATTTTGGTAATTATGAATAAAGTTAAAATAAATCTTCGAAATAGCGGATATCACAGTCTTTACCGATAGCCAGACTACTATATAAAATCTCTTGAATCAGTAATTTATATATATGTACATCAAAAGCTCCTTCAGATTGTCGCTCATCTCTCCTGGAGATGACAGAACATTTTAACATTCACCTATGGTGGGTACCCCGTCCAAGGAACATTCCCGTGAATTGTAAAGCCGATGAACTCGTCAAACGTGGTACTTCTTTCGAGATCCTACCAGAACGAAGGAATTTGGCTATTCCACTCGCTACGTGTAAATTACTCTTACTGATCGGGTCCAGCAAGACTAACTAAAGATAAAGGAATGGAACCACATGCCGTACCTACAGAAAGGGCTGGCCTATGCTAAGCCTCACTCGATCTAAAAGCCTGATCTTGCTTAAAACGTCGCTCATCAGCACCGCTATCATTATTCTCTCTGGCCATTGTTCCGTCGCCCTTCATGCCTGAAGGATGGGCCTTTTCTCAAATGAATTTTGAAGTTGCATGGACGAGGAGAAGGAAGAAACAATTTCCTCAATACCAGTGCCCTATCTCAAACAAGGAAGCTCTATCTAGTAGCATATCACTTCGAATATGTCAAAAGTACCCTCAGCTTTCTCAAAAGCTTCAAATAGTTTCAATGGATGGAGTAGCACTGGATTCTAGTGGTCTCACAAAGGACCGCATGGACAGCCACCTTACCTTTTTTTTCATTAAAAAATGTTTTGTTCAGTAAAAACAGAAACACTGACTGCCAACTTTTACAGCAGAATGTTAACATTTTACATTAACAGGGTAATGTTAAGAGACTTCTTTTTTTTTTAATGTGCATAACTACTCGGTTTCATAGCAGTTGTTAATGCCAGAACTATGGCATTGTTCGTATGTACGTACATTAGACTTATGTTTGGTCATAATATGCCAAATATTGAACTTATAATATGTACATATACATATACGTAATTAGGTATGATGGATTTATGTTATGTTTATAGTTTCAGCAATGATTTTGTTTGGGTTCCATAACTTTTAAATTGAAATTAGATTAATTGTTTTTTTCTTTTTTCTTCGTACAGGAGACTAATTTGACTGTGGTATTGCCTTTGGAAAGCCATAAAAGAACAGATACGCATTTGAAATTAATTATTAGGGACTTATCCCTTGACCTGCTTCACAGACGAATTCAATACTCTGCGGGGGATATTATACCAATCAATTTTCGTAGTTTAGGAGAGGTTTTATCATAATACGCCTAGAAAAAATTGAACATGTAATTTTATACATTTATTTTTTTCAGATTATGTTCTCATCAGTTATGTTCGCAGTAATCTTAATTCAATTCCGAATGGCTGATAAATAAATATGAAAAAATGAAATGGTGGGAAGACATATATATATTCATACATTTTTGAAATTGCATTTGCACCTAGAGATATTTTGGCTTTCAGAGTAATTTGGCACCAAAAGTTGTCCATTTTCTCGAAAGTAATGTCAAGTACTTACACACGTAGATGCAAAGCAGTATCTTCCAGGCAGTGAGTATTGGAGGCAAAGAATCACGTGAAAAAACTTCTCTGATATCTTCAGGTGTCACCTTGCTTTCCCATGTACCCAAACTTTTCGAAAGCATTCTGTATGAAGCCTTAAGCTTTCAGTGCAAATCCCTCATTTATCCCAATCAACATGGTTTCCTGAAGGGTAGATCGACTACCACAAATCTCCTCGAATTCGTCTTCTTTGCCCTCTCAGCCCTAGAGAACGGCAATGAAGGCGATGTCATCGCAACCGATGTTCGCCCTCTGTTAGAGTATGCAAGTCAAGTATGGTCCCCATATCATCGAGAATCGAGAGCATCCAACGCCGTTTTGTTCGATTTGCTCTTCGAGGTCTGCCCTGGATCGATCCTTTTACACTACCGCCTTATGAAAACTCCTCAATCTCATTAACTTGAATAGACCTCGAGGAACGCAGAGACGCAGCCGACATCCTCTTCATTCGCCGACTCATTTCTGGGCACGTTGATTGTGCGTCCCTCATCAATTCCATTTCCTTCCACACTAACACTCGTAATCTACGAAACCCTCGCTTTTTCTATCTACCGACCCACCACACCTCTTATCGCTTGAACGAACCAATCTCCTGCATGCAACGAGAGATTAACACAAACCTTACCATCTTTGATTTCAACCATACATCCCCTTACCTGAAGTCCCTTCTGCTTCACCACCACATCTAATTTTAAGTTTCAGTTTTTAAATTTCTGTTTAAGTAAGATTAAGAATAGCTTGCATTAAGCCAAATAAATGGGGTTTTTCGTCCCCACCAAAATTTAATTGTTCTTAAGAAAAGGGCGCCTTCTGACTTAGCGGTAGCAAAGCCAAACATACTATAGTACTAGTTCTTCTGATCTGTCTTCATTCTGTTTCTTGACTTGTGTTCGATTTGTACAGATGATATTTGAGTGCTTTCGTAGGTCTTTTTTTTTCTTGTCTTCTCATGCATGGTATCACGACAAAATGTTTAAGACAAGATGTGTGCATACATTGTACTCTTCTGCGTCACTATTGACGTCTTATTTCGTGATAACCTACTTGAAACCTCTTACTACGTTAAATAAACTACAATACTTTCTGCTTATAGGTTTATCTATGGAGTTTATTTTACATTTCCCGTTTTAAATTATCAAAATTTAATTGTGTAAAAGTCAATTCTTACATTTTATACAAAAGATTGCTACTCTACGAAGGCGATTTCTTTTTCGCGTTGTTAAATATTCCCAGGTATTTTCCTCGGGTCATCTCTTTAGCCTCAACTACACCCAACTGATAAGCCTCATCGTACAACTTTTTTATCTCCATAATTAATCCGTTTGTCGACAAAACGCTGAGCTCTGTAAATATATAGGGTAAAGAACTCGTATGGTCTTAAATTAATGTCAGAATTACCGTGCATAGCATTAATATCCTCTTGCGAAAGCCCTTTAGACCAAGTCGGCGGAGTTGTGTGAATTGGGGTGTCACTCATCGCTATAAAATCCGTAATCCCTGGAACTAGATGCAAATAAGTTACACACTTGAGTACGAATTGTAAAAATTATTTAGAGAAGTTAACCGTAGAGCTCGAATTATAAAAATTCTGCAGAAGTCGTTAGTCAATTTTCAAATGGCATGCCAGACGTATTTAGAGTATCGATTCAAACACTGAAAGATGTTGTCAACAAAGATCTTTGACAAGGAATTCGACTTACTTTTCTCCGGCCAAAGATCCGGAGAAGCGCGGTCTAATTTCTCTAGAGACATGAGGGCGTCTTCGTCAGCTTCTTCTTTAAGAGATGAGCCTGAAAAACTAAATTGTAAGGATCTCGATAATCATCAACTTTTAAAAGATACACACCATTTAATAAAGTTCTCCTTCGCATCGAACTACTTGCTTCTGACATTTTGTTGTCCACTACTTTGGTTTTTGTTTTGTGCCTGTCATTTCAATTCTATTTCATACTATTCCATTCCATTGAAAATATTCAGCGAAAACTTAGACTTGCTTAAACAAATATGTGTCTTTAGTCTGCTCTTGTTTCTAGAATAAATCGGATGAATTTTTTAGAATATTTGGTGATAGCGTACGGAAAATAATTAGTTATTACATTTGTTTTAGCTATTTTACCTTGATTCGGTTTAAATTTCAGCAAAACAAGCAAGTGGTTGCTGAGGTACTAAGGGCCGTTATTAAATCTACTTATTGTATTCGGCAACACAAGTCTGTTATGAAATGATCATACATATCTATGTGAAGGTAAATACAGTTCATACAAAATAAAAAAAATAAATTTAAAATGCCAAAGTTCAGCAATCGAGTGCAGAAAAGATCTGAAATCCCATTTGTCAATGACATTTCTCCAATTGACTAAATTTGCAACTAGCAAAATTACAGCCCCCACTTCAGAAAAATTTACTAATTGCTTAATCGATTTTCAAGTTCTCAAGAAATCAAACACGAAATAAAAAGAAAAAATTTAAAAACATTAGCCCTACAATTGCCTCGAATTCGTTTCCCGTGCCTTAAACACGTCCATTTGTTTAATAATTCACTTCTATTACATTATACCATTCACATTTCGTGGCAAATGATTTAAATCAGCTGAAGGTTGTCGACTGCCATTCTATTCTATTACAAAAGATAGCTCCGTGAGCTACGGTGACAACTTTCTAGTTCGCGTTTATTTTCTTAGAGATTTTCTTGTTTTTTACAATTAATTTAAGTTGTAAACATAAATGGCAGCAAGCAAAATAATGAAGGTGGGCACAATACCGAATCCCAAAAACATTTCAGCATTGTTTTTCGATCTCGATAACACCTTAATCCCTACAAGAAAAGGTGACTCAAAAGCCTGCCGAAAGGTAAGTGGCATTGTTTTATTTTTTTTGCTTTCTATTTTTCTTTGTCCGAATTCAGTTGGTCGAATTATAAATTTCTGTTGATTGGATTTGTTTGCATTGCGAAAAAACACGAAAAGTGTATAGGAGAGTGCATCTTCAGTTCTGAGGTGCCTGGCAGTAGAGTTGTGTAATCAGCGAAGTAATTCAACCTCTGAAACTTCAGAATGACAACTCGAGGTCGTTTCACGGCCCATGTAGAGTAATTTGTGTTGAGTTAGTTCCTAATTCCGCCGCGTTCAGTTGCGTAAAATTGGTTAGAAGATAATTTCAATTATTTATTTTACGTGTTAGTGCAACATTAAACAGATTTAATACCGAAAGAAATATCTTCAAGTATGCATTTTCAATATTGACGTCATGTTTTCTCGATACACGTTGTCGCAGCTGTCATACGACGTGAAATTCCATTAATCATCAAGTGTGAAACCGCGTTGCGCCGAAATTCCCCAAAACGTTTGGAAACGTGCATAACGATCTATGAACAATAAATTCTTTTTTACGCTATTGAACATTTGCCAAACAAAACTTTAGCCATATGACCGTATAATCGGTAGACGGCACCGTCGAGATTGACCCCGCATGTGTTGCACAAAAATATTTTTTATTGTCAGTGTTTGGCGAGAAAGATATCTTCGCCGTCAGTGATAGAAGCGCGAAGTCATTTCCAGAATTAGAACAGCCCACTGTACGTCCGCTCGTGGCACTACGCCTGATTTTCTTTCAGCTGTGACCATACGGTGTGTTCGTTAAAGTTGACCGACGATTTCCCTGCGGAAGCGAAATGATACAAAATTTTATTTTACAAATCCTTAATCTTATTAAAACTCTCGCATATGTATGACGCTTGCTTTAATTTTCCTTTAATTTTTTTCAAACAAAACTACTCGGTGAAAAGGCGGCTTCTTAATAAAACCTTTATCAGGCTTATCAAAGGCAGCATTCCCAGGATAGCAACTGAAATGTTTCGTGTAGCTCAATGATGATGATAGGCCCTTACGCAGGGAGGTTTAGCTGGAGAAAGCTGGCGTTCGACTAGATACATAGTTGAAAATATCTTCACTGCTCAATTTCGGCAGATTGCTTTCCTTTTGCCTTGTGCAACATAATTATTATTTTTAACAACATACTTTTAATTTTTTTCGGAGAGCTGAACGACATTTTCTAATCGACTCAGTAGTTTGCACATAGCCTTAACCTTTTTTCTTTCAATTTTTAAAAGTAAACTTGGTTTTCATGAATTACCTGAATCTCTGATCTCTGTGATTTTTATTTTTAAATTTTGAGATGAGTCGTGAAATTGCGCTCTGACGTACATATTTGTCTGACAAATTCTGTACTAGTCACAATGCTGTAGGAGAACTCAATAAGAATCATATTTTCCTGTTAATCTAGTTGACCAGTTTTATTATGTACATATGTTTGTCGAAAGTTAAAGCGACATATGCTAATTATCAAACCGTGTCCAAGTCTATTATATTTTGTATCGTTTTGTATTCTGTTATCATTGGTAGATATCAATAAACATTAAAAATAAAATAAAAGAACAGTGTGTATCCAATTATTGATCACATCACCCTATGTTGGAGAAAGATATTCTAAATATAAATTCCGTCGTATACCGAAGTGATCCGAGTGCATGGATGTTTCAAATATTTCACTGAATTCGAAAATAAACAGAAAAAGAACGAACTAATCCCGAGAAGTGTAAGGCATTCGCTCTCCTAGCAGAGCAAGCAAATAATTCCATTCAGTTCATATACGTGTGCCGCAGGGGATTGTTTCAATACGCGAAAAACTCGGACGTTAGAACGGTTTTCAACAGACAATCTTTTTGTTAAGTTCATATATAAAAAATATAATTTCGGGTCACAATGGCGGAAATCCCAGAAGGAGTAAAGAAGTGCGCCGCCATGTTAAAGGGGACCAAAAGCGACACGGAGAAGTTTGCTGCGTTATTTATGGTAACGAAGTTAGTGAAGGGCAAGGATTGTTCCCCTGCTGCCAAGAAAATCCTGTTCGAAGCAATTGGATTTGGTTTTCTTAAGAAATTATTGAACTCGAAGGATTTACCAAATGACTGTCCACCATTGGTGTACAAAAGTGTGGCCCTGTCTATTCTTACATGCTTCTGTCAGGAAGAGGAATTAGCTACACATAAGGACATGATTGATGCAATACCGACTTTGCTTGAAATTGTGGAGACTGCCGACGATGATGATTACGACGATAATTTGATTGTAGTTAGTGAGGCCTACAGTTGTTTAAAGAGCATTGCAAGTTATGAATCGGGGCAAAATGCCCTGCTTACAATCGGCGCTATTCCGAAGATGTCGCAGATATATTCGCAGCAGAGTTTTCAAACAGATGAGGCCTTACATTTAATTGTAATGTTGACAAACAAATTTGGGCCGACTTCTTGGACGGATGATCCCAAACCATTTCATGCTCTCATCCAAAGGATCGCGCTCGATATGGAAACCGATCACAGTGATCGAAAATTCGAACTGTGCAAGATACTTTCGTCTATTCTGCTAACTTGTCGTCGTGAGATCATAGTGAACACCTTAGTCGGAGAGATATGGCCTGAAAGTGTGTTCAAGGGATGCAGCGATATTCTTAAGAGCAAGATTGGTCCCAAACAACGCGACCCAACACTTCATCTGATAGCAACAACATTGCAGGTTTTGGGTATCCAATGGGCATTCATAGACGACTCGAAACAATTTTTCCTGCTGCTGCTGCAGTTGGCTGCTATAGAAGTGCGTATGCAAATGGACGAGAAAAAACTTGAAACAACATTTAAGAACGCCGAGCTTATTACATGCTGCTTTATCATTTTGGAAATATGCATTGAACACATGGCGGGTGATCAAATCGACCTAGAACCGAAGGAAAAGCAAACAACTTATACCGCTCTGAAGGGAGCCTTCAATCAAGTGTTGGCTGTACTGACACGTGTGTCGAATGACAAAATAAAAGATAATTTGAATGAACGTGACAAGGGATTCGTCTGTGCGATTATTCGCATTCTCTCGGCTTGGCTGGCTCAAGAAACCGCTATGCGCCCTGGTGTCTATAAGATTTTGCCTTTTATGTTCAAACTAGCCAACGAGACCTTCCATGACTTACGCGCCCATAGAAAAGAAAGCAAAGAAGGGGAACCGCCTGTGGATATCCTGCGAGTTATGTTGCCAGCCCTCTGCCACTTGGCTATTGAAGATGAGGCTAGAAAAATAATGTTCACAACAAAACAAGATGAAGTTTTATTAGAATCAATCGAGTTTTACTTTTCTATTGCCCACTATAAAAAACCGCCAATTCCAAGAGCAGAACGTTTAAAGCGCATGAACGAACCAGATCCAGTGCCAACGCCCAAGCAAATGGAGGAAATGAAGGACGCCCGCACGGCCATTGTTAGCCTTTGCAATATTTTGATGAATTTAACGGTATTAGAACCAAAAATTGTCGAAGAAAGTCCCGTATTTGCTAATTTGCTCAAATTCGTCTACGATAATTTACCCGAACTGAAGGACACCCCTGACAATCTTGTAATGCACGGCCATTTGGCTGTTCTTGGCCTATTGCTTCTCAAACAACAATCAAAGAAGGTGAAACCAAATGATTTTTCGATTTGCCGGTACATTCAAGCAACTATACGCTTCCTTTGGGACGCATACAACATTGACGAGTCCAACGACCCAACAGCCTTAGTAGTTTCCATAGCATACAAGGAGCATTGGATGGAGTTATGCGAGTTATGGTTCCTTGGGATGCAGACAATGTGCGGCGTGTTGCCGCTCATCCCATGGATATCCGAGTTTGCAATTGAAAGTGGCTGGGCCGAAGGTATAGTTCAAACACTGAAAAAGGTTAAGATTGGCACATTGTCGCCAAATGTTAAATCTGCGTACGAAGACTTCCTCAGCCAGCTGGTCGATGTAAATCCAAGCGTGGTTGCCGCTCTCAAAAAATCTGATGCGCTGCGTGTTTGCCGTAATCACAGAATGATGGACTTGGGCAAAAAACTGTTTGGAGATTAGTTTTTTTTTTTTTTTTTATGATTTCACAAAGCAATTTTATTTGTACTATTTTTTATTTATTTATCGAACAACGTCTAATAAGTTTTTTTTTCGCCATAGACTTTGAAGGCAATTTTTATAAATACTATGATGAGAGCTAATAAAACAAACAACAAGATAATTCAGAATAAATCTTTTTAAACGACAAAAAAATATTTGTTTTTCTTTTTTAATTTTTCATTAACATTCAAGTTAAACCATGGTTGCCAAAATGTAGATAACTGTTCAACGATGAGGAAGTGACTGTCTTACAAAATGCTGCATATCTATCAAATTACTCTGAAAATTAATTTTAAAAAATAAAATTCACGTCTGTAAAAAGACCAAATGGAGAAAGTTTCTCACACATACATTCAATTGGACTACGGAGCCTCGAGACGCAGGGATCTATTTCTGATTTCCCCATAATCTGGCAATATGCCAGTATAAGAATTTGTACTCCATGAGCGTTTGGATGTTTCGATCGTTGTACTGGGTATTTATTATATACACATGTCCATGTGTATATAAATACATGTACATAGAGATTGGTTTTTCTTGTTTACTCTGTATGAATGTTGTATGTGCACTTCAGGGACGGTGCGTTCTTAGTGGCCAGGGAAAGTCATTGACTGCAAGAGCAAGGTATTTTTGGAAATTAAAGGTTAATTGTCTGTTTTACACAAATTATCTCTTCTGCATGTGATTATTTGCGTTTATTTGTGCGTCGTTTACTTTAAGTCAAGTTAAAAATACATTGTAAGATATAATTAAAGATAAGTAAACCGTCGAAATATATGAGCATTTTATCGCTTACCTCTGTGGAAGTATTTTACGTTTAGTTTTTATACCAAAAGTTATTCTATTAGAATTGTTTATTATCGAAATAAAAAAATACCCTGGCATAACTGATAAGCTCCCATCATGATAATTAATTGAATAACAGACAAACGCCAAACATTCCAGTTTTATTATTCAATGGATGGAATAAGGTTACCGACAGTTACGTAGGGATTGATTAGATTAAATTGTAGTTTTATTGAACATTATCAAATCTGGTTCCAGTGATGAATTCGATTTAGGAAGACCATTGCGACTATTTACCAACAAAAATGTAGACTTATGTACATACAACACTAGACTTCATTGTTAAATTTGATAAAAATCCGAACAATTCCTACAATAAGACAATTTTTCCCCGAGGTTATTTTTCACGAAAAAAATCCCCGCAATCTATAAAAAAACCTGTTAATATATTCATACCTACTAATTACTTCGGAACGAACACATGTCTTATTCCGTTCTTCATTTGCATTCGACTTTTTTGTTTAAAATCACGTACAAAGTATTATTTACGAATACATTAATAGAGGCAAGGTCTAGCTTCTCGCAACAATGCATGCTGTGCGTGGTTACATTTTTCGCACGAATGAAAAGCACCTACAATTTACTGCCGACTCCGAACGGCGAATTGAGAAGCTCTGTCCCCGACGAGAGGTGGTGCTGCGGAAAATGTTCGGTGTTCCTGGCTGGGGCTTGAACCCACGCCGCTCGGTCAGCAGTCCAACGCACTAACCACTGACCCACGGCGACCAGAGAGGTAGTGCCGCGAAAAAAGATCGGTGGACATGGTCCCTCGCAGAACTGTTCAACGCACTAAAAACTGATCCACGGCGACCCCGAATACATTGCTTTTTCGAATTTTGGCATTATTTTGAGCCAACTGGATGTATACGATCGTTTTAAGTCGTTTTGTCGTTGGCTTTATAGTACATTTTGTGATTTAAAGAGTAGAAGTGGCCATCATCCCATCTATACTTAAGGCCTTGGCATTTTATTGCAAATATGTATAAGATCTTAGTAGTATTAGCAGAACTGCAGTCTGACTTGAGGGAGATAGAAGATTCCTATTTAAACAACTGAATTATTTCCACAAAAGAGTTGGCTTTAGACGAAAATCAGTATATTGGCTATCGATACATGTACATATTTCAAAATTGAAAATTAAAATTTGTCTTCTTCCTTAAACCGGAAACAAAATGGCCAATTACCAAAATAAACATTTTCATTCATTTTTATAAAATATTGAATTAGTGTTTTTCCAAGCATCGCAAACAGTTTATTTATTTTGGATGAAGGACATAAATAAAAACCAAGCGTAAATACTGACGATAAACACTTTGTTTGACCTCACAGTCATTATTCCTGACCTTATTCGTTTAATTTTCGTTGACAAAGAGGTTGTTTACCTGTTGTAAAGCACGTAATAACACCTGTTTGCAACAATCGTGTGCATTGTATTTTGTAAGAAACTACTATACACTCGTATAACCGGTGACGTATGGCTTCCGCTTCTTTTGTCTGACTTTATTTTCATAATATAAATAAACCCTGACGTATTTGAGATAATTTTAAAAATGATGGAATCAAAATATTGTTTAAAATGTTGTGAGTGGTCACACATTTTCTGATGATGATTTTGTTCTTTTTGTTCAGCTGCTTGTAAATGTTGAACTTGACACAAACGTATTCTTAACGGGAGGGGAAATAGGTTTTGGTCGAAACTTTCGATAGATCCAGGGTGCATTTCTAACTCATAATGGTTTTCTTTTATTTGTTTTATCTATATACATAGATATGAGGTCTATTTTAATTCATTCGTTTCAGATTCATCACAAAGTAGAAATGACAAAAGCCTTACCACTCCAGGCATCATATCATAAATTATTGCACTGTTTCTTACTAATGTGGTTAAGCCTGATGTTATTTAATATTAGATAAAAATTTATTTATTTCCTTGGAATCTCATATTGAATTTTAGCTTGCCGAGCAACTAGAAAGCGCATACAACTTCTTGCCTGGGGAGGCAACGCAGGTGACCACCAAATTTTTACAATCGTTTCGACGCTGTCCAGATAATTCCCAGACTTCGTTGGATTCATGGCGCTCTTATTTATGGCGAAATGCTTTACCCGACCGATACAAGCATCAGGCTGAACAGATCTATACACAATGGCTGCGTCTTCGCTATCGTTACCTAGCCATTATACCAGAATATATACAAATGCTTAAGCAATTTCGCTCATCTGGTTATTTACTTGCGCTCATCACAAATGGTCCATCGAATGCACAGTGGGAAAAAGTTAAGAAGTTGAATGTGAGTCAGTATTTCGATTGCGTTTTAGTTTCATCTGACTTGCCATGGGAAAAGCCTAATCCGAACATATTTCTGGCCGCCTGTAATTTTCTTCACATAAAACCTGGGGCATGCGTTATGATTGGTGATAAAATTGAGACCGATATACAGGTACGTATCAAAAAAGAAAATACCTTAGCATTATTTTAGCTAAAACGGCAATTTAAAGAAAGAAAAAAGAGAGAGAACTCTTTAATATATTAAGCGAAACACTAAAAATAGGAGGGCGTGTGGCCAGAGAGATATTTTCCAAATTACCTGTGTGTAGTTTGAATTTGTTTGTCTTCCCTCTAACCGCATTATTATTTTTTTTTTATTTATTCTTGAAAAGTATTAAATAAAAGAAGGAGATATCGGAAATTCTGCTTCGCTTTTCGTGACGCTATTGATTCGGTTGGGTAAATGAGTACACACCCTTTATAAGATATAAACATAATTAATTAATTTGGTAATGTATGCATGCGGTTTCTGCAAAAGAGAATTGGTTATCCAAAGCCCTCTTCTGAAATACGAAATTTTGTTTCTAACTCTCTTGTCACGTAGACTGCCTATATTGCTTATTAAATAATAACTAGCGTACTATCCGTCGTGTTATAATACAGATACATATACCTATGATGTGTAAAAAGTGTTCGCGTATTTTGAAAGGTTGTGTCTTGAAAACTAGGTTTCAGTATTAATTTCTTGATTCTTTAAACTAAAAATACAGAAAATAGAAAATTGGACTTTGTTCAGCTAAGATCGTTTGCTTGAAAGCTTTTGATCTTAAATAAGTGCAATAGCAACAGCGGAAGCCAAGAAAAGAAGGCATTATTTTAAAACGAAAGGTGCAAGCTAACCCAGTTTTCTAATGTCTGTATAAATGAACTTATCGCGTGATACATACATATGTATGTAAAAAAAAACATATCGACATTAAAATGTTACTTGATGAACTAAATTGAATTAGCGTTCACACAGAAAGTTGGTTATGTAGACACAACAAGTTCAAATCATGATTTTTGTGCGTACTGCAAGATTAAGATAGCATTTGCAGCATACATAAGGTATTTCCTCAGCAATTGGATTTGGTGAGAAATGCTTTTTCGCTGGGCCTAAATGGTAAGTAATTGTTTAAGAGACTTGAGGTAATTCTTACGCGTTATGAAATATAGGTTAGTCGAGCATTCTTTGTGAGGGATAAAATAACAGTAGCTGATGTTTTATATTCAGTTTAGGAATTTTGTTTGTTGTTTCTATAACGTAAGTTTAGACTAGGTATCAAGAAATCAATCTCATTGTGCATATTAATAAAAGTTTATGTTGGTGCTAATAATTTTACAAATGCACCCATAAATTGTAGCTTTATGGATTACTTACTGCGCTTTTAAACTAATAAGCAGCGGAATACGTTATGTAATATGTAATTTTTTTTAACTTTTGATAATAGTTGAATAGGCCAAATGTTTTGTGTAGGCAAATTTATTAGGTTAAATATTTTACATGATTGTCCTTACCGACATGGATCGAAATTAAATTGTTTTCATTTAAAGTAGCTGCAATAAAAATGAGCTTAAGAGTATAAGCGTGTTTTTTACGAATTAAAGTTTCTGTTATCTGTTTCATATTATATGTATTTATCATTAGTCTTGTGTTTTTTAAGATTTATTTATAATTTTTCTAACCAATCGCTCTAAGTAGAAACCAAAAATATTTTAATCCTTTACTAATGAATAGAATTTAACTATTTTCCCACAAAAGTATACCAAATATAATAAAAATCAAATAAAATATACAAATATATTAACTTCCTGAATTAAAGTCAAATATTTCTCTCTATATGCATCCTCTAAACACAAAACCAAAAAAAAAAAAAAAAAAAAAAATGTACCAACTTCCCACCTATACAACTTCCTTCACCAAAACAAATATCCCTCTACCGAACCTATACAACTTCCACATACATCGAAAAACATTGCGGACTACGGTATACTATGGTTTAGGGAGGCAAAGCAGCTAAACTAGGAGCCACCGTCTGGATACCATTAAATCCTGAAGTAATTGAAGACCTAGATGCAGAGTTTAAAGGCAACGAGCAAATGCGGCCCGATTTAGTTGTTCAAAATCTATGTGAGATGGTGCAATTTTTCCCGAAATTCCGGAGCGGTCCTTCAAATGGAAAAAGTTCATCGAAATATTCTTATCCTGAAGGTTCGTCCTCGAGTCAGATTATTCGACGAAACAATAGTCAAGCGGCTGTAAACTCTAATCGCAAGTATCAAGAATATCGCCGTGGGGTTTCACTGCCCGACATAGACTGCAGTAGTGAAAATAGCTGCGACAGTATCTTTAGCTGAGAAACATAATACGCACAAACAATAAGAATCTTTCATATGTTTTAACTATGACTGCGCTCACCTAAGCTAAGCACAAATAGAGAACTTATAAAAAGTTTTTTTTTTTTTTCTTTTCAAATCGGATCACTTTAGACCGGTGTACGCATATTTGCTTCCTTTTAATTTAAGAAAAACATTCTACATTCAATAGAGCTTCCAAACAAAGAAAATTAAGATCTGAGCTATAATATTAGGAGAATTGTTTAATTTAGTTTTAGAAAATATGAATTTAAAAAGAAGTGCATGAATATTTTTAAGAGTAATGCAATTGGAATTTATACTTAAAGGTCAATCTAGTATTGTATAAAGAATAAAGTGATTAATTTTTTCATGTTAACAATCGTTTGAAAGAAGAGTACAAATAATTTCCTCCGAATTATTGTAGTATGTAACTAAGGACAGGAAAAAAAATGATTCAAAGCACTATTTTTGCATGTACTATAAGTATTTTTGTACATTTTTTACAAAAGGTTTAAGCGCAGAACCGTTCATTCTGTAAATAGCTCTCATAGTGTAAGAATGAGTTTTTTTTTTTTATAAATTAAATCAGCAGTTTAATTTCATCAACATTTAATATTATTTCACCTTTTCGTCACTCAACTTTGATTGGAGATACTATATCTATACATAATGAAATTATAATACAAAAGATGTTATAATAAAAGTTATTTTATAATACTTGTTCAACTCATGACCTGCAAAAATGTACCTTGATCAATATTAATTATTAAAATAGTGAAGTGAATGTTAATGTCTTAAGATTTATTTTTTTTTTTTATAATTTTCATTTCGTGGAGCCTGAAGAAAAGTGTGTAAATATATTTCAGTTAAAAAAAAGATGTTGTGTTCTTTTGTAATTATTGGATTGATTTTCAATCATTGATCCGTGAATCAGGTGTGAAACAGTTGACTAAGTAAGTTTTGGAACGACTTATACAAAAGGTATTACACGTAAACCGTTTATAAATACCGTTGCTAAAAGTATAGTACCTACGGTGAACAGTCTCAGCTAATTCTAATCGAGATTGGGTTAATCTTCAGCCATGTGGCGACCTAACGTACAGCTGTGACTTCGACCTGCAAGACGCTAGGGAGGCTGAAGTAGTGGTAAATGCCCAAATCTTTTGAACAGACTTATTAAACATTTTAGTGCGCCTCGCATCAGTTAAGTTCGGAAAACTACTAACAAGTAATCGAATTCTGGCATGCTCGTTTTTTTTCACTCCACGAAAGGTTTCTGTCTAGGAATAGTCTTAGAAACATATTTGATAGTGTGTAAGAAGTTGAGTTTCATCATTATTACTGAGCAAGCAATAGTCCTGGGGCCAAATTACCGCGATTGATAACGAGTGAGTGGCACTCGTGATCGAATGAACCATAAAATTCCTTGGGAGCGGTAATGCCAAATGCTCACATTTTGATGAGGAGTTACTCGCTAACGAGTGTGGTAACACAGCCCCCGAAAATAAACAAGAATGTCGCAGGTGCTTATAAACGACAACAAACTTGCGTCATAGCGCACTTATGTTCAGCATTGTTTAAAATTCTTGATGATTTGTTTCCAAGTACACGGTTGCCCTTAGCTCCACGTCCAAATTTAGAATTCTAAGTGCGGATGATTCCAGTGTCAATATATAAGATGGAATGACGATTTTTGCTTCTTCTACTGCCGCAGTTTATATTCAATTCTAATTGGCATCTATGTAATAATTTGGTTAATATCAACTACAAATATCTCGGGCGATGTATAAGCTTATAGTCTCAGTTATCTCATAATGATCTATTCCTTTTCCTGTTCTTAATCAATAGCTAATACCTACCTTTCGCCGAAACAATCTATTCCTCCCGAGTACAATTTTGTATATTTTTACAGAAGAACATTTGTAGTTTCTCCAAAATAACGGTACTTTTATTGGAAATATATAAAAAAAAAAACAATATAAACATTTACAAATTAAGCAGTTGTTGGGTAGCCCCATGGATCCAGTTTTTCATTAAGAAGTGTTAGACACGATTCGGATAATTTGGATAAGAATTCAGCTAACTTATGCTTTGTGTACACTTTATAGAGTTGACGGACTTCGCCAGAAATCTCATCGGCCAATTTGATACAGCTTTTGTAGTCACCACTTTGATGAAGAACTTTATGCAACAGTAATGCTATTTCTGGGATGCAGATAGAGCGCAGCTTTTGCAACTGATGTAAACGGTTTTCCCAATCCAACTGATCTATATCGACAGGATTTTTCGGTGTGTCAGGATCGATAAGCCATCCCTTTTCTGGGAATAATAACACGTTGAAGAGAGCATCCCGCGTCACTGAAACAAAATAATTAAAACCGGGCAAACATTAGGAGCAATAATTACCTTTAGTCTGCTCATTAAGATTCATATTCCAGCGATCGAGTTCAGAGCGATAGACCTGTTCCTTATGCTCAGATGCAATTCTTTCCGTGAAATTAGCATTCGAGCTTGTGGTTTGTGGCTCTTTCGGTCGATTGTGGACCAAATGCGACCAGTCGTTAAAAGAGTCCAAAGCAACGAGGTATATTTTGTAACTAAGATATTCTTTGATACTACATTCTTCGCGGCATGGAAAATTATCTTTAGAACCATATATCGAGACTATTTGCGCCAAAGTGTCAGACGGAACCATGTCGAATGCAGCACGCATACAATCACCTTTTCCCTCGGCAAGGAACGTCCGAAACATTGCATTTGCTTGCCATAGAAGTTCACCCTTTTGCTCCGGGTAGAATGTAAGCCATTCCAATGCCCTTATTTTTTCGTGGTCAAATTCGGAAATTTCACCTTGTTGCTTCTTTTGTTCCAATTCGCTGTCATCCATTCGAGTGCGAACTGTTTCAACTGTATATTTTGTAATACTCTCCACGTCCAAGCCTCCTGAAATAGCTTCGTCCAAAGCAGCCGCTCTAGCTGGAGTTTCCTTAATCGTTTCGAGGAATTTGGAATAAAGAAGTATTTGCATTTTTCCAGGAAGACCAGCAGTGTAGAAGGCTACAAGCTGGGGATCTTTGAACTCTATCAGACATTCAACGTAAGCTTTTATAATGACATCAGCTAGTTCTTCCTTGTCCACCTTTCCAATTTGACGCATGAAGAGAACGATATGACTTAAAAAGCGTAACATATGTGCAGATAGCTTCTCCTCCTCAACCCACGTGCGCATTATTTGCAACAGTTCGGGAACATTGTCAAGAATGATGTATTTTTGTATTATGTGCATTTTACTGTTTGCCGCCTTCCTAACGCTAGCATTTTTATGCACTGATAATTCGTCGAATATTTGTTCCAGCGACATCTTGTTGTCCCAATACTCTTGTGGCATAAGTGATCGGATTTCGCTTTCCACTCGAATGTCTATCTGTACTTTAAGATAAGCCCACAATAAATCCAGCCAAGATTTACCCAGAAGTGCTTTCAATGATTCTAAATGACCGCACAAGGCTCCAGCTATGGCACGAGTATATTCGTCGAACTTATTACTGTCAGCCATCATCCAAGCACACTTCTTCCAGATGTCACGCCGAGGGTTGCCTTCTATCGGTACCTTTTCATTAGTATTCGTAGACTCATAATTAGGGTCCTCATGGAGGCGCCAACCTTCAAGAATTGCAGCGCGCCAAGTCTGACCGCAATACTTGCACAAAGCCATTGCTTCATCAATTTGACCCTGGCGGATTTCGGCAAAAATACCTTCCGACAATCGCAAGTTGTCCTCTTCATCAAGTGGATGCAGAGGTTTCTTCTCGCGAGTCGGTGCATCAGGATCAAGAGACTTAATAATTTCACGTTCGTTTCCAAATGCTACGTCACGTGGATTTTGCAACTGGAAAAGGGTGTTCTCCCAAGCAACAGTTCGGTCGGTTGAGTGACCTACGTGCATGGTTTCTTCCTTAACATAACAGGATTCCAACCAGTCCACAACCAATTGATATTCGCGAATATGTGAGCTACCTAAAAGTAGAAGTTTGATGTTATACTGAAATAAGACGAACTAAGTGGTGGTTTCAAGATATATGTACATACATAAACATTCAATTAAAATATGAAGTTTGTATACCTATCGGATACATAAGACTTACAAGCATATAACTGACTGATGGTTTCCTTGTCAGAACATCCCAATCGCATCACCTCATCCATGGGCTCCGTTTGAACCATTATTCGATCCTTGTAAAGAGCGTACAACAGCTTCCAAGTGTTTTGTTCTTGCTCTAACCACAAATAATCCTCCGATTTTCTCTTGGTATATGCGGCACGCATGCCGTCCCGACCAACTTCTTCAATGATGCCCGAACATGTGTGAATTATATCCTGAATTGTATCAAAAACTTCAGAGTCATTAGTTCGACTTTGAAGTACCTCAAGAAACTGAGGAAACAGCATATTAGTCTTTTCTTTCAAGCACAGTTCACCTATTTCCAGAACGGAGCGTTCACTGTTCGCCGGTTCGGTGCTCAAGAAATTTGTGGTACTCTCATAAATGGAGTAATTACCACTTGTGTTATTGGCGGAGGTGTTGTTTTGACTGTCCAAAAGTCGTTGAATTTCGCTTGGCGCTAAGGTTATGGAAAGATCAAGGTCCTTAGATTTTGGTGTTCCATCCCCACGATTTTCTCTTGCTCGAATAAGACCCCGCTTGGATACAAAAGACAAATCTGCCATTTTTACGGGAATGAACTAAACGTAATAGCTATGGAGCACTTAGTAACCGTTTCTTGTTATTTATTTTACAAAATTGTGAAAAATTACGATATCTATTTCCACGATATTTACCCGCCTGCTTGAAATCCAAACAAATTATTTGACAGCGAAGTCAGCATGACAACTTACTTTTGCACATACCAGCTATCTCTTTCTTATCGTTGCTCACTTGGTGAAAATGTGCATTATGGCGTCATCTTGCCCTTTAAACCGTGATTACATTTAACTAAGGAGAGGTTATATTGTAAAAAAAATATGAATTTATTTTAAATGAGCAAAACTAAAGAAATTCTAGGAATTAGCTGGAAAAAAAATGTATGATAATATAGATCAATAATTACATTCTTTACAACCACTATTTTTTTACCCAATGAGTTGAAGCTAAGTTTGTGGCAAGAATTCCAAGCAGGCAGAGAGCCTATCAAATTAGTACTTTCGAATATTTATTCGAAGTATAACGTGCGTTTTACTTAGGAAGTGCATGTAATTATTGAAGATGATAGAAGTGGAATTGCTCAAAATTACAAGTGTACAATTCCTAAATAAGTTATTTCTAAAAATAAATAACAGTTAACAAAGTGTAATAAAGAGGACTAGTGGGGTTGCGGCGGCCGAAATTCAACCGCATTCTAATTAGAACAAACCATATTTAATGAAAATTGATAATTACTTTACTCATTTATACTTTTTCAAAAGTTTTATTACTGATGTTCCATATTCAGATGATAAGCTTTCCATTAGTGTTGGAATCATTAAAATCGGTGAAGAAATAAACTCTCAATAAGGTCAATGGTTAGTGCGCTGGACTGCTGACATGTGGCGCCCCAGCCAGAAACACCGAATATTTGCGCGGCCCCACCTCTCGTTCGGGGTCGGCAATAAGTTGTAAGTCCCTTCAATTCGTGCGAAAAATACAAACACGCACAACAATGGTTGCGAGAAGTTAGGCCTTGGCTCATCCCTAGTTGTCGCGCCAGCCATTTATTTATTTTATTTATTCATTTAGAAGTATCACAAGCTCGTGCGCTAGCGATTAAATTATATAGATTGATAGATAGATAGATAGATACCAGATCAAGTCTAAGCCGTTGAAACAATTCCATGTAGTAGTGATTTCTTAAATGCCGTTTGAAAACGACTGCTATAAGCTTTTTTATGGATTTAAATTACCCATAAGTGCATAATTTTACTACAAATTACACATTTGCCAAGTGCTGCCATCTATTGGTATATAGGCACTTTTGTTTCTTGTTTCAATAGCAAATGTATAACGAAAAGCAATGCAGAATACCAACCTTTGCATATTCATTATTTCTGCACTTTCTGAGCCGTTGACATCTGTTGAAATGAAAACGGCATAAATAAACAACTGGACACTTTCGCATACATATCTAGATGTTAATTTTTATCAACAACTGTGTTTAGTTAATTAAATTTTCAATCAAGTTTATTTCTTTTGTGAAACACAATTTGAATGAGATTTGAGGAAAATAGAACGCAATGCCAAATGTTCCTCTCGTAGTTTCAATTGAGGAAAAATCGATAAAACAAAACTTAATTCAAAAACGGAGTACCCACATAAGTTAAAATTCCATCAAACAAAAAAGAAGAATTTTTAATTAGTTAAACGAGGTAGGTCAGCGCCCTTCGTTTTTGTCGGTTTTTCTACTCTCTGTCAAACCCGATTATATTTCATTATTTGTTCACAACTCTGCTAACAATTTATCCTCTAGTAGAGTCTTACTGAAGTCTACTAGATTCTCATCTTTTCTGGCATTGCATTCGCTGCTCAGCCATTGGACAGTTCTGGACTATCTTATTATATTATATTTATACTATCGCTTCCATCACTCAGTTGTTGCGCAAAGGCTATGTTCTGAAGCCAGAGTACTTAACCTATGAATAGGGCCATCGAAAGGGGGGAGAAAGGGTAGGAATATCGGGTTTCTTAAGGGGCTCAGGAATTCGAAAAAAAAAAACGTTGCAATTAAAAATTATAATTTCATATCATGCTTTTGAATTTTTCTATTTGATGTGACTCGGCCCGTGACTCTTCCCTTCCGCGCCCGGATTTTCTCTCAACGGCCCTGCCTATGCACATTCATACATATGTAAATATGTATGTATGTATGCAGATAGAAGTTTGATTTGGACGAACTTCAACAAGGGTTAGTTTTTTCTGGAGGAAGAGACTTTGCTGTGAAAACAATAAGATTATGTTCTATAGCCACAAAGACCGTTATACCTCATGTTCAAGATTTGATTCGCCGTGAAAGTATGCTGCGTATTGAGTACACGTGGTTTCGGGACGGTATCCCCTTCAACCTTCATTAGTTCGGCGTTGTTCCAAAACAAAATGTAGTTGGAAATAGTTGGCAACCAGTGTGTCACCATGGCTCAGTGAAATGACGAACCTCCGAGAGTATAATTTGTCATAAAAGAGCTTCTGAATTCGTCGTTTAAAACGGGCATTGAATTGTAGCTTGCCTGTACTTTTAAATCTTGTGCTGAATAATGACACAGTGGAAGGAGCTATGTGCCTTAATAAGTATAGTGTGGCAAACATCCTGTCCCTTTATCAATGAAACGTTGTCTTTGTTAGCCACAAAACTCGAAATTCACAATAGAAAGCATATATGTACATATACATACATACATATGTAGATACCTACCCCTCAAAAGTAAGTGAATATGGTTTTCGAAATAGTCCCCAACGCCATGAATAAAGCTCAAATCCGTTTTCTATCCTTGAACAGATGGCAGTAGTCTTGCTTCAAAAGCTTTCATCGTAAGTTTAATTCCTGCCTGCCCAAGGTAGCAACCTCCCCACCCAAACATAGAACTATTCAAAACTGACCTGGCCTTGAGCCTTCTCCAGTGAAAAAAAAAAAAAATCAACAAAGCATACAGAACTAAACCCTTTCCTTTTTCAAATTCATTTAAAATTTATTTTTTATTTGTGCCCCCCATCTGCAGCCGCCTGCAAAATGAGTGTTGCATTATTTGCCGCTCCAGTTTTCTTTTAATTATATTCTGAGACGATTGTTCTGCAGTATTTGCTTGAAACCGCCTACCACCTACCTCACCTCTTACCCATTTAGAGTGGCATCAGCAGGCCATTCTACCCCAAAGACTTGCACTTGCAACAACGGTTTGATGCTGTGTACATATACGTTTATGGTTAACAAATAACCTACTACAAATGCTTCGTGAGCGTGGGATGCATAGCATACATACAATTGTATCTATGTATACTCCAGGTGCCAAGGTGATTTCCACCTATCCGCAACAACACTCAGTTGTTGCTCCATTATTTATACTAGTATTTCTTTGTGCGAGTAATGTCAAGGGGATCATTCATTTTACCAGGAGGCACCTGGAAAGACTTATGCGACTACAACATATGGCGATAATGAGTAAACATAAATCTAAAAGAAAGGAGTCTACTATGCATTTGCAAATTCTCCCGGAAAGGTAGGCACCTATAGTCACAGAGGAATGCACTTAATGAAGTTCGTTTTGATTCCAATGATGTCATTGGAATTTTACCATCTAATTATTGTATTGTGCGATAGCAAAAGGGTCACTTGCTTTACCTGTTTTTGTGATGAACATCCTTGCAAACTGTTATAAGTCTGCGAACTTGTGCAGAGCTTTTTAGTCCACAATTCATTTTGAGCTCGGAGATTTCGTTCCGACGCCTCTCTGGGGAATTCGGTCCAGAATGGAACACTTTTCCCCTTGATTTCATATCTTAAAGTTTCAAGCGGGGAACTTTTAAATTGCTATTCGTAGAGCGCATGTTAATATCAACCATTAAAATGAAACGCGTTTACTTTATAAACAACAATGGCATAAGCTACCCGGTACTGAGGGACCCACAGCAGAGCAGTAGGGCTACAAAAATCGGTCACTACAGTTGGCCTTTCAACATTGATGTGTTGCTTGTTCAATGGTGTGTTTTTAGACCCAGTTGCATTTCCTCTGGCATTATTAAAGTGATCCACTCGAAGAAAGGCATACGTTTCCTCATTGCGGTGTGAAGTAGTTGCGTAGAATGTTCAGTATAAAACAGTTGTCCTTTGTTTTCAGAGTTACAAGCTTTCTTCAATACGTGCCGAATATGTGGATGTTGATGTCAGCAGTAATTTTCATTTCATTTAAATGTTCTCTGTGAGGCACGTCATTTGAATTATTCATAAAATTTAGATTTTGAAATAAAATAATGAAGAAATGTACTTGTATTACCAAAAATACTTTATTGACAAGCTCGACTTACATACATTTGTAGATTTGAACTCGAATTAGTTTATCCCAAAGCCTTTTGTCTCTTTCAACGACAGTCTAATAATTGATGCCAGTCTCAATAATTTAAGGTGCAAACGATAGCAAATACATATGTGTAATAATATGCTGAAAAACTGTTGAGAAGGTTAAATGGTCGATACACTTGTGGTTGGTTTAAAGCATCACGTACTTATAGCATTCGCTTTTTCTTCCTTGTGTAAAGGACCCTGATGAGTGTTCTTCCTACTTTTGCTTTTGTAAGATATCTAGGGCTAACGTTAAAAAATCTAAAACATCTCCAATTTGGTTTACGATCTGATTGCTTTAAAAATTGTATTGAGGTGGATTTGTTATATTTGAAAGTAAACAAATATGATTTTCAGATCTGTGTAGTATGTATGTATGTATGCAACTTTTGTTTTATTTTTACCTAAAATAGGTGGCACTGCGTCTTATCTATTATGTTGAGAGCCAGTTAGACAAGTGTCCAGAGAGGAAGCTAGTGGGTCTTCGAATATAGTTCCTATTGTATTTTATATAAGTCTTTTTGCTTGTCTGATATTTATGTTTTCATACCCCATTTTGAAATGGATCTAAACGAGTTAGGGAAGCCACAGAAGGGTTCGGCACCTATATACTTTTCGGCAGATCCCCTCCTGACTAATTGGTCAGTGATTTCTTGCCTTCAATGCCTCTGTGGCCCGGTACCCACCAGAATTTTACTTTATTTCGCTTAGATAAGTCTTTTGAAACCATTGAAGCAGCCGTCGACCCCTTTTGACCTAAGGTAGTGAGGGGTCTATGTACATATATCATGCAAAGCTGATCAGATATAAAGTCATTACATCCTCATCGGTCGTTGGCATGTTGGTGTCATTTTATAAGCCTTAGGGCAAATAAAACGAAACAAAAAATAAAAACAAAGAGTAGAACAACATAAAGACAAAATTAAGAGACAGAATAATCATAAACGTTTACTGTGAGGTATGTGAGAAAAAAGTTTTAGAACAAATTATGCTTCTACTTAAATGCGTTCACCTTTTTTAAAAGCGATTAAAAATCCGACGCATCTCCGAAGAGTGTGATAGTCAAACGTCTAAATTGAGGTAACTTCTTCCGGCTATCGTCAAAACATAGAATTATTCTGTACTAAATCTAGATACCTACAACTACAACTTGGGGTAAGTACATATATACATACATCTGTTTATCCATCTCGAACTGAAACGAGATTGATGTTGTAACATATGGCCCAAAATATGTAGGATACCATCATAACCCTTTTTGTCAATATTGCAACGTCCAACCGACCTGCATTTGAGTCTTCGCAAACAACTTTGACAGTCCTTAGAGAGATTCAATAACTCAGTTGGGGTTATATGTATATATATGTACATAGATAGGTACACAAGAAGCTTTGTACAATAGTGATACCCATATATTTTTGTCGAAAACAACAAGTTTTCGTTTGAGAATACTTATTAACATAGACCTGAAGATGGCATATGGTACAAACTCCTTTTACTGTCGGGGTATTCCTGTGATTCAACATTGAATTTTCTCTTCACACCTTTGCACCTTTCTGAAGTATTCTGCGGGTTGTGGTAAACAAACCAATTACTACTGTAAATAACTCAGTAACCAGTTTACTGTGGTCAAATTCATCCATTAGGTGTGGCGCTTAAGGACAATGTACAGACATACATATATTATTGCTAAAATGTATTTTTTGTAAGGATGTAAAGAATGTTCTGTTAAAACAGAATTTCCATCACATTTTCAAATTAAAGACAAATTTCTTTGTTGTTGGCAGGAACCAAGTATTCAAATAATTAAATGGGATTATGCTATACTTACTATTTTGAAAATAATGGAGGAGTGCCATTATGTATTTATAGCATTTCAATAGATTTGCATTTAAAATAAAACGATGTGAACGATTTTTTGTACTTTCGAGTGACGTAGCATCACTACGTTTACCGACAGACTTGATTTTGCATAGAATACTGGAAATGTTGAAAAGTAGATAGCAGGATTTTATACGGGAGCATGAAGTGTCTGCCACAGTATTTGAAACTGCATCGAGCAATGGCGAGGGATGAACGGAAAGCACTTTTTTTATAAGTTCGTCCACCTGCTGTGGTATGCAAACGGTATTGATATTAGCGCACGTTCGTATCATTTCGTTGTAGAGATACTTGCTGCTATTGCAATTTTTCATGAAGAATAGGTGCAAGTAGCTGGTCTTGGAATCTGTTAAGAACTGTCACCTTGTACCCATTTATGTCGCAGTACGTACATTATATGTGGTCGCCGTGGCTCAGTGGTTAGTGCGTTGGACTGCTGACCAAGCGGTGTGGGTTCAAGGCCCAGCTAGGAATACCAAACATTTTTCGCGGCACCACCTCTCGTCGGGGAATGACAAGCCTCCGGGAGTATAATCTGTCATGAAAAAGCTTCTCACTTCACCGTTCGGAGTCGGCAATAAATTGTAGTTGTCAAGTTGTTGGCTTAACACTTCATGACAAATTTGTCATGCTCCCGTAATTTCCTCGCCATAATTCTGAAAAGAGCAATCCCTTGCCGCAAAGTCTTTAATCACTAAATCTCTAAGGACTAGTAGTAGACTTATGTTTTTATTACAGATAATACCACGGTAGATGTTCCGAATAACACAACCTCAAGGGAATAATCGCTGAAAAAGTTATGTTTTTAGTTTATTAGTGCTGTTTTTTAAAAAATTACAAGAAACTGAATGTAGGTAGTAGACGAACTTCCGGGCAAATATCATCTTCACGAGCACTTGACAATTGCGCGAACTTGCCTCCATCAATATTCCTTTTGCTTTGGAACCATCAAACTTTGAAACCCGCTACCAGGAAACATTTTTCCGGAAGAATTCATTCTCCATCAGTTCAAGAGTAGAATCAACAAACACCTACAAACATCTCGGGGCATTATATACGAGTATGCGTTCGGAATTCACCCATCTGAGAATTTTATTAAGAAAATAAAATTAAAAGAGCCATGGGAAACAATACACTTTCCATCGTACACGGTTATAATTTTTGAAAGATCATAGAAAAGGAGAAAATTCTTTACTATGTACATATGTACAGGCTGCCTTGAAGCAAAAAATTTGTTCCTTAATGCAATCGGCTACTTTGCCTATGGGGAAATCTGTTTTTATCTAACGACACAGTGAGTTCGACTTGCAACTTATGGTTTTGATTTTTGAACAATAACAACTTCCCTTATTAGGGCTATTTAAAATCTACAGAATAAACATAACACTTTAATGCAGTCATTGACTTCAGCAGGCGTGTAGACAGTTAATAATAAAAATAAGGAGCCTCCTCTTTGTATGCGAATTAATCCAACGCGAATATTTGTGTTACGCATTCGCCCCAATGGACTTGTTTAGCTGTCTGTACTCGGATAAAGGTTTTTCAAAGAAGATGTATGCCTATTTTCTTTTTAATTAAATTTCTTTTATGGTTTGAAACGTTAATTAATTGGATTAATTAGAGATATTAATCTTTCTAATTGGTCGATAATGAAGGAAAATATTTTTTGATATTTCCCTGAAGATTTCCATTTAATTTGTTTTCAGCCGTTTCCAATTGATATATGTATTTATAATCAAAGACTTATATGTAGTCTATTATACATATGAATTTCTCAGCCTTATTTTTTGTATTTCATTTTTCTTTCATATTTTAGGTGTTTACACTGTTTAACTTTAAGAACTTTCCGAAATCTTCTTCAGCATCGTAACATTTCTGTCACGATTGACATAATTTGGAATTTCCCAGCCCGTGTTTCCGCACTGGAGATTTTAACGCAGATTTTCAAAAAAAAATATTCATTTGATTTGTGATCAGTGATTTAGTTTAATTTTCAGGCCTCCAAGTAATGGTTGTAATGCATCCCGCTTTTCGAATTGCATCCCAAGTCTTCTTAATTTCAAATCTCTCTTCAGATTTGCTCTTCAAGTTTTTGGAATTCATTTCTATATTTCTTGGTTTTTTTTTACAAGGATCAACACCATGAACGTTGCTGTATTGACAGCCGTTTGGGATCATTTGAGATACATTGCAGATCACAATATATGTAGAAATGAACACCTTATATGACTCGTGAATAATTTTAATGATCAATTAAAGTTGTACAATTAGGCATTGTGTTCGAAAATTGTTGAATTAATCAAAATTCGGAATAGACTGTATAGTAATGGAAACATAGAGTATTTGATGCAAATTTGTAACCTACAAAAGAGCGGGAAGAAATGACTGAAGTTGAAGTGATTGACTACATTAGCATACAATAAGACCGCTCTGGTGAGTATGCATTTTATTTTTTCAGAAAGATGTTGGCACACCCTTTATAATAGCCTTGACTAGTTGTCCCAGCGTAGGTAGCACTTAATGACGCAGTGACATACATCCATGCTATATGCGGCTCTCAATGCCTGATCATATTTTAGCGCTTTCCAGGACTTTACAAGTGTGCATTTTTATTACAAGTGTGCATAAACTGCACATACATATTTACACGAAATAATCAAAACTTTGATTACTCTGCTAAAAGGCTCAACCTACTGTGTTTTAACTACTTAAAATCCTCTTCACACTCGTTCAGCCTATTAAAATATATATTTAATCCACTGCCCTCACATACATATACATACATACATACATATAACTAAGGTTATCTACCAACTTTTGGATTCCAAAAATAAGTACATTTCTCTGAAATGAAAATAATTAAAAATAAGTACACACTTCTCAAAACAAAAAAACAAAATGCAAATCAGTAGGATTCCGGATCATTGTTTTTATATACTATAGAAATCTATAGGAATTTATTTTTCAATGGAAATAAAAATATGTTTAGAAATGTAATACATTGAATTAATGTTGATTGCTGGTTTCATCTTCCTTGTCTCGTGCTCTCTCAATGAGAGGTTGGGAAGGATTTTTGAATATATATATATTTATCTTGCGCTGCAATCTTTTTCAAGCTGCTTTTTCAAAAATGGTAGAAATCGACGCATTTGTAATCCATCGATCGATTATAGTTTACACTTCAAGCTGAACGGAATTCGAAACCGCTTCACAATTATTTATATTTGTTATTTAAAAGGAAGAATAAATCAGTACAAAATAAGTACTGATTCATTTTTCTTAGATATAACCAAAGGTACAACCTATAAGATTGCAATCCTTGCACATTTTTGTCTCCGAATTTAATAGTCTATTCGAACTTTTTCTTTTTTCTCTTCTTTTTTCATCTTTCTTTGATTCTTTTTTATCTTTCTTTCTGCTCTTTTATTATTCATCTAATTATTTGTTAGATTACGTTATTTAAAATTTAATATTGTTAACTATTAATTCTAACATTGTACTGTACTAAAACTTGTAGGTATATAGAGTTCTTAATACTACATAAATATATAATTAATTAAAATGTTCATATATAAGATATTTGTTGCAAATCAAGTCTACCCATGACTTAAAATAAAACACACATGTATGTAGTACATACATATACATACATAGATAACACGTATGTACGTTGGTTCAAAATTCCAAAGAAAAGAAGTGATTAATGAAATCGTTCTAAAATAATCTGACAACTCCTTTCTTTATTTTGCCTGTAGTCCAGTTGTCACATAATATATCACGTTCTTGCTACTACGTGGAGCTACATATGTATGTACATACAAGTATGTATGTACATCATAACTCAACGTGATTATGAGAAATATGATTGAAAGTGGGCGTCATGTGGACAAAAAAACATCCATTGATTTTACATTTATTTATGACACGTAAGGTTTGCACAAAACAAAGAACATATAATTTTACACTTAAGTCTACTACTTCACCACACATACCGACGAAATCAAACACATCCTTCATTCCCAATTCTTCAACACAGGAACCGGCCCCTTTTTACGACCTTGTGTGTGCAGTAAGTTCGCCTTCTCTCAACGATTTTACTTCGTCAATAATGATCTGGTCCGCATTGGCAACAAATCAACCGGCATAAATTATATATTCTCACTTCAAGGAAACCAACATGAATGTCTTTCGAATAAAGATGAGAGTTTGAAGAATTTAATATTTTATTGCGACAAAGACAACACGGTATATATGTATGCATGTGTATGAACAAATCGCCAAAGTGTGGAAGTTTTACGGCCTCAATATGTTGTAAATAATTCTGTTTATTAGGAGAGATCCACGCGGAGCATTCTCGGGATCCTCATTTATTTGTGTGTCACATCCTCCAAAGAGCAACATGTGAAACATTTTCAAATTCATCATTTTCGGATTATGCGGAAGAGCTCTTGAAAAAAACCTATATGATTAACTGGCAAGTTTGATTCCACCCGGGTGTAGGATTACATATGCCGAATCCATTTGTTTTTTCGCGTATCCTTATGAGATTGGAGAACTAATCCTTGATGTGTCTCAAATTTATTTGCACATTTACTTTTGGTGATTTTTATATGAATGGATTTGAGTTCATTTCGGAGGTGCTCGTATCTTCATTGTATTTCATTTTAGGTAGGTAGGTGTAGGTAACTCCATTCTATTTTTTAAAACTTAAAGTTAAGCAAACGGCCTTATTAAATGTTATTGCATTACAAATTCTACTTTTCCTCGTGTCCTCGCATTCACATGTATGTATGTATGTACATACTATGTAGGTACATAAGGACATAATACAAAAATGCTCTTGAATGTGAGGATGAGTATACATTTTTCGTTTCTATTGATGTACTTATTATCAATCTCATTAGTTGGTTGAACTTACAATAAGGATGGATAAAAGCGTTTTTGGGCTTAAAAAATAAAACACTATTTGTGGAATATATGTACATACATATGTACATACGTACATAAACGAGTATATAGAAATTTTCGTCTAATTTTGGTTCAGTGCTCTGAAGATGTTAATTTTTAGCAAACGGTACATTTGCTTCAATATTGTGTAAAGCTGCAATTAAGTTGATACCATCAATTTATAGATAAAAAAAATAATAATAATAAATAGCTAGTGCGACAGCTCGAGGTGAGCAAAGGCTTCTCGCAACCATTCATGTTGTGCCTGTTTGTATTGTTCGCATGAATGTAAGGGACTTGCAATTTATTGCCGACCCCGAACGGCGAATTGAGAAGCTTTTTCATGACAAATTGTATTCTCGGAGGCTTCTTATTCCCCGACGAGTGGAGGTGCCGCGAAAAATGTTCAGTGGCCATGGCTGTGGCTTACTAAAAGCAGCTTTTTGGAAATATGGTGTAAGAGTACATAAGAATTTTCCTTTTCTTATTTATTTTTGTTTTTATTGTTTATATTAAGATAATAATATTTATATACATATGTATAAATATATTAATAATGTTTAGTCTAAGAGAGCTATGTACTCGATAGATGGTAAATAAATAAATAAATAAATAGAATGTTTTATGCTTACACTTACATTGTACAATGTTTGACAACGTATCAATAGTAAAAAGAATGCTTGCGTACCCGAATTCACCCAAACGAACTGGTAAAAGGTCCCATAAATTAAAATACATACATCTTTCATCCTCCTCGATCCTGGCCATTTTATTCCCAACATTCGCTATAGATTGGTCCTTATAAAGGCTGTTCAGTCTTCTTGATCATTTTCGACCTAAGCGCTGTTATGCGATAAATGTGTTAGCTGGAGCATTGTTTTCAATTCGTTCCAGCCCGTGTTGCTTTCCACATTATATTTACATCTTCGTATTGCTTATAGGATTCACCTTCATTCGCCCTTTTTTATAGACTCGAGAAGGACGAATTTCTGATGCTTAGCCCCTCGCGCTATTTGTATATGTTTGTTGCTTTTACTTTTAAGCGCATCGAGATTGAATTCTTATGGAAGTTCGTGCACTTGTCCGGTTCACTTTAGTATTAAGAAACTTTATGGCGTGTCTATCATTCCCCTGAATTATTCGGACCATCTGATGTGGTTATATCTGTCATAAAGGCAAAAGCCTCCTGAAGGTTTATCTATCAGCATAAGGCTGCTGGCGGGTCATTTATTTACCGAATTGCTCTCTTTTAATGAATTTCGAATAATGAAAAGAGTGTTTTGAAGTCGAACTGCAGTATGCGAGTAGTACTCGAGTCCCGGTCTAACTTCTGCAATTTCGTAGATTAATTTTTTTCATACTAATGACCATTCACCTGACCAAAATGGCTATGCAAATCAATGGATTCAAAAAGATGTACGACAGTGGGAGAAAAGACCGCTATTGAGAAGAAGCTGCAGGAAATAAAAAAAACACTTCGGTACTAACTGCTCCCGATGGCAAATAGGCATTAGATGATGGACTTCGAGTACATAACTTTTCGAGCAAACGTGTACCTATTGTTCGGGTCCAGCAATATAAAGAAAATGTCTCAGTACGCCGCGCCTTTCAGAATCATTTCAGGGCCCCTTCCATTTGTGCAAAAGAGTATAACGCACACGATATGAATGGTTACGAAAAGTAAGGCCTTGGCCTACCTAGGGTTGTGGCGCAAGGTATTGGTTTATGTATTTAAATTTGTGAAGAAGAAGTCGAAATAAAGCTATTGTAAATTAAATTCCAAAAGTCAAGTGATTTTCTGTGAATGATTATTCGATATCAAATATTTTTAACATTCACAAATCCAGTGAAGTGATAAAATATGTTGTAATACTAGATGGTGAAGTGGTACAAAGTTTTCCCACATTTACCCCAATTGGTTTTCTTATAGGCCATTGTGACCTGAGATACTAAGCTCAACCTATATTAAGCTACAGAGTGGTAGTTCTGTTTTCTATCATTTAACTCGCGACTTAACATTAAAGAAACAGCTAACTAAGCAAAAGTACCATTGTACATACCTCTATAACGAATTTTTCAGGATAGCTTGGGAACGTTGTCCTAAAAATATCCTCCGTATGTACGCTGCAATTGTCAAACCAATAATTACATCTGACAATTGGCGACTCTAAAAGGGAACATCTGACACGAAATGGAGAGTTTATCTCCAGAAGTTTCGCTAAAAGTCATGGAAAGTGCTATGGAACAAGCCCGAAGGTGCCCGAAAGTGCCGGCGGCCACTTGCCCGATAATATCTTTAGGACTTAATGGAAATAAATTTAAACGTCTAAACAAACAGAACCAATTCTTTTTATTTACCAATCAATTTCCTGCCTTAAGAAATCGAGTGAGCTCTATTATCCTTTGGTAAATTTTACAGACTGTCATGCATTTTAAAATGTTCCATCACATATTGAACTGTTTAATATGAAAGAGAATTGAGTGCATATAGGTGCTCCAAACTAAACGACCCAACAAACTTACTCAAATTCCAATTGACTGACTACTGACTGATTTCATATAATATAATGTGAATGCGACTGCCATTTAAAACTAGACGAAAAAATTACTTGAAAAAAATCACTACAAGCGAGCGGAAAATCAAGATTGGAATGGAATGCAATTAGCATACCTTTGGACTTTTCCCGATTTTTCTAATTCTGCAATTCATTGTTCTTTGCCATTGGCTGGTATGTCTTTTGAGTGTTACAAATTTGGAAATCAGTTTTCAATTTCACATTCCTCCAGCTGTTCCAGGTCTGCAATGAACATTTTGCAGCATTTCTCAGACGAAATGCAGTTATTAATTTATCAGGAAAGCAATTTTCACAAAATGGTCGGGCAAAGCAAGGGCGAGTACTAGTGATACGAATGTATTGTCATAGCAATCGTTGTTCTATACACAAGTACCTGACATTAATATTTCAATTTATCCAGACGATGTTATGGTATTTCACTATTTCACTGGCCGGATGCCAGAATGCTTAGCCCGAATCTTTACGTACTTATCTTCTCTGCTGGTTATTTCATATCCGAAACTGAACAAAGTCCTTGGAATCGCTCATAAATTCTACGAAAGGTGTGTGGTTGTACGTATATGTACGTTGAATTTCCACAGTCCCATTGGCTTCATTTATATCGATCTTTGATTACGCTCAGGGACATTGCTTCAAGTTGTATTCTTATAAACAAAGAAATGTATTTAGGAACATTTCAAAGACCAAACTCCAGTTATGGGCCAATTTACAAGGACAGTTGAAAAATAAGTTTTTTTTTTAATTTGTATTTGCTGTGTTTTTAATTCGATGAAACGTCATCTATACAATTGAATTGAGAACGTTCAAGGTATGTTAATGGAGAACAAATGAGAGTAAATTGGATTGATTAGTATTAAATTTATGATTTCTGCTTTGAAAGATGCGTTTTTGTACATAACTTGTGTGCATGACTTATCATCAATTTAAAAGAAATATAAATACAGTTTTCAAAAGTTTCGGAAATCGGATGTATATATTTGTAAGCCCTCGATTTTTGTTTATTAGTTATATGGACTACATATGTATGCATGTATGTATACAAAAAAAAAAAAATTGCAAGAATTTCGCCTTGTACACAAATCCACCACAAAATATTTTGCAAAGCCCATTTTAAGAACTCGCATTCGAAATGATTAAAATTGTTGTAACAGGATTACAACCTACCTTTCTAATGCCACCGCATGTGGATCCACCACCAACAGTATTAAATCCACAACAAATCCCTGCTTTTATTTATTGTCACAAAGGAACACAATAGCGATTTATAGCCCGAGATGGACAACGAATTCCGAGAGGAGATTCAAGGAAGAATTGTGTAAATGCTTATTTAGTTCTCGTAAAAAGTGCATCAGGGGTGTGTCGGACCAACTGGTCTAATTCGAAGGATTTCAGTGTTAAGACCCAACAGTGTGGTATTAACATACATACATATGTATGCACTTAGGTACATAATGTTGGTATGTGTATGCCGGAATTTTTGCTTTGTCCGTTGTTAAGTGCCATTAGCGCCATGTCATGTATTTACATTTTTACACACAATTCAAATGTCTTCAAGAGGAGCCTCTGGTTCAACGTTTTTGATTCTGAGATGTGCTTTTGGATCATGGCCAAAATATTTGAATTTTTGTGTTTTGAAGTGTATCAATATTTGAAAGGAGACCAACAAAGGAGCAACACCCTTCTTTATGCTACGTAAATATTTGTTCATTTCTTCAGCAACTAGTTTATTTTTTTTTATTTTGGTCAAACCTGAAGGAAAAGAAGCAAACTATGATGCTTGATGAAATAAACAGAAAAATGTACACATACATATAAGTTTTCCAGTAGGTTAAATTTCATTCAAAGGTACATAAACTAAATAAGTGGCGTACTATTATTATTTTAACTAAACTTATCCATGTGAAGTTAATTCAATGGTCAATGGATCTAGCTGTATTATCGAGTTGGTTTGAAATGAGGGCTGGTGCGCCGCAAGATTGCTTTCTTAGTACTGTTCTTTTTTCACTGTTTGTATAGTATTTGTGATTTCCTATCAGAAGGAGTGCTTTTGCTGTTAAAGTTCTGCTGTACACTGGTAACTTAGTTTTGTTTTCTGACAGTCGTTTCGCTGCGCAGTTTTAAATAAGCAGATTATCAAACCTAGGGTTAAAGACTGAATGTGAATAAAATAAAACTGTCAACGTAGAAAATTTGCTGAGATTAATGTGAGTTCAAATACGATGCACCAATTTTCGTTCCTTGCCAAGATTATAAAGTTGACGATGGTCCAACCTTTGAAGTCTCGTCAAATGAATTCCATTTAATTGTACAGGGAGAGCTTAATAGTTGAAAGGTTAGAATTTATTTTCTCGTGAATCAAAAATCTCTTTCTTTCAAAATCGTGACTATGAATTGAACCAAACCATGTGCTTAATTAAGTTCATTATAAATCAATAGGCGTGTTTTTTTGGTAGGCTAAAAAAAAAAGTGTGCGCAAAAAACACGCCTATCGAGGCTAAAAGACTTCGTCATCGCTATTTGGCACCACTTTGTGTAATGACATTTGTTTTGTTACGCTTCAGCTAATAATTTTTTCCTTTTGTTTATTTCGGAGAATAGATCAGGTAGATTAAAAACAATGTAATAAAATAATTTTAGATCTTATTTTTTTTTTAAATATTTTCTTAGCCTATACAAATAACACCGTTCTATGCATTTTTATTTTATTTCATCCAAAACAGATGTGTAAGGAGTTCGTCGTTGGTTTTAAAAGGTTAAGAAAGGTCAGAAAACCAACGTATCCCTCAAAATTCACTTCTTACAGTCCCACTTAAATTTATTTTATCGACTAAAAAGGAGCTGTTAGCGACGTACACAAATATATACACCAGTGTTATTTAGCATCAAGTATAAACATATGAACATATTCGTATAATATTCTGATTCGTTATGCAGTGACTAAAAGAACTTAATCTGTAAACAGGAGAAATAAACTTTCTTGCGGTCAAGATAAATAATTCAACACAAGTTGTAGGCAAAGTTTCCTTTCTCTCCATTAGTTGCTACTTGCAAACTGCATCCTCAAACGAAGATAATAGACGTGAAGTTTTGATAGTTTTTCTTTGATTTGCGGCTAAAGTTTCTGTCGATAATGCATATCTTAAAAAGGTGCTGAAAGGAAACTTCTTAAGGTTGAAACCAATTTTCTTTCTTTTCCTAATCAATATTACATGCATACATATGGATGAACATACATATATAAAATTTCTACATTAACATTGATTTGTCATTTGGTTTAAAAGAGATTAATGCTTGCAGGCACCTCGCTGGTGTCGTTCTTGTCAACTTTCCAATGCATTTATACATAATTCATTTACAAATACAGTCTGCTTTAGAAAGCAAGTGGAAAGCTTGCAGTGAAGTTATATAATAAGAAGCAGCGAAGGAATTTAATTAAAATAGCAACTTGCTACCTGAACGTGCACTTAATTTAATGGATCGGCTGACAAAGAAATTAAAAATTCGTTTTTATTACTAATAACACAGGGGGATTTGACAACTGGGCATTTTTGGTGGCTTATCACGCAAAGGATTGGACAACTGGAAATATTAAAATTTAAGGGTTACTTGACTACTAGGGGGTACTTTATTAGACTACGGGGATTTGGGTATGTAAAAAATTCATAATTTTAAAGTATACATACTTTTAATAACCTGGAGCTGAAGGAGATGGATCAAAGTAATAAAATTTGATGTACACTTAGAAGAATTTTTAATGGATATAATCAAAATAAAACAGTCTCCTTTATTAGAGAACAAAATTTGGATCCGAAAAACACCACGTGTTCTTTCATGCATGAATAAGAGTGAGACTCAAAAAAAGGGTAATTAAGTTTAAGTCCCTTCCTTTCGTGCGAAAGTTATAACACACGATTGATTGGAAAACACTAAACTACTGAGAATTTGATTTGGACCTGTAGCGCCAAACTCAAGTTCGTAACTTTATGTTTAAACGCTTACGCATGTACGCAAAAATTGCAAGTCTAGTCCTACCGTTCGAGAGTAGGTGACGTGGGATTACTAAACCTGCGAAAACTCTTTTTAACTCTGATGCGTTACTTTCAAAATGAGAGATTCCACCAATAAGGAAACGAATTCATATGACACAATTTTGACATCTTGGGATTAAATAAGATAAGGTGGTTCGATGCGGGTTCCAATTACCTATGTAGAGACAGAGACATATGTAGGCCCTTTGTGATACTACTAGCGCTACCTTAAAGTGCCACTCCATTTATTGAACCGATTTGGAGCTCTTATATGGAGCTGAGGATACTTTTGACGTCAGTATTGGATAGTGCGCCCAAGTTGTCGAAGTGATAGGCTTCTAGATAGAGCTTCCTTCTTTGGGATAGGGCAGGACAGAAACAGAGGGAATGTAGGATTGTTTCATCATCCTCTTTGTCCCTGCAACTCATGCAAAAGTTAATGCCTCACATCGTGAAAATCTTGCAGTGACCACAGAACTAACTTATTGAAACCCATAACTCAACAAAAATGACAACGACGAACGATTTGTAGATTTTCGGAACAGAAATCGCCTTGTCGTAGAGTTTTCATTTTCAAATACAAGGCGTGTCGAGAAATTGTTTTTTTTAGATGTACAAAACAAACGCGCAGCCGATATCGGTATAAACCGTGATCACCACCTTATGGTAGCGCAGGCCCATTCAGACGCCCAGAAAAATGGAATGTACAGGGAACAAAACCAATTTATCGCGGAACCCCCACAATAGAAGAGTATGGAATGCTGTAAAAAACACAAAGAATTCATATCACGTGGCCTAAGGTGAAAGAAGTGCAGCGTATCGTATACCTTGACAAAAGAAGTGAAAAGCAGGGACGTTCAGAGTATGATAAAAATCGATTAAATAAGAAGAAGAAGACAAAAGATCATTTATACAGTCGGCGACAAAACAAAGCCTATGTGGGAAAAGACTAGGAGCTTAATAACTACCGTGTCTGCGCCAGTTCCAATTTGAGGGTACCAGCGTCAAGGGATATTTTTGTGGTTGTGTAGTCCACCAGCTCTCTTCTTACCTTTCAAATGGAAACAAAAGGTCCCTTTTAATTTCGTAAAAAGAATTTACATTCTAAAATTCCTCCACCATCGTCCTCCACCATTGTGCCTGATACTGATAAGATTTTTGGAAATTGATTCCGTTTCAATCCACCTTTTCTTAACAATGATTTTTAAAAAACTGTCATTTAATTTAAAATGAAATGATGATGAAAAAAGTAAGGTACACTCTGCATTAGCAGGACCTCAACGAATATTCATTAAAAGTAACTGCCTAGAGCATTGTCACAATACGACTCGCTACAAGTGTTGTCTCTTCCGGGGGCTACTTAACTTTTGTCGCCGACATTTCCTAATGGACTTGTTGCGTATATGCATTTTACTAGCTTTACTGGAAGTTGCTTGACACAAAGCATACAAACTCTAATCATTCATCCGAAACTGTAAAGTGGAAAATGTTTTAATTCAATACCTACTTGTTCACTAAGTGAATTTTCATGTGCAAAATGTTGCCCTTCAGTTTACGCTGCATGCATGCACAAAAAAAAAAAAAAAAAAAAACAGTGGGGCTGAAACATCAGACATACATAGAACCTTCACATTATAACAATGGTACACTCGATTCCCAGAACCACAATAAAATGGAAATATTGAAGGATGCCACTTCTGCAGTGATGTCTTTGCTGTTGCTGCCGTTTTTTGGTTATTATAGGAATATGTGCTCTGGTGATGATTATTACGACGACCATGCCATCGTTGCGTAGCTAGGGATATTGTTAGGTGTACATATTCTACAATGGATTCCATAAACACGTTGAAGTAGGTCATCTGAAGCAGCAGATTTTGCACTAGAATTTTCATCGACTGAAAACGTCGGTGCATATTGGCAGATGGTTGGGTAAGTTTCTTTGCTGCGAAATATGTGAAATGTTCTTTGAATAGACCGTCCAGGGGACATGTTTTAGAAGCTAAAGCTTTGCGGTGAGTCAGGAGGTTGTCATCAATCGTATGTCATTCGCTCGGTATATAAAACACCGAACGTAAACGGCAGAGCATTATTATTTACATAAACATTGTCTTGAGCACACGTGTGTATACATGTAGGTACATATGTACATGTTTTGATTGAATTTATTCATTTGAGGTGGACATTGGACAAACTGGTGCGAATGTTCATAATATGACTGAGCTTTATTTCAGTAGTTTTCAGATATGGCCTTATTATTGCTTCTTTAATAAAAAGGATGTAAAAGTATGCAATAGACGTTTGAAAAGTTTCACGCCTAATGTATGTATGTTTTGATCAGATTAGCGTAATTTTTCGATAAGCACACTGTTTTGCAGCGATTCTTAAATGTTTGTTTAGCTGAAATAATGGTATACATCTGAGTTTGAAAAATAGGAGTCTACTAACAAAAAGAGCCAACCTTCACTTTCACTTTCGGCAGGAAATTACAAATTTGCAAGGAGTCCAAAATGAAAACGGTAGGTGTCTTACGTTCATGCGAAAAATATAACATGCACAACATTATTAGATCTTGACCTTTTAGGGTGTTATTTTTTGTTGGTACCGTGTATATTGTTTAGCGTTCATTTATTGTTAAACCCATCTTAGCCATTTCTATACTTACGAATACATTACTGACATAACGGTGCTTTTTTCAATTATATCAATATCTTCAACGTTTGCTAGTAATTGCACTTTTGAAAAATTGTGTATCGTATAACTAAAATCCTTTTCTTCACATTAAAGGTTTTGATGAGGCCCTTGCCGACCTTGATGGAGTAGTGCGCATTCTTGATTGTTGTCCCGCAAAAAGTCGAGTTCGACAGAGATCGGCGACCAGCTTTCCTGGTCTAAAGCACGATGTTCTTACTCCTATTTATATTGTAGTAGGAATGGTAACTACACTTTTTTTAAATAGGGGTAAGAAAATAGTGACTCGTCTTATTTGATGATGTCGCTACTTCCCCAGCTGACGTTGTGAGCATTCGCATCTGTCCAAACGATGATGGCTTTTTTTTTTATTCAGACCAGACGGTCGTCAAGTCTGTTGTATGTGTTAGTGTTGGTGAGTCGTTAAATCGATAAATATGATGCTAAAAGTCGATTTGAAATACTTAGAGCGAGGGTAAACTATTCTATTACTATCTGAGTTTCTTAGTCTCCTTTAAAATATCGTATATACTTTTGTAGGTTAAAGCTTTTCCATATTAGTATGTATTAATATGTTTTTGTGAAATAAAAATGAATCAAGAACTGCATTGGATATGTGTATGTCGAATTCGAGATTATAAATGTTCGAGAACCAAAAGATTCGGGGTGCTATACAAACGGTATTGTTTCCCTTTACTTAAAGCGCTTACCATCAAAAAGTCAAGGTTCTCAATTACAAATCTGTAAGTCTTTTAAAAAATTAAAAAAAATCGAGATAGATCGCTAAAGAAATCACGACAACGAAGTAAAATACATGTGATTTTTTTTTATGATTCTTCTTTTCCTGTTCCTGCAAGTAACCAAGGAGTTTCCTTTTCTTCGATTTCTTATTTTCGACTACCAGAAATCGCCTTGTGAATGACAGCGAAATTAGGGCAAGTTTTGCCGTTTCCTGATCCAATTTGTTACCGATAGTCCGAGCATATGCAGATGACATTTCCCAATTATCTTTTCGCATCTATCTTGCTCGCTATTATATTATCTGGCAATTTCAGTCTGAAATGGAGATTCGTTGATTAGCTTTTAGACGGAACACACAAATCATTGAGAAGTGAAAGAATTCCATATATAGCAAAAACAGATGTAATGAAAACCCCCAAATGAGGAGACTTTCATAGTTCTTGCAGTCTGTCAGAGAGACAATATCATTTATTTTGAGGGTACGAAAATGATTGAAAACTTTAATTACATATTTTTTCTATCTCCAGCTTGACAGGCGACCAAGTCCTCCCATGATGATGAATGACCCAGAAATCAAGTAACCTAAAAATTATCAAACAGCTGCAGCGATGCTAATTCATTTCGCCTTTGCTTTAATATGCGGCACTGGTGTGGGATGAGAATCATCCTTCTGGTGAGGTAATACAGCGATACTCACTAATGACGATTACAACGGATGCGATGGGTTGGTGAAAGTTTTTAGTGCAAAAAGTCCTGGCTCGGTGCCAGTACTTTTCTGGTGAGCAAAATTCGTTGCCCATTTTGGGGGTTGGCCTTTATGGTATACTCGTTGTTGGGATGAGTTATGGGGGATGAATGTTTTCTGCTTTTTTTATTGCTTATTGTAGCCAGCGCGCCACTCATCGTGATTATTATTTTTAGGTGATTTCCAATAAAAAATATATTTTCGTTTGCATACTATTATCACTGGGATGTGTTAGAACTTGAAACATGTTTAATAGGTTAGTAGGAGTATATGTTCAACCGAGAAACACAAATTGGTAGAAATTTTTATTATCTTTTTTGTCCGTCATTTTCAGTTGGGTTTTTACTCAAGTCACCTATAAAATTTCATCTGACTTTTACTAGTACATACGTATATTACTATAATGTGTTCTAATAACTAATAAGATAGTGGGCGTCTGCACCTACTGAAGCCACTTTATTAAAGTTTCCCATACCATACATATTTTATAACGATAGGTACCTATGATTTCGTGAAGATATACAAACATACATGTATATATGCATGTATGTATGTATGGATAATATATGTGAATCGCATCGTGTGCAAAGGAGTTATGAAGGTCTTTTTTAAAAGTTTCGCCGAACTCACTTAAAGACAAAGAGAAATACAATAAAACAAAAATGGCGACAATAAGTGACTGCCACTTTTTTGTTTAACACAATAGTTGGACAAGAGGAACAAGTAGCTAGTATACCTTCTAAACATGAGCTGAAGAAGAAACATATGTTTAGGTCCTGAGCCACACAGATTTTTCTTAATTAACTTTCAATGGCAAATATTGTTACGAAAGTGAAAGTAGAATACCTAAATATGTACGTATAAACGATAGAGAGATGAGCAAAAATTTAAAAAATAACTCCGATAGCTCACAAATCTTTATGGACAGGTATATATATGTATGTACATATGTATGTATTTTGTATGTATGCAATGTACATACTTGTCCAGCGAATGCCAGTTAGCTTCCAAGAATTAAATAAAAAAAAAAATTAATTTTGATAGTAGTTAGATGATTGTTAACATTTTCAACTCCTTTCACCATTTGACATGAACATTTATGACAGGGTTTATAAGATATCCATGTGTAGTTAGGTTGCAGCCATAAGAACACTACATGATGTAACTAGCTTTTGTTCCATTAGATTAATCCGGTTTTCATGAATGATGCTGACTCTCCTCGTTCCAGGTTGGTTGTGTGGCTTCTGGGCCACTCGTAAGTATCTGTTTTCATGTCTTAACCGGCTACAATGCGCGTAATGTAAAATTGCAAGCAGTTGAAATTTTGCCACTTCTCTACATGTACACAGTCATTTTGGGCATTATCCTTACGAACCACACTTATACATTCAGTGAATTGTCATACATATCTATTTAATTTACGAAAGAAGGAAAATTTTGGTTAAATAGCCAAAAAAAAAAAGGAATTGGGATTAATTTTTCATTTTGGTTTTTCCGGCTTTGTGTATATTTTTTTTAAAACCCGTCATCAATGCACCCTTGTGGGGAATTTTAATTGTAAACAATAATGTTGCTGAGACTCCATCGCTAAACTAATTTCAAATTTCTGAAAGATAACATCTACAGACTAGAAAAAAAAATTAAAGAGACGATTTGATTTTATTTTCAATGTTTGTTACAGTTTGTGAGGATTGTCAAGTCCATTGCGGTAGCAAAAGTTGAAAACGAAAATGATGTAATGTTTGCAATTTCTCTTGTGAATTCACTGTTCGTTTTCAATTTCGTGAACCCTGATTTTGCATTAAATGCAATGAAATAGGATGTCACTACTTGGAATGAAGCTAACGACAATGTACATATATGATATGGATCTCGTATGTATGTGCAAAAGGATTTGCATATACTTTTGGGAATACAAAATACATACATACCTACCTTTGTATTCTATTTTTGCATACATTCCGTGGATAGCCACGCATATGTTACCATGTTAGAATGGTAGTTCAAAAAGCTGATAGATTTAGTGCCATGTTATTGTGGAGAGAGGAAAAGTTCATATAAATGAAACCAAAAATTCCGGTGATAAAAGGCTGCAGGTTGTGCATGTTTTGTGGCATTTCCGGCGTGTATTAAAGCTGAAACATGTTCCAATTCTATTGTACTTGTCGAATTCACAGCACTTTTTCTGTAAAATGTTGGTGTATAATCTTATTATTTTCCGGAACAACGTTAACGCCTAAAATACCAGTAAAAGAAAGACCTAGTTTGATTGCCAAGATATTGGTTGAAATTGTTGAAAACATTATTTAGCTTTAAATTATGAATCTGAGAAACTCTTTATATTGAACTGGAACAATATCAAGTTGTAAGTTTAAAAAAAGTCCTTTCGGCACAAGCTCATCATATATGTACATACATACATACTGTATGTAGATGGACTTCATATGTAATCTCGAAAGTTTTCAATTTAAGGCTGATCGATGTGAACATAGCACCTTTGACCCGCCTTCCCTTTTACTGATTAGGACCCGTATACAAATTTGACCATATAAATAAGTGAAGAAAGTTGAATTTAACTCGAGGACTGTGGCACGTTGCAGTCAGTCAAGTTTTGGTTAGTTTAATAAGGATTCCGCTTTCTACAATAACATCCAGTTATTGTGTTGTTAAGCCTTTAGTTGTGCTGAGTGACCAAAAACCTCGGGATGAATTTGCTACCATTATGAATAATATTGTGGTTGGTTCTTATATCATCCTATATCATCGTGCATCATAGCAACAGTGCATCAAGCATAGAACTCCGCTAAACCTGTTATTTATTAGTCTTCACAGATCCGGCACAAATTGGCATTTTGCAAAACACTGTTGATGTGATGACTCAAGTTTCCTTTAAATGAACATAAAACTGGAATCAATCATAACACCAAGGTATCTTAGGGGTGCCTATTGTGAGTGTAATGAATTGTCTACGTTTTTTGCTGCTAATGAACTCCGCTTCCAATTTTTGTTCAGCTAATGCAAGGCCAACTGATTAAAGTCGTCATCGAACAATCGCTATGGGGCAACTTCTTTCAATAATTTTGTGGTTTCAATAACGGCGAGGTCGTCCGCATATACCACTTTACCTTCGTCTAGAATTTCTAGTTCCATAGCATCGGCCTCAGGACTGAGTCCTGTGATACCCCTTGTACTAAAGTGTACTTCTTTGCTCCACTTTCGACATACATATGTATAGTAGAACTCTTTGGAGAAGATAGTCGCCCATAATTTTCCTGAATTGTTACCCTAATGCAGCTGAACGCTCTTAGAATGTGATACTGACTAGCTAATTTGAGTGTGTTATTGATATCCAGCGTTAAGACAGCACGGTACCAGTGCGTAAGCATTTTCCTTCTACGCTTTGTCAATAGCAGCTTCCAAACTGTTGTAGAGGATGTGCTTCAGGACTTTATCTGCTGTGTAGCATGACTGTTTGATGTTCAATTTGGATTGATTGATTGACCCTTTTTTGCGGATACTATGATAGAAAACTTTTTTTAAATAACCTTGATGAACAGCTAACACATGTGGTTTCAGCAGGACCGTAGTGTAGACTCACGCAAATTTAGAGCAAAGCAATTTTCCTTTATGAATATTTGAGATGAAAGTTCCGATAACAGTTTAGTTTGGCAAAGAACCATGCAGTCGAAATACCATGTATCGATACACGAAAAATAGCAAAAAAAAATCCCATGCAAAAATATTGGGATGATTCCATAAATTAGCAAAAATTTATAATGACGACTCCTTACAGTGAATTGAAAAGCTTTTTTCCTTGACAAATTATAATCTCGGAGTTGCTGTAAAAAATGTTTGGTGGATATGACTGGGGCTGGCACCCACGTTACTCATGCAGTGACAGAGGGATAATCTATCATTTTTACGACTCTTTTAGGGGTGCATGTGTATAATGAATGCATATGCCCTTTTAAACACGATAATTTGATGGTCGCCGTGGCTCAGTGGTTAGTGCGTTAGGCTGCTGACCGAGCGGCGTTCAAGCCCCAGTCAGGAACACTGAACATTTTTCGCGGCACCACCTCTCGTCGGGGAATGACAAGCCTCCGAGAGTTTAATCTGTCATGAAAGAGCTTCTCAGTTCGCCGTTCGGAGTTGGCAATAAATTGTAGGTTACTTCCATTTGTGCGAAATATGTAACACGCACAACATGAATGGTTGCGAGAAGCTAGACCTTGACTCATTCCGTGATGTCGCGCCAGCTATTGATTTATTTATTTTTTAATTTGATATTACATGATATTTAGAAAAAACTAAATCGAAACTAATCATAAAGTTCAACAAGAAAAATGTAAACTAAATCGTAAACCATGTAGAAATATAAATATACGTACTTATGTACAGTCTTGATCACAATTTTGTAGCACATTAGTTTCAACGTATTCTTAATGAATGCCCACATATGTTCATATGTACACACAGTCTTCCGTTCCATGTCAAACAACATTAGCTTATTTAAGTCACTCTCGTTGGTAGATTTATAGCTTTCATAAATAGTTTATGACTGCCGATAATATTTGTAATTTCATGTGTATATACACTCGCGCACGTTCATATCAACCCCAATGATCAAAACACAATGCATACTTCAATAAATTTTCTGTTCTCAGCCCTTTTCGGTCCATTACACAAGATCTGTTGAAATGTGGGGTAGTGGGTTTTGACAGAAAACAACAGGGACGGCAACCACCTGCGATAATTTATTAAAATTTTGATAGGGGAATCTGTTAATTGAACTCTGAATTTCAGGACAAATTATTAGGTAAATTATTTCAAATGAGTTCGATAGTGAAATCCAGGGTTTTTCGAAAGGACTTATGATGTTGGAAATGTGCCAGATTTAGGTTCGCAATGATTTCCCTTTGGCTGTACCGCAGATTTCATCATATGCACAAAGGTACACATATATGTCTATAGGTTATGCCATTCGCATTAAGCGCTTGCGATTCTGTTACCTTTAACTACCATTTTATGTCAATACAGGTTTAGCTGAAATATGTGTTCATTATGCCCTCTAATATTTCATGCATTTGATTGTAATTTCAAACAGGAGTGTAAATTAATATTTTACTCATTTCTCGATGAAAAACTGATTAACACTCGAAATAAATTTTTAACAGACAACAGATGTATGTATTTTCTCAATAGTAGTTGGCAATGGATTTATATGGTTTGCGGCAGTAGTTAAATAATTAAGTGTGTAATTCTTACGCAATTCTATTCAGCATTTTGTTCTTACTGAATAAGCCAAGCAGGTTCTAAATACTTTGGTATTTGTCCTTTTTTTTTTGGTTTAAACGAGAAGGGATGCTTTTTTTTTTGGATTTGTGCGGGATTATTATTCACTAAAAACACCTCTCTTCGACACCTACAATGTAGCTGTACAAAAAAACCATTTGAAATGTTGTTCAAAGTTCCAACCGTATCTATAATTGGTCACCCATATTGTTTATTATTAAACCAAGACCGGGTGAACAGAGGTCACATTTTACCATGGGTGCGGCGGTGATGTGTCCACGAGAAACAGAAAAAAACGCTGAGAAAGCAATTCTCGTTTTTATTGCAGAATTATTCACAGTTTTCCTTTCTTTAACGTTTCCATGTTTTAACTAAGGCAAAAGAAGAAGAAAGGTGTTCAAATAGTTTTCTATGCTAAAACGAAAATTACTTGGGTGGGTGGTCATGGACGGTATTCTATTCACTATTTCTTCGTTTTATCTGCAGCGAACATAAACTATTTAGCTTTTTCTTATAGAATGTGAATTGTTCCATGCAATATCTTGCAAAGAACAACGTTTGCACTCGCTTATGCCGAAGTGAAGATGTAAGCAAATTTCTGTGATAAGTCGGAGAAAGTATCTTAATGGTTTAGTGTTTTTTCTCTTTGCTTTTATTATTGTTTTTTTTTTTTTGTCGAATTAGGGGTACTCGAGGTGGCAAGCTACAATCTTGCTTCGTGATACTAATTTTTTCCTCTCATTGCGTTATTTCTTAAGGTAAATATAGTTGTGCATAGTTACCATTCCATCCGTTGTGATGCTATTGATACATATGTACTGTATGTATCATTGTATTATATGTTGCAGGAAAAGTCAAGATTTTAAGAAAAATAAAGATGATGGACCAGTTGCGTCTGAGTGTTTCAGTAAAGTGTTTTCATACCGGGAAAAGAAAACTGTATGCGATGTGTTCATTTTCATTTTGTGTATGGACTGAATGTTACTGCGCAGCCGTGGCAAAAAACGATTCAAATTGGGAGACTTAAGGATAAACCATCAGCTTTTTGCAGATGATTTGATAACATCCTGGGGTCCAATCAGACCGAACTTTAGCGCATGCGTATGTTAAGGGGTTAGGTGGGTTTCAAAATTTTAAAAAATGTGTTTTTTTTTTAATCTCATTAAATAATACATACAATATGTCTAAAATATTTTCCCAAACTTTTAAATCGATCAGAGTAAAGTTCTAAGAGATAGACCTTTCGGAAGTTCCGCCCATCAGGCCTGGCGCGTCGCACTTCAATCACGTTTTTCTCGAAACTCTATTTTCGAAATCGGTAGTCAAGATTTCTCAAAAAGTTATGAACCGATCTTATTGAAATTTTGCACACTTCTTCAAAATAATATTATCTTTATTTATTTATTTTTTTTATCATAACTTATTTTATGAGGCAATATGTAGTGAAAATCGAACCAAAAAATGGGTTTTTTTGTTCACAACCCCGGCAAAAATTCTAATTTCAAGGTTTTTGTTTTTGTTCCTTCGTTCAAGTTCAAGCTTTATATACCTACTAACAGAAAAAAATTGGTTTTTCATTTTCGGATGAACCAGTCATGAGTTATCCTGACTATGCCGGGAGAACTTTTTTTTGAGAGGTCAAGGGAAATAAGGTCCCACTGGCTCAATTTTCCAAATTTTCAAATAAAAATTTCACAAAGTAGTTATTAAATATGTATCTTTGATTTGGTAAATTGTTTCATTTGATATAATTTAAAAAAATCAGTAAAAATATGCTTTTTTTGAGCCCATGAAACCCACTAATGGACCCCTTAATGGAGTCCTATTGAAACAGGTTTAGAAGTTTAAGCATCTCGGGGCCCTATTCACGAGTGATGGAAGGAGCAAAACTTAGTTATTCTGTAGGATTGATCAGGGTAGAGCAATTTTGAGACATAGTTTCTAATGATTTATAGTCGAAAAGATTGGGAGGTATGGAAAGTCCCCTTAAGCGCCCTAAACAGGCAACCCTCATCGGAAATAAGCGGGCCATGGAAAATTATGATGAAGATTAATCAAAAAAAATAAAAAAGAAGTGCCATTTGACGTGCTAGCCAGAACAGGAGCTGCATCTGATAATTTCAACTTAAACTTAGCTAATTAGTAAAGCGCATCATTAATTAATGAAAACTGAAGGTAACACTCGACCGCCTCCCATGAAAGAACGAATCAACTACTACAACTGACTTGGAATATGATTCAAATAGTCACAAATTTTCTCACAGGGAACTCTCATGTTGGGACTCATCTAGTATACACTACACTGGTTGTGATTGTTTTCTTAAATCATAACTTCCAAAAATAAAATCTTTTTTTTTAGAAATACCATATCTACAATTAAAATAGATGAGAGAACGATATAAATGGCACAGATACAAATGTATATTCACAAAAAGCCAGAGAGTGATTAAATGGAAATAAGACGAAATGCGTAATGCAATTTATCCTTGTACTGACTCCATCTCTATCTTTGCAGAAGGTTAAATCTGCCATTATGACTGTGGTCAGCTTGGTCAAGGACACTATGGTTCTTAGCAGCAGACAAATAAATGGTACACCTCCTTAATACTAAACTGCCTTGGTAATAAAGAGGAAGAACTGTACATGTGTGTATGGATGTAGCCATTTTTATCACCATTTGAACAGAAGGAGAAGATTCCACAGAACATCTGACTGATGTTTTGTAAATAATAACTACTGCAACTAAGGACACTTTCACATTACACTGGATCCTAGCAGCACTCTGGGTTTTAAATGTGCGTCCCATTTATAATGGCAAAACATTCAAGGATACAGTTTATCCTATGACTAAGCACTAGTGGGAGTCCAAGTCAAATTAGATTGCATTAGTCAGCAGAAAAGAAGAATGGTGAATGGAATTGAAGAAAACCATGTAGTAGTATAACAAACTTCCTAGAGTATAATTTGTCATGAAAAAGCTTCTCACTTTGGCGTTCAGAGCATGCAATAAACTATAGATTTATTCTACCATCATCATCATCATCATCTTCCAATGACCCGCTTATCCACTATGAGGGTCACGGGTTCCCAAGACGTGCCATGCAATTCGTGCTTTCGGGCAGACGTCCCCTGGCTGATTCAAGTCCGAAATCTCACCTCTACCCGTATGGGGATAGCCCCTGATGAGTTAGAGTCGACGGCGGAAGATCGGCAAATGTGGAGAGTCCACTTAAGCTCTCTAAACCCGCGACCCTCATAGATTCATTCTATTCATACGAAAAATGTAACAAGCAGAACATGAACATGTTATTACGGAGACACAACCTCCAATCTGGTGGGCCGGAACCTCAACGCGTATTACTAGAACAAGGAGCCGATTAACCGATCTTTCGAGAATTTTCAAACAACGAAGCTGAAGCCCTTGTGATATTACTGCTCATACGATATTCATCTCTCAAAATAGAACACTTAAAATCAGACTGTATGCGTTTTGAACAAGATCTCACTTACATATCCTACAATAACAAAAACTCCTAAAATATCCACTTCTCAGAAACGTTTTTCTTTAGTTGGCGTGTGCTTAGCGACGATATAGCTTATTTTCTCCGTCATCCTAAGCCATGAAAAATACTTAAGTTTAGCGAACCGTTTTATGCAAAAAAGAAACACGCACTTCGAATTCCTTGTACCTTCAAAAATGAATACAAATAAAAGGAAGAAGAAAAATATTGATTAAAGCAGTTCCTTTAAGATACGTACACATTCGTTACCACAAATCGGCTCAATGGTTCCTCTCTAATCTACTCGGATTGAAATGAATAAATTCACCGCCCCTACATTGTTTGGTGGATAGGAAAAAGAAGTGATACCTTAAAGTCTCTACCTTAAGCCCATCGGATTCAGCTGTTGTCACAAGTAGCTTCATTGGTAATCCAACCCCCTCATCGTCGGTGCTGGCATCTTCGTCGTCGGCTTTAAATTATAAAAATATACATATGTATATATGTACATACATATATACTTATGTATGTACAAGGTGCGGTTAAAATTGAAGAGCTACGCACGTAACAGGTACCAAGCCCTACACATCCTTGAGATGTGCACACAGAATGTGTTATGGGCAATAAATGGATGCGAAACGATTTGTTTTTTCCCTCAGATTGTGAGAACTCAGGAATCTACAAATGACTCGGGAAAACAGAAACATGTGTCGCCAGAAGGAACCAAATGAAATATCCAGAAAACAAATAGGACAATGATGGAGAAGTTTCTTTATCCATTCGATGGAAGTTGCTCTTCCATGAAAATATATATCGCATCGACCACTGCTCTAGGTATGTTTATATATACGCCGAGCAGAGGTATAAGACTTATGACAACAACCAGCAAAACATATGGCAACTGTTAAGTTGAAACGTGAAACTTGGTTCGTTTATACCTATGTATGTATATAACCTAGGAACCCCGCAATCATACCCCTTCTCTCTCTGCTGGTTTTGCAGCAATAAGTTATTCCTTCTGCCTCAACTTTACGATCGTTTCTAGTAGATACAATGGATAGTCATGTTACTCTTTTGCTTCCTTCCTCTACCCCGCGTTCATTGGATTTTTAAAACTATAGCCTCTTTGCTGAAGTCGTTTGCAATTTACTGGGTTTAGGTTTCCTTTTCTTATTTGTGCAGCAAATGCAATGGCAGAACGATGATGTGACGTGTGTCGGTGGTAGATATTTTGGAAGCGATTTGATGTATCTACTGGAAAACTCAGTTCAATTGTGTAAGCCGATTACAATGAAAGTTCGAAAAAGGTATTTTTACTCTTATTTGATTGTACCTATTTTATTTATTTACTGTCTTTTTTTTAAAAGAAACAAAGCACGATTGTCTGACAAACCTCTCATCAAAGTACGTTGTGTATGGTTTTTGGACTTATGCTATCGCCAAGAAAACTTTACTTCTATTGTAGATGAATGTAGATACATACATATTTATGAAAACCTTTATGGAAGATGTTTTAAGAACCTGCAAAAAATAGAAGTCAAAAAGGCACACTGGAAAGGTGGAAAAAACATTGAAGCGCATCATAAACAACAGACTGGTCTGCTATCGGGGCGGAAGGCCTACCAATACACTTTCCGGAAAGAGTACTCCACTATCAACGAAATCGATTTAGTCATCAGAACAAAGAGAAATACCATCGAAGAAGCACAATGGGCACGCGGGCGTAAGTACTACTGCGCTATCATCACTGACGTGTATCCAAGTTTCAACAGAAAATACAAACGGACTCCTTTAAGGCTCTCCAACAGTTCCGTTACAACCTAGGATTGTTATCATTTTCGAGACATATGGGTACCGACTACATGAATGTCTTACGAGGCTGAACAGTTATACTGCGGGCACAACCACCAACTTGCAGGACCAGGTCCACAAAAAAGAACCACGAAGATGAGAAATCGGTTGAAGCGATGTGGATGTAAGGGTAGCCGTTTGCCCTAAGGGCCTTAGGGGAATCTTCAGCCACCATGTCTTTTCCAAGATTCTTACTTATTCTAGAAAAAAAGTAAGGTGCTACTTCCCTTCTGGAAGTTGCTGCTATTTTTGTCTCGTGGTCAAAACTCGCACTAAAAAGTTTAGCAAGTCGGGTCCGGGTAAAAACTAATCACTATCCGATGGCTACCGCAGGACAAACAAGCACAATTGATGCGTAGTCAGAGTAACAACACTGGGCATCGCCAAGATAACGCCATTCAGTATCCACCCAATTTCTGCAAAAAACAACTATCAATGCCTCATCATAGTGCTGCTGTTTCCACTCCAAACCTATTCATGTAATAAATATTATAAATAAGTTAATTCATTCTTCTATGTACATATTTCGCAATTCAGTAAATAGCAGACCTTCGTTTATGTACATAAACTATTATCACTCTATCAAAATGCGGGCAGCGAACCTGTCAAAGTAACGCTTTAATCCGTTGGTGATTCTGGTCAAAGCCCAACATAAATATGTGTGTCCCATCTGTGCACACAACAGAGTCCTTGATAAGCATATTAAATATTCAAAAAGGAGCATAAAACAGCCATTACTGAGTACCTAAAATCTTGGTGCTATTAATTTTCTTCCAAATTTATTGAACACCAGATACCTACACTTTAACCAGCTAACTCCACTTATGCTACCTACAGGTGAGTTCCTTCATCAGGTTTGCTGCAGACCAATTAACTACTTAAAGGAATGGCTCGTTAACACGATCCTTTATGATTGCGATTACCTACACACTTATGTATATTCACAAACTTAACCAGCAGCATTCGGGTTTCTTTTGTGACATGTAATGCTAGGTGTCGTCAAATGGGACCCGGACGAATTAAGTTAAACATTTCAGCACACCACACACCTTTAGTGATTTCGCACGTGGTGTGCCGTGCTATATAATAATTTATTGCTTTTATTTTTTTATGATTTCAGATTTCCAAATTAAGTAGTAAAGTGGCCTCGGTGGTACATTGTTGTATTTCTTAATACCGGGTGTTCGAAAATTCTTAATATATTTCTTTAATAATTACCGCAATTCCAAAATATACTTAATTGTCGTAACAAAAAACTAAATTTGATTTGTCTTAACTTTGCACTAATTTACATATGTTCTAGTAAGGCTTTAAGTCTCTACGGTAAGCTGTTACTGCAAAAGCGCAGTTTCTGGCTAAATTGAAATTGTGTCACCTTGTGTTATCGCTACGAATTAGGTTTCGTATCATCCCTTAAAGTCAAAACTTTGTTCATATACATATGTGTGTACATGAGGTTTAGTTAAACAGCCGTTGCCATTACCAGTTACTGGAAATGATTACAGGTTGAATTTAATTATAAATTTGCACACGGGTTGTAGGATAGTAGGTCTTTACAGAAGGGAAAGTTTTAAATAAGTTCGCAGCAGCATTTAATAGAGAGTCGATTCAATATGATTGAAAATGTATAAGTTCAACGAAAATGAATGTATGTACATATGTATGTATGTACATGTGACTTAGAAGATAGAAGTATCATGTTTTGGATTAAATAAAAAAAGCACATAACTTAATTTACATCAAAAATAAATTCTCTAAAGTTTTTTAAATGACAGTGTAGACAATATTGACGTCAAACACAATGTTTGACCACTTTAAATTGGCAATATCTTTTTTTTTTGTATGCTGTAGGTAATACGTTTCATTATCGATATGCATTCCCGAAAAATTGTGTTGTCACAAAACTGAATTTTTAAATGTTTCCGAGTTCTAAAATATTAGTGGAGAAATATATGCAGGCATGTTATTATGTACAAAAGTGTTATCAGTGTTTTAATAATTGTTAGGTATTTAAAAGATATATAATATAATATATAATATAGCTGGCGCGACAGCTCGGAATGAGTCAAGGTCTAGCTTCTTGCAACCGTTCATGTTGTGCGTGTTGTATTGTTTGCACGAATGGAAGGGACCTACAATTTATTGCCGACTCCGAACGGTGAAGTGAGAAGCTCTTTCATGACAGATTATACTCCCGGAGGCTTGTCATTCCCCGACGAGAGGTGGTGCCGCTAAGAATGTTAGGTGTTCCTGGGACTTGAACCAACGCCGCTTGGTGAGCAGTCCAATGCACTAACCAAGTAACCACTGAGCCACGGCGACCACTTAAAAGAAAAAATACCGAAATACCCAGTTTGGACTATGAGTGCCTGGAAAAGGACTTAGCCAAAATAATAAAGTCACCCTTTACAGCCAAGTCATGTAGAAGAAGAGGAATATGAGATAGCCGATGAACTGGAGAGCAAATAGTCAGAGAACACATTCGTTTAAATAGAATCTTTCTGTGAGTTAGAACCGGAAGAGGTCAACGGCTTACTTAAGTATCTATAAAAACCAGATAAGTATTCTAATAAGGATATGAGAACATATCAGGAAGCTAAAAATATAGGATAATAGAACCTGTAGATTTCGCCGTCATGCCCCTTACCCGGAAATTTAATTCTCATCGTTAGACCCCATTTAGATACTCCGATTCCTCAAAGCAATTGAATTAAAGGCGGTGCTATAGTTGAAGAATCTCATCGATTATAATGGAAGAGTCTAAGTGCAGATGTATCTACACCTACAGATAACATACATATATTAGATACCTTAATTGGAGCATACCGTTAGCTACGTGTAAATAAAAATTTTATATATTAAGTATATTTCTTTTCAACTCAATTTGGATTGAAAACCTGTTATGCACTATAATTGGTAGTCAACGCTTACATCGTTAAGAAACGTCCATTAAGTTAATGAATCAGCAATTGAAAAGCCAAAAAGGTAGGCGTTTCATGAGCCCTCATGTTCGTTGAATATAAAAATAAACCTAAGGCACAGATAACGTATGTATGTACATATGTTCTCGTGGGTGAGTGGTATAATGATGACGATTTTATTGCCAACTCATGATCCACCTTCACTGCAGTACACCTGTGATACAGTAACAGATTCTCAGTCAGACGATGGATATGGACGTTTTAAATATGCATGGAGATTGTAGCCAATCTCGTGTATCTAGTGCGGATTTAACATCATTCACGTCACATTTATTGAAGGAAAATTCTAAATTGCCTAAGCCACTTCGATGGAAGGCCACATGGACCCATTATTATTTATGGTCGGTTGAATAAAAAAACGTAAAATATCATATCCAAGTGGTCACGCAGTTCACGTGAGCTTTGTAAAGATTTAAAAAATTCACCGGGAAGTTGATTTTAAATGAATTGTACGGTTTTTACAAGCGCGTCATACAAATAAAAACCAGTAACTGTGAGGGTTTGCAAAATAAAAATGTGACAGAAAAATTAATAAATCTGGATGGTGGTTTAATGACGTTCTTCTTGACAAGTGGACTGATGCAAATATGCATGTATATAATTGCGTATTGTCTTGAACATAAAATATGTAACAAACGAATATTGCAGCAAAGATAGTTGGAGTTTGAATGAATCTATTATTCCGATATGAAGGAAAGATATTAAACCCCCCTTTTCCACAGGATGGGTCAGAATCATAAGCAACACCATTGTAAGTTTAAACGACTGCTTATTAATCTGAAACAGTAAATGGAATGGTGGCAATGAGTCTTGACTGCTGGTACAATTTGCCACAAGGATAGTGGTGGAATCTGTCTGGCAATGAAATGCGCATCAACCGGCAAGAAAGGGTATTTCTAAAACGGAAGAGTGATTGTAGATTTCGCTTATACAACTCCTGAAAAATAATTTCGCGGAGTATGTCTGTCACAGGCAAAACAAAGAAATAGTTCCGCTTTGTTGGCAAGAGTGCGAATTAAGTTATGGTGCCTGTTTTCAGAAAATTAATGGTTCCAACCAAACGTTTCTTAAAGCAACATTTTCAGAGCATAATTTATGTCTTCTTCTAGTTCTTAGTTTTGTTTATTCTTCAAGCGCAATTAGTTTTCTCTGTGAAGAGGGTATGTTTGTGTCCTAGTAGCCATTGATTGCAATTTTTGACAAGATCCAGTTTACAGCATTTCTGTCCAGTATATATGTTTGTATGCACATATATAAGCATATAAAAGCCCCTTTTTCACTTTGTCGTATTCCAAACTGACCGCGAACTCAACTTCATAACCAAAACCTGAAACAATCTTAAGTTCCTACAACGAAGTTGTGATGTACGCTGTTACTGATTCATCCATATCTGTGCATACACATGGATGATACTCTTCAAAGTGTAAACACTGCATATTCGAAGTACCTTCTTATTATAGAAGACCTTCACTCGTGGGCAAACCCAGCAACCTGCTCACGAGGAAGGCTTTAAGTTCAAACAGAGAGTAATTGGGGCTGATAGTGGGACTCATCACAGGACACATTAACCTCAACAAACATATGCATAGAATGGACCTCGCTGACACAGAAACATGTAGGAACTGCGAGGAAGAAGAAGAGGACCTCGAACACTTCCTATGCCATTGCCCAGCCCTAGCCAGGATGCGACAGAGGACCCTGGGGTCCATGTGGATATCAGACCTGAAACATCTCAACTCCATGATTGTTTCCACCTTCCCTAGATCCCTCCCAACATACGACCCAAGCCAAGCCTATCCCTGCAGTTTCGAGGATTAAAAGAGGGCAATACAACGGGCTCGACAGAGGCCTAAGTAAAGAGCCTTCCTTACCATATAGAAGACCTTCGTATATAATAAAAGACATTCTTGGCTGTAGGTGCAAAGCATCAAATTTTGCATAAGTCTAACGTCAGTAGTTATAGCATTTTTGTATCACCAAAGTCCAACTCTAAGCTAAGTATAATAAGCAACAAAAGTTTTATTGATAAGTTGTTTACATAAGTAGTTAGACCTCCTAAGTAAGTGAGATAAGGGTCTTGCGCACCCAAATCAATCTTCAAATTGTTTTTTGAATTGAGCGTTGTTAAAATATGAATGGACAAATTCAATATTTATTCGATTTTCCTTTTGGGATGGTAGATACATACATACATACCTAAATGTACCAAAAGTGGTCAAACTTTCAGGATATGTGGTCGACTTTTTTCTGAAATTGCTTACATGTGCTACTTATTGTTCTTACTTGAAAGAAAATATAAATAACAGTAACAGTAAGTTTTAACAAATCAAGCAAACAAATAACGGAGTCGGGTCGATGGTAAATGCCTGGTAGACTGGTCGAATGGTTGACCGATTGAATGATTGTCACTACTTAGTCACTACTCACTTAAATCAGTAGCTGGGACCAGTGCGCCCATTTTCGAACTTAGCCGGAAATCTGTATAGGAAGGTCTCCAATTTAAAACCTCTCAGTTAAGGATATGCATGGCAGAGGTATTTTAGCACAACGTCATACCATTCTGGGCGAGTGATGGAATAATTTAATTTCCTCTTCGTACATACACCCGACGGGACGTTTCGCTTGAATACCAATGACGCAGTGCTCAGTAATGATTCCGAAGACGATCCCTGCTTCATTGTGTAGAGAAAGAGAGTTCGATCTAATATGGCGGTGTCTCGCTGAACCCAGCATTCGTTGCCTTGACTTATGAGTTTATTGGGACTCTTACTAAGAAATATGTAACGCCACTCCCTTTGTTTTGAGTTCATGGACCTTTTCATTATCTGTCATGATAACCAGCTTAGGGCTACGTGTTGCCTCTTGATGTTGTTATCGTGGAGCATACAACCTTAACGACTGACTGGCTGTCGATATAAAAAGTAATATAACGTACGTAGATTTCGTTTTTACAAATTATTTTACAGCCCGAATGATGGCCACGATTTCGACTTGGAAGGCCTTGCTATTGTCGTTTATTCTAAATCAGTGGTTTACATCAATTGACTTGAACATCAGCCCAATACAGTTACAAAGGCCAGCGCTCAGTTGGGTTTCATGCAGACTGTTGCGTCTGGCGTAACATTAATACTCCCTCAAAGTCGAAAAAGTAAATTCCTTCGCGACTTCTTCTTAAGTAGGCATCTTATTAGTAGCAAACTCAAATATCAGAGGCATTTTTCCTCAATATTTAATCAAGGATATTATATTACGAAAGCGCTTACCCCATTCATTCAAAAACAAACGAACAAAAAGTGATAAACCCCTGAACCGATACAATAAAAAGATAATAAAACTGGGCAGGAAAAAAAGATACCCGCGGCTTTGAAAAACTGTATAAATTACAAACGAAATTCAGTGTTTATAAATCTTCATGATGAGGGAACCGCTTAATTCTGCAGACTGTATCTCTGTTCCCTTAATTGCTGTACAAATAAAATGCCATCTGGAATACTGTCCAATATAAATAAAAGAGGTGAACCCAGTGACCCAGTGAACACTCTTGGTGAAACTCCCAGTAACAAAAAAGAAGCACTAGTGTAAAGAAAACTTTCCACAAGAAACACAAATTATAATGAACAGGGTATTCAGCTTCAATTTGCTTAAGGTGGTACTTCAGGTGCAGGTATCTTTTTTCTGCCCACTCTTTACACGCTTCAATGAGATACAACACATATTTGCTTTTTTTTCTTTGTTCCTTTGCCGTCCTAAAAACTTCAATTAATTAAATTCTTATCTAAAATCAATTCTCTGGATCATGGTAGGTGCTTTTAATTTGTTGCGAGTTTTTTTTATATAACGTTTCTCGTGTTTCTAATTAAGGAAGTATGTAAGTGAATAAAGATATTTCTGGGTCCAATATCATGTTGCACCCGAAAACTAAAGCAATCTAAAAACAATTAGTCGTCCGTTAAAATGATATAGTGTATCGATTCTTAACTTTATGATACCATAAGTATAAGACCTACCGGCTTTGAATAGTAATATTGAAACATAAGGAATGAAATTACAGGTTTTGGTCCATCATATGCCTCTAAAATACAGAGGGCGTACACATAAATTCTCTTTGCCGTTTTCAGAGAAGATATTTAACAAGGCAAACTCCGCCTCTTTTGATTCGATGATTTCAAACTACCAGGTGAGTGTCGCATATTTTAGACTATCTTAATCTAATTTTGTAGGAATTACATTTTAAGTCATCTTTTTTTCCTTTCAATATCGCCTTTATTGAATAGGTTATGGATAACACAGCTGTGTCTACTTCTTTTTTTTGTAGATAACGATAAATAACAACGTTATCCTGTTGAAACTTATAAATCCATAATCTCAATCATTGACACTGGCTTACAGAAATTTACACCATCATAAAATATGACATTTCTCAAACTAGCCTTTTTTATTCAAATAAAAAATAAACTTACAAAGAACACAAATATCCAAGTTATTGCTATCCATAAATCATCCTTTCGAAAAGAGTAACAAAACTCATAACTATGGAAAAAAAAATCCTTTCCCAGTTCTCAATGGAAAACTGATGAATTTCATAATACCAGCGAACGCTTCCTGAAACCACTCCAGAATGATGATAAATTTGAAGTGAAGAAGAAATCCATACCACTGTCGAAGAACGTACTGCCTAATAGGATCCTTGCCTTTTAGGTTTTGTGAAAGTGCATCGTGGTAATAAGATATCCAAGATGAAAAGCTAGCTAGACCTCAAGAACGGCTGGAGTCTCGGCGTTATCCGTTCTGCTGGAGAATAACACCATTTTACAGCATCATGAACAATAGATGGCAAGGATCTAATTACGTTGTAGAGCGCAACACTCCACCATCTCAGAGCTGCGGTAACGCAAACTTTAAAAGGACTACCAGAGAGAAATGCACTAACTTCTTCCTCACAACATCCAGACATATTGTCTGTCGTATCATAGACTAACGAAAAGAATTCATTTTCAGACGATGAGTATGTCTGTGCCTTCAATTAAAATTGAAAAAAGGGGAAAATCAATTTCCTTCGATACCCAATAATGAGCAGCAATTTTTCACTCTTCACAGCGAGTTTTATGAGATAACTTCATTCTTTTTTTTTTTTTTAATGCAAATTCTGTCCGTTATGGATTCCTTGTTGTGAAAAAGTTTTGATGGCACATCAAAGCATTTTAGATTTACTGGGTAATAATGAGGCAGGTCCTTATTGCGAGGCAATATTTTGAAGAAATAAAACTGTTTTTTTTTTTTTTTTGTTAAACATTTTTTCTTTACAGACGGCTTTTGTGTGACACAGGCTTCAGAAGTATACGACATCTTCGAACAATAGGCGAATGGCATGGAAAAAAATTCTTAACGAAGCCTTACACTCGCTTTGTCCTTTGTATGCACTAAATTGTAATTGGTAAATAGTTGTTATTGGTACAACACGCTGCATGAATACGAATACGGGTAGACTTGAACACTTTTTGTGATAATCTGATATTAAAATCTAGATCCCGAACCTAATTTTGTTTGAAATGTGCTAATTTCGCTACTGCCTTCAGCTTCGCACACCAAGTTGGTTAAAGTTGCTTTCCATTTATATGTTCCATCTTAAGCAAGGTGTTTCTTTTCCATGTTCTTTGTCACCATCTAACCATTTAACTGCCCCCTGTAGAGCACGTATAGTTACATATGTATGTCTCTTTCTCCATAGAAACCTAAAAGACTTAAAAAAATTTTTTAAACTAATTTACATCTGGTTTAGACAAGATCTCTCTTATGCTAAATCCTTTTGATCCATAACTTCTATATCCGATTTTCTATCAATTTTCCCACTCTTGGACATCAAACTAGGTTAATTTAAAGTAAAACCCTTTTAAGATCTCGCAAAAAAAATAAATGATCTCTGTGCTCATTGAGAACACGTCACGATGCAATTGGCAACAGCTCCGCTGCTCATTACGCTATGCCAGTTTTTCAATCTTTTTAGAATAACGACTGCCTTGAGCCCATAAAAAAACCTAGCGGCCCCCTTTGAAAATTAAAAAAAAAGTGCAAACCTGCAAAAGTTTTTTTTTTGTCGGGTTAGGAAATGCTACACTGCAGCACAGAAACCCAATCGTCAATAGAGGCCCTGAGCCTTATCTAGCAATCTCAATTCCTTTTCTTATCAATATATGTAGTCCGTGGCCATTAAGATTGCAAAAATGTCTACTTGGAAAACAGAGGCATGCTCGCCTGACGAGTAGTGAAGTCTAGTGTTGTCGGTTTCGACGGAGACACTAGCACCGGACCCATGACTGGATTTGGAACCATCCGGGAAGTTCGACTGCAGCCCAGTTCAGACTCGGACTCTTGGCGAAGCCAGTCCTGAAGACAAGGAAAGTCGACTTTTGGTGTCATTGCATCAGACGGCATATCCATGGAACTATGGTCGTAGAATAAGTTTTGCGCAAGGCCATCGAAAACCAGTGCGGATGATACCAAAAGCCACCCCGTCTAAGACTATGGATTGCTTTGATAGTACAGCCAATATCAAGGGGAGGTAGGTCAAGCAGAGCGTAGAGAACAGAGCCAGGCGTACTTGAAAAAGCTCCTGTGCAGCCGAGACAAGCCGTTCTTTGAAGTACACTTATGAACACTGCCAAAAAATTGAGAGCGCCTTGGATGTCTTCGACTTGACATGCTTTCCCCAAAGAAGTTTTTATCCAGGATCACTCCTAGATATTTGGCTTCACCGGAGATCTGAAAAGTGACGTACTTAAATACAACAACCTCTGTTTTCAGAGGATTGATCGAGCCCACCCCTAGAGCACCATTCATCGACCGTGTCAAAAGCCGCCTGCGTGATAGTACAGACAGTTTAGGGATGACCCGATAGAAACTATGGCAACATCATCCGCACAACATCATCTTGCAAAACTTGCAATGAAAATAATTTTGTAACCGCGGGTGACTTGTAAAATGTCGTAGTAAAACGATTTAGTTTATAGTTCGACGTCAAGACGGTTTATGTCTTTTTTTTTTTTTTTGAAGCTCGCGACCCCCTTATATTTGCTTCACGACCCCCTTGGGGGTCGCGACCCACACTTTGAAAAACACTGCGCTATACAATGGAGCGATATAGGAATGGAGTTGAGAGAGCTTAGACATAGTGCCAGAAACCGTGGCGTGAGACCTAGAACGCACAATGGAAAACAGGACATACATATGTACATACGTTAGCTAGCACTTTTGCTTAACAATTAATGCAAATGAATTAGTTAAAAGCAACGATTCTTACAATTGTTACTCAAGTAAAGTTAAAGTTACATGTTTAAATCTCCGTTACTTATCCTCATTAAAATATTTCACCCTCAGATAACATGTACGAGAATGCAGCTACGCATCCACATAGTAAGAAATACTTCTGTGATGTTATTCTTTCATTTCACTTATCACAGCATAACTAATTCCAACTGCTATTTATTTTGCACCTTACACAAGTTTCATTATTCTCCATGAATCCACGAGATCTTCTATTTGCAGTAATTCTCTGTTTAAATTTTTTTACACCATTAGTTTATCGTTCACGTAACGCTTTCTTAGAGTCTTGCTCATTTGAAAAATCGCTTGAACATCAAGTGATTTGTTCTTCAAAAGATGTAAATGTGCATCAGTTACGATTGCTTAACTTAATGCATAAATGGTTTTATATAACCGTATTTTTTCAAACTTAAACCAAAACAACGAAAATTGATTGATTGATTGTTTACGGAAACCATCATTTTGATGTTCACGCTGGCATTTTATTCTTAACAGAAGAAACAACTTTTGTATAATCAAGTTTATTAAATTTGAAACTTCTCCAGACGTTACTCTTACTTAAAGGCAAACGTTGGTTTGAAAAAAACGCAAAGAAAAATTTGGTAGCGTTTTCATTGTTTTCCACGAAATCCAGATTTTCTCTGAATGTACGGTTCAGTCGCACCGCCACCCCCACCTATACCTACCCTACACATGTATGCATGCATGAGGATACTTTCAGATTTGCCTGAATGATTACAATAGCAATTGATTGGTTGAATTTAAATTAAATTTCAATTTCAATGTCAAATAAAGTTATTTTCCCGTTTGCGAAATGAGTTTGACTTTTAACTGCAGTGAGCACTGCATGTGCATCATCAACCCCACTAATAATGTGCTGATGTCGAATGCATTGAAAATGCTGCGACCTAAATTTCCACCTGAAACTCCGCATAAGTCAATTATTATTAATTTAAAGAGGCACATGCATATAATGGGATCACGGCATTGATTCATCTTAATTAAATGTCGAATATTCTTTTTATTTGCAATCATCATTGCCTTTATCAAAAGATTCTCACAGCTGGAGAGGAGTCAAAAACCACACATGCAATCATGTATGTATGTGCTAGTTCATTCGTAATTCACTTGGCAGATTGCAGAGGTGACAAATTTCACTACGTGCTGAGAATTTCCGGTTCCTTTTGCGTTGTGTGCCGCATAGAAATGGGTCCTTTTGCTTTTACAGAACTATCTGCTCGTCTCATTTTACAGTGTGTTAGCATCTAGTCATATACAAATGACAAACAAGAGCCAAGCGACAAAAAACCTGCGGGATATGTTTTCACTTAAGTTCAAAAAGTGATTGGATGCACGAAAGGTCGGCTAGGTGCTAGCACGGCATGTACTCTGCATGTGAACAAAAAACCCTTTTAGCTATGAAGTAGGTAGGTTAGGTACTTGGAAACTTCAAAAATGATTCCACTTGCTTGTTGTTTATCATCGATTTTTGTGTCCACGTGGGGATGGAGATACGAACTTAAAAAGTGTACTCGAACCATCTGTGAGGAGAACTCAAAAGTTCATTTTTGTTTCGTACAAAATGTGTTTTGGCTAAAGAGTACAGTTTATAAAATGTACATGTTCATGTAACATGTATGTACGTATGTACATGTTAGCACATACACACATTAATATAAGCATGATTCGTATTAATTTTTCGTTGGGATAGCAGGCTGTGAGTATTTTTAATGAACGACTATTCTCTAAAGAATGACTTTAAGGTTTTAAACTTGTAGTATATATCCTGCTGTAGTTCGTTGGTTTTCAAGGGCAAACATACTATTAAGAAGTAAATGCACAAACGAACATGGACTTAGGCATGAATTGTGTACGAATGTTATTGCATTAAAGCAAATACATACATATGTAGGTTCATAGCTTCAGTTCAATTACAGAATTCAGCTAAAACCCATTCGATGTATGATGAAAGTGACTTTACCTTTCCGTAGTAAATGTAACATTGAATTACGATAGCGGTTTAGATCTTAATAGGCAGTTAGTGCAATTTTTTTTACGTAATTGATTTGACTTAAAACGTTTTTATTTGTTTCTAAAAAAAACAAGGACAGTTGCCATCCTTAAACAGTCACTCGTATCGTAACACAATCTCCTTCTACTTGCCAAAAACGGTAAATTGGATTAAAAAATCAACAAATTCAAAGCAACAATCTTACAGCATCCAACATAACATCCAATGTACTTTTGTTTCGCGGAAATACCTACTTTATTCGAGCTTGTCAATGAATTTGATTTATTATCCACTGAAAGTAGAAAGGTAAAAATCAATTTTACACGACAAGCAAAAAAGAACATCAATTTTTTGCTTTCCAGCAGTCAGTATGTAGTCCTTTGAATCAAACGGCACGTCCCTACACTCTCCACCCCATTCAGTTTATCTTTTTTGACTTTCTTTTTGAAGACAAACAGTGAGAAATAAAGTTTCCATTTTGTTATTTTTATCGTTGCACACACAAAAAAAAAAAACAAACATAAAGGCCTACTATACTGTAATGAATTGTGTTGTATCCGTTCTTTCTGACTTTATAAATACAATTCTTTAAATTATTTCAGTTAATTTAACGTTGGTTTTGTGTTCTTATAATAATAATGCATACTGTTCTTTGTTCTTAAGAAAAACTTATTCAATTCGTGAACGTTATTTATTCTGGCCTCTTTTGCATATGTACATGCATATGCTTAGACCGACTCACCCAGCGAATGCTGCAGAAACTCAATTCTTTTCAACTCGGGTTATATCGATGCATTTTAAGGCACTGTAGACGTCTTTGATTTCCTTATACGAATATCTTACAATTTATTGACACCCTAGAGGCTTATACTATATCTACAGGTACAAAGGCTGTCACTAGGAGTTCCTATTTCCCTTCTCAGGGACCAGCTCCAGTAAACTGCTATCTCCTACCCAATCGTGATTGGAAATCCCATTTTCCCGCCACATACTCAGTGAATTCGAACATAAACGCTATCAATCAAGGTATTGATAAATACAGATAAAAATAAAGCGTGCCACCAGGTCGCACGTATGTGCCCATACAAGATGCTTATTTTATTTATTCGTAGACATTTATTTGGGTATAGTTGAATCTCGCCAACTCGAATTTTGAGGGCCTAAGTTATAGAGACATAACTTGCAGAACTAAAGCTTCCAGAGGATTATTAAGGTAACAAAGTTCACGTTTCCCAAAATAATGCGATTAGAGAGCAAGAGAGCGGCTCGAGTAATTACTTAGCACTTACTTAGGTGGCGCTACAAGTTCGGGGTGAACTTAGGTTGGTTCAATCCTTAGCTGACAGCCTGTAATCTAAGTTGGTTGAAGTCCCCTTCCTCTACTGCGGTACCCTTTCGAGTTAGATTCGAAAACCTTGCTGCACATGTCCTCGCCACCTCAAACGTCAATTATTTGACCATATTCATGTTGCTGTAGAGTCCGTCAGTGAAAACTGGACCGATTATCTTACGAAGTTTTTTTTCGCCCAATATTTAAGATATGACTATCTTCACTTCGTCCAGTTTTATCGGCAATAAGCCTAATAGATCTACTACATCCCGTATGACGGTGAGTATGCCATTAGTATCGAAGTTAGAAAACAAATTCGTCTTCGTAGCTTGTATAGTGCCGGACATTCACAGAGAATGTGTTCGGAGATCATCTCCTCTTCCAATAAGAACCGACACTCCGTATCTGTAGAAAAATTTAGTTTGTTGAGTTGGTATTTTGGGCCGCAATGGCCAGTACGATAGGCAGTAACCAGCTTCTTTTCAAAAACGACCGTTGATTTCATTTGGATAATTCTTCCACTGCCATCAAGATAAAAGTACTACCTGAGTCGAAAACCCTCCCCGCCATCCTTTTCGTTAGCTATCACCAAAGAGTTTTTTAAACCATTCAGGCCAAGCCTGAAGTTGCGGTACACTCACCACGTAAAGCGGAGAGTTGGAGGTATATAGTGGTTTGGCAAGATCTGTGGACGTTTGTGTCTTCAACAAGACCTTGAGTGCACTTATTTTTTCAACACCATATCGGACCATATTGGTTTAATGAGTCTTTGGCTTAGCCTAGCTGAAGAATAAATGCATAGTATGAAACATAGATCTGTTCACCTCAAAGAAACTCGAGTTATCAAAGTTTTACTGCATAAATATTGACCGCCAGACATCTACTTCAAAACCAAAATGCTCATGAAACAAATACTGACGCTTCATTATGAAAGTAAAAAAGCACCCCTATTTTACCCACTCCCATACGGTGCGCACTTATTATCGCCCAAAGAATCCTTTCACAGTTTTATTGTGTCATCCTTATCAGAGCTGTTTCCTATGAATCCTTTATTCATTTACTGCGCCCAATTTTCGTTTGGTTGATGTGGCAGTTTGGCTGGTTTGTGATTGGGGTATGTTCACGAGCCAATGCCATCTCCACCTTTATACCCGTCTCCTCTGTAGACCCCATTATTGTCATTTCGCCGCAGAATATGGTATTCGTTTTCACTTTTTTGTCAGGTTTTTTTTTTATTTTATTTTATTTCCTTTCCCGTGTTATTTTCGAATGATATGACAGAAGTCGGAAATAAAGTAAAATACAATGGGGTAAGAGAAGATTGAGGATGATGTGGTGCGTTGCAGATGACGGAGATGACAGCAGCCCAAATGCTTAATAGGCTGTTTGGGTTTCTACGCGTATGAGAGTTACAGGTGTAAATTGAATTGGCATCAGAAGTAATTGAATGCTTATTTGAAAGATTCGTAAGGTATACATATTTATTTATATATTTCAGAAAGGATATCCTATATTTCGTGGAATTGATACTTATCGTTCCGGATATTAAAATTGTACCTGCTGTGGAAAAGGTAACCGATATTGAGTTGAGAGAAGAAAATATAATTCAATTCCACAATTCCACAAAGAGAAATTATTTAAAGCAAATGATTTATGGGCAAACCTATGTTAATGGCAACTAAGAAAAATTCAAAAGTTTCTACTTTGAGTAAGGCTGTAGGCATTTACTCGTACATTTCCTGGAGCTAACGTGGGGATATAGAGTAAGGAGTAAAAGCTTAAAGCGTGTACCGTTGCGATTGTGCCTTAAATTTCAAAGAAGAATTTGTATCCTTATCGTTGGCGAATTCAATGAACACAATACCTGATCATGACGGTTGTTGTAAATGGAGCGTAAAAGTGTTGCAGTTTAAGATTCGAAGCGCAATGACAATGACCATTTATTTATAAGATTGGATTTGGTAACAAAAAGTATAGTTGACAGTGGGGATTGGAAAATTTGAGAACGATTGCCACTTCGGCTCGCTCTGTGAGGGACACGTGCGGTAAGTATGGATCTCCGCTACACCTGCTGTTCATGGCCTTCGAAATGGTTTTCAAAAGTAACAAAAAAAAAGGTTTATCTAGTAGAGGAACTAATATGAACGCGTTTCTGCTTCCGAAATTCTCTCTTCCTCTTTTGCCTTAATCGCTTGCGCAGCCCCCATCGACTGACTTCGTGGATCATTGACACTGTCATTGTGGATGTCATGTGTAGGTCTGTCTTCAGACTTCCTTTGCCCTGGGTGCTCATCAGCTTAGTTTTTGGTACATTTCTGCGCATTTTTATTTCCCACCTAGGTAGGGGAAGTATTGCAATCGGCCCGAACAAAATGTAGGACCATGCGGTTTTTTTTTTATTTGTCAGCGTGAAACTTAGAGCTGATAAGATTTTGAGTACAATCGGTCAAGCAGATGCTGAGGAAATTAAAGAACTGTTTTCTATCAATCAAGTGTGTATTCAAATTTTCGCGTTCGATTAATGTTTTCTTTAATTATGAAATAAATAATAATATTACTGTTTTTGATATAACACAATACGAGGTGGGAAGTTTACGACTGGCTCCCCAGTCTAATCTTTTTATGTGGTTGGTTCGAGGTGCCTGTCTGACTTCTTCGAAGCCTTACACTGTGACCTTCTTTGGTTTTCAAATATGTGGTATTAATTTTGTTCAAAGAAATAGAGAAAAAGAGGAACGGAACAGGCAGAGTAGGGTGTTCTCCAATAAAGACGAATACGCTTGTTTTTAAATACAATCTTATGTTATTATACTGCTCAATTTATTAAAACTGCAAAATTTAATTGAATTTAAATCGCAACATTTCCGAAATTTACATTTTTGATCTTAAAATTAATTATCTCAAATAAACATATTTTCATCAACTCTTTGAGATTTTGTTTCAAAAACTCTCCACCCTTTCATCGTGTAGACACACACACACAATGTCAAATTTATCCTAATAACATTAAATTATTTTCCAATTACAAAACTGAAAAACCCCAACCCCACAAAAACGAACAATCAAAGTAAATGGTGTTCCTTGCAAAGTCAATTACCTAAAAGCAACAACATTTGCAGACTAATGGCACGAAAAATGTGAGAACGAAAGGTGATTACCAGAATGATGTTACACGTAGTGATGCGACAAAGCCACCTACAAAAGAATTCACCAACAACAGTAACCATGTGCAAATTAAAGAAGAAAGCTACGCAAATGAAGAGTTGTAAACAGTGTCACACCTGGTGCTAGTACAGGCATCCCGCAATTCATTCCATGTGCACCTACGCACGGTGGTACATAAATGCTGCTGGTAGAGCATCAAACACGGCGGAGTATAGTCTTATATTTGAGTTTAATTGCTGTCAACCCTATTTAATCCTTAATTCCCGTTGTTTCCTTCCAAACTCAAACGAATCCTCCTTTAGTCTGGGATTTTAATTTAAGGTATGTTTTGTCCCGATAGCGGTAATACACGTCAAATTAAGCTCAGATATGTTTTTAGCTTTACCTTTAGGATGTTTTTTTTTTTTTTTTTTGTCGTGAAAATTGCTGCTAGTGATGAAGAGCAGGTACTGCAACAGTTGTTCGAGTCCTGATAAATTATCTTGCGAGTATGTTTGTATGTACTGTGTGTAGAAAATAAAATTTAAAAAAAGACATAAAATATCATTATTTTATTGAACCCATTTTTGTATGTATTAGCAACCCTATTGGATTAGTTCACTTAGACAGAAAGCGAGGTATTTGATGTACTGCAGGTGGTTTCGTTATAGAAAGCAAATAAAATATTTAATGTAAAAGAAGATTATGCGAAAAGGGGAAAAAGAAAATCGTATCAAGATTGTGGGATGCAATTGCATAATCACCTTGTTTAACTGTTAACGCAGCTCAATAAACAAATTAGTTTGACAAGAATTTTAAATCATAAGCTTTTAAGCTTGCGAATGACTGGTAATTTATTATGAATTAATTAAGTGATATTTGTTTAGGATTTGCGCGAGATAAATGTTTTGAATGACGTGGCTATAAAATGCAGCGTTTTATCTGCAAAATTTAATATGACTATGATAAGAATATTCACATGAACATATACATTTGGAATGTACCTATCATGCATAATTTCAAATGAAACAGGAAACTCGAAAACATAAGCCTTCTTATTATCTATGTTTTGCTACACATATAGAAAGGCTTCATCCAAAGTTTCACTTTTTCAATTGTAAATATGGTGAGCCTATGCTGAAAATAATGTGTTCATTGCCTTTCCGATTTTGGGATAGTGTTATAAACAGAAAAAACTGATGACCAGACCAAGCGGAGAAAACTTCCTCTAATGCGAGGATTCGTTAGCCGACTTTTGCTAAGAGGAGATTTTTTTTTTTATCAGATTGGAATTAATATTTTTTTTTCAACTTGCGAACCAAAATTGTGGTCCACGAGATTCTGAGCCCATTCCTAGATATGTCACAAAAGGAGGAAATTGTAGTGTGTGTAGTGGTACCATTGTTTGCATGGTAACATTTTATCTGACTACCACCCCTAATAATTCGTATCAAAGCTAGGTTCACCAACATTAGTCTAATATTCACACACCCTGCCATAGAGGAGAAATACGACGACATCGAACAAAAGGTACCCGATCTACCCCAGCTTGGCATTGAAATTGTCCCAGGTGATCTTAAAGCGGAGCTAGGAACAGAAGGTATCTGGCCTGCGATTGTCGGAAAATATTACCCGCACGTCACCACCTTCGATAACGCGTTTAGTCCAGATTAATCGACCTTGCGGCAACTACGCGGTTCCCGCATCAAGATATTCTTAAAGGGACTTGATGATCTCTTGAACAATCAAGCAGTCAATTAGATTGACTACATTGAGAGGTACTCGTCCGGTATGATGCATGTCCGAACGTTTTTATAGCCGAACATTGATTAGGCTGCAAATATTCCAAACATCGCAAAGGCGGTAGTTTGACGTCGGACGGCTACAATCGCAAGAGTTCATCAGAGTATTCTATGATAAAGTACCCCTTAATCTTTCTATGTCGCCAGCATTAAGTATTGAAGAACACTGACAAGTCTGCCAAAAACCCTATCCTATCGGCCTTCGCAACGTAATCCCTGGTTTGACAAAACAGGAACGTTGTAGAGCGGTGCTGCAGAGAAGAATCAGAGCTGCTTGAAAGCTCTAGGGGAACAAGAGAAGGGACGAACACCGGCTTCTCAGAAAAAAAAGAAAGAGCATGAAAAACACGATTGATGAAATAGAGAGATGCAAGTGCAGGAATGAAACTCGGAAGTTGTACCGAAAAGTTAAAAGATCATGTAAATGTCACAAAGACCAAACCGAAGCCTGTTAAGCAAACAAAAATACATAGTGGTAGGGAGAATCGCGGACAGTGCTGAGAATTCGGAAGATCCACTTCTGCAGATAAATGAATCATTCAACCTAAACGATTTTGTCTAACCATCCCGTCCATCCTGGATCGCCTACAAAACCTTCGCCTCTATACTGATTATTGGTATAGGTTTAGGCCAGCGGAGTCCACCACCACCACCACCACATATATGTAAGTGTGTAAGCACAAGCAAAAGTTGTAGCATTGAGCTAAATAAATAAAAACAAGAGTCCACCACCGACCGACTTACCACACCACGCCAAATTTTGGAGAAAACCTAAAAATTCAAAGACGACCACCATTTCACCACTTTCATATCGGTTTTAAGCTCACATTTAAGAGGCAAGAGCTATTTAGACTATTATTATAATTATTAGTGGGGAGCGGTTTGTCCACTCTAGCACTGCGGTCTCATATAGAGGCCTATTGTGCTTTCCCATGAGTTTAGAGCAGTTTGTCTACTCCAGAGGATGTCAGAAAGCTAATCAGCCTCTCTGGGTGGAGCGCGGCAAGCGCCGTTGGTGAAACGAGTTCACTGCCTAGGGTCCGTTTTCTCACATGGATAAGGGCGGAACATTCTGTGCCGATGTGAAGAGAGCTTTCATCGCTCTCCAAGCACAGTCTGCAGGTAGGGTCCCGTAACAGGCCAAGCTTGTGAAGATGCCGGTTTAGACGACAGTGGCTACTTAGAATGCCGGTTAGAATTCTAAAGTGGTTGCTGCTTAGATTTAAAAGAAACTTGGATTTCTTTTGCGATACCATGGGAAAGAAGTGTTTGGTACATTTCTGTCCTATACTTTCCACCCAGATCGCGTTGGATTTGAGCAGGGATTGCTCCCTCATGAAGTTTTTAAAAATGGCTTTGTTTACTCCACAGGCTGGTTCAGGACCAGTGAGGGGGGGTGGTCGTTCATATCTTGGCCAGTGAATCCGCTGTTTCATTGCCGGCGTGGCCTTTGTGATCAGGGATCCAGTGTAGTATGACCAAGTTGTTTTTTCCCAGTTCTAGAAGCAATTTGACTGTCTCTGGAACTAGTTTTGATTTTATCGTGGCTGAATTCAGTGCTTCCAGGGCAGCTTCAAAATCGATGAGTTATGCCTAAACTGACCGATAGGTTAGTGCTAGATGACTCGCCGAATATTCCAGCCCCAGATCCATACTCTGAGGGACGGGGTTTGAATTTTTCCCAGTCGTCACTGGGGGGGAGACTACTGAGTAATTTCGTTTAAAGCAGTACCTTGGAAGAAAGTCATCCAAAGGGAGGAAAGCATGTTAAGGTGGCTATCAGGGGGATGTTCGGAACTGATAATGTTTTGATGGAAGAGCCTGTGCAGGCTGAGTTTAGCCTGGGTTTGGACATGGACTCGAACTGGTGGTAGACCGCCAGTAGATATTTACACTAGATCTGTTCAATAGTGCACAGGCATGAACTTCGTTAAAGATTGATCTCAGTTGTTTCATCAGCAAAGTCTTTTGGGTGATGTTTGGTCCCATCTGCATAGCAGGAGCTGTTTGCAGATATTTTGTGTTTCATAAAATGGTGTTTAAGAAGTTAATAAACAATTATGTGTCAATTTTTAACTTTTCATAATTTCTTTGTTTTTTTAATGTACCTGTTCGGGAATAAGTCGTAAAGTAAACTAGGTGGGATTTGGAGGAAAATAAATTATTGCTTTTAGATAGTTATGTATGTACATTACAGGTAGTATGCAGCTATGTATGTACAATGAACCTTTAAACTTGAATCTAATAATAATAATAACAGTTTTTTCAAAGTAAATTGCACAAAATCATTTGTATTCATTAAATCGGACACGTTTGTCTGTAGTTTAGTTACATTACATCATTCAACTTATATGTTTAGTATGACATTCGAAAACTTACTAATATTATCCCTTAGCTTGTCAAATCATTTTAGAAATATATGCATAAATATTATGTATGTATGTATAAGGCTGTGAGTGCAAAAGTGGTGTAATCCCAACGATTTTATATTGAAGTTACACGACTTTTGTTCTCACAGCCGCATATGTAGTTCTTTTCCACCCTCTCATATTTTGTGCGAAAAGAAAAGTTGCAAGAACTAAACCACCTGCGGGAGTAAGAACAAAAGATCATTTGCCTCTCACGCAATTGTTTGGGGGAGACAGCTTTTCACCACATTCTGGTCCTCCTGATCGTATTCAAATACACAATCAATTTAGGTGGTGGCGCAGTATCATCCCAACTTTCAAGGTGAGTAGTGGTCTAATACTAGTTAGTTAGTGGTGCGCGGCTTAAATTCGAGTGCGTTTCGTTTCTCTCTTCTTGTGTGTTCTCTCAGAAAGTGTGTATCTCTTTCTCTTCCCTTTTCTCTTATACTGTAAAGAAATTTGCACTGCAGTGTTACTGGATACTGGCAAAAGTTTTGTTTTGGTGGATGTCATGGGAAATGTGTTTTTGTTGTTTTCTATTTCGTATGAGCAAAAAGTTTTTGTTTTTGTAATTGTTGTGTACTCCATTTTCCATTGCCAAAATCAAAGGAAGTTGGGTATCACAATGGGTTTGAATTGACCTAAGTGTGGCGAATGGTTATTCCTTTCGCCTGCCCACTAACCTAACCTAACCTAGGCTCGGATGCACTGCGATCTGTAAGAAATATTGTGTCGGATGCAGTATTCTAAAGACAAGGCCTGCCAGTTTCGCACGTCAAGTTGGTTAATGTTTCTTTCCACTTTGCAGCCTACCTGAGTCGTAGTCTTTCTCTAGTGTGTCATGCCTCCGAGGTAGATTTGCCACATCTCCAGATCGGAGCGCTGGTGTTCATCCGCTCGGCAAATGTCGTTGTGCAGTCCATCGTTATTTCTTCTCCTCCATTCACTGTCTTTGTAGACGGGACCAAAGATCACGGGATGGAGCAGTCATCCATCTGGTTATGTCCAAGCATGCTTTTTAATCTTTTGTCCTTTGCAAGTCGTAGTTCAGCCAGTTCTTTCCAGACCTGTTCTACCTATCGTAAGCATTTTGTAGGCATTATGCGAGGATACCACTCCCAAGATTCAACAGGTTTTTCATTACTAGCAGAACCAATCTTTTCCACGTATTCAGCTTTCAATTCATTCAATGTTTCTATGACCAGAAATTCATCCATATCAGGGTTCAAGAGGCAGATTGAGCCAAGAGATGATCCGCATGCAACGATAAGTCTGAACAAAACCGGAGGGCGCCTGTTCTCCGGAGTTCACCATTCGCTGATCTTTTTCAGGCACGGTTCGATTAACACCTTGACCCAGCTCGATGCCTAAAATAAAGGGGGAGTTGCTTTTAGAAGAGTACATACCGCGGTCAAGTGGCTGTAGATACACAGAGGATAGACGGAAGCCAGACCGTGCCAATCTACATCTCTCTTGTGCCGTAAGACTACTCAGAACGCCAGCCCCGATAAAGGAATAACCCTCGTGAAGGGGATTTCTAATTTACACTGTTCTACCAGTTTTGAGGTTGTGATCTTTAAGCTTAGATCTTGACTTGCCAGTTCATGGCTTAAACAGCCAGCCTTCTAGGCACATTGTAAAAGGTTGTCACAAAGCTCACCATTCGAATTTACAAGACCTTACTGCAATTATGGATGCGATGAATTTATATGTATACATACGTACATACTTAAAAAAAACGGTCTAATGACTTTTAACACATTGCCGTTGACTGGAAATGCAGCATCTTAAACCGTTTCAAAAATGAATCAAATCCAATAAAGCCGCAAGTGTCCTGCCCACAACAGTGACTCTGTTGAGATATTAAGGACGTTGCTCAAACTCGTGTGAATTTTGTGATCATCCTATTCTGACAATTTTTCTCCACGAAAATGCATCTTGTCTTCCAAACCACCAGGTAAAACGAGTATTTCTTCTGATACTATGATTATCCATGTTTTACGCAAAAGTCCGAAACGGGTCTATAAAGGATCTACGACGTCCGACATGAAATCGTTACTTCCTTCTTAATTGGTGATGTAAGGGAAAAATGTTCGCCACTATCGTTGCCGACCTTAATCTGATTAAATAAGATTCGTGAAGTAAAGAAAATTGGGCTGTGTGTAAGATACAATTTTTTCTCTCATTCTGGCTTTAACTTAAGAAGGGAGGGTTGTTTATTCTTTGTCACAGTTTTTTCCTTTTCTCTTCTTGACTATGTGTTTATTAAGTTGATATTAGGAAGCGAGTTCATGGAGCTGACCGTTTTTGATGTCTTATTGCTTTGACATGCGGTGATAAGCTCATGTTTAAGGGTGGCAACTGGCATCTGATGAATAACGTTTTCACCATACGTAGTAGAGAATACAATTTATCCCATAATCAGCAATATTGTTGATTACACACGTGTGTTACATTGCATGTAAAACTTTCTTGCGACAGTTAGATCAATAATGATTCTCGTCCTCATGTGATTTGGTTCACAGTCGACACAGGTTTAACCATTGCCAGTCCCCATTACAAATTTGGAGTGAAATGAGTTGCGGAGATGTTATCGGTAACAAGAAGTTACAAAGTTCAGATTTCTTTCCATGCAAGAGCCATTATTATCACTTGAGTATTCCGACATGCAACTCCTTAGCATGGATGCGATAGTTTTTCTCCTAAGTCAACACATTAGGAACCATACAGCGTCAGTTGTGGTATCAAAAAGACACAATAACGCTGTGTTTCTAAAAGGACAAACCAGACATCCACCCTCCCCTCCTACCTTAGGAGATATTTCATCTTAATCCCGACACAACCAGTCTTAAGCGTAACAGATGGCCGGAAAAAACCAAATTTTTACTAGAAAAAGATGATGGTTAACAGAACGAGAAATAAAGACTTGTAAGCATTTGCTTTTAAAACACTTTTATTCTAACATTTCGTTTAAAACAGAAGCGAAATCTATGGGATTTGCAGGCGCTTCGAAACTTCCATCTCCATCTAACGAAGGCATGTCCTTTCCAGCGCCTTGAGAAACCACTTCTTCGATCAGATCCTCCTGCATGACATCATCTTGGAAAACACACTCCCTATCTATTTCGAATGCCGTTCCTTGTTGCACCAAATCTTCTTCAATGATATCTTCTTCTATAACGTCTTGAATAGCATCACTTTCTTGGGGATAATTTTCCGATGCACCTTGTGGCACTGCACTTTCTTGCAAGACAATTTGCTGTACAGAGCTTTCCTGCAAGACGGGCTCTTGTGCTCCACCGTCTGATATCAGCGTTTGAACTGAATATTGAATATTTTCGTGCGTCTGTGGTACGAGAATTTCTACAGGTTTGGAAGGAATTTGTAGCAATGTACCCAAATCGAACCCCGAAACTGAATTTTTTAATGAAATATCAATTACATCTGTTACATCTATTACTTGCTTAGAAGCAGAGACCACCGATTTTTCGGCTTCTTTAATAAGATTTTCAACGATAAATGGATCAGTTTCGGTAGCTAGTTCGTTGTGTACTGTGTGTACGTCCACCTCTGGCATTAGTAATCCAATTACTTTGCCGAATTCCTCTTGAGCTTGTGCTTCGATAGCATCTGGATCTACGATTGGTGCACAAAATTCTAGCTCATTCGATAAAATAACATCTAACACCTCTTTCTCCAGCAATAACTGCTTCTCAAAGGGTAACTGCTCCAATAAATTTGTGTGGCTTATAAACAAGTCTTGAGAGCGATCTGTATGGTGAGGATCTCGACGGTCTTTGATGTAATTTTGAAAAAACTCTAAGCATTCTCTAAAATGCCTGGGATAGCGGAAGGATTTAGCCGCGGGGTTACTCAAATATCTCAGTGCTCGTTTGACTACTCCCCACTGGTCACGGCAATCAGCCCAATTAAATGGTAAATTTATTGTTGTTTTCCGATGGGGTTCATTCATCTCGTTTGCGATTTCTCCCCACATCCACTGCGTGTAGTCAGGATCGCCGTAGCTCTCCAACGATTTGTTGTAAAGAAGGGGATAGTTCCTGAGAATGTCTACGAGACGCGCATCGTTGAACTTGGCATTCTCTTTGTCATCTTTGTCGGTAAAATTGAGTGATAGTTTTCTTCCATATTGCACATCTGGTTTGTTTCCTTCATTGGGAATTTCCTCACTCATTTCTTAAGTTTTCCAATAAAATTATTAATTTTAGAAACAATTTGCGACAAACACAACACCGTAACCCGAAGTAAATAAAGATGAAACGTCACTGATTGTCAGTTCCAACGCGTGCGCTCAACGAATCTCTTGCAGATGGGTGTGTTCACACACAAAATACATTTATTCAATTTATTTGCATTGTTATTTAGTTTTGATCCCAATTGGAATTTCCTGCATAAATGAAGTAATAAACATAATAATAGAATTCGGAAAAACTTGGTAGAGATCATACAGCAACTCGTATCTAAGATTTGGTCAGACGATGGATGAACCTCTCACCATCGTTTGCCTGATTTACAAGAAAGGTAACCGCCTTAACAGCTACAACTATAAAAGCATCAGTCTTCTTCCATCGCGTACAAAATTTTATTTATTTATATTGTATGAACGCCTGAAACTTTCTGTCAACAGATTTGTTGGCCCATAAATCTTTAAAAGACTCTAAATAAGATCTGAATCATCCGAGTCCTACTTGATGTAATTAAGCTCTTTTCCTACAAGGAATTTCTAAACCTTGCCATGAAAATCAAAAGGAAGCGGGTGGACTTCTTTACTGGCCATTTCGACCTGAGATACCGTCTCAACTAACTAAACCTTTATTTAGAATTAGTGCATGTCATAAGAGCAGATTTATACAAAAGCATTGCAGCGGCATTTTCCTAGTCATTGCGGGCAAAAATGGTTGCGAAGATTTCGCTAAAGTTACATAAATGTTAGAATACACCCCAGTACTTTCAGAAATGCGGTTTTGTTGAGCAGAAATAGAAGAGGTTTAAAGAGGGAGATTCTATGTATAAGAGGAATTATGAATCTCCGAATAAGGAGGATGGGTGCAGTTTTGTTATGGTTAGCGAAAGGTGAAAGCAAAATCAACGTCATCTGCATAGGTATAAGTGTTCAATAGAAGGTCAACAGATTTTTTTACTAATGGCCGTCTGAATTTATCTTGTATCTAAATGTTGAAGTGATTTTAAGACGATTTTACGCAGTCTGGGCGGTATGTTTATATGTATAAACATAACTGTGGAATACACATACCTTAGTTGCAAGAAATTAATAATTCAAGCTATTCAAAGAATCGCCAATTAAGGTTCAAATTAAACAATGGACGAACGGGGTAGTGGCGTATAAATCGTGCATTTGCACCACAGTTCGTTGCACACGCATCACAGATAATAAGTGTTGGCATTGTGACCGTTGTGTTCGACACTCAACAATCTCCTTATTCCTCCCTGTTTGGAATCAGATTCATGGCATCGATAAGGAAATTATATATTCATGTGTAATGTTCAATAGCTGTTACCTGCTTATCTCTACCTGGCTGCTTCCACGTCAATAATCCTAGGTGGAATTTGTGTGGAATCCCTTTCACTCATTCCAGCTGACCGTCACAAAAGAGATTTATTCATTTTATTAATCCATATGAATTCGTTTAAATTCGCAGCAGGCTGTTTTTAGGGGCTGACACCCGCAGCTTCCGGGTGAAAGGAAGGCAACAGAGATTTCGACCTGTCGGCGATGACGCTCACATGCAATGTGAGTTTCATAAATTGATTGAGCTCCACCAGAGAGCATGTAGGGTGGTCAGGAGAAATGGTTGTGGTGTATTTGTGGTATATCCGCTGGCTGATGAATGTGATTTAGGGTTTTGGTTATCAGAGTAGCGATGAACTGCGGACGATAGAAATTAATGAATGTTAATGAAGGTAATGTGTCGAAAATTGGGAATACGCTTATTTATCGAACAGTTGTTAGTTTTTTGTTTAACCTTTAGTCGCGATTTATTGGTTTGAAATAATGCATTGATTTTTTTTTTTTAAATAATTACTCTCAAACGAGATTGCATCCTTACTACCCCACAGTGCCCCCTGAGTAATCCGGTGGGTGTCGTCTGAGTTATCTTGTTAGGATGCTACGGACTAAGTAAAGAGTGCCCAACACCCCAGTTATTTTCTTATGAAATACAGGACGTCTTCTTAAGAGACATTAGGCTGTTGTGATAGGGATTTGTTGTTGGAGGTAGACTAATGCAAAAAGTCTTGAGCTTTCGCCACTTAAGTGAGCGAGTGACTACCATCACCATAAAAGCTCAACTTTATAACAGCAGCTTCATCTGGGCTCACTCTCCCACAGATGAAAGATGCTTTGCTATCAAAGATCATTTCTACCTTTGAGCACAGCTTGAGATATTTCATTAAGATAGTCTTTTGAGCTAAGGAAGACAAAACAAATTCAGGCTGATCGACATTGCCACGGGACCGAAATTGGCACGATAAAAAGAAAAGCTACTAAAGACACTGCTGGGACATTCAATCTACTGCTAGAAGTTTTAAACATGGTGACACACTATCATGACATTTCTTCAACCTGGTCGACACATGGGGTACAGCCTCCTCAGGGTGAACATTATTTTGACGTTTCATACATTGACGGTATTTAACTTTTTTTTTATAAGTCTGAGAATATTTTATTGGGAATACTTTTAACCATGTTTACACAAATCCTCTTACAAAAATTGTTCCCGCATTGTGCGTTTGCTATTTCGGTAGTGGTTTATCTCATAAAATACTTAATATTTCCTTAATTTATACGAATGTAGGTTTTCCTCCTCATTTCATTTAAAGGGCCTTAACAATTAATAAATTTTAAAATTTAAAAGAAGTTCTACTTTTAACAATAGCCACAGCCATGACGAATATTTTCGTAAAATAGGTTTATAGATCGGACTATTAATTGTTCAGCAGAGATGAGCTATATAATTTAAGCTAAACTCGTTTCACAAAATTTAAAGCAAATTTAAACCATTTTAAAACTGTTTGTGAGTCTCTGTTTTAATCGCGGCAACTAAATTAATGTTTAACTGTAAAAATCCATTTTAAATTGCAAACGACAAAAGCATCCTTACAACGATGCTGCATGCTATAAAGCACGCATTCCTAGAAACACACCACAGAGTACATTCGCCATCTGTTGTTTCCTAGATTGCGATTCAATCAACATCGGCAACAAACAGGAACCAAATTTTTTCTGTTGACAGTTTCTAATAAGACGAACTGGATTGTCACCTACCTCTCTTCAGCTCCATTAACAGATGGCAGCACAGCTCTATTGGATTGACAGTGACAATTGGAAATTTAGCAAAAGTGAACAGTGTTAGACTGTCAACAAAATAGTGAAACTCTCTAGTATGTTTTTTCGTTTTTCGTGTGCAAAATTCATTGTAACTTAAAAAAAAATCCGACAAATTTGTTGGCAAGGTTTTGTTGCTTCAAATAACATCAATATCGTCCGCATTACAGCTTATCTATCGTGTAAAATTTGCGTTCTAACATTTTTCAACTGTGTGAATATTTCATTGCCGTGCAGCATTGAAAATTGTCGGGTGTCTGCTCTCCTTTTTTCTTTTTAATTGTTCTCTCGCGCGCTGAGATAGTAAGGTATATAGGAAAGAAAAGAGAATTTTCCTTGCTTTTCCGAAGGCACTGTGGTGAAGTGAGTAATTTGTGTTGTGTAATTGTTGTTGTCTAGTTGTTTTTGGGGTGTGTTCGCTCTTGTTTATTGAATTTTGCAACAGTGAAACAGAAGAAATTTCGCCAACTCATGCAGTGAAATTGAATCAGATTATGTTCAAAAGTTCTAAGGTGAGTTGAGTGAATCACTTTGTTTTTTGTTAACCGGTTGGGTAGTTGAATTTTCATTATTTTTTGGTGTAAAATCCCTAGTGGCCAAATGCATTGATGTTTTTTTTTTTTGCTCAAAAGATTAGAAGAGTTGAACGAGGAGAGGGGTATTCTCTTATCAGTTTGATGAGAGCTCTGTAACTGCTCTCCTGTCTCCTCCTGCTCATGTCATATGGTGCACGCACTAATACACCTGAAGCAAATGTGGTGAATTTGTTTGTTGTTCTTTGTTGTTTACTACTAAGTGGAACAGATTTACCGGCGTGTCAGGTTAAAGTTATTAAAGAAAAATTATTGTCAATTGCTGTCTTCACCTTATGTATTGTTATTATTGCATATTACATACTTACATATGTATATAACTGCCGAAAAGTGAGTGAAATTGTTGCGTTTCCATATTTCTTATTGCATAATACGATTACCGGCGTACCGTCGTAAATGGTCTACACATGACCAAGAATATGATATCTCTGGCGATAACATTTTATCAGAATACAAACTACCATGCAACGTTCATGGCCCGTTCAGTGCAACTCTTCTGTGGGCCCCAGATTAGAAAGACCTCGCTGGAAACAAACGTTCTAGCCGGGTCTCGGCCGTTGACAGCTCATACGCAGAACAAGGCTATACGCCACGGGACACTGTTAAGCTGTTAAGATCGCATTCCCACTTTCTATCGCTTTCCAACCTCAGATGGAGTAAGCTTAACAAGTTTCAAGAACTGTGGGACTCTGGTAATAGTAAAATCTCGCTACTCTCTAGAACTTGAAGTCATTTTCGGGCTACGAAAACCCCAAGAAACAAATCAAAATCGATAAGAAGTTGGTTGGTACTGAATGGGAATTGCTGGGATCTACCGTAAGGTGAATAATTGTTCAGTGGTGGATTTCTTTGGTATAAAGACACTGATATGGACCAATAAGGTTGTTGACAAATCGCATTAGAAGCTCAAGTAACACTGTGGATAAGATGATTTAGGCTTAAATGGTCTCCGTTCTTGAGGATCGGTCAAACAGCGCTAAAGTTTAAGGTTTTTTTTCATGGAAAACTTCTAAACGCGTGTTTATAAAGACAGGCCGAGAAAGGCAGGATGTTTTTTTAGTATGCTATAAGTACAGATGAAATTGATCGGTTAACTGGCTAGCAGGCCGGTTGTTATCAAGTTGCGAGGTTGCTAGAAAAATGTTGAAATAGGAACAAAGAAGTCCACCGAGACTCAATAAGCCCTCAAATGAACAGTTTTGTCATCAGAAATAACCTTTGGATGCGTCGTAGGAGGCTTGGATGCATTGGGGGAGAGAAAGCAAATTCAGCTACCATTCGTTTTTTTCAAAACTGCCTCAGAAAAACAAAAATAAAAATTTATTTTGTAAGAAAACTATTATAAACAATTGAAGTTCTCCGGTGGATAAGTAAAAAAAGCGACAGTTTCTGACTGGCACCAACAGTTTTACCCGATTTCACTGTTTGGTAAAATTCGGTTTTTTTTTTTTTTTTGGTGTCAGTCCCTGCAAGATGCAGATGTGTGCGTCACAAAAAATTTGGCGTTTACACTGTTTGATTCTCTTGACAGACGAAAAAATGTCAAAAAACGCCATTTGTATGGCATTGTGGCATATAATCTAAACCTAGCTATAGCGTCTACAAATTTATTTTGTCCACAGTGCTATTGTATTTAAATCGAACTGCACTTTAAATCACATTTGCAAAATAAAATCGTATTTTTGGTGGCTGATTGTGCAACACACGTTTCCACCGTAGAAGAAATCGTAAAAACAAGCAAACAAATCAAAACTGTGATTTTTTAAAGACTGGTTGACACACTTGACGGAATCGTTTATGATGAGTATTGCTTATTATTTACAACCAATCGGGTAATCACCTGTAGCGAGCTTAAAAACCAAACCATATCATGGGAAAGCTTCTGAAAGTCGAAAAATTCGATTAAGCCTTCATCTTTTTTCATCAAAACTCAAATTAGTGTGGTTCTACTTACTTGATTGACCTGATGTCGATGCTGTAGTCCTGTTGCTTCTATCATATTTACATTCCATCGTAGTACTGACGGGACATTGTGCCATAGGTACCATGGCCAGCAGACTCGGCATCGACTCCCCAGACTACTGCAGGAGCTGTCAGGATGCGGAAGAGACAGAAACCATCAAGCACTTACTCTGCGAGTGTCCCAACCTCCAAAACCGCCGACTCCGACACATGGGAAACAGGCCGTTTGGAGAACTGAGTGACTTAACAGAAGTACCAATAACGAGCATGCTCCACTTCATTAAGAGTACAGGGTGGTTTGATAGACCACCCACCTAGTACCCAAGGTTGGAACATGGCCCACAACACAAACGGGAACACAATGGAACGCTCAGTCATTGGACTGGGCACTTCCCCCATAACCCAACCTAACCTAACCTTCCTTCGTAGGAAGGCCAAGCGCAGAAGTGTGTAAATACTCGGATCGTTTTTGTTAAAATGTTGCTCATTTTTTTAAGCTGAATGTGCACACAGTGTTGTATTTAATTGCTTGGTTACTAGAACTTCACTAACTTATCTAGGTGCTATAGTTCAGGATAAATTTGGGCCTTAAGCAACAAGTCTCTTCGTGTAATTTAGTCTTCCAAATTTCTGTATTTTGTGTGATTTTACTGCTTCATGGTTGCTTTCCTTTATAATAAATACAGAATTTCGTTCATGAAAAAATTTGACAGCATTTTGTTAGTACGAATTTTGGCCCACTCTCACCTCCAGTTGCGCACTTCAAAATAGTTTGAAATTCCTTTTATTTGCAAGTGTCACCTTGGGCGAGGTTAGGTTTAAAACCTCTGCAGGCCGGAGCATTGGTGTCACTATATAGCGGCAAGGGCTACATTTAAGTTAGGTTAAGTAAGTGGGAAGGCGAAAGAAAGAACCATATCACCGCACTCAGGTCAGTTCAGACCCATTGTGATACCCGTTGGGGGAAGAGAATGTTACCTACACGTAAGAACGTTACTCAATAGTTACAGTTGCATGCATATACATATGTATATGGATACAAGAAGAACATGACCAACTTACTGCGTCTGTGATACGAACCACCCTCTAGATTTGATAAATCTCATTATTTGGTCCACCGGTGTATCGGTTAATTCTTCAATTTCCTTGAAAAAGTGCCGTCCAAGGAACTTATTTCTTAGATGGTAGAGACTAGGGCAATGGCAAAGGAAGTGGGTTGTATCAACGTGGGCCTCCTCATCGCCACACCCCCTACAATATCTTCTTTTGTAATTCGAAGGTTTTTCATATGGTACCGCAGCGTGATTACTCCCATAAGGGTGCATAGGGATCTTCTGTCGATCTGCAGAAGTCGGTCGGTCCTAGCTTTAACGAATTTAGGGCATATCTTCCTTGTAGTTGCACAAGTGTTTAGAGAGGTCCATCTGTTGTAAGCCTTCCTTAAGGCTCTATTCCGTGCTTCGAGCTTAAGTGTGCAAGGCAGGATGTTCACCGAAGTTTCGGCTTGTTCCGGGCTTTTTGCCGGTTCGTAAGCATTCTCGTTTCCTGTTATTCCCTCATGTCCAGGGACCCAATAGAGTGCCACCTTGTGCTGTGTTCCAAGAACCTTGAGCTTTTCTCGACAGCACCTACTACTTTTAGTTTGATTTCTGATAAAAAGTCATTGTTGGAAGTAATAGCAAAGTCAAAATATCATCGCCATCCTGCATAAACGGACAGTAGTGCCGTCAGGAGCAGGGGAATAAACAGAGAAGCATAGGTGGGCGAATTCAAATGGCCAAACTAAAAAGTCGGAATGGCCCGTCTGCTGCTGGTGACTTGAAAATCCCATCCATAAAAGTTGTTGCAACTTATTCATGAATGGGGCGGATTCAACTAAATATAGTGATTACTTCTCTGAAACATGTATGTATATGTACATATGTATGTTCATATAAATCTACACATGAAGCTATGTACATATGTATGTATGTACGTACAACTAAGAATTCTTTGGTATCCGATATTAGCTCAAAGAATGTTATTTGGCATTTTTTGTTTGTCTTTCAATGGGTGCTGGACACAACCAGCTCCGATAGTAATTAACAGTAAATGAATCTCATTTCCCGGAAACTGGAATTTCTGACTTAGGCCCTTTTTGCCTAACGCCGAAGAATTACGCTCTTATTACTGAGCAAATCTGTTTTTTCATTACACACACGATGTCGGCGGACATTTATGGAAGGAAGTACTTGCTGAAAGTAAGGTGTTCACACTCAATCAGCCTGCATGTAATCCTTATAAATTCTATATACATAAATAGACATACATACGAACATACATACAATATGTATGTAAAAACCCAAAGTACAAATTAGAACATCGTTTCGCATACATTTTCCCTCTGCACATTGTAATGTCGTTCCCTTCAATTCGAATTTCTAACCAGAAAATCCATTTATTATTCCCTTGTTTTAATTCATTATTCAAATCACAAACAAGCTTCATGTTATTAGTCGAACCTCAAAGGTTACGTATACGTCAAAGTGCTTAGGAATTCTGGCATTGGGTTATTCACCACACTCTCTTTTCCTTGAACTTTTCTCTTTCCTGATGCCTCTTCATCATCTAAACTCTTTTTTTTTTTTTTTTAAACATGGAAGATTTCCCACTTGCCTGTGCGAAGATAGTCCTGTAGACCGGCAAACAATATTCTAACAGTCCAAGGTTGCGAGATGTAGAGTACTGAAAATAGTACTTCAGTGTGAATTCGAGTTTAACGACGTAAATAGAATAGAATATATCTATTTGTGTGTGTGTGTGTGTGTGTAAAAGGGCCGAGAATAACGGGAATTTCTTTCCAGTAAGAACAGATGTAGATTTCCAGAGAAACTGAATCCTTTGTTTTTTGCCTGAAGTAATGATAACGGCAGTAGTGCCAAAGCGATCACGTTCACCGGATGCACTCGAACCCATAAAGTGTGTGTTGTGTTGTGCTATGGTGGTGGGTGTGGTGTAAGTTGTGTGTTCTTGAAGGGTGTTGTTTCGCAGTGCGTGCCAATGACGAGCCTAAAATATTCAGCAACACAATGGAAGGTGAGGTGAAATGTGTTGAAATGTGAGGTGATTTTGTTGTTGTTGGTCCTAATTGAATTTCCACATCTTGAGTAGGATAGTAGAAACAATTTTATCCTTTCGCATGCTAGTTCAATTTAATTAATGCCTCATTTTCCCTTATCTCGTTTCAGAACACTATTCCCAAGGGTGGTGCTTAGTGACAATAATGATGATGGTTATAAGGACAGCCTAAACGCTTCGGAAAATTATTACTTCTATCGAAATAAATCAGTAGTCTCAACTCGGAGAAACTTCGGAAAAACCAAAAACAAAAAAAAAGAAAATACATTTAATATTCGCTTTTTGGCGCTTTTTATGCAAATACGGTAAACTATTGGATCAAAGACGTCGAAAGGCTTTCATCGAAACAAACAAAACAATCGAAGAATAGCTTTGTATTGAGCAGAGTGCAACGGCCATTTTATCACACAACTACACCTTAAGCGAACGACGACTTTGCAACAGTTGGCGTGAAGCCAATAGTAAAAAGCCATTACTCGCATTCCTTCTTCGGTACGAGATTACAAAAACAAACAGGACACAAATAAAAGAGAGACAAAATCCTTTTTTGTGCTTCGAATTCTTCAATAGCTTAAGTTGCGACTGTTTATTTGTTTTCGTGTTTTTATTTCCGCTCTCTCCAGTGGGTCTGGATATCCTTTTAGAATCTATAACTAATACTGTACAGATTTGTGAACATTCTTTGTGGCAGAGTTTTGTAATATTGTGTGGAACTTTCGAAACGTCCCTGTGCTAGTGTTTGTTTAGAAATCGCCTTGTCGTATGTGAGTGTACTGTCCGTGGATCATTCAAATACTCTGCCAAACGGAGTTCATATACGTAAGGTCAACGTGTCTCGCGAAGGACTGTGTTTTATGCTCTTGGTTTGCTTGCTTTGATTCGGCAGCGGCGTGAATTATTAACAAACATTTCATATAAATCTTATTGTTAACCATGGCTGAGGACGAGGTGCTCTTTGATGACGTATACGAATTGTGTGAAATAATCGGAAAGTAAGTTTAGATGAATGGATTTTACATGTTAATGTATTTTTAAATTTTTTTTATTTTATTTAAGTCAAGAACTGTAGGTCGGATTTTTTTCGAACAATTTAATATAAAATGTATTTAATTTAATCAAAATACTTTAAAATACTAATTCACATGTTTCAGCTGACTCACGCAGCTTGTTTGAATTGCGCTTAAACTCTGTCTCCAAAACTGGAATGTTGGATCATCAAAGATGCGAAACTGATACTTTTTTCTATAAATATTTACTTACTTAAGGTGAAACTATAGTCCCGTCTCTAACCAACTCGATCATTAGCCAGCTGGATCGAGTTTGGCAGGACAAATTTGTTAAGGCCTCCTTCCACTTGCGTGAGCCAGCTAAGTCGCACGTCTCTCGGGTGTGGACTCGAAGGTTTTACGGGCCTGAGTATTGGTGTTCATCCGCTCTACATGACCCAACAACCTCAGTCGTTGGACCTTCACTCTTATGGCTAAGCCGATGTCCCTGTACAGACCGTACAGTTTTTCGTTGTATCTCCTCCTTGATTCACCGTCTATGCAGACGGGACCGAAAATCAGCTTAAGAATTTTCCTCTCGAAACAGTCAAGAGCAACCTCATCCGCTTTCGACGGAGTCCATGCCTCCGCGTAGGCAGGACGATGAAGTTCCTGGGTTTTCTCTAAGATCTGCCGCAGTGTGAATATTTGGTCGATGGTGGACATTCCTGGCTTAAAGTCAGACAGGTATGGAACGATCAGGTTGTTGATAAACGACTTCAGGCGATGTTAAGAAGACTGATGCCCCTGTAGTTGGCGCAGTTCAGAGGGTCTCCTTTATTGAGGATCAATGCTGAGGTTCCGTTTATCGGGCATTCTTTTCTCCGACCATATTTTACAAATGAGTTGGTGGATGGTCCTTACCAAGTCATTGTCTACCGCTTTGAAGAGCTCTGCCGCTAGGCCGTCAGCTGCAGCAGCTTTGTTGGATTTAAGCTTAGATATGGCTATCTTCACTTATATATCCTTAGCACCGACTGCGATTCTACAACCATGTTCCCTTGTTTGTCATTGCAGGCTTTGGTTTGGGCTCTGTTACTTTGACAGGTTCTTGTTAGCCTTTGGTAAAACTTCTGAACCTCATTCCTGCAGTAGCATCCCTCTATTTTCTCGATCTCGGGCATCTCATGCTCCTTTTTTTTTTCTCCTGAGAAGCCGTTGCTCGTCTCTCTTCTGCTCCGTTTTGTATGCATCCTGTTTCGCTGCATGTGCTTGCCGGCACTCGTCGTCAAACCAGTGATTTCGTTGGGGTGGCCGAGTGAAACCCAGCACGTCAGAGGCGGCATTTCTGATAGCTTTGTGGCAATGTTGCCGCTGGTCTTCAATACTTGATGCTGGCGGCATAGGATTTCTTGAGCGATTGAGACTCGATCGGAAGCGGATCCGGTGATCTTTTGCGATTGTAGCCTACCGACGTCGATTTTCCTCATAGTATTTTTCTATTTGCAAAAAATTTAAATTAAATAATACATAATGTATTCTATACATTCACTCTATGGCTGGACCTTTTGACCATCCACCCTTGTGTCATTATCTCTCTGTGTTACTTACTTCATGTCGTTGAAATTTTCTTAACTCTAATTTATTCCTATCTGCTCCCAAACGCCCTCTTAAAGCGAATCAAAAGTTTCACTTCAATCGCTTGTTTGCGCCCACAAATTTGTGTATCGAACACTTCAACAGTTAATTCTAATTTTAGCCCCTGTGAATTTGCCACAAATTTAAATATATACATACATATGTACAGTTTTTGTGAACAACATTTGTGCGATTGACTTTTTTCCCTTTAGCTTCGAAAATTTATCATGTTTAAGTCAAACTATTTGATTTTGTTTTCAATGCCCATTCTTAAAGTAGAAAAGTATATATATATGAGCAGTTCCAAAAGCTACATGAGGGAACAACTGCAACAAAATTTGGATGGAAAATATAGGACAGTAATGTACCAAATCGCCGTGGGTTGGTGGTTAGTGCGTTGGACTGCTGACCGAGCGGCGTAGGTTCAAGCTCCAGCCAGGAACACCGAACATATTTCGCGGCACCGCTTCTCGTCGGGGAATGCCAAGCCTCCGAGAGTATAATTTGTCATGAAAGAGCTTCTCAATTCGCCGTTCGGAGTCGGCAATAAATTGTAGGTCCCTTCCATTCGTAAGAACAATACAAACACGCACAACATGAATGTTTGCGAGAAGATAGGCCTTGGCTCATCCAGAGCTGTCGAGCCAGCTATTTATTTTTTTTTTAATTTACCAAATACCTTTTCTGCACTCTATCCCAAAAGAAATCTAAGTATCTTAAGACTAAAACATCATCTATACAAGTTTGGTCTGCCACCGAACCCTACCCGCAGTCTATGCTTGGAGAACGATGAAATCTCTCTCCACAGAATATCCCAGTGAATTCGTCCCACAGATAGCTCTTGCCACGCTCCACCTTGAGAAGTTGATTAGCTTCTTAACAGGCTCTGAAATAGACAAACTGCTCTAAAATATTTCGGATAGCACAATAAGCCTTATATTCTAGACTACCTCGAAAGTCTGTAAAGAAAGCACCAGTCTTTCAGGATAGGTAACAACGTCTCTTCTGGCCGCGAGGGAAGCAGGTCTCACTTGCTTAGCCAGTAAATCAATGTTGGCTTGAAATTCCACATATCACTGAACGCTCTCTTGCATTAGTAGAAAGCTATACATATATGTATGTATGCTTTCTTAATACGCTCGTGAATGCTACCCTTTTAGGATAGAGTCTAAAATGTGCTGAAAGTACCTTCAACCCTTTCGAACAATATGATCGTCAGCGTTCCAAAAGAACAATCAACAAAGATTCGCAAACATCTCGAGACGCTATGTAAGTGTTATACGTTCGCCTTTGCCGAGAAAATTAGGTAAAAAAAAATCAAAACTCTGAATATCAAAATTCTATTTTTCAAAATTCTTATAAATACCTGGCTTGGGACACGGAAGAATAGTTTCCTCTAAGTATTGTAGTTAAATGTTATCCCTTCCTGGTACCCTATGTAAATATATTGGATATTTCTGGATACAAATGTGCAGGGAGGTGGGTGCTTATTAAAATATCTAGCGTCTTCTCAAGCCGGTCAGCTAAAGTAACTATCATCGCTCATCACTGGCTAAAATCTTCCCTACACGTTCTATGAGTTCTTTTCCCTCAATCTAATTTATCTTTTGAGGATCTTTGTACATAGGTGGACCACTCGCATTGCAAGTCGTTTAAAAAAATATTCTCATTTAGCAAACAAGTAATTAGTACATGTTGAAAAGCACATGCCGTGTGTTATAAAATTTTTTGTGAAATGGGTTGAAACGAAATCACATTCTTTTACGTGCGGTTGTCAAAACACTGCAATGGTGCTACAGCCTTAACGATCTATCAGCGTATTTAGTGAGAGTGCAGTACTCCTTAAACTATCGTTTAATTTTATATGAATGTTTACGATATTGGTCATTTCAGATGAACACATCAAATACCGTACCGAGCAACATTGGTTTTATGTTGCACTTAAAACCATTAATTACTAGTTTCGCTATTAGCTCTTGTTGAATGATTTTCTATTTCCTTTTTTTTCTAACTGGAAACCAAATCTGAAATATTATTATGTTGGCCTGCAGTATAAGAATATGTGTAAGCGACACAGTTTATAACTAACAAGTTATAATTCTGAAAATAAAAAAGGGTTAAAAAGGATTAATTTCACTGACACTAAAATCCATACCATCTTGGTCAATAGGTCGCTCATTAGCACCATTATTGGTGTTCTCACTGGTCACTGTCCTATTGGCCTTCATAACAAAAGGATGGGCCTCTTTGCAAATGACTTTTGCATGAGCTGCAGGGACGAAGACGAGGAGAAAACGATTCTCCATTTTCTCTGCACTTGTCCTGCGCTGTTCCAAAGAAGGAAGCTCTATCTAGGAGCCTACCACTTCGATAATCTGGGCGAATTATCACATACTGATATCAAAAGTATCCTCAGCTTTATCAAGAGCTCCAAATGGTTTTATTAGCCGGAGTGGCACCTAGGGTAGATCCTAGTGGTATCATAAAGAGCCTTCCCTGGCCTACGTGTGTCCGTGCCTCGCATGGACAACCACCTTACCTACCTACCTAAGTCCATATTGCCACCACAGATGCCAGCTGCGAAGATTTAAACTAGATGTCGTCGTCCTTGAAATAATTGTGCAGAATTCACATGTCAAGACTAGAGGCACAATCCATCAAAAGTTCATACAATAACTCGCAAACTCCGACGATATTGACATTATCGGAAAAACGTAGCATATGGTGTGAGTAACGCGTTCGTGGGTAAGGCGACGGAAGCGCCCAATATGGCTTTAGCAGTTAACGAAAATTAGTGCATGCTGTTAACAAAGAAGTAGACACCGCCCTCTAGAACAGAAGATCACCCTCAACAGATATCAGTCCTGAGTCTATAGGGAACTCTAACTACATACATCAATAGTTAGGGTTCCTTATAGACTCACAATGACGAGTCATGAGATCATTAGAAGTATAATTCTTCTTTAAGCTATGAAGGTAATTGAGTCACAGAGCTTCTTCTCGGAAAACGAAAATGGCTCTATACAAGACCCTAGTTATGATAGTCTTGCTCTATGGCGAAAGGCATGGACTTTGTCACAATTGGACGAGGTCGGTCGCTGTTGTTTGGGTAGAAAAATTCTTCAGGTGATTGTTGGTCTTATCTGCATGGTCAGTAAATGGAGGAGAATATACAAGGATGGGCTGAACAGCGACATCGAACACTACGATTCCTGGTTAACTTAGGACTGAATTAATAAGCCTCTGCAGTTAGCCCGGCTTGTTGCCCCTAGGCCTTCTTTCCAATAGCGTGCGCCACATTAGATAAGATATTTTTTCACTGTGTTTTCCCTCCGGGTTGGATTCAAAAACCCCGCGGGCTGGAGCGTTAATATCTATTCGCTCTTGTTAAGTTTGTTAAGACTGCAATTGAGTTATAAATATCCAGTGAGGAAGTTCGTTAGCACATTGTTTGCTATAACTTACTTAAGGTAGCGCTACAATCCGGGGTGGACCTGGGCCTCAACCAATCAGCGTCTCCAGCCAGCTGGATCTTTAGCCAGCTGCCTCCAGTTTCGCACGCTAAGTTGGTTGAGGTCCCCTTCCACTTGCATGCGCCACCTGAGTCGCGGTCTTCTTGTGTGGATTCAAAGATTTTCCGGACCGGAGCATCGGTGTCCATCCGATCTAAATGACCTAGTCACCTCAGTCGTAGGACCTTCTCTCTTCTGGCTAAGTCGATGTTGCTGTACAGCCCGTACAGTTCGTCGTTGTGTCTCCTCCTTCACTCACCGTCTATGCAGACGGAGCCGATAATCCCTCGAAGAATTTTTCTCTCGAAACAGCCAAGAGCAACCGCATCCGCATTTGACAAAGTCCATGCCTTTGCGCCGTAGAGCAGGACGGGAGCGATGTGGATCTTATATAGGGTCACCTTTGTTGTTCGAGAGAGGGCTTTCCTACTCAATTGCCTTCTTAGCCCAAAGAAACAGCGATTGGCAAGAGTTATTCTCCGTTTGATATCAGCGCTGGTGTCGTTGTCTGAGTTGTTCGCGGAGCCTAGGCAGACAAAGTCCTTAACTACCTTTAAGTTATAGCTGTCTATAGTGACGTTCTGTTCGAGACGTCGGTGTTGGGTGTCCTTTCATATTGACAGCATATACTTCATCTTGCTCTCATTGACCGCCAAACCCAATTCGCCGCTTCCGTCTCAATGCTCACGAACGCGCCAGTGACATCTCGCTGCGTTCTTCCGATTATGTCAATATCGTCGGCGTATGCGAGTAATTGGACGGACTTTTGAAAGATTGTGCCTCTGGTGTTGGCGCGTGAGTTTTGCACAACTGTTTCTAGAACGATGTTGAAGAAGTCGCATGACAGCGCGTCGCCTTATCAGATCAAATCAGAGAGAAGTGTAGGCACCTAAGATCAGAATTAGTGTTTTTCAAAGCAGAAGGTTTTCTTGCTGCCGCTCTAGTCTACAAAGGACTCTTTTCAGTTATTTCTACTACGTCTAAGATAGTGATTTCGAGTTGAGGAACCTTCTTAATGGCTTTCTAGTTCAGCGATCTGTTTTCCTCTCCTATGTATGTGGATATTTGCCCCATATTGAGATAGTAACATCATCTAAATATGCAAACATCCTGGTGGATATGACTAGAATCTCATGTAATGAAATGATGCTGTATGGGAAGCATAAGAATTTTTCATTTTCTTAAAGGAATTACTGATGCACAGTCTTTCGTTTGTAGTAAACGATGCGCAAAAGGACATAACATTTAATTATAACGACATTCTTAACTCTTCAAAGTTGCACCAACCATTTTCTTATTCAAAGTTTTAATTAAATTTTTTCCCTTTGGCATGAGCAAATGAAATCATCATTTTTCATTTACATTTACAATTGAGGAGAAATGTGCAAGTGCCCGGAAAGTGGGGTCAATTTAATATAACTTTCCATTGGCACTGCGATATATCACCGAATCGGCACATAAAGTTATTTATGAGTCTATCCAGTGGAGCACGCAACACGCATTAAATTGCCACCAATTATACGCTCCGATAATAACTGACAGCAGCTGGGTCAAACATTCCCACCTAAATCATAGCAGACGCGACCGATAATCGAAAACGCCTTTATCTACATGCGAAGGAAATCCCTTCTCGAGAACGAAAACAATCCTCCTACTTGAGAGTATGCACATACATACATACATACATATGTATCCTGCAGTGGTTAATTTTTTGTATGATATATGGCACGACTTGAGGCTAAAACAGTGCATGCCTGTCTTCGCACTACGGGGACATAATTAGGAAGGCATTTTGACGGAATTGTGACACGAAAACTCAAAATGTAGGCCCCCACCCCAATCGTCTTTCACTTCGGTTAAGTACCCATGATCAAAAGGAAATCACAACTTTCCTTTCAACAGCATTTTGTCTGAAAAAGTTTTCCGCTATAGAATTTATATGCCTTGTGTGTAGAAATTTATTTCGCATAAAATCAATAGAACTTTTGCTCCCTTTTCTTGGGGATGGGAAAACTTGTCGGTGGATAAGTCTTTTTTGGGTTGCTTGCCTTTTTCCAAAATAATTACTCGTATACGAAGCTGCTGGAGTTTTTCAGTTTTATGGAATCCTGTTCGTAATTGAAATTGTTGGAATTAATCTTTAATCAATCGATGTCGATGAGCGAAGGAGAGCTCAAGTCTTTGAATAACGAATGGGTACTTCATATTGAATTATGTCGCCTTGAGAAGAGAAGTAATTGAGTAACTGTTTTAAAGTGTGGTCCTTGAAGTAGCCACACCACTCAAGATCTCACGTTCAATGAGACCGAAACGTCAATACAGCAGAACGAGACAGTTTGACCTGTGAATTTATTCAATTGGAATTTTACGTGCCGTCACTTGGTTCGCCTTGGTGGGGTTTCGTTTGGTTTAATTAATTTTATTAACCTTAAGGGTATTATGGAAAGAAAGAAAGTTCGGAGTGAATGTCATTTGATCTAATGTGACGTTGGAAGTTATTCAGCGTTGGGGTTGCCAGTGGGTTAATCAGAGGATTGATTATGTGGTAAATGCTTGACAGTGACGAATTACTTAATTGGGTTTTGGGGTGAGTATGCATTTTCGTCTCACAAAATTATGGCGTTGTTTCAAACACATTTTGCGGCTTTAAATAATTCTTTGGATAGGATATGAAGTCACTTCATCATGATGTGACAGATCCTTGATATGGTTGCTAGACACACTTTGTAAGAAATTCAAAACTGCGTAGGTAAAATCAAGAAAAATGTGTGAGCAACCAAGAAGTGTTTTTTTACGGCACCAGCTCTCAGTACTTCATTAGATCCTGTGTCTTCTTATGGATCTTAGAAATCAACACGAGCTTTTGTAATTCCCTTAGTCCTATTCAATAGTTCAGCTCCACGGCGACCCGATTTTCTTCTGCGAATTTCCATGACTTAGCTAGCTATGTAGTAGTCGCCTCTGGGCATATTAACCCATCCTTTCATGTAAATAGTTGTTCATTTGAGATATGATTTGTCGATTGACGAAAGTTGGCACTTTCTAGATTATACACCCCCTTACAATAGTATCGACTCCACGTTTGACCGAAACAGTTGCACTTAAGCACTTCTCCAGATCTTTGACGTCAAGCAGCCTTTGCTCTTCCGGTTCGGATGCATGGATCTAGTTCCACGATAAAATACTCCTACAACACCGAAAGTCTAGTACTCGTTCGAGTTCTTGATAAGCTATGCATACTAGTGAAGTAAGGTAGGTAAAGTGGCGGCTCTTTAGAGCCCAATTAGCGCTAAAGTGCGCCGTTTTGTAACCGCCGTTATTAATTTGGTGGTTAAGGATGGCTATATCTAGCCGGCGGAGTTTAGATACAGTATTAGTTCTCCAATCCTTTTCTCAGCTACCTCGGCGAGGTCCATGAAGAAGAGTTTGCCCAAAGAGCGCTGTCTGGTCCTAGCCAGTGCCGGACACCTGCAGAGGCAGTGAAGTAGAGATTCTTTCTCATTAAGGTCTTTGCAGCTCCTGCAGAAGTTGTGAGGAATACCAAGCTTGACCGCATGGTCTCCGACTTGCCAATGGCCTGTAATAATGGCTACGATTCTCGCAATATCTAGTCTTGATTTGCCAAGTAGCTCTCTTGACTTAGTTTTATTGTAATTGGGCCAGGTCTCTCTTGAGATGACGCAGCTGGACAGGCCATTCCATCTTTGATTTGCAAGCTGGAGGAAGTGTAGATGTACAAAGCCCTTAACAGTGCCCAGCGGAATATCGACTCTTTCTGCAAGTGAACTGTTAAGGGCAGATCCTTTCCTGACCAGCTCGTCGGCACGCTCATTGGCCTCGAAATTGCTATGACCTGGAATCCAGATGAGTGTAATTGTGGAGTGAGTACTCAGTTCTAGTGAAGTAAAGGCGGAAGTAAAGCTGAGAACTTTTGTTTTGGCGGAGGTAATCCTTAACTCCCACCAGGTTGGCCTTCCTCATCACACCTGTGGTAATTTGGATTAAACGGAAATTACCACCAGCAAGTAAGAAAGGCGCTTATTTACGAACTTGATTGTTGTGCTCAAAGCTAGTTTTGCAATCGAAAATGTCTCAATCAATTGAAGCTAAGCCTCCCGGAATGCTTTACTCAAGGAAGACTGAACACAGATGCTTATCAATGAATGTTTGATGAGTGGAAAGTGAAGAACATGTTCATCCATACTGCGTTGGCTGTCCGGGACTGCTAATTATGAAATTTTGCAGCTTCCGAAATGCCGTCACTCCATCCGAAACCTGAGCGGGGTGGTGCTGACAACAAGCACCTTCGCATGATATTTTTAATCGAAAATAGTTTCTAATCATACGTTTGTTGTGTTCGCGGGCTGTTAATCGGAATTGGATAATATACTCATTTAGGATGAAAATTAAAGATTACAACTCGCATTTTTTTGCCAACTTTCAGAACCACGATTATATTTCATTTCCATAATAGCGTACAAGACAGGAAATGCTACACAGTTGTCCTCTTAATTTGTCCTTGCAAGCCTTCAAAATAGGTCTCAATGATGGGGACTTCAAACTAATATTCTTAAAGTCATTCCTCCATTCTGTGTATTTTCTGTCATTTGTGTGAATCAGATTTCTAGGTTATACGATTTCGTATGGGTATATTTATCTTTCCAAAGAATTTTTGTATAATTTTAAATTTAATAACAATGATGACGTGAAACGTGTATGGCTAATATAAGCTCTCTTAGTTAACGAGTTTCCCTTCGATTGATCATTTTTATTTTTGCAAATCGTGAGTATTAAGCAAATGTAATAAAGTGTAATAAAATTAAAACCGGTAATTTCAGGTGTACAATAAAAAAAAAAGTATTTTTGAGAATTTTATTTGAATGAATTGAATGAAAGGTACATGTAAATGAAAAGAAAGAGAACCTAACAAAATGAATGAATAATTCTCAGATTTTATTTGCGACCTCTTACTGATTACGAACAGCAATTCCCCCAAAATTGTATGTACGTGTATAATTAACGCTGTTTCGTGTAAAGGAAGTGATTGCTATCAGAACGCAAATGGGAATTCTTACAATTAAGACCGGAAAGGAAATGAAACCAAAACAAAAATGCTAATTTAAAATTAATTAGGGCTTTGTCCTTTTGAAAGGTGATGACGAAAGGACGTTTCTTTTATGATATTTTTTTCATGGCAATTCTTACGGTTATTTCCTATTTAAAATTTGTAGTAAAACTACAGTACATCATACAGACACATACATATGTAATTTCGTTAATTTGTACTTGTTCGATCTAAAAGCTCAGAAACTTCCTAGTAGTATTTGATTGAATATTTACTACCGGATTGGCCAAATATCTAGAATTTCACTTTCCGATTGAATGTATTGCCCCCATGACCCTTTTTTTGTTTTAAAAAACTAATTTCAGAACACAAAATCCAGGAATTTCATTTCGCAAACTAATGAAAAGAATACAAACAAATAATATGCTGGAAAATTCATCAAAAATTTACGCGATTTTTATTTTATTTTAAACAAAAAAAAAAAATTTCTCCCAAAATCAACGATTTTATGCTGAAATAGGAATAACATTACACTTCACTTCTCATTTGGTTTCAAATTGCTTTTGGCGAGAACTGTTTCAGGTCATTTCAAAAGTGAGAATCACAAAGAAATATGTATGATATACTCGATTCTCATAGATTTGAATGACAACTTTTCGATAGTAATAATTTTACTAGTATCCACTAATAAAATATTAAGGACTTTTTGGCAATTATTTTTGTTCAAAACAGCGCGATTTTTAACAAAAATAATTGTGCCATTTTTTTTTTCAAGATTTTGATTTCTTGCAGTTGCTGTGTGCTGAGGAAATCGCATCTTCTGGTTTATATTCTTGAAAGATTTCCTTTGAGCTCTTTCAGTCCTCTGTAGTTAGTACATATCACCATAAATTGTATGTAGAACTTTTCTCAAAAATTTATCTAGAACATTGAAGTGATAGGCTCCTAGATGGAGCTTCCTTCTTTGGGATAGGGTTTGTGATTGACTTTTTAAGCAAGATTACATTTTTAGATCGAGTGAGGTTTAGCATATATGAGATTTCTCTGGAGGTACGGCCTGTGGTACCATTCCTCCATATTTGATTTGTCTTGCTGATTGGGCTCTAAGAGTAATTTGCATGTAACGAGTGGAATATCGAGATTCCTCCGTTATGGTATGATACCTAGAGTAATGCAACGTTTGGCCTACTCTATGAGAAATAAGGTACAATCTGAAGTACATGTTACTGATTCCAGAGATTTTATAACAGCCTTGAAGGATATCACATTATGCCTAAGTCAGGATAGGCTACGTTGATCGCTAATTTTCGCCTGATAAACGCTACATAGGTTAGGTGGATGGAAGAAAATGCTCAGGCTAAGCATTTCAAGGAAAACACCACCTCTCACTCCGCTTTCGGCTTTGGAATCGTCGCGGTTGGTGTGCATGTGAATGGAGTACTCGTCTCTGGCGTCATCACTTTCTGATTCGTCTGCGGAAGGGATGGATGTCCAGAAGTTGAGGTTGAAGTTCAACTTAGATGGTGTGTAGTTGGTTAAGGGATCTAAGATCGTGGAGTGCCCAATATGGTTGTTTGACCATTGAGAGGAGGCCTTCAGTCTGATGGGTACGCTAGCAGCTGACTGTTTGCCAAAAATATCTAATTGAAGTAGATGTAGGAGCACGTCAAGTGCCGCCGCTGGGGTAGATCTTAGTGGTCCGCTCTGATCTTTGCACTTTCCCCAATAAGTTACGGCGTAAGGCTTTTTATAAGGTCGGGCAGCAGTTTATTACCCGCCACAATCCAGAGAGTGGTGGACAAAACACCGCTTTGTGGCGTCCCGGAATCACAGACCTGCGGGCTCAGGCACTGCCCAGCTTGCTTGTAATTGTGCCTGTGAGCAGTTTTTTAATTATAAGTTTGAGAGAGGCTTCAACTCCCAGGTTCATGAGTGCATCAGGGATTTTTTCAATGTCCAAAAAGGTTACATTCGATGTAGTTAATTAGGTTCATTTAAAGTCTTATACACTTTAAAGTCCCCGACATCAAAGAAACGTAAAATATCAGCAAATTACATTTTCATTTGACCTTTTTTTAAAAAAAAAAAACCCCAAGGACAACCAAAGTAACTAGAAAATCAAAGCACGTCCGTATATAATGAGCTTAGTATATAAACTATCGAAATAAAACCCATCGTCATGTTGAAAAGCCATTTTCATTCCCCAAATGTTGACCCGGCCATTCGCTTTAAAATGAAATGTGCTTTAGCAAACGGATTTGGGTGATTCATTCATAATCTCTAAATGATATTTGCCAAGGTTTTTAATGAGTTTAATTCAGGCGGAAAAAGGCAACTTTACAAACATACAAATTAAGTTCGATGTGTGTGTTCATTTTTCATGTTTGGCAGAAAAAGTTTTAAATTTTTATGAGATGCGTACAACATGTAGAATTCATTTTTATTAGACTTTAAGTTTCTTGTAGTATGTATAGTAAACAAACATCTGCTAAAGAAACTAAAAAGGTTTCTCCATATTTAAAATGTCAGGTATTTGGTTGTTTTTGCGGGTGTGTTATAGGAATCGGATTGTCTAATCTAGAAACCATCCAAAAGAAATATAAATCTCAAGAGTTTCCTAAAATCAGCGATATGAAGGCCCTCCAGGCCATGGAAGAAGCTACTGCCAAGAGTACGCTGCGCTCGGGTGGCTAGGGCGAGACATTGGCACAGTAGGTGTTAGAAGGACTCTGGTTCCTCTTCGTCTCTACAACTTCTGCAGTAGTCATTGTAGGGTAATCCAAGTCCCTCCGCATGGACTTCTATTTGTTAGAAGTAAGGATACCGGAGACGATTCGTATTACCCTTCGACTAAGTTGTAGGAGTGGTCACCGTGGTTAGTGCGTTGGACTGCTGACCGAGGGGCGTGGGTTCCTGTTTTGGGTCTTCCTGCGTCCTCGGTCAGGGCCTTTATTGACGATTGAGTTTCCTATGAACACAATTGTGTGCGGCACGGTTCTCCAGAATGCGGGCACACTAAACGAATGCTCCCGAACTTTTGTAAGAAATCAGGGGCATTCTTACTATCACTCAGCAGAAGAGACTGTAGACAACTTATTGGCGTTCTAATGGGACACTTCGCTTTTGCCAAGCATCTTAGTGTGGTCGGCTTAAGTGACACAACTGTCTGCGACGCCTGTGGGGAGAGCAAAGAAAGTTCGGATCATTTCCTTTGCGATTGTCCTGTCTTGCTCGGATCAGGTGGCAGTTTTTCGGTGCTGATGTGGTGAATGCTGATACTGTAAGCTCCTCATCCTTCTCTTCTTTCTCCGAAAGTCGAGAAAATTTCAGTAAAATGGGTTAAAACTGGGTTCTGTTTTCTGGTAGTACAATGGACCAGTTGCGTCTGAGTGCTCCAGTATAGCGTTTTCAAACCCGACAAAAAAAAATCCTGAGCTGTCGCGCCAGCTATTTATTTATTTTTTTAAGTTTTAGGAGATTTTTGAAATTCTATTTATTGAAGGCTGGCGATAATAATCTATCTATTGGGTATGTGTCCATATGACAGAGTGTAACCTGTACACTACTTGGCAAATTTATTTATTTACAAGAAAAGCGATTCTATGTGGTATGTCTTGCACCAAATAAACAACGTATTATGCTAACGTGTAAAGCTCTTCTGCAACACGGCAAGTACCAGTGTGATTTCTGATCCGACAGATCAACGATATATCAAATCTTCGCAGTGACGCAAATCTTGGAAGACACCAAAGAATTTCAAGTGGAAACTCTCCACAGGTTGGGAGCTAAGAAAGATTACCATCTGAACAAAAACAAAAAAAAACTTCACAAATAAGAACTGTGTTTCTAGGATTTTTTTAAGTAACCTGGCAAATTATACCATAAGAATAAATTGTAAAAAAGGATAAACGGAAAACCAATGTCTCATGACCAAAAACAGCTTCCACGTCATACTCCTTTTTTGTCCAATCACTGTCTAATGTTCGATACAACAAACATTTACTTTCCAGGCAATTAAACATAAACGACCATTGATAGTTCAGACCACTTCAATAAAGTCTACAATTTATATTTATGACCCAGAATTTCCTTTGGTTATTCCCTGGAAAGCCAAACCCCGAAACGTCCGTATGAGGCGGCAACACAATCGTCCCCGGATATCTTGCACATTAAACTTTCAAAGGCAGTAGCATCCACGGTATACGCAGAGAGGACGCCCAATACCGACGACCGTACACTGTCCTCAATTATTTACCTCTGCACCGAAACAAAATTAACTTTTGAATAATAAATTGTGATTATATCCTTCACAGGAGAGTGCAAGAATACGGAGTGAAGAGAATCGCTTTTCTGGTTCAGCAGCTAGATGCATCAAAATAAGTCAATAGGGGCTTATGTTTTTGATGGTTGATAATAGTAAAGCTAATCCTGTAAGAGTGGCATAATTAAAAATGTACAGTCGCGCTAAAAATGGATGACTGGGTGTTGGAAAATGACATCCAGATGTTTTTTATTGACAATATAATCGCGCGAAATGCTTGTAGTCAAATGGTTCCGTACAGTGAAGAAGGCCGTCACCTTCAGTGTTAAAGTTCGAAGTAGACCGTGGCTAACATCTATAACCAACCAAGAAACTTTATAGTCAATAACCTAAAGCTATGGGAGCTAATCACAGTGAGAACCAAATGGCACATTGTATGCGTGTGTTCAAAGTAACAACCGAGTACATGCATTGTTTTTCACAGGCAAGCAGGCTTGAAATTATGGCACGGATATCTACAAAGCACGCAATGTAGGTACATAGATACATATGTTTGTATATTGGACGAAAAACTCAACAATCAATTCGCTTTTGAGAAAAATGTCCGACGTGAATAAAGTCTGGAAAGCTAAAGCAAATAGGCAAATATACTGCAGACTAATCGAACTCAATGCTAATCCGTCGAAAATGATACGAATTTTCAATTATAGAATGACCCAAATCCAACTACTAACTTTGGCAACAACATCCAAGCAAAAAATGTTTTTGGGGTGGTTACGACAATTTTTCTCTTAAATTTTAAAGAGCACGAATGCCAGTTGGCTTCTTGGTTTGAACAGATCAACAAATCATTGTAAGAATGGTCTGTGTCTTTTACCTGGAACAGCTCTGTCGACATTGTCATAGCAAGGAAGAACAGAAAATTTCTGTGCTGCATACCTTTTAGATGCAGATAAACAGCTGTAAACCGTAAAGAATTGGGAAGACAGAACTCTAAACTAGAAGTGAACACTATGTCGCAGATAGATTCTTTTTTGAAGTCTTGGTGAGTCATCTAGGATACGTTATACACTAGGAATTACGTTTTGTACAGAAAGCACTTCCAAAAAAACTGCAAAGGTCCTTTTACGACGTATAGACTTCCAAACACCGCAAAAGCCTTGAAAATTTAACACGCCACGAAAAGTCGGATGTCAGTAAATTGGCACCCTTGCAAATGTTGGTGCTCTATTGCATTGGACAATTTTTTTAAGTGGCTTCAGTGCTTTTCGATCCTCAATTAGATGGATCAGACTATTGCGAACACGGTGCCCAGATGCGGATCCACAGCGACTGTTCGTGGCAAATTTAAGTCTGAAGCGTTCAATAAGACAATGGAGGAACTGGGAGAAGAGAAGAGTCGGATAGCATGGTAGAGCGGTGCAATCGCACTATTATAGACTAACTAACATTTACAACGTGAGAAAAAAGATCTGATAAGTCATTCTCAAATATAATAAAATTTACGAAGGCAACCGAATGGTTAGGATCAGGATATGGGTAAGTGAAATAAACAGGAACTGATATCTCATCAACCCATAAACCGAATCCGACTAAACCAAACTATCCATCGGGTGACTAAACTGATAACAGAGTGGTACCGGCTTTTCCAAAGCTGAAGCTTTAAGGCTTTTAAAGTTTCGAAATGAGGACAATGGTGTAGAGTTTTGCAAGAAATTCCAGAGATTCAGAGAGCCTGAGCTAACACCAGTTGGCACCGTTAACAAGTTAATGTCCAAAACTTTTCCATAGATTTCATACTGTTAAAAACTTTTGCGTAGATTTCATACTAGTTATAAAATATCGTGTCATGTCAAAGCCAATGACATGGCAACAATAAATGCAATGAAGTTCAACGTTTTCAATTCACACCCATGTCCCGTGCAACACATAAAATTCGATTAGTCGGACGCCACACATGCACACTCGAAAAAAAGAAGCATAAGCGCCATGCAGGATAATAGTAATCCCATCAGAGAATTTATATCCAATTTTTATGCGCAAAGGTATATGTACAAGCAAATATGGAAAACAAGAACTCCGTCTTGTTCCGTACAGAATGTTGTGCAACAACACACATATGTAATTTCGAAGTTGATTCTCCATTGGAATGGATTTTTTCCTTTTCGCTTGTTTTTTTTTCTCCAACTTTAACCCTAAAATCGCATTTCGAACAATCCCAATATTTCAAATTGGAATTTAAGTTATTTGAAATAAACCCACCATAAAATTCCTTTTAAATTGCAGACGAGCAGTTTTAAGGCACGGATTCGATTTGTGGGAAGAGCTGAGAGACCACCACCAGATTTTCGAAAAGTTATCTATAGCAAACTGAAACAGTGCATACACGTACATAAATTCAAATTTTATTCAACCGAAAACGATGGGGTTGGTTGTTTTATATTGTGGTGCATACTAGACACTTGAATGAAAGATGTACTAGTGTACGGCAAATGTGCTCTCAGATTGCCAGGGAATGTACTGCTTGCGTTTATTACAAATTACCATTTTTAAATTGTATTTTGGTGCACAGGTCTTGTGAAGTACCACATTTGCAGTTTTTTTTTTCCCCTTACTGAAATCACAAAAAATATTTACAAATAATTGTAATACAGAGAAATCTCGGTCAGCGAAGCAAAAGGCTTTCAGTTAACGAATTAAAGTTTAACCGAACTTGTGCGTTCCCTTGCGAGCCAAGCCCCTTTCGATGGAGATGAAATATTTTTTTTCGTTGTTTATCTCAAGTTGGTTTTTTGTGTAGTTCCTCTGGGGAGGGGGGTGAAATGGAAACTTTTCTGCCAGCCAACACTCCTCCAAGGAGTCTTTTGGTAAATGTGTAAAACACTTTAACAACTTTCCACCCGCACAAGTTAGAGTGTAACTTCTCCATTGACCGCCGGTAAAATTACAACTCATTTCGACTTTGTCCTACTTTTTCGGAAGATGTTCGCAACTTGTAGTCTGTTGATTTGGGGAGGCACACCTACCTACATTCTTTTTTGCCTTTAAACAATATTTCTAATCCCGACAGAGATTTTGTGAAAATCTCGAATTCAGTTGCATCAGTGCTGTCGACAAAGAGCCTTTCAAACATCTGAAAATGTGTACTCCTCCTCCTGAGATAATTTGTTATTCCGCTTTTTCAGGAAACATCTTAACCTTCCCCCACTTCAACCGAACCGAAGTGAATACCCATAAATCTCTAGAGACTTGCGGATTAGAAAACTTTGTGGAATTATTCTGTAGAAGTGGTTTGCAAAGACTTTCCAGGCACACAGCACTCCGTGGGAACCACTCCGACTAGTACTCCGCACACATATAATTCATTCGCACTAGTTGCGGTGCCTCTATTTACTTTGGTTTGTTGTGGTGTGGGCCGGATTTCCAATTGGGTTCGTGCTATTGAAAAGCACAGTTTCGCACATTTCGTAAGTGTGATTTCTGAACTGGTTGGTTGAACTTTGGCGGTGGTGTTAACCACAATATTGTGTTTGACATGTCACACTTCTTCAATCCCTTTGAACGGATTCTAGAAATCGGTTACTTTGCTTGGATCCATTCTCAAAGCGAAGTGAATATTGCGGTTTGCATGTGCCTAAAGCTGTATATTCGATGCAATTTTCGATGCGGGTTGCCGCAGAGCCTTCAAAATTTTTTTGAATTGTCAATATTAGTACAAACCGCAGGACGAAACAAATTAGACTAGAGGGCGTTTAACGTGGTTGAGATGTTAACCCAGTGGGAGTGTAAACGGGTATGACATACCCAGCTTGTCATTTACATGTTTGTATTTTTCGTTTAGTAATTTATATTTTTGCAGGTATCATACGTTGTCCATACAGGCTCGGGTCTGTATTTTGTTGAACATGCACTTCATGTTCCGAATGAGGAGTTTTGGACTAAAATAGCAACGGTTTCGTACTGTAAGCCTTCGTGGTATCCACAAAACAACCTCTTTGGTGGAGTTGATGTTTACTTCGAGCATACTTACATATACACTGAAACTTTGGCTTGATGCGGATTACAGTCAAAGGATGGCTTATCGACTTTAAGCCAATTACCGTAGCTGATTTCCCGCAGTGAACCCACAACTTAACATGTAGTCTTCCATGACACAGTGTACCTAAATTTAAAAATTGTATTTAGGATTTCAAATAATTACTCACTTACTTACTTACTTAAGGTGGCGCTACAAATCGGGGTGGTCCTGGGCCTCAACCAACAAACCTCTTCAGCCAAGTCGATCTTTAGCCAGCTGCCTCCAGTTTCGCACGCCAAGTTGGTTGAGGTCCCCTTTCACTTGCGTGCGCCACCTGAGTCGCGGTCTTCCTCTACTGCGCCGTCCCTCGGGTGTAGATTCGAAGATTTTCGGGGCCGGAGCATTGGTGTCCATCCGCTCTACATGGCCAAGCCACCTCATTCGTTGGAGCTTTACTCTTCTGGCTAGGTCGATGCCGCCGTACAGCCCATACAGTTCGACGTTGTATCTCCTCCTCCATTCAACGTCCATGCAGACGGGACCGAAAATCACCCGAAGAATTTTCCTCTCGAAACAGCCAAGAGCGACCGCATCCGCATTTGACAAAGTCCATGCCTCTGAGCCGTAGAGCAGGACTGGGACGGTTAAGGACTAATACAGGGTCACCTTAGTTGTTCGAGAGAGGGCTTTGCTACTCAATTGCCTTCTTAGCCGAAGGAAACAGCGATTGGCAAGAGATATTCTTCGTTTGATCTCAGCGCTGGTGTCGTTGTCTGAGTTGATAGCGGAGCCTAGGTAGACAAAGTCCTTAACTACCTCAAAGTTATAGCTGTCTATAGTGACGTTCTGTCCGAGACTTCGGTGTTGGGTGTCCTTTCTTGTTGACAGCATATACTTCGTCTTGCCCTCATTGACCGCTAAACCCATCTTCGCCGCCTCCGTCTCGATACTCACAAACGCACGAGTGACATCACGCTGCGTTCTTCCGATTATGTCAATATCGTCGGCATATGCGAGTAATTGGACGGACTTTTGAAAGATTGTGCCTCTGGTGTTGGCGCGTGAGTTTTGCACAACTCTTTTAAGAACGATGCTGAAGAAGTCGCCTTGCCTAAATCCTTTCTTGACATCAAAGGTCTCGATGAGGTCTTGACCGACCTTGATGGAGCAGCGTGCAGTCTCCATCGTCATCCTGCACAGACGGACGAGTTTGGCAGGGATGCCAGGGATGACATGGCTCTGTATAGCTCGTCTCTATAGATGCTGTCATACGCGGCCTTAAAATCGATAAAGAGGTGGTGAGTATCGATTTGAAGTTCCTGGGTTTTTTCCAAGATTTGCCGCAGTGTGAATATTTGGTCGATTGTGGACTTTCCTGGCCTGAAACCACACTGATATGGACCGATCAGGTTGTTGACGAACAGCTTCAGGCGCTCACACAAGACGGCAGATAACATCTTGTAAGCGATGTTAGTGAGACTGATGCCTTTGTAGTTGGCGCAGTTCTGAGGGTCTCCTTTCTTGAGGATCGGGCAAACAATGCTGAGGTTCCATTCATCGGGCATATTTTCCTCCGACCATATTTTACAAATGAGTTGATGCACGCTCCTTACCAAGTCATCGCCTGCTGCTTTGAACAGCTCGACAGCTAGGCCGTCAGCTCCAGCAGCTTTGTTGGACTTAAGCTTCGATATGGCTATCTTCACCTCGTCCAGGTCGGGTGGACGGAATTGTTGGTCTTCTTCGTCTAGGTTGAGTGGTTTATTCTGCCTCACAGCGGGATTTGATTCGTCGTCGCCGTTAAAAAGTCTGCAGAAGTAGCTTTTCTGCATCGACTGCGATTTTATTTTACTCATTTAGGAGTTTTAAATTCTAATAAGTTGCTTATACCACAGCATTTGGTTTCGTTATTACATAGAATGTTTTCCACCTCAAATGCAAATTATCTTGGGTAAATAATTTTAACCATGCATATTTCTCATGCATCCGGTGAGCTTCAAGTGGCCATTAGACTCTTCTGTGAGTTGGTTTTTCAATTCAGTGGAAAGAAAACTAGTGAATTCATGGTTCGTATCACGATGTAAAGTAAACATCCAGCATCGTTAAAAATTTCACTTCACTTACAGAGGAGAAAAAAAAAAACGAAGCACTCCATATTCACTCTTTTACCTAAGGGACACATTTTTAACATGAAATAAATACATACATATGTATATACAATGTATATTCAATTATTATTTTGGATATGATTTGAAAAAGTCTTTCTAACTCACTTGTCGGCAAGAGGTTTGATACTAAAGACCCAACATGGATTCTCAGTTTCTCTCTTAAATTTTCCTGTTTCAATTTACAAAGAATTTAAAATAAAATGACTTGAATAACGTTTGAGTATAATAGAGAACAAGCATCCTGGCCCGTTCAAAACACTTCAAATATTTTCCAGTCAACAAATTGTGAGCATTCGTTAATAAAATTGAATGAATTGTTTTTTACACAGGCTGGCTTTATACATATTTAAATAGAGATCGATGTTCCATTAATTGCACCCCGTAGTATGCCTTTGAATTCATGTCTTTCGAAAACTACTCTTTCAGATGAATTAATAGTTTCTTTTTTAGTCTTATGGACTCGACGACACTGTTTGTGTCTGCATTGAAGGTAATAAATCATATGAATATGCATGTTAATGTGTAAAGAATAAGATTTAGAACTATTGATGATTACATAACGTTTAAAAATCAAATCAATTACCTATGTGATTATTGTTTAATTAATTGCCGTGAAAGGCGTATAGGAATCTACCACTTTAGCATCTTAAATAAAGCTGTCTTTATTAATAAGTTGATTTATTACAACAATTACGAACTTAAGCATCTAAGAGGTTTTTAGACGGACAAATATCTAAATATTCAGCTTTGCGTTTCTATTGAAGAGAAAATTCTTTAAATTTTTGTATACAACTTTTTTTGGAATTCTTATTTTTTCGAAAAAAATACAAACCCCCTATTTTTGTTATTCATCATCATCATCATTTCTGAATGATCCGCTTATCCACTAGGAGAGTTGTGAGATTAGGGTGCTTAAGTGGAGCCTTCATATCTTTCGATTTTCCACCATCGACTCTAAAACATCATACGAGTATAGATAGATAGGTAGATGGGGTGGCTGTCTGTGCGAAGACACACGTAGGCCAAGAAGGCCCTTTGTGGTACCACATGGATCAATACCCTGAACCGCGCCACTTCATTGGAACCAATTGGAGCTCTTGATGAAGCTGAGGATACTTTTGACGTCGGCATGTGATAGTTCGCCCAAGTTGTCGAAATGATAGGTTCCCAAATGGAGCTTCCTTCTTTGGGATAGGTCAGGATACGTGCAGAGAAAATGGAGGATCTTTTCCTCCTCCCCCTCGTCTCTACGGCTCCTGCAAAATTCATTTGAGAAGAGGCCTATCCTTCTGGCGTGAAGGCCAATGGGACAATGGCCAGTGAGAACACCAATGACCGTGCTAATGAGCGACCTATTGAGCAAGATCAAACTGTTAGATCGGGTGAGATTTAGCGTGGGCCAAATCTCCCTGGAGGTGCGGCACGTGGTGCCGTTGCTCCATCTTTGGTTAGTCTTACTGATCGCGTCGTGCTCTAAGAGAAGTTTACATGTACCGAGTGGAATACCCAGATTCCTTCGTTCCGGAAGAATGTCTAGAGTAGTACCACGTTTGGCGAGTTCCTTACCTTACGGCCTTACAATTCCCTGGAATGTCCCTATGACCGGGTACCCAGCATAGGTGAATGTTAAAATGTAGATGTGAAATTTCGGACTTGGTCCGAGAATCTCATCCTGGGCTAACCCAAGGGACGCCTACCTGATGAGAGGGATCCATGGTACGTCTTGGAAGCCGAGTTGGGCATACTCGTTTAACGAGCCCAAATCATCTAAGTATAGACCTCTTCGTTCGAAGAAGTAGCTGCTCCACATCGAGTGCCTCGTGGATTCTGGTGTTCCTAACTCGATCTCGATGAGTTACCCCACAAATACAACGAAGAAATCTCATTTTGGCAGCTTGTACTCGCGATCTTATTCTTTCGGTCATTACCCAAACCTCATGACGAAAGGTAAGGGTCGATCTAATAAACCAAAGATTAGAATGGATTTTTCGCACGAATGGAAGGGACCTACTATTTATTGCTGACTCCGAACGGTGAATTGAGAAGCTCTTTCATGACAAATTATACTCCTGGAGGCTTGTCATTTCTCGACGAGAGGTGGTGCTGCGAAAAATGTTCGACCACTGACGAAGACGTCAGTCAGTCTTCTAGTTTTATTTTAGCAAACCTGGAAGTGGTAGAATTGCTGAAAGAGTATATTCCCTCAAAACAACACATTGTTCACTTGTCCAGACCAACACAACACTTAATGCAATTTTGGCAGTTTTAAATATCAGAATGCCAAATCAGAAAACATTGCAGTCGCTAGACCAATTTGCAACATAAAGTGACTTCAAACTGCTTTCTTTGTCACAGACGAAGGAAATCAGAGTATTTTTCTGCAGGAAAGTTGGGTTAGAATCCATTATCGATTCTATAATAGTCAATCATGCGAAAATGCACCATCTTCAATCTAAAATTAAATTAATGCTTTAAGTCGCTCAGCTCTTCTATTTCTTCCAATTAATTCTCATAGTTTCTGTAAATTGCCCTAATTTTGCACAATAACCGTGAAACAAAAGGCTTACTTTGGTTCTTTTTCATTTTTATTTTGTAACAGCAACCTCCATTAAAAAGTCCCTTTATGGCCGAGGAAAAAGATAAGCTGAATTTATTTTCAAAAGGATATCTGTTATCTCCATAATTAATATCCTCATCATTCCAGAAATTGGAATCTTTTTACCAGTAGATTGCTGGAGAGTTTGTCAACAGTATTACCGCCATATACCATTTTCGTGATTAGCCTGTATTGTTGTTTGACCGAGTTAAAAGGCGTGCGCTAGGTAGTGATTTTTACTCTTATAGCGATCAAACTATAAAGTTTTATCATGGTTAAGTCAATTCAGTACTCAATTAACGTCAAATTGAAAATTCAAACGATGGCCTTTAAGATTAACCTACTAATTGTCTTTTGTTTAGGTAGGAATGCATATTTAAAATAATTCTAATTAAATTTCTTGAACCATGTTTGCTTTGCTTTTTATAGTGATTAAATCTTGCTTGCTATGATACCTACGACTTTAAAGCAAAAATTAAATAAGCCAGACAAATGCCGTTTGGATAATTGATTTGAAGGGCAGGATGTTTTCAGTCGTTACATTCTTTCACAAAACCAAATAAAAGCTTATGGAAAAATATAATATCGTAACGCAACGTGCTTGATTCTGCCACATTTAGTTCGGTACCACCGTCATTGGCCAAAATCGAGCAAAGTTGTCGGCTTTCTCGGCCTCCTATCCAGCGATTTTGAATCGAGCATTTGAGTTTGAAAAACCTGGGGTCTTTGTTTTTGTCAAACGTTTCTTGCCAGCTTCGATTCCCATGTCGTAAGCAATTTGATGTACATACATCCATAGTATTGTGGTTAAGATGTTTCAACTTTTCACTTTAAAGCCCTTTGACATCCAACCATTGTGTAGAACGGGATACTTATCCAACATTTTCTGGTTTACTTCTTAAAGTTCAGTACGTATTTTTTTAGTTCACAGATAGATATATACATACTAGCAGACCCGTGCTTGTAGAACATATTTGCTGGCTATAATATGGAAAAAAAACTTAAATTACCACATCTTAAATAATGAGCTAGACGTTGTTGAAGTTTACGAACAATTAACGTTTGAAAATGATTGAAAATTACTACCGAAATTCTGAGTCTGTGGTCGCAACTTTAAGGGCGCTTACTCCAACTTCCGGTCGTAATAATCGTCCCACCAGACAGGCTGTGCGTGCTATAGTAAAGGGTTTTTCAATAGGGACGCTACAAAAGTAGAGCGACAGGGACAGCAAACGACGCCATATTTTTCTTGCGATTTTTTGACATTTCTCTTCAGTAAGGTTTGCCATTTCATGATGGAAAGATATAAGAGCCAACAACGCGTCGAAATTATTAAAATTTACTACCGAAATTCGGAGTCAGTGACCTCAACGTTAAGAGCGCTACGTCCAATTTATGGTCGTCATAATCGTCCTAGCAGATCAACAATTGAGCGTCTAGTGGAAAAATTTGAATCCACAGGCACAGTACAAAATGTTCCCGTGCCAGTGAGACAAAGAAGTGCCCGCAGTGTCGAGAATATTGCTGCCGCTGAGGCTTCAGTTGCAGAAAGCCCAAATGCGTCTCTCACACGTCTTTCTCAAGCGTTGGGCATCTCTGTGACGTCGTTGTGGCGAATTTTGCGAAAAGATCTTGGCCTACATCCTTACAAGATTAAATTGACGCAAGAACTGAAGCCGCTTGACCACCAGAAGTGTCATATGTTCGTGAATTGGGCTGAGCAACAACTTGAAAATGATTCGGATTTTCATCGAAAAATCATCTTCAGCGATGAGGCTCATTTCTGGCTGGATGGCTTCGTCAATAAACAAAATATGCGGTATTGGTCAGGCAGCAATCCACACGTACTCCATGAGTCATCATTGCATCCCGAAAAAATTACGGTTTGGTGTGGTTTATGGGCCGGCGGCGTCATTGGGCCGTACTTCTTCCGTGATGATCAAGACCGGCACGTTACTGTGAATGGGGATCGCTACCGTTCAATGATAACCGAATATTTTTGGCCCCAATTGGATGATATGGACTTGGAGGACATGTGGTTCCAACAGGACGGCGCCACAAGCCACACAGCGAATGTCACAATCAATTTATTGGAAACCAAGTTTGGAGAACTTGTTATCTCACGAAATGGTCCAGTCGCTTGGCCACCTCGGTCGTGCGATTTGACGCCGTTAGACTATTTCCTGTGGGGCTACGTCAAGTCTATGGTCTATGCCAACAAGCCAGCGACGATTGATGAACTTCGTACGAATATCGAACGTGAAATTGCAGCAGTATCGGCCGATTTATGCTTGAAAACCGTCGAAAATTGGGTTCAGCGTCTGGACTTCTGCAAGCGTGCCCGTGGTGGCCATGCAAAAGAAATCGAGTTCCATACATAATGGCATCGAACGTACTTTGACAGGAATAAAGAATTTCATTGATATCCAAAACCGTTTTTGTTTTATTTAAAAAAACTTTTGTAGCGCTCTTATTGCAAAACCCTGTAGTTAAATTTGAGTCAACATATTCACTATTGAATGTCCCCATGCCAGTGAGACAACGAAATACCGAAACTATCGCAGCCGTAAGTGCTCCAGTTAAAAATGAACCAAATCAGTCGATTCCACGACGTTCAAAGGAATTAGGAATCTCTCAGTCCACATTGTGGCCCTTATTAATTAACTCAAGAACTGAGGCCTCTTGATCATTTGAAGCACCGATTGGGCTCTAAAAAGGACCGAAGAAAATCCTTAAATTCATCGAATAATCATCTTCAGCAATGAAACTCATTTTTGGCTTAATGGCTTTGCATTATTGGACAGCAACAAACCCACATGTGCTTCAAGAGACTCCATTCCAGCCACAAAAAGTATCCGTGTGGTGTGGATTTCATGCCGGAGGTGTGATTGAACCGTAATTTTTCGTCTATGAAAATGATCGCCATGTTACGGTCAATAGAGTTCGGTATCGTGCCATGTTGGAAGACTATTTTTGACCAGAATTGGAAGGACATCAGTGATATGTGGTTCCAACAGGATGGTGCCACACAGTTGATCAAACAATTGATCTATTGAGAAATGGCCCGGTCGAATGGACACCTTGCTCATGCGAGCCATTGAATTTCTTTTTATGGGGTTACGTTAAGGTGTTGGTTTATGCGAACTAGTTAACAACGTTAGAGGAGCTCAGAAACAATATCGAACGAGAAATTGCCAACGTTTCGGCCGATATGTGTCGAAGAGTGGTGGAAAATTGGATCTAAAGAATCGATTGCTGCAAACGTGCTCGCGGTGTTCATATGAACAAGATCAAATTCCATACTTTATTTTATTTATATATATATATTTTTTTTTTTAAGAAAGAAACCTTAAATTGCTATATTAGTGCATGGGTTTTATGAGCAAAGGCTTTCGGCTCAAATTTTATACATAAATTTAACATGTGTACTACACATGTAAACATGTAAATACAAAATTGTTATGTCCTTATTGAAAACCCTAATTTAGTATAGATGTACTTATTTAGTATAGAAGTACTTATATATATGGAATTTCGTATCGATATCTACGGGGTTGCTCTTTTTATTGTTCTATAAAGCTTTAGTCATCTTGTTATTAAGTTTACCTTGGGCATTTATCAAATACCAAAGTTGTTTCAGCGAACATGTGTTTCCGTTTAAACTTGCGCATCTACCCATATTCAAATAGAAACTCAAAAAGTAATCGTCCCTACCCCATTCTCTGGTATCCCATTACCTGTAATGGGTGTTACAGTCAAATGCAATCAGTAGATCCCATCTTTCTTATTATGTCTTTCGGAAGCGAGTGGGTTAACAAGGTCGGTGGTCATTCCATTGCATTTTCTGAGCCGTCGTTTAATGGGGGACACCCTTGCCTTCAGTGTAGTTTGAAAGTACTTATAGAACCGCCGTAATGAGAATGAACAATGTACCTACACATACATACATTTATTTCGGGTTTTTCGGTGATCTTTGGTAAGTTTGTCACTTGCTTTTTTCCAGCTTCGAAACAATGACCTGGGTGATTGAGTCGTTTTACGTTTATAGAATCAGAAATGCGTCATTTTTTTCCATCTGCCTGTTTATTATTTAATTTGTTAAATGAAAACATGGTCGAAAATTTTGAAAACTGTTACCAGTTCTCATAGTCTTAATTGTACTTTGTATTGTTACCAGTTATTAACCTTTAATTTTTTCTTTTCAGGGGACCATTTTCTATTGTAAGGCGATGCATTCATCGTGAATCCGGACAGCAATTTGCGGTGAAAATAGTAGACGTTGCTAAGTTCACTGCAAGCCCTGGGCTAAGTACAGCTGGTACGCAATGATATGTTATTTCTCTAATTATTTGTAGACATCATTAACAGAAATTTAAATTTCCTCTGAAGTACATACATATGTATATATTCATCCATACTAATATTATAAATGCGATTAAATTTGGTACGGAGATAACTGGAGCCTAGGGAATGAACATAGGGTAAACATTTTCAAAATCATCCCACTGCCACGCCCATTTTTCGAAAAATGCATTTTTTTGAGTAATTTTACAAAGAACTCGAAAAAACTTACTTAAGCAAACGTGTAGGTATTCATTTACTCTACATTATTAATCCTGGCATTATGTATAGCCCCGCCTACTTTTTAGGGGCACTCTCCTTAAAATAGCTTTTTTTTTGTCGATTTCCTTAAAATATCAGTTCTGGCGAACAGTAATTGTTGAAACTCAGAAGTAAAACTCGAGGATGGTGTAGGGTTATTGTACACTTTCTATCCACCAGGAAACCCACCTCACATCCTCAACCTTAAAGTTGTTGCCTAATCTAAACCCTGCGAAACTTTGCAGGTGAATACTTCGTACCAGCACGCAATCGAAGCCAGGACTTTCAGAAATGTCAATCAGGGAAATGTCAATCATCCCTCGCATTCCTCTGAACCCCTTCAGACTACCACTTTGAGTTCAAACGTATGCAATTTTCCGTTGAGTTTCGATATGCCATGAACTTCAATAAGCTACAGGAAAAGAGCTTGAACGCGGACAATGTGGACCTAAAGAGGCAACTGTTTCTCCCATAGCGCGCTCAGAGTCAATTCACCTGACAGCCTGGTCATCCCGGAGCCAGAAAGACTACCCAGGAATGCTGTTTACAGGGACGCCTTAAAGGATTAATATGAAGAATTGAAAGTCTATACCTACTTTTCAATGGCTTGTAACCCGGGGAAGGATATAGGGTATAATGCGACGTGTTTCTACGTGGACGTAGTCGCGGGTATCAGCTAGTATTAAACACATTTCATTCCCATTATTAAGAAATTGCTTTTGTTAAGAGCAAATACATTGGTGTGGATGGCAGCGCTATGAATCTACTTGTTGCAACTATGCAAAATTGCAACATGAATACCCAAACCATCCTATCTAAATGTCTCGAAACACGAAGAATTTCATTTGTTATAAATTAACATTATTGATTTTCGAATTTTTTCTTCTACTTGTACTACGAAACCGTCATTTGTGCCAAATGGTCAACGGGGAAAACCGTTTAGGTTGTGATGAGTGATATCGAAATTTGTACGCAATTTTTGACAGGGCGTATTATTTTATTTAATTGAGTTAGAACCTAATGTTCATGAAGCCGTTTCTGAGAAAAACGGTCTTGACAGACCTACAAATAGATGGACAACAAAGTGATTTTATAAGGATTCCATGGGACCCGAATGTGGAAAACACTTCTGTATCGAACATTTTGAAATTAAAAACATAAATCAGTGTTCAACATTTTAATTTGTAAGTTGCGACTTTTCTCACTGCCTCAATAACGCAAAGGAAAAAGAACAGTTAACTCTGTTTCGAACAAAACTACAGCCAACTCGCCCTTTTCCTTTGAATGGATGCTATAAGTTTGCGCGGAGCAAAACTGCACTCATTGAAGCAGAACTAAGGGCGAAGTGAGAAAACTTCATGTTGCCGGTCGATCAATACAGAAATACCTTCTATTTTTTTGCAACCTTTCAAAAGAAAAGTCCTGCTTCGTCGAAATCCTTTGAAAAATGTTCGTGCATTAATACATTTTTGAAGGGTTATTTCTCTTAATTATATGGTATCCTGCTGTTTTCTGGCTCATGACACTGATGTCTATTTTACAAAGGCTCTTTTTAGTGGAGAACGTGTCTGACCTCTTCTGCTGTGAATGGACACCCTCCAATGCTTGGTGTATAATGGATGTCATGGTGTTAGTCGACAAAAGTAGTAGAATGGAATTTGTTGCTTTGCCACCCTTTCCTTAAGTTTTTCTTTGTCCAATTAGTAAGCCTCCCATCAATTGTTGTAATCCATTTGGAAATGAGTTGTTCCTTATGTATTTATGTATGTTGTTTTGGAATTTGAAGTTATTCTTGTTCGGTATGTGTGTAGTGAGAAAAATACATAAGTTATTTCTTAGACAATAATGTGTTTTGAAGAAGGGTTCAAGGAGTTTTGCAGAAAGTTTTCATCGTAAAACAAAAGGCGAATCATGTGCCATATATCTGAAAGAAATTTTTCAAGAAAAGTATGCTTGACCGGGATCTTCACGAGCTAAATTATGATTGCAACTCTTAGCTGTTTTCCTCTCCGTTAGCAAACGATTTATGCCCAAAAGAAACAACATGAAGTTATTACTTTGTTTTTGAATAATGAGAAAATTGTAGAAAATGTTCAAAAGACTGATGGGCATCCGGGTTTTGTCCTCCATTACAGTTTCTTATACAACAAGTATCGCAATGTCCTGAAGAAAATTAAAAGTTCTTGATTGATTTAAAAAAATGTTGTTTAACCTTAACACGTTTAACATGTTTTTTTTTTTTTTTGTATATTCGTCACGGAGATAAGTTCAATTTCATCTTTTTACGTAGAACTTTTCATGTTACGCACAGTTTTTATCACGGCAACTGAAATTGTTTCAGCAATCGCTCCATCCACGATCACTCATGAATGAAATTCCGGGCATGAGTACGGAATTTAAAAATGATTGAATTCATTCGCGCATGAATGCGCTTTCTGGCACGCAGCCCCATTCGCTGGCATTCATGAATGGGCTCATACCGGGAATGGCACTCATGAGTGATCGTGGATCCCCAGCAATAGAATCGCCCGTTTTTAGAGCGAAATAATGAGGCCATTTCAATCCTTCCTAAAAGAGTCAATAGAGTTGAGACCGTCGAGTTTTTCAAACGTCGTCACATTCATTCATAGTTTAGTTTAAACTTCGGCCAGTATTATACCATTCGTGGTCGCCGTGGCATGGTATGGTATAGTATGGTATATGAGAGTGAGCGGAAGGCTCTTCACTTAGGCCTCTGTCGGGCCCGTTGTGTTCCCCTCCATTAATCCTCGAAACTGCAGGGATAGGCTTGGCTTGGGACGTATGTTGGGAGGGATCTAGGGAAGGTGGAAACAATTATGGAGTTGACACTAGTGAACGTGTGGTCTGGCGAATCTTCCTATTTATTTGGTTAAGGCCAGGATGCCGCCGATTCCTTTGTCCTTGAGATGTTTCAGGTCCGGTATCCATATAGACCTCAGGGTCTTCTGTCGCATCCTCGCTAGGGCTGGGCAATGGCATAGGAAGTGTTCGAGGTCCTCTTCTTCTTCCTCGCAGTTCCTACATGTTTCTGTGTCAGCGAGGCCCATTCTATGCATGTGTTCGTTGAGGTTAATGTGTCCTGTGATGAGTCCCGCCATCAACCTTAATTGCTCTCTGCTTGAACTTAAAGCCTTCATTGAGTTTGTCTTTGCATTTCCTGGCCAGATGAGATCTGGATGTTTGATGTGCGATGGCTTTAAGTGCTGCTTGACTATCCGAGCAGATTTCTATTTTCCTACTTTGGGTGTGGCGTTCCAAGAGAACTCCAACTCCCTTTAAAATGGGAAGGACCTCTGCCTGAAATACTGTGACGATGATGAATCGCAAGTTCTACCGGTGGGTTATGACAATATACGCCGGCGCCGGAGTTGTCTGCAATGTTGGAGCCGTCCGTGAATACCATTATCCCGTCATGGTTTCTTGTATCGTTGGTTCAAGCCCAAGAATTCTTTGAAGGAAATTCAGATTTAAAGTTGTTGACAAAGCTGGTTTGCTTGTCTCCAAAATCGTTCTGATGGTTAATGAGTGGCGTGGTCGTTGTGATCTCTTCAATAATTTTTCGGTGCCCTATATTAGAAGTCGTGTCGAAATATCCGAGGGCTTTTAGTCTTGTCGCTGAGTGTCCTGCCAGTCTCTTTGCTTCGAGATGTACTGGTAGGATGTTTAGGATCACTTCCAAGGCAGCCGTTGGTGTTGAGTCTTGAGCGCCGGTTTCTCCCAGGCAGGCCATTCGTTGTGTTTGGGTGAGCATAGTGATTAGTGCGTTGGACTGCTGTGCGAGGGGTGTGGGTTCAGGCCTCAGTCATATCCACCGAAGCCGTTATAGCTTTGCGATAGCAAGAGAAGTGAGTATGCTCAGGGTATTCAATACTGTACGAGGTAGGAAGTCTAGTAGTAGTATTCAACGCATTAGATTATCAACTTTTCATGGCACTTAAAACTGAAACATTTTCAACGAAAAATATTACTGCGTCTTCAAATGAATTAAATAGATTTGAAACGCTTTGTGGAATTTCAACCCCATTTCAAGTGGTAAATACATAAGTATTTATAAAGAAGTTAATGTATCAGTATAATAATTGGCCAATGTAATTTTTGTTCGTTGTCATCGATTCGGTGTTCGTGTATTACAACAGCAGCTTCATTATGAACATGTAATTACTGTCGTCGGCCTCGTCATGATATTCAAAGTTTGCAACCTACTTCTTAGGCATCTTTTGGATGCATCACAGAATTGAATACAATAGCATTTGTGCTTCTTAAAAAAAAATGCAATGCTCAGAATCTTAAAATAAGACATCATTATAGTTTCGGCAGGCGCATATACAGACTTACATAGTCGTACACTTACTATATCAAAACCTATGTTAAAACGTATGCGCATACCTTCACAATAATTTCCTGCAAAGCAATTCAGTGAAATTGTTAGTTTCCATCTTGTTGCCGAATGGGAGTTAAAAGTTATCTTTTCATCCTTTACCTACAATGCCAAGGGTGAAGTAATTTCCTTAAAAGGTTTCCTGCTACATGTCTATGCGCTACGGATTTAGTAATTCCACATGTTCGCTTATAATCCCTACATTATGATACTACATACGAGTGCTGGCCAATTTTACCTCATATTACATAAAAGGAAAGCTCACAAGGATTTCCACTTTAACAACCTTGTACCCTCATAAGCACGTCCGCATTCCTGTGTGAAATTATCACAACCACAGACAAATTAAACTGGAGCTTATGAGTAATATTCCTTTGGAACTTTACATTTCTTCAAAATAAAAAAAAAAGTGCCAACGTGTATGGATGCAATAACATATAGTCGGCACGCCATGCGAGTATATTTGTATTCCTTGCACTTACCATCATGATCCTAAATCGATAATAATCCCCACGGGTCTCATCATGTCAAAGTTATTGCGAACATCCTGGAAGCATATTTAATGCAAATGGATGGAGGCACAAATCCCAAGTAAATTGGAGTGATACCTTTTGACACTTTTCTATTGGGCAAATTGTGAATGCCATTATTCCATCAGTTGTTTGTCAATTTTAATACTAAGACTGTTTTGAATGTCGCATCTAAAATGAAGAATTTATTTTCAGATCTCAAACGCGAGGCGACCATCTGCCACATGCTGAAACACCCACACATTGTAGAGCTGTTGGAAACGTACAGCTCGGAAGGGATGCTTTACATGGTCTTTGAGTTGTAAGTACTAATATTTTGGAGATTATTTTTCAATTGAGTTTCCAGATTAAGTGTCCCATAATCCCTTAACCGTATCGATTTGAGAGGCTTCTCCTTTTCTTTCGTAACAATGTTTAAAGAATCTCAAAATTTATTTTGACAACTCGCATCTTTTCATAAGTGCTTGGTATACTCGTAGTGTACCTACCCGGCGGCATTGAAAGGAGCACCAAGTTCTTCTGTGGGTAACATGAGCCGTGGAATTTCATTGCTTAGTTGCTGGGTACGAATATGTATGTATATACTTCCGAGAAGTAAATTGGATTACAAGTTTCAAAGTTATTATAACTCAACGTGCAGTATTTAAGTTATCTATTTTAATTTTGATGACTTTTTGTGTTTTTTTTTTCTTGGACCGGAAGTTTATAAAAAATGAAAAGAACGAGAGAGAATAAATTAAATAAAGTTTTATGAACGTTTGATAAAGGATGTGTCGCAGCCATTTGCTATGGAAGTGCATTTTATTTGAGGAAGAAAAACGTTTTCATTTGCAGACATTTTCTCCCGAAAATGGAATCCTTTTAGGTGAAAATAGGTGAAGTAGGGTTATGGAGTCAAAAGGGGAGTATTAAATAAGCAAATAGCAAGATTAAGTTTCTTACATAGCACTGGACGTTGAACTAGTTTAAGATAAAGATATGTCTGGAACTTAAGATGAGCAACACCTTTGTCGCTGTACGCAAAGAGTATCCGCTAGTAGTAAGAGCAAGAGACAAAGAAGAACATTAGAGCTCCTGAAGAATATTTAAGTAGAAACTTGTAGCGAAAGAGGAACATAGAAAAATCAAGCAATGCATGCTTCTTCCGAGAAAGGATTGACATAGTCAGAGTTAGTACACATAATACCTTTAAAAGTCATCCGTAGCCTATTCAAGCCCAAAGGTAAGAAGAAATCGTTATTCCGACGAATAGAATAAAAGAATTGTTGTCATGTCTCTGACTGAAGGGGGTCACTACTCTGTTCAAACATCTTGCTACAGATCTTGGTAACACTTGTTTAATAATAATAATATAGCTGGCGCGGCAGCTCGGGATGAGCCAAGCCCTAGCTTACCGCAAACATTTATGTTGTGCGTGTTACATATTTCGGTAAACACTTGTTTACCTATTTAAAAGGCATGCGTAATTCCATTTATAAAGAAATCCTATATCCAGCCAAGCCTTTCTCTGCCGTATCAAAGGTTTAAATACTTTAGCTTTAAACACTCTTATTGTCCCTGTTCAACACTTGATGAAAGTTGCTTTGGAAGGAAAGACGTTCAATTGATATTAGACTTTTGAACACCTGTGGCAATTTAACGACTAAGTTGTGATTAAGTTGTGAGGAATTAGAGAGAGGTTTAAACCAGTGTCCACCCTGGAGAGTAAAGGTAGTCCAGTGAGTTTTTCTTTGATCCTCAGCTTTGTTGGATTCTTTTCTATGGCCAACGCCTCTTGACGATGTCATCTTTGTGCCAATCTAGAAAGAGGTTTTCGCTCTTTTTTTTTAATGATACCCTTTTACGAAGCTATTTTTCGTTGTTGTTTTGACGTAAGAACTCCCCAAAACTGAACATATTCACAGTCATGAATTAACCATACCTTTTCTTGAAGCGCATTCCATTTTTTTCAATTAGCCCTTGCAATACAAAAAATGACAATAATTATAAATTGAATGCCTGTATTACGATTGTAGATGAAATTATACCGATAGGCATTTAAATCAGAACAAATTGGTCCGCTTTTAATTAAGTATTTATGATTTGATTTATAAATTGTACGTTTTTTGCTTGAAAATCTTAAAATGCTGTTATTTTAATCGAAAGCTTGTCGCAATTGCAAATAATAATTTATTTAAGGGAATTCAATTGAAAATTGTATATCTCATGTATTATATAAAATGTAATTACATATTCCTTTTATTTTGTTAGGCGTAAAAAGTCAAAAAATCGTAGTATGTTTATATAGGTACAGTTTCACTTTTATCTGCCAATGATTCGGAAAACGTTTTTTTATTCATTGTAAATTAAATTGATTGATGAATTCTTGAAATACTTATGATGTTTCGTAATAAACGCAAAAACACTTGTTATTTGTTGATTTGAAAGCATTGTCCAAGCCTACGTAACATTAAGTTAAATGTTTGATGTTATGGCATATGTACGTACGTACATATTTTCAGCTCTGTAGTAGAGTTTTTTTTAGATAGGTTGTAAGCCTTAGTTGGAACTCACGGACGGTTGAGCAGGTCAGTGAGGTTATAGCTATAGAAAGTGAAATCGAGATCTGATGGAAGCAGCTCCATCTAAAGTAGTCAAATGGACAAGTTAAGGCAGTTTGGGTATTACTCCGGCTATAAAAGAGCTTGTGATATTCAAAACGAATGTTGTGCTTTGTAAGTAAGGAAAAAGTTAAAGCATGTTTTTGCTATGTGAACCGCTCTCATCACTTCTCTGGAAACGATTCTACACTTCTCTCATTGGAATCGGCGCTACAACTAAGAGAATCGTTCCAATGGAACATATATGATTCAGGGCATGCCAAAATATTATCTCTGAAAGCACTCGAATACAAGCTACAGACTGTTTAATCCTAGCCCTAGACTTCATCATTAAATATAAGACAATCAAAGGTAGTTAACATGAACAGATACATCTACACTGAAAGGAATAAAAAATATCCTTACGTTAACAGCAGTCTTTTGAACAACCGTATCGTTTCAATGCCATAACTTCGATTAATGCAATCGTACAAGACATGGCTCAACTTAGTCTTTCTATTTAAAACCAGCAGAGAAGAAATGGGCTCTTTAGTCGATATGCTAGCAGTTCAATCGGCGGACATGCCATAAGGCTATATATTCCGACCAATGACTTCTGTCGCAGTTGCATGGAAAATTAAACTACGCTGCATTTTATTCCTTAAAAAAATAAGTTCTGAGAAAATATTTTCTAGAAGAAATTTAAGATATTTCCGAAAGGAGCCAAACTTTTCTAAAAGTATAGCTATTAACACACGTGTACGTTACGTATGCATGCAAAGATTTAGAGAAGTTATTAAGCACGGCTTCTAGCCTATCTGTTGGATTCGTTGTTAGAACGTCTCGTGAAGCAGTCAATATACATATGTGTGTGTTATTTTAAATATGTGGATGTTAATTAAATGTTTTAAATATTCCGCCGGCACAACGAAAAAACAACATTTCTCCCGAAGTGCTTATCGCTAACCGCCGTTAGAAAATTACTTGTGTTAGGAACATGTTTATCCCAAGCGCATTAATGAAAAGAAAATTTGTGACCTTATAACATTGTTTTTAGTGTCATGTTACGTTTTGGTATTCCTTTTTATGGAACTCGAGGTTTGCTGGTCTTCGTAAAACTCTCGTGAAATATTTCTTTGCGAATTTCTGTGTACGTTTAAACATTAACAACTCTATTTGTCGTTTTAAAATAATTGTACTGTCAAATTTATTTTTCACGCTCTAGTGGTTAATTTTAATGTGACTGACGATGGTGTTAAATTTCTGATTGACAGCACTAACTATTTGATTATCAAACCACTTTACACTGTAACTACGTATCTTGGCGAAGTTTTAGAAAAAAAAATCTTTACGAGTTTTCACGATGAATAATAATTTTGGTGAACAATTGAATATCACACAAATGGAATTCTGACTTAATTAACAAAAATGTTCTAACGATTCTTTTTGTTTTGTTTCTATAGTTTTTTTGATTTGGGTTGTTCGTAACGTGAATGCAATACAATGTCAAAGGAAAAGTGACAAACAATAGATCAAACGATATGGTGGCAATTACTTGTCAAGCTATAAACCCCAATTTATACTACCGAGTGAAAACTTGTAAATGGAGGAATCTGAATGAGATATGTATTTCGTCCTCTGGTGAAAAGAGAAAATATTTGTTTCGAGTCCTATAAACCTCCGCTTTCTGTATCCATTTGGTAACGTGAACCTTTTTGTTAACCTTAAACCTTCGTTAACCAGAAAAGGTGCAATAGAAAGCGAAGCACAAGGTGCCACTGAAAGTGCAAACAAACCAAAACTATAGTTTAGGTATATTCTAGTACGTATCTTTTTTTCTCTTTTCTTATTTTCAACTTGAAATAATCAAATAATTAATAATTTAAGACTTAATACGAATTATAAAGCTAAAAATATTTGTTTAATTGCATTTGTTAAATTGCATTTATGTATAATAAGATATTATAACTTGTTGTATTATGTTACTCAAATGAAATCAATAGGTTAAATCACTGAAAAACCCCTAAGGAAATCTGTTCCGGATCATTCTGCGCTGACTACAGACTCAATACATTTGGATTTCTTTTTACTTTTACCAACGATTTTTCTAATAATTGTACAAAGCTTTTCATAATCCAATTGCAATTATGTGCATTTCCTCCTTTATCTGAAGTAATTTTCTACTTTCGAAACTCGTTCTAACCACCTTAACCATTACCACCCTGTTAGAAATTGACTACAGTTTTTCTTTTACATTTTTTACAAATGCGAAAACCAACCGGAAAAAGCAAGCAAAATAAAGACCACAACTTTGTTCAGGATGTGTCCCTCTGTGTTAACCGCTGTTACCCGCGGAAAATAAAATTTTTTTTTTTATTATTTATATTCATCAGACGTTTGAGTAATGGGTGGACTTGTGATGGGGATAATGCACAAAAGTTGTTTGTATTTTTATTTCGAGTTTCTCATTAAGTAAGAAGCTTAAATCAGAAGCGATGGAATATTTGCACTTAACTATTCATCGCCAAACCTTACTTGTTTGTAAAAATTCTTGAAATTTATGAGCAAAGCCTACTTACTTATAAGGCAATGTAGTCGCCGTGATTTGGGTTTTAGAACTTCTTCCACATTTTGGTACAATTCATGCTTACACTCCTGGGATAAGAAAGCATTTATCTTTCAACAAAATCCAGTGTCTGTTCTGCTTTTCTAGTTATCGTCCAGTAAACCGCACCATATGTACATAGCAGCACTATATTTTTTCTTTGTGTTAGAAGCTTAGACATCAGTTGTTTGGCTAAATCAAGATAGCACCTGTTTTATAGAGGTAGGAGAACTTCGTGAGTACTTGGAGGTTGCAGCTGCCTATAGTTTTTCTGGTAATACACAACCGTTTTGGCTCAACAATATTTAAAACGTCACACACCCCTGACTTTGAGTTTATTTGTGTGAAATCATTCGTACGCAGCCTTCACATATTCTGCTGCTACATACGCACCTTCCAACCAATACGAGGTTACCAATTTGCCGTCGATTGAATTGACTTTCTTTGCGAAGCAATGAATCCATCCGATGATGTCTTAATTTCAAGTGATTTCAGCTTTCCATTTCTTGAATGGACTGAGATTTAAGACATGTTCCAATTTTTCGATTTAAATCTCACCTCAGAAAAAGAAGTCCTTTTCACTGATTGTCGCTCCGACTTCTCCGACGACTCTATCAAATAAGTAGCGTCACTAATAACCTTGGTAGGCCTTTATTATTATTATAATTTATTAACTTATAATTAAAATTAATAAGCTAACAATAGTGTGAGCACTAGCTGCAGAGTTCATCGACTCCCTAATCCGATGTCAAGAACTGTGTCATCACAGCGCGGAATAATTTTCTCTCCACATTAGACCGCTTTCGCCTACCATTTTTCCTTTTACAACGCAGATTTTACAAAACTAAATGTCCTGCTAAGTAAAGTTAACTTTAGCCCTATCTTAGATAATAACGCAAATATTATCCTTGAGGGGGCTAAATAGAATTAAATTTTTAATTTCTGCAGTTCAATGTGAGCAAATGTCCCATAATCGTAAGCGAACCACCTTCCATATTTAATTTATCTGCAACGTGCCTTTTCTCTTCCCTCTTCTGCGATGGAGAAGTCAATTTTCGGTCCCATATTGATAGCATTATTCGTTGAGCCAACTCTGCGTTCGATTTAACAAAGCGTTGGTCCAAGAAATGTTCGTACGCTTATGTCACAAAAACCCTTTACATCACTTCCGTAAGGTCTCTGCTTAAGCATGTTACCCAAGTATGGTTCAGCCTAGATTCAGCTTAGATTCATCCGCTTTGACCTAAGTGGGCTTCCTTTGGTGGACAGAAAGAATAAAATTGCAGATGCAAGCTGCCGAAATGATATTCCTTCGTTGTATTGCTGGGCATACTCGCCGGGATCGAGTAAGGAACGACTGAATACGTGCGGAGCGCAATGTCATTTAAATATTACTTTGTTCTTAATCCAAAGTTTTGCAAAAAATTCACGCATGACAAAACAAACTAAAACTCAAAAATTACAGAAAAAAAAAAACCTGAGCCGAAAACTTTAAACTAAATAATTTCTCTCATTTTTTTTTTTTTATTAACAGTATGGAGGGATCAGATTTGTGTTTTGAGGTCGTCCGCAGGGCAGTAGCCGGATTCGTTTATAGTGAAGCAGTAGCTTGGTAAGTTTTTGACTTTAAAGAGAGCATTCCTTTATGGGTTTACTCGACTATAATATAATTTATTTAGCCACTACATGCGTCAGATCCTGGAGGCACTCAGATATTGCCATGAAAACGATATCCTGCATCGCGATGTCAGGCCGGCATGTGCCCTTTTGGCTACGGCCGACAATTCAGCGCCCGTTAAATTGGGTGGATTCGGGTCAGCCATACAATTGCCCGGAGGCAGGGATACTATAGAGACTCATGGTGAGTAACGAATAAACAGAAAAAAAGACTTAAAGTAAATTTTTTTTTTGTGCTTTTGTAAATTGTTGTTTATTTTTAGGTTTTACATGTTCCCTTTTTTGAATTTCCTTTTGAATGTTATGTGTGCACAAGTTTAATGAAGTATTTTAATAATTGTGCTTTTTTTATATACCTTTTGTTTGAAGATTGTCTTGGGGTTTGTTTTCATCGGCAATGGAATTAAGGGTTTATATCATTTTAAGATGGAGGGGTGGATTTTATAATAAACTCTGAGACAAATGATTAACTATATGTATCAGAAGACGAAAAATTTGAAAATTTTGCCTTCATATAACAAAGAATGTAATACAATATGAAAAAAAAAGACCCGCATGCTGTCGCTAGACTTCCACTTTTATCGTTGGATAGTGTCGTCCTTGGTTCTTGAACCATTATCTGTTAAAGATGATAGGTAACGCCAAAACTTCGTTAGATATTTTGTAACAATGATAAAACTGATGTACCGTGATCGTAACACCTTGACCCATCATATGTGTCCTAAATGATATCTTGTAATTTATTAGGGTCAGCACTGAAAAAATTTTTGCTGACACTAGGCGTGTTTTTTTGAAACCTTGCAGCCGATAGTTGCTAGCAAAGTCAAATTGTATACGTAAAACAAATTCAACAACCAGCTGGCTACAACTCTTGATTTTATCCGCAGTCAAAAGCAACTGGCCAAGAATTTTACGATATCCCATAGTCAGGGGGCGCCGAAGCGATGTTTTTCGTTTATAGCGTTGGTATCACTGTCAAATTATTCTGTTTTCTTGAAATTTAACCGGCGCCTGAGTACGAAGACGGAAGATGTTATGATTTCATACCTCTTTTTTGTAAATTATCCATTGAATAAATTCTCTAAATTATGGTTTCACAACAAATTAAAAAAAAAAACAATTTGGTTTAATGCCGAATAGTTTGACAGCCGATGTCATAGGAACGAAATTACACGTACCAACTTGACGGTATAAAAAATCAACTGGGTTTGGCTGGCTAGGAATCGTCTAAATGAACGACTGGCTAGCTAGGTTTCAAAAAAACACGCCTACTGTCAAATGCCTTCTTAAAACCGATGAACAGCAGGTGAAGTGGCAAACGGTATTCAAAGTACTGTACAACGATGATCCGCAAAGAACCCTGGTTGTTTCGTATCGGGAACGTTTTCCAGTTGTATCTCTATTCACTTAAAAATTACTTTGGCTATACTTCAGTTTTCTGCAGTTCGAGCTGATTTAAGTAAAAGTCACTGGCGAATACACGATTTAAACCCAAAGCAAAATGCTTTCATCAAATTAGCAGAGAACCATCTGGGGTTTTCCCTAGTTGTTAGCTGAAAGTTTGACTACCTAAAAGTTTTTAAGTGATTGTGTAGATCTCTGCACTCCTGCTTGGTGTTTCTTCTGCTTTAGTGACCAACTCGCGATATAACGACTTTAGTACGACTCTAGTTCTTTTTGCTGTTGGAGAATTTGCAATGCGAGATTTCAGCTGATTTTGAACGTTGAAATTTTTAAAAACCACGCGCTATATCTGCTTTGCGAACGACCGACAAAGAGGCAAAATCACTTTGTTTTTACCAATATACAACGTGATAGGATACGAACGTGCAGGTACGACTTATTCATCGAAAAAGGCTCACTGTTCCTGATTGAGTAGAATGTCGAACTGTGTGTTACCTGTTATAGTACAAGATGTCAGACACTTTCCGACTTTTCTCAAAACTTCACTGTTGAGCCCAATTATGTTGTTGATGATTTGCATGATTCGTCAATTTTGTATACGGGGTTACAACCACTTTGGGTTTCGCAGGTTCGAATTCTTTTACTTCATTTGCTGTCTTTAGGACTACTTCTAAATGTTTACCTCTTGTTTCCGATGAATTTTAATTCCAACCAATCTGATATTCATGTTAAGGGCCTTTGTCTTCGCTGACAATACTTTTATAATCTGCATCTGGGGGACTTTTCATCATTAATTTTTAAACGATGTACCACTTGTCAAAGTCTGATAACATCTTAAAACTTATTTACCCCAATATTGGACAACTTAAACCTGTAGAACTTTTCTAGAGAAAGCACACCTGCAGTAGACGAAAAGTAAAGGATTAACCTACCTAGTGTTTAACAAGCAACAAGAAATGCTCGTTCATTCTCAAGTCATCCGCTTTATATCTTCGAAGTTTTACATTAAATAAAAATAATTACAGTTGAATTCGTTTGTTCTAATTAAATAGAAATGCGGGGAAATGTAATTTTTTCACATTCCTTGAGATCTGTGAGGTAGTAGTATATACGTAGACATAAACGTATGTCAAGAGCGAAATTGATTTCAAAGGGATACTTTGTCTTTCTTTAGTACACGTATCATTCACTGTCGTGTTTCTTACTTGTAAATGGGGAGCGAATAATTTTAGACTGTACAACAGTGTGAAGCAAGAGCAAAGGGAAAAAGTTTAACCAAACCATTTACTTTATTATCCGTTCAAAGCGTTGTCGCAACGCAATGCACCAACTTCATTCTTTGAATCTTTAACCGACACCAACACCCCGTGAGCCAGCAACCCCTTTTGTTTTTTTTTTTTTTTTTTTTTTTGTTCCGCAGAGATATAAAAGCCTTAAGCCTCTTCAGCACCCGTCCTGTGTCTGAATAATATGTTCATGAATCCCATAAATGACATTAAAGAACGGGGTATAACAGTGTTTCCTCTTTTATATTTTATGTGACACGACTTCACTGAAAAAGTGATAACCGGAAGAAGAATGGTTCCCCCGCTGGCAAATGGTGACGATGATGGCGTTGTCTGGTTTCAATGAGATGTTCCTTACAAAGTATTAAAAAGCGAAAGAGAAAATACTTTGAAGAAAAGAAAAGGTTCTTCCAAGTATCTTTACTTCTATTAATTAAGTTTTTGTTGTTAATTTGCTTGTTAAATATTGTATCACTTTTGTACGTTGGTGGTGCCTGTAATATTTTAAGGATTATTTATTGCGTTGTAAGTTGTCATGCCCTTGTCAATTTTTTTTTTTTTTTTTTTTTTTATATTTTTCTGGTTCTACCTAACTCGGACTTCAATTGAAGTTATCTTTAAAGACAAAGGGAGTGAGTTCAGTGCTTTTGGAGTACAAAAAAGTGTTTTAAAATGACTTTAATTCTCACCCTATACCTCTTGGACAAATACAGGTAGGGTGTTTATTTTTTCTTTACCTTTAGAGGAGGGAAATTCCTTAGTAAAGAGGACGGTAAACGGATTTCCACCCAGACCTCAGCTTTTCGTTCAACAGATCAGTTCTACATCCGACAGTGTCTGAGGGAACTTATCTAACACATAGTTGGTAACATCGTCCGCTTACGCAACTAAACTGCACCTGAATTCTCTAATTCTAGAAGTACATAGTTCGTTAAGGACTAGATTCCACAGAACCGCAGATAGCACACTTTTTGAGTTGTATGTGCTTTCGTGCGACTTTATCTTAGCTGAGCTGTTATCAAATGGATATTGATGACACTGCTATTGAGAATGTGTTGAATTAGAGAGTAGATTTATTTTGATCATCGAAAGTGTCTCAACGTTATACATGTGCTACTTCAGTATCGCATAAGCAATACACTTAACTCTGGTTAGCATTACAATCCTGGGTGAATCAGGACATAAAGCGGCAGCCAAACAATACTTACTTTACTTATGGTCCGGAGTGGATCTGCGTCTCAACCAACAGGCGTTTCCAGTCACCTCCATCTTTAGCCAGCTGCATTCAGTTTCGCACTACAAGTTGGTTAAGGTCTCTTTCCTCTGGCGTGCACCACCTGAGTCGCGGTCTTCCTCTACTGCTCGGGTGTGGGTTCGAAAATTGTCCGTCATTGTATCTTCTCCTCCACTATGCACCACCGTCTATGCAGACGGGACCAAAAATCAAACAATACAGTCTGTTTCTGTTGATTGAGTCCGAGCACTAACTTGCTAAATGGCCTTGTTATTTGTCAGTTTCGACAAGGTGTACGCTTTGGCATTACGTAATATGAATTTAATATTTTTGAGTCTCCTTTTAAATTTAATGCGAAGTAAGGCGATTTCGATTTTAAGGGTACAGTGGACCCCTGTGAGGAGTAAATAAGTCTTCCGATACTCTAAAACCACCCAAATCAAGATCACATCTTGTAGGCGATGGTAAGACATTATGCTGACACCAATAATCGGTCATACATATTTTCACTCGATCGTTTTTTACACATGAGTTGGTACATGTTTCCTATGAAGTTGTTTCTAAAGATCGTAAACCGTTAAGATCTTGCACTGATTGATCAGCGACTTTGGTACTCTGTTACTGAATATGTTTCTTACTTAAATCTCTGACAGTAATCTAAATTAAATTGAGATTAAAAGGGAGACACAGTTAGAGGTAAGTAAGTTTAAAGCAAGTGATTGTTGAGAATCATTTAGAAAGCCGAGCGTATTTAGATTTAGCCATAAACCCTTCAAGCTCTCCACTTAAAGGATATATCTGCATTGAATACCGAATCCCATCACCAATAGTGCTGTTATTTTTCTTGGAATTTTCCTATTGTACATAAACTAATTTATCACACAAATTTCTGTTTAACAATCACATGAAGGCGTTACGCCTTACTACTCGTCTAATTAAGCTACAAATGTATTGGTTCACCATTAATCAACATCCAACCTATAAACACTCGCATTTTATTTAGTTTTTTATTCTTCTTTCTTCTAAAGTTCAAGGATAAGAACAGTTATTACGGTGTAATACTATAACAATATTTATTAATAAAAAAAAAGCGTACCAAATACATAAAGCAAACTTTATAAACAAAAAATGTATTTCTTTCTTTCTTTCGCTCCGTACACCCTTGTTGCGTTATTCGCCGTCGTAAATGTTATGTATCCACACACAAACACAGAAATAGATATGGATGTCAAATGCATGATAATGACACCCCGTGGAAAGCTTTATTTGAAAACTGACGAGGAGGGTAAGCCCAGTATTTTAGCCCCCATGATATACTACCTATAGCCTTGTTTTACCTGTTTTTATTTTTTCTTGTTTATTTTTCTTCTTTTTGTAATACCGTGTTTTTTGTTTATATTCCATTTGGTACTGTTATTTATAATTTTATTATTATATAAAATCTTACATAGTTTTGATTAACTTTAAAAAAATTCGATACCAACATGTTTAAATGCCAAGCACATTCAGCTTAGACATCTCTGTAGAATTTTTTAAAGCGTAATTTAATTGCACTCTTTTAGCAAATCTTTAGCATTCAGCTTTCAATACATCTCCGAATCATCGGTCTACCGTCTACGGGACTGGTCACTTCCATTTAATATGCAGTTCACTTGACATTTACCATATACCTTCACAAATCCGTTCTACAATAACCTTTAAAAGTGTCGGTCACTTGTGTTGATCTTTATAGACATTAAGTTCGTAGGTTTGCAGAATCTGTTACTTGACTCGACAAGTTTACATCATGCTTGCATATGTAAGCATTTAAGTTAACTTATGAAATACGATGAATTGCTAACTAAAACACAGACAAGAGTTCTGCTTTTTGCTACAAATTGTTTTAATTTTTTTTTTTGCAAAAAGCTACGCAGGACATAGGTACACATCAGTGCCGTCAATAGAGACAACCATCATAGGACCTTGAGATTTTTAGAAAAAAGCAAAGAAGAGAAAATCCAGGTGATAAGGGCCTCGAAAATGAGAAATTGTATTTTTGTTTCGGAGCCTCAGGAAGTGTTGGTTGTCTTAACTTTACAAACATTGATTGAAGAAATAATTTTTTGTGTCCTGACTAACCTAATGCAATCCCGTATAAATTTGAATGCGATTTTTAGTTGATTCTTGGTTCTGAGGACATTCATTTTCATTTTCCGCTCCCAATCTATCTAGAGGTTTTCGAAGGGGTTAATGTCTGAAACACAATTCTGCGTTAGTGCTACCGTTGAATGACGTTTAATGTTCAACCAAAGGAATTCAATGGCACATGACGGGCTTTCTCAGAGGAAAAGTTCAACTGGGTGCATTCTGACACTTCGCATCACAGATTTTTTTTTTTTTATTTCAGAGAATTTGTATGGGATTTTGTGCAAACAGCTGATAAATTTGAGTATTTTAATTCAACGCATCTGTGAAGCACTTCCAACGTGACGGGAAAACGGTAGCACCAACGTAGAATTGTGGTTCGATCACTGGGGAGGAGTCTTTACTTGATTCCATCAGGTTTACTGTCAAAGAGTTCTACAACCAAACTTTGTTTAATCAATAGATATTAAAGATCTGCTAGGCTAAAGTTCGATTAACAAATTTTCTAGTTTTCGGGTGCTTAATACATTGTTTAAAAGTCATAACGATCTATGTTTAATAAGGCTATCGCAGGGGCAACCTGATATTAGGTAAGATAAACGAAAAATGTAATCATGTTTCTTAAGGTTGGAAGTACACCAAGCGTTTTTTTAAACAAGGATTTGAGGATTTGTCCTCAATGAGATGATTTCTGGGCTCATTAAGTTCACAAAATCGTATGGAATTGGGGGGAGGGAGGGTCTTTTATCACGCTTTGAGGTGAACGTGGAAGGTAGGTAGGAAGGTTTTGACTTACAGAATCAAAATAATAAAGCTGTGAATTAAATATTTTGTAAAACAAAATTTCAAGTATTTATTTATTTCTTTATATAGACTAACAAAGAAATCTTAAATTGTTAGGTTAGTACAAAGGCTTTCAACTCGAAGTTTAAGATAATTTCTTATATTTTCTTCCAAAATTCTGCATATTTAATATAACATTTTCTTTTGCATATGAGTGTATCACTTGTGTCCAAATAATACGCAACCATCATCTATTTTGTTTCCGTTTTTAATGTATTTGTCGGAATTAAAAATGTAAAACCTAGTTCAACGTTCAACTGGAAAAAATGAATGTAGTAGAGGACGCTGGCCTTTTCTCATATTCGTACTCTTCGAAGCTATACTAGGTTTTATCAAACAGCCACGTGTTCTTCTCTTTCACTGTCTTTATTGAAGACAAAAACATTTATTACAGCATTCCAGTGCTCAGTACAACATTGCTGATTGCTTCTGTTCTCTGTGTCAGACGTTATGGGATCCTTAAACCTGGCCTCTCGGAGTTGTCATCGTCCGCGTTGTTCTTGGCGTTCCTTAGAAAGAATCAGTAACCCTTGACTAGAAGAGACTCAACTATTTTCTACCCCTAGCAAAATTGTACCTTTCCCCATCATTTAACTGTCGTAAAACAAATAACATCCATAATAAGACTTTCTTCCTATAAATGTACATACATATATACACAAGAGTCTTAAGAAAAATGTATGTTATTTTATTATATGATCTTTTCACAACAATAAAACTCGTTAAAAAAAAATGTTGTGTGGGACTAAGACTTTTCTTTTCCCTATTTCAAATATTAATTCCAACATCGGTTGCTTGTTAACATAAATAAGAAATAAAATTAAGGAAAAGAAATCGACTTAACAACTTCTTCACTCCAATGCAACACGTCCTGATTGTCAACAAAAACTACGACTTAGTCTCAATCTGAATCTTTTGTAATTTCACTATAGCAAAATATTTGTTTCTGTCGTTTTTACAGAAGATGAGCTGATCTTAATATTCTAACTCTGATTCTGGTAGTAAACTCCTTTAGTTTGATTCCATTTTTTTCGACTTCAACTTCGACAATATCATGTGCCGTCATCACAAAATCATTTATTTTTAATTGTTAAGCTTGTCAAAGGATGTTTCGGTTTTTAAATTACCTTTAAACAATTTCAAGTTGAATAAAGCGCGTGACGGGTTTTTTTTGCTGCCTAATCCCTCCTAGTTAGAACTCAATCGCGGCCATCCATGTTTCTATTGACAGTAGACAAATCGGCTTTTCGCATGGCATGTGGTCCGTCCTTGCCATTGCTGTAGCAAGATTTTTAATTAGCAAAGCCACTGTTTATCTGGCATTCGTTTCTCCGCATCTGCCATCTGTTTGTTTTGTGAACTCCTCAATTATGTTGATTATACTCTTGAAGCACCCAATCCATAAATGTTATCCCCAAGAGCGAGAGCTGCTTGCTTACCCAGTAACGTAGTGTAGTATAAGTGTATCCGTATCTTCTTCATGCACCACCACAAAAACTATTTTCATCTCATCTCTTTCACATAAACAAAAAAAGGAAAAAACTCTGTCATGAGAGAAAGAGAGAGAAGAATACAAAAGACACAATAACCCTCTTATTTGTCCTGACAAAAGCCGATTATCCATTCCGGCTACATGCAAATGCAACAAACTACCTATCTGTGCGATAGCTGCCCACAAAAAGAAAACTGCACTGAGAAAAGAATTGAAAATCATTTCAACTTCACCCAACCCCCAACCGCTCCTAGTTTTCCTCAATAGAAGACGGGATGCTTTGTCTTGTGCTTTCTTTATTTAAACTTAATCCTTTTTTGTAACGTTTCTTGGACAATAATCTGAATTACTTTGTGTATGTGCGTTCACATGTGCAGGTCGTGTTGGATGTCCACATTACATGTCGCCGGAAGTTGTCTCAAGGCGAATCTATGGAAAGGGATGCGATGTCTGGGGTGCTGGAGTAATGCTGCATGTACTGCTGTCAGGTCGGTTGCCGTTCCTTGGATCTGGAAAAAGATTACAGGACTCGATTGCACGTGGAAGGATTTCAGTAAGTTGTTGAACGCAAACATTGTATTTGCGTACGCCCTCGGGAATGGGTGCTTCAATGAATTGCTCCTTTTGCTTTAACCCTTTCCCCATTTCGTTTCAGTTTGAAGCGCCCGAATGGAAATCGATTTCTTCAACAGCTAAGGACTTGGTTATGAAAATGCTCGCCGCAAACTCACATCATAGACCATCGATAACAGAAGTCCTCGATCATCCATGGATGCGAGTAAGTAACTGGTTTTGTATTTAATGGTCCTTTATACACATATCTCTTCTTCAATTTGCCTTTGTGATGGGTTGTTTTTCTTCTAACTTGCATTTAGGATCGAGATAAGTTACAGAGACAGCATTTGGCGGATACTGTCGAAGAGCTGAAACGGTACAATGCCCGGAGAAAATTGAAAGGAGCTGTGCAAGCTATTGCTGGTGGTATTGCAATGGATCCCCTGTTTGGTACCGACACTGACTCAAGTAAGTGAAAGAGGATGATAGGTTCACCCTCGTACATCTTCCTCTCAATATTATTTTTCTTTTCGTTTTCGTTTTTTTTTGCAATCTCGGTCTTGGTCTTGTACTTGTCATCTGACAGGAAAGTACTGAAAATTAATTTCCTTCGTTTTTTATTCGTTTGGCATTCTTCTTCGTCCTTTTGCTCAGGGTTGGAGGCAAAACGAGCAACTTTCCTTTTCGATTCGCTAAAGAAAGCGAAGAGAAAGCAGAGAGACACAAACAAGCGGAAGCGCTTAACAAAAAAGAAATGGAAAATGAAGTCCTTTTGAGGTTTGACTGTTTGCTTCCGTACAGGAAAGCTCAGGATCCGGCGACTTTGCACTGCAATATGAGTTGTGATTTTAATTGGATATTGAATTATTTCCATTTTTAAGTTGCTCTTGACCTTGTTATATCGATCGGGTGGAAATGATAGCGAGCAGCCGCAAGTTCCAGATGGGCTGGTGTTGTAGGGTAAAATGATCAAATCTCTGACAAACTCATTGGTTTTTCAGTCGTGGGTTTGATATTGTAGATTGAGTTAGTCTTAATTTTAAAGCGTATCTATTGCTCTCGATATTTTTAGCATCAAGTTATTTCGATGTCTTAAGATAAAAAACTTACCCGGATTCACCGGACTTTGAAAAACCCTTCTTGTGTGTGCAGGTCTTTCTCTGCTGAGCTAGGACTAAGCAGTTTAATCAGACCCCGTTAACAGCATCACTTTCCTGGTGGTGGTTCATAGAACCCATGCGAGTCATGTTACCTGAGGATCTTGCAATGTACATTGACAGCCAGATAAGCCACGCAATGATGCGGTATGTACTATCGTCCTCCTGATGGACTGTAGTATCGGACCGCCACTCTGCCACAACAAGTAGAACGCATGGTTTAGATATGAAAACGCAGGAAGCGTGTCAAGAAGCTAAAACTGAACGATAATAACTTCTGTTTGTAGAATATGTGGTGACAAAAAGTACTTAACGACATAACCAAGTAAGAGATTAGAAAACGTCTTTACTAATCCACAAACCTAACCTAACCTATGCTCACAGTGCTCTCAGTGTATCCACCTATTAAATAATCAAATGTAATACTTTTTCACGTGTTAGTGCCTATTGGAACGGCGTCAGAAACCCTCAACGAATGGGCGGATGAAGAGGCTGGCCTCGAAGCTGTTCAAAGAGTCATCGATTCCTTAGATGATATCTATGCGTTACAAGATACATTTGTGGATCCTGAGGTATTGAAAGAAATGTTGCGGGACAACAAACTTCATCAATTACTCCAGGTATGTTAAACAAATATTGCCTAACAAAAAATTGTTTTGTTTTACCAAATAACCGCGCGCCGTTTTCAGTGACTTTTCTCTATTGTAATTAAAAAAAATTGTTTAAAATTTACTTTTCAGCTTTATGATCGAATTAGTTGCACGGTAATGTCGCCATCTAGAGCACCACCTGGAGATGCTGTTGCACGAAGCCGTGACGCAATCGATGCCATTTCATCCTCATCTGGACACAAATATGCAAGGGAAAAGTCGGAGCTGATGCAGCTGCTGGCGTCTCCACACTTACAGGTAAATCGTTATTCACTAACGTCCTTTTAAAGGCATACTTGAACGCCCTCTTTCATCATGTCTACATTCTACACTCTATTCTGCTATTAAATACATATAAAATATCCCCACTGCAATTCGGTATTCAAATCGTTCGTGATGCCACTTCCATGAACGAACTGACTCCTTAGACATATGGCCTTAATAGAATAAAAGGCAATTTGTAAAAAGAAAACATTTTATGTGGGTATAAGGGATAAGGGATAAAGTGCTAAAGTGTATGATTTATGACTTGCGAGTTAAAATTATATTATTCTCATGAGTGTTCACTTTATTCGGATACGTTCTGTCCTTCCAGCAATATTTGCTAACATAAATATTGTTAAATATCTAGCATTACGTCATTAACATTCTTTGGAAGAGCCGTATTTTATTTTTTCCCCGCAATATGCAATAAACCATCATGCTTAGGATAGACAGCGTGTGTGTGTTGTGAAACAATCATTTACCGCAGAAATATGTGTTCCTATGTTGTATGCGTTAAGGGCATTTGCCTGCTATCATTGGTCTCGTTTGGAATGTCTGTGAAGAAGTATGAGGTCTTGACACTGAGAACATAAAGGTTAACGAAAGCAATGAAAAGTCTAACCCCAATGTGCACATTAACGTGACTCTTGCATCGACAGAGCATTTATGTAGAAAAAATGAATGATTTTTATAAGGCACATTACTATGTAATGTTCATTTTGGTAATATTTTTTGTCTAGTGGATGTGATAAGGGCGAAAGCAAAAGAAAAGGGAAATCGGTTCGAAGAAATGGTTTAGGTACAACAGATAGGAAGACATTGCCGAAAATGTTGTCTTTTAAATAATTGTTTGCGGTGTTACGAGTATGTCTAGTGATATAAAGATATTGAATGTTACAGCAAGGAACTGTCATTATGTACACCCATGTAGTCCTTTGTTTGGAGGGAGGATTTTGAACTTTTTATGAATCATTAAGTTGAGAGAGACTTTTTAACAAGGTTAAATGGGACAGATGTGTGGGTTCAGACACCACCTTTTGTCAGGGAATGACAAACCTCCGCGAGTATAATTTGTCATAAAAAAGCTTCCCAATTCGCCGTTCGAAGACGGCAATAAATTGTAGGTACCTTCCATTCATGCGTAAAATGTAACACGCACGCTTTGACTAGCAGTTCAAAGCAGAAGCTTTTAATCAAACATAGCGTCCAGCTCTTTTGATAATTTTCCAAAGTTAATAAACTTTGCTTGCACTAAACGATAAATTGTGACCTTTATTGCAGCTGACGACCGGAAAGTTTTTCCGCGGAGTAAATTAATGATCTTATCGGCATTTGTATCTGTTTTTCGGGGTCGACCACCGGGGAATACTTTATTCGTGAATCCCGAATTGCTCATAAGCGATTTGAAAAGCTTCATTTGCCAGTTCCTTTGTTTAGGTATCATATGCCTGCCATTTTTCAAAGTAAACTTTTAGTGAAAACTGAACGACATAAAATGCCTATTAATTTTGCTTCAATCTAAGAATCCACTGACTGCAACGTACATATGTATCTATCTAATATTACCCTTTTTGTATAGTCAACCAAACAAAACATCAAAGAAAAAACAAGCAAATGTTTTGTACAATACTATTTATTAGGCATTTGAACTCCATTCTCAGGCGTGTAGCAATATGTAAGTACCTACAGTAATTGATTGGTTTACGTCGTACAAAATTCCCGAAAAATTCAAACTATTGTCAGATTAAATCGCAGACCTTATAGTTAGTTATCTTCGCTATGATTCTGACAACTTTTCTGTTAACCCGTTTTTTTCTGTGACAGGACTTTTGAAAATGCGTTTTGCGTGAAATGCCGCCTTATGCACATACGTACATATGTATGTAAGTTCCATAGTCCATGGGTTCAAAGTCGAATTAAATGGTTCTCGTTCAAAAACATCATCAATGAACTCCTCACACTTTTGTTTTAAAGTGTCAATGGATTTTTTTATTTTTTTGGAAATGTATCCACATTTGTATTAACAAAGATGTTTCTTGATGCATTGGTTTTACTTACGATTTATGCTTTTTTTTTTTTTTTTAATTTTACTAACATTTCTGCTTTCAAGCCTATAGTCAAAAAGCCTTATTTCACGATTTGTTCTAAAATAACATGAACACATTTATAACCTTGACTTTGCGGCGACACATTTTTCGGCATTTGTAAATTTAGTCGACAAAACCCACCACCATTCCGTCATCATAAAATATGAGCGAGACAAATTGATGCAAAATATTTTCTAGAATATTCATCCTTCCCATCACTTCACACACTGGTCCATTTATCTTCTTCTAAAGTTATATCCTTTTTTTTTTTTGTCTTATCCTAGAAAAAAGAGAGATTGAATAACAGTTGAATTGCAAAAAGGGCGAATACTTAAAAAAAAAATAATCCTATTGGGAGAAAAGCAAATTGCTATGTTTTAATTTGAATGTTATCTTCTTTATCATTAAGGTCAAAGTGTACCTAAATACGTATGTACATGGACTTACATACATATGTACATGAAAAAATCTGAGTTTAAATTAGTTTTTAAAAATGCAATATCTACGTACTTTTAAAACCAACAGAAAGATAAATATGGGAAACTATACTTACGTGTTATACTTACTTACTTAAGGTGGCGCTACAGTCCGAGATGGACCTGGGCCTCAACCAACAAGAGTTTTCAGCCAGCTCGATGTTTAGTCAGCTGCCTTCAGTTTCGCACGCCAAGTTGGTTAAGGTACACTTCAACTTGAGTGCGCCGCCTGGGTAGCGCTCTTCTCCTACATGACCCAGGCACCTCAGTCGTTCGACCTTCACTCTTCTGGCTAAGTTCGTCGTTGTATCTCCTCCCCGATTCACCGTCTATGCAGACGGGACCGAAAATCACCCGAAGAATTTTTCTCTTAAAACAGCCAAGAGCAACCTCATCCCCTTTTGACAGAATCCATGCCTCTGCGCCGTAGAGTAAGACTGGGATGATTAAGGTCACTTTATTTGTTCGAGAGGGGGTTTTCAATTGCCTTCTTAGCCCAAAGAAACAGCGATTGACAAGAGTTATTCTTCGTTCGATCTCAGCGCTGATGTCGTTGTCTGAATTGATAGCTGGGCCTAGATAGACAAAGTCCTTAACTATAATTTTAAGTAGGCTAACATGTGGATTTTGGCTGACAAAAGGGTATCCTTACATTTAGCTTTTTAAATTTCTTTAAGCAACGAGTTTTATCACACAGGCAAATTAACATACATGTATTGTTAAATATGCAACTGTAAACTGCAGTTAATTTGTTTTCTAGTTTTCTAGCTGGTCATGTTTTTTAAATGCACAAATGTACCACCGAAAACTTGAATAATTTATTCATTGACTCATTTACGATGGCCTTCGCCACTCTCTGGGTAGTCTGTCGCAATACCCATTATCATAACCATCAACGTGAACCCAACCTCTGATTACAATTAACTTAGACCTGTCCTAATTAGAATATGCCGTTAATATTTAACCACCATCAGCATCATGCTGCGGGTATATTCACGGTAGTTGCCAAATGGTGGAGAAATCTTAAAAAGTCGAACAAGGATACCCCTCTGCGAAATAAATCCGGCATTTCCCCACAACGGTTTCGTCTATTTCCCACTTGCGGCGAGAGCGGCGCTAGTGGAACTAAATTTCCATAACCATTGGTTTCAACCAGCAGCTCCATCGCACCTTCTTCGGCATAGTTGCATAGCTATTCGTATTTTATGCAAGGAAAAACCATGTGCTGATGCTGTATTGATAATGATGATGCAACACTTGTTTAGGCATATCCCTCTCTCCTGTTGATGACATTATTCGTCGAGCAAAAGCGGTGTGCATCTTTCGGAGGATGCAGCTGTATGCAGTTGCATCCGGAAATAAATAGTCAAGTTTTTTAGACGTCCACAAGAGTTCCATTCCAATCAAAACCTGGCTTTTACTCTCGGGAGGGGATGGAGGACTCACCTTAAAAACACCCACTGTTGGTGAAATTGCCGAGATTCATCGTCCTTGTCGTTCCGAAGAAAGAGAAAACGATGTGTAAAGTTTAAAGAATCATGTGCTCGATTTTAATGGAAAGCTGACTTGCAGCTATTCGCGCGGTATTATACTTTTAAATAAATATTTCACAAGTTATCCTCAACAACACCATCTCGGGTTGCGCTGTGCCAAACAGAAGCGAGTTCCAAGGAATTAAAGGACATACACAGAGTGAAAGGAAAATGTTTCTGAAGTAGCCTCTTTATTCAGATTAAAACGATGACCTAGTTTGTGTTTGTTTAGATTGAAGCTCTGTATAATTTTTTAGACTATCGTCCCTTCCTTCATCGAGGTAACGGCATACGAAGGGCGAGGAATAAAATATTCAGTGTTAGCAAGTAGTTATTCGGGCGCGTTTGTAAAATAATGTTTGACAACAAAGGGGAAAAGTGCGCGCCATTTCGCAAATTCGAACGGTAAATTGCGATTCGTTATACGGTTCGCTAACCCAAGGGTTGATGGAAAGAAATGAACGTGTCACTTTCGGTCGGGTGCCCTTTGTTTGTGCCACCGACTGGCTATCGAATGGAAAAAACTCCAACGGACTCAGTTTGTCCGATTGAACAGTGGATTGGTTCGGAAACGGCGCAACTTATTCCGCCATATATCATACGCTATTACAATAACTTACATCAAAAGGTACAGCTGAAAGAACGCTCGCATGGCCTTCCTCAAGGCACTGCTTCTAGCTTGTCCTGCTGTTGTTGACATCCTTGCGCGCACGTATAATCAAGCAGGGACAATAATAATCACGTTATATAGAATTCATTCCATTCACATGCCGCTCAGAATATTCATTTCCTATGCCTGTCCTTGACCTATGCCAGCAGCTGATTGCATTGTAGATAGCAAACTGCTGGCTTCTTTTCCAATGACAGGCATTAAACGAGGTAGAGTAGAAGGGGTGCGTCAGAAAGGAATTTCTATATAGGTTTCTATACAAATTTCGTTCGCTGCTTTTTGTGTTCTGACCTGGTTGGCTTTAATTCACGAATCGGCAAGACTGACTTACTTATATTTTATTCCAGGGGCGATATCATATCCTTTTCCACGTATCTACTCTCACATTCTCCCATACTCCACTCATTTTGCTCAAAAATTAAAACCAAGGGTGTTGACAATCAAACTAATGGATGTTTGGCGCATAGTGCAGATAGCATTTGCAACAAGGCCGGCAGAGGGAGGGCTTGCGGTTGGCCATTGTAAGGGATGACATTGTGTTTATCGGGAGAATGGAAATGGAATTCTGATTTCTTTCAAATTAAGATTGAGTGTGTGGTGAATATGTTTAGGGTGGTCCAAGAGTTTGGAGTTGATTTGGTCCCACTACTATAATGAGATTAAATTTTTTCCTATTTGGCTCACGTGCAATAGTAGTTTGATTTTCCGATTGAAATTGTAGAAATTCAGGAAGACTAGGAGAATAGCGCTGTGTTTCTTAGAATTCTTAGGTCGAAAAGTATTTAAATTTCGAATTTTTTTTTTTGAACTGTATGATTTTGTGATGTTATGTGAAGCTATTTCGCTTTAGGACGATTAAATCTTATGTCATCGCGACTATGATATTTGTGAAATGAACAGAAGCTCTTTAAGAACGCGGAATAATTATGTCAATGTTTTTGACAAATAATTGGTCGATGGTTTTGGGACAACATCGTCAGTTTCCTGGTCGTGTGGCACTAACTGGGCAAACACTGCGGCGTTATGCCGCTCGCTTCAAGGTAACTGCCTTAACACGGCGCTTCGAAGCAATCGTTAGGTTGAGAATAATAGACGTTCTTTCTAGCGAATTTTAGTGAAATATTAGAAGGCGTTTCCAAACCAAGTGCATCAGCTATTGCCTGCAGACCGCCAATCGTTAAATAATTGAAATCTCATTCATTTTTAATTTAATTGTTTCAACCAATAACAACAGAAATATAAAAATACAACTCGCACTGCAGTAAACAAGGAAGCTACAGCACGTGGTTCCACTGGCCTTTTCTCGATCTGTAGTACGGATGAAGATTTACAGAGAACGGAGAAGCTGAACACACTTTGAAGCTGCACAACCGCTGAACGGTGCCATGTAACCCAGTTTCATGTGTGTTGTACTTTATCTAGCTATCCACTTTAATAATAGTCGGCGGGTATGTTTTAATTCGGATAACTTGACTATTCAAAACAGCAAATCGAACAACCTTTGGCTTTCTTTGAACTGTAGAAAATTAATAATTTTGCAAAAACGCCTATCTCTGCACAGTGTTATGACACCCGGCTGCTTCTCTATGAAGTAATAGTTCCATCGTTGTTTTAACCTGAAAACCGTTAACAGTGTGTTCCAATCTATATCGCAGTCTGCACGAAGGGCGCTCGGCTTACTGGATGATGATAATCACGGGGCAATACCTTAGAAGTAAACCGATGTCTCTGACAGAATGTCACGATATTACTCTGAGATAGATAAGGACTTTGCTTGGCCGGGCTTCGCTATTAATTCAGACAACGACATCAGTGGTGAGAATAAATGAAGAATTACTCTTGCCAATCGTTGCCTCTTTGGGCTAAGAAGGCAATTGCGTAGCAAAGTCCCTTTTTCGAACTAGTAAAGTGAATTTTTATAAGACTTTAATTATACCAATCCTGCCTTATAGCGCAAAGGCATGGACTTAGTCAAGAGTGTATGAGGTTGCTCTTGGCTTGAGAGGAAATTCTTTTGAGGCATTTTCGGTAGAATCGTAAGCAGATTTCTGAACCTTGGAAAAAGTATTGAGGACTTTTATTTAACTTAAGGTCGAACAAAACAGCAGGATTTTAAAATTGATGTAATTTTTTAAGAACATCTTGAAGACATTGCCTATTGCTCCGGAGACATGATCATATCATCGCAGATTATAAGCAAACCGCACAGAATTGTTAAAGACAAGCTCCAATTTACGCTCGCTTAAACCATCTGGGTCACAACAAACAGGACATTCATATGTACATAGAATAGAATGAAGAGCAAAAGTGATTTTATCAGCATCATTTTAACCTGAACTGGTAGGCAATTCCTTAACAGGTAGAAAGTACACATCATCATCTGGTTCCAGTTAGTCTTTTTTGGAGCAGTTGTCAGGTTAAACATTGTCAGAGACGCATGAGTATAGGAGATACGTTAATTGAACTCACACCCTTGCAAGTAATTTGATAATTTAAAATATCAAATTGTTTTATTCATTTCATGATGCTCAAAACGATTTATTAATTTTGTTCATACTTTACACTACTATTTTGCATCTCAAGTCCTTCTTTAGACCTGGTTCTTAAGTCCTATTCTGCGTTCAGGTCAATAATGTGGTTTAGAGACGTTGTTTCGCCCTAAATGGAGCCGCTTGGTTTCACTCTTTTTTTTAATTCATTGCAACTAACAGTTAATTATAGAATGAGGATGTTAATCTGACCCCGGAGGTTATGTTGTGTATAATTCGGTGGAATTAATTAACACACTGTCGGTCAACATTATTTTGGCTTCTGAAGGATCTACAAACGCATTACGAACTTCCCACCACTGGTTAATTAAAATTTAATATTTGCTGTAACATTTCCAAATCAATTTCATTCAACGGCCACACAGTGAAATTCTACTCTGATTGGACAATGAATGCTGCATTTCGGATGTAGATACATATGTATGTATATGTATGTAATGTACTCGAACATACATTTGCTGTTTTTATTTTTCGTCCTCAGCTGACACTGACAATTAGGGTTTCGGATTCGGATTGATGCTTTCATTGAATAATTAATTTTGTTTGTTTTTAGCTTTGTAATATTAGATGGTGTTTTTTGCAATTAGCAAATATGTTTTCGGGTTACGATTTTAAACAATCGGATTGCCAAATTTATTTTGGAATATTGGGTGTGCTATATCTTCTAAGCGCATTAATTGTAAAAGAGAATTTGTTGAACCTTAACGCTTCTGGCTATGCGGAATTTCTATCATTTTGATTCGAGTGTATGATTGAGTTAAGTTAGCGAATGTTAAGCTTATCCTTTAACAAATTTATTATTGGAAACATCGTCAACTGGTATAAGGTCTTGGTCAATACTTTCATAAAATTGCACAGAACTGCAAAGGAAACGTGCATCTAATTGATCGAAACCGAATCGACTTTTTAATAAGGCACCGGCATCTGATTGTACACAGTACTTTTCGGATATAAGAAGGTCTTATATAAGAAATACTCGATTATATGACACGAAAGGGTCCCCTTTCCCATAGAAACCTGCATTTTTTTTTAGCTGTTTTAAGGCGGTGGACCCAGTTTTTTATTTTTTTTATTGCATTTTCTCAAAGTGAAATATTCCAAAAGTATTCTCTGAAAATTTTTGACAAATTGGACCGTTATTTATGGAGATAAATAATTTTGAACGGAGCCGTCTCTAGTGCATAACTACTCGTACGCGTTTTTCTCGAAACCATTTCTTCGAAGTCGGTGATCGCTGTA